>CM049573.1:1133164-1783133 GCA_027123335.1 Amphiprion clarkii
ATTATATTTAGGCAGATTTTGAGTTCTTTTTCAACACAAAGGTGCAGATGTAAATTGATTTGCTTTCTAAATTGATTAAGAAAGCAGGAAAATATATTCTAGTAGAACCCAAAAATACAATTATTAACCTTAGTCCAGGTGATTAGTGCCAATTTTGAGGTGTTATATTATAACATCTATAAAAATATTCAGATTTTAGGCAGATTTTTAGTTCTTTTTCAACACAAAAGCCCAGGTGATTAGTTCAAATACCATCGTAAAAATCAGTTTTTACAGTTTCCAGCTGATAAATTGATTATTAAAGCAGGAAATTATATTATAGTAGGACCCAGAAATGCATTTTTTTTTCTTTCAACACAAAGGCGCAGGTGAGAATCTGATAAATTGATGTGATTCTATAAATCTGAGTGCTACTTTACTGCTTCACCAGCATTAGAATCAGAATGGAACGGCAGTCGTGGGGCTGTTTGCTTCATCTGCCTCGCTGCTGTAAATCAAATCTAATCAAGAATAATTATTTCCATTGCTGGCTGATCTGTTTCCGGATGAATCAATTAGTCGTTCAGTCTTTAAAACGTCAGGAAAATGGTGAAAAATGCCCAAAGCGGCAGATGACAAACGCCTCGTTCTGTCCAAATGTTTTCAGTTTCCAGTCACAGCAGCTCCGTTAATCATCTTCATTAATGTTGATTAATTTGGTCGCTGCGGCTCCAAACTGCCGTATTTCTTCTTCTTCTCTCATTTTTTTGATAAATGTGAGGAAATCTGAAGCGAAGCTACTGAGATGCGACAGAAATTCATTCAAAAAATGCGCCTGAGACGACAAAATCAGAGCTAAAAATCAGGATTCATCCAGAACCTTCTCTGTCTGGGTTTAAATTACAACTTTTTCCACAAAGTTTGGTTTCCTTAAGGTTCATTTTTGAGCTGCAACAAATTATTATTTTCTCTATTGATCATTTATTAGGGAAACTGATCAGTTGGTTGGTCTCTAAAATGCGAGAAAATGTTGAAAAATGGGAATTAATATTTCCTCAAAAGTCCAAAGATCTTCAGTTTACTGTCACAGAGGAAAGAAACCAGAAAATATTCACATTTAAGAAGCTGGAATCACTGAATTTAGACTGTTTCTATTGAAAAATGACTCAAATTAATTCATTGGTTTTCAAAATAGTTGGCAATTGATTGTTTTTAACAACCAATTAATTCAATAATTAAAAATCTGTTTTCTGGTTTTGCCATCTTGACAGACCCACTCTCTCCACAACTAGCAGCTATTTTTATTGTTGATGGTTTTCTGGATTAATTGATCAGTTGTTTGATCTCTAAAATGTCAGAAAACGGTGAAAAATATGGATCAGAGTTTCCTCAAATGTCTTGTTTAGTCCAAAGATCTTCAGTTTACTGTCAGAGAGGAAAGAAACCAGAAATATTCACATTTAAGAAGCTGAAATACCAGCTTTTAGATCTTTTTAATTATAAAGTTAGGTCATCAATTGTCAAAATAGTTGCTGATTAATTAACGGTTGACAACTAATCGATCGTTCGGCTAATTGTTGAAGCTCTACTCACCATTTTTATCTGTTGAATTCCTATAAATAAAACACATTTAAACCTAAATATTTGATGTTTTATTCATATTTAAAAGCTGGTTTTCAGGGCCTTTCCTGTCACCCAGAGATCTTTATCTTCACGTCACTTTAGGACGTTTCTGTCTGCGGAGAGCGATCTCTAAATCCATGCAGCAGATCGATACGTCGCCTCACTGATCCAATAGACGATGTGACCGAGCGGCCGATAACCTTCACTCCACATATCGAAGCTAATGTTGCCAATTGAGACGTGAAAACGATCCTCCTCACCTGAGCGGAACTTGTTCCGGATGAGCAGCGACCTCTCGGAGGCCAGCAGAGTCATGGCGGCAGGACCGGGTTCCTGGAGGAATGAACGGAGGTTCTCTCCTGCTGAGGAGGAAACAGACGCTGGTTAGTCCTCTGATGGACACAAAGCCATAACGATGGAGGAAATCAAAGCAAAAGCTAAAGGTACGTGTCCACAGGATCCGTCAATTTCTCACATCCCATTCATTACTCTGTCAAGGAATGCAGCAGAGACGGTCAGAAATGACACAAGAACCACAAGAGCATCTTCAAGAACCTACAAGAGACGTCCAGTGGATGTCTCTTGTAGGTTCTGGAAGACCTTCCACCTCTCATCCAAGATGAGAGGTGGAAGGTCTTCATCAAAAACTTCTGTTGTAAGTTCTTGAATACGTTCCACCTCTCAAGAACCCCAAGAATGTCTTCAAGAACCTACAAGAGTTGACTTGTCTTGTAGGTTCTCGAAGATGTTCCACCTCTGAAGAACCACAAGAACATCTTCAGGAACCTACTAGAGATGTCCAGTGGACTTCTCTGGACTTCTCTTGTAGGTTCTTGAAGACATTCCACCTCTCATCCAAGACAAGAGGTGGAACATCTTCAAGAACCTACAAGAGACGTCCAGTTGAACAATCTGTTGTTTCTCCACACAACCTCCAGTTTTCTTTCCTCTAAAATTCATATTTTTACTCCACCAAGAAACGCGGCGGAGTTATGTGACGATCGGTGTCTGTCTCTGTCAAACTGGTTAATCGATCAGCTGTTTAGTCTCTAAAATGCGAGAAAATTGTGAAAAATGGGAATTAATATTTCCTCAAATGTCTTGTTTTGTCCAAAGATCTTCAGTTTACTGTCATAAAGGAGGAAATAAACCAGAGAATTCAGATATTTTCCCTCGATAAACCACTCAAAGTGACACAGGATTAATTAAATATTGGACAACGGTTCGACACAAGTTGAAATTTACCACCATGATCGCCACGCCGAGGCTCACCCACAGGAGAAGACGCACCACAGTGACGGAGAAACCACAACTCGCAGTAACAGAGAAGCAAAGCAGCTGCATTAGCGCACAAATACACAACCGATCAACAGTATTGATCCGGACCGGCCGGCCGGCAGAGTAGACAAACACACGCGTGATCCAGAAAGCTGAGGTTATGCATATTAAATGAGCTCAGAGCTCTGCCTATTCCCAGTCCCATAAACACACACAGGCCACTTATTTACAAAGAGTCCAAGAAGAAGAAGAGGAGGAGGAGGAAGGAGGAAGGAGGAGGAAGGAGGAGGAAGGAGGCCACTCGCTCATTAATGCAATCAAATAACAAGATTGAGACTTCAGGTCTGCGGCAGGCATTGTTTCCCAGATAAAAGAGAATACTCACAGGAAAAGAGAGAATTGAGTCCCTCAGGGGGGAAATTGGAGTGGATTTAAGATTAAACTGAGCGAGGGAGAGAACTTCGTTTAATGACGGTTCCTTCCTTTCATGTTCTTTTCATGTCCTCCTTCTCTTTCCCGGGTTCTCGGCCGGTTCCTGGAGGGAAGAGGAAGATCTGCGGTTCCTTCGTCGCCTCGCCACAGAACACGACTCGTCCTCTCCGCCTCGTTTTCTCTCCCCCGGATCTCTGCTGCCAACTGTGAGCGACTGTCAAACCTCCTCCCCCCTCCTCGCCGTGGCCTGGACTCCCCTCCTCCTCCCCCCGCTCTCCCCCATGACATCTGCTGACCGACCCAAAGACGACTCTGTCACGACTTTGACGGAAACCTGCTGAATGCCGAGCGGCGGCGTGACGTCAGGATGAAGTTTATTAGGAGCTCCTCTGGGTCGGCCGTTAGAGAGATTTAGTGGAGTCAGAGTCACGGGTCAGTAAGTCAGAGTCTTTACACTTTATGCTGTGAATCAGCGCCGGTAGCGAGCAGAACCACCACAGACTCACCTCCATGTTAGAGAACATGCAGCAGAGAAGCATGCATGCCCTGCACACATATACATGTGCACTGTAAAACCTGCAACTGGTCTACTACTCTGAGTTTTCAACTCTGCAACTCAACAGAAAATGTTTGGAAAGTAGATTGTTTGACCACCAAAAACACAATAATTAATCATTTAAGCAATTTTCTGAGAAAAACTGTCTAAATTTTCTGATATCAGCTTCTCAAATGTGAATATTTTCTGGTTTCTTTCCACTATGACGCTAAACTGAAGATCTTTGGACTAAACAAGACATTTGAGGAAACTCTGATCATGGGAAGCACGGCGGTGGCAGCATCATGACTTAGTGAGGGAGGCCACCAAGACTCCTATGACTCCCCTGAAGCAGAAACACATTAGTGACGGGTAAAATTGGATACATTTAACTCGGTTGCATTAAGTTGTTCTAACGGTCGTATTTTTACAGTGTGTGTGTGTGTGTGTGTGTGTGTGTGTGTGTGTGTGTGTGTGTGTGTGTGTGTGTGTGTGTGTGTGTGTGTGTGTGTGTGTGTGTGTGTCGGGGTAAAAGTGGGGGAAGTGAGGTTGTAGCTGCAGCACCTGTTCTGTCGATTTGACTGACAGGCCGTCGTGTGCTGGTTCAGCAGGTCACAGGGAGGAGAGGGGTGAGGAGGAGAGGGGTGAGGAGGAGAGGGGTGAGGCAGAGAGGGGTGAGGAGGAGAGGAGTGAGGAGGAGAGGGGTGAGGAGGAGAGGGGTGAGGAGGAGAGGGGTGAGGAGGAGAGGGGTGAGGAGGGGAGGGGTGAGGCAGGAAAAGTTGTGCAGGGGGAGGGCAGGGGGGGAAGGAGGCCGCTGCCATTTTATCTGGCGTGCAGCGAGTGTGACGCCGGGATCGACCAATCAGAGCCCAGATAGCGGCGTGGACCAATTACGGTTGCCATGGAGACGAATGGAGGCGCTAATGGAGGACACAATGAATGGAGTTCTACACACAGTTACACAACGAACCTCCTTCTGCTGCCATTTACACACAGCTAGAGGGTCTGCCGTCATTACACAACCTCACCTGTAACACACTGGAAACACAGCAGAAATACACACACATAGACACACATATATACTGTACATATAACAGTCACACACACTCACACACAGACAACACTGATTGCACTGAACACATATAGACACACATGTAGACACAATTGTAGACCACTGACACACACACACACATATATAAACTGTGACAGCACTGAATACACACACACACACACAGACACACACACAAGCATAATTATTGTGGGAAGATGATGTAATTGGTTTCTCCTCTGCAGACGGGACTCCCTCTCTGATTAGCACCTGTTACCCTCCCCCTCCTCCCCCTCCTCCCCCTCTGTGTCACATGCACACACACACTCGTGCACAAACAAATACACAAACTCGTGCACAAACACACTTACGCTCGTGCACAAACACACTTACGCTCGTGCACGTGCTCCCCAGCGTTAATCCTGCAGCGGAGGCCTGTTAACCTCCTGGAACATCTCGTGTCTGTTACTTCTGAGCTCGTTTTCTTTCTAAACCGGGTTTAAACTGCAGCAGATTGTCAGTCTCCGTCAGCTGATCTCATGTTTGTGTGTCTGCAGCGTCTCCTGAAGGCTCCTCGTGTTGGAAGAATCTCCACCATTTGAAGCGAGCAAAACACGCGGCAGATTTTAGGAGCAATTCTGCCCCCACGTGGACAAACTGTGCAATGACAACCAGAAAATAAAACTTACCGGTTAGTTTAGCTCTCCATCATCGTGGCTCTCAGCGGCGATAATGGGACGTCTGTGATGTAGCAGAGCAGATACACAACGAGCAAATCAAAGCAGCAACACAGCAGAGGAACACACTTCATTACATCTGCTGCTGCTGCTGCTGCTTCTATTCTCCTCCACCTTCAGCACTTCAATCGCTTGGCGCCAAGCCACACAACACACAACACACAACACACACACACACACACACACACACACACACACACACACACACACACACACACACACACACACACACACACACACACACACACACACACTTGTGTCCGTCATCCGTCCATCTGTCTGCACTTTGAAGCCGTGAGGATGTTCTCCGTAAAACACACTAAATATTCATCTTCTGAGGCGCTGATCAGGTTCAGGTGTCATTTAGAGACCTGGTTCTGATCTGGGTCAGTTTGTTCTGGTTCTGGCGGCTTTGATTTAATGGTTCAAATGGTGGCAGCATCATGACATGAAGCACGGTGGAGGCAGCATCATGATGTGAAGCACGGTGGTGGCAGCATCATGACGTGAAGCACGGTGGTGGCAGCATCATGATGTGAAGCATGGTGGTGGCAGCATCATGATTGAAGCACGGTGGTGGCAGCATCATGATGAAGCATGGTGGAGGCAGCATCATGATGTGAAGCATGGTGGAGGCAGCATCATGATGTGAAGCATGGTGGTGGCAGCATCATGATTGAAGCACGGTGGTGGCAGCATCATGATGAAGCATGGTGGAGGCAGTATCATGATGTGAAGCATGGTGGAGGCAGCATCATGATGTGAAGCACGGTGGTGGCAGCATCATGATGTAAAGCATGGTGGTGGCAGCATCATGAAGTTCTTTTCTTTTTTTACCTATATTTAAAACGTTCAAATATGCGTTTAGGAGTTTATTTTTTACTAAACTTTTTCTATTGTGCACCAAAAACAAACTAATTAATCTGCTGGGGAGGATAAATTGTGGTTTCTTTATTTTTTGTACCTTTAAAAGTTCGTCGTTCCTCCGATCCATAAATGTCTTCAGCAGCTCCAAACTTCCCAGTTTTATTCCTGTTTCTCTTCTGAAGGTTTTCACACAGCGGGAATAAAAAGAGGAAAACAACATTTCTAATATCTAATATGTCAACAAAATATAACCCGAATTTTGAAGCTGAATTTATCCAAACTGCAGATTTCTCAGGATATGAATATAAATTATCATTTTTATTGAGAAACACCTCATCTGTAAAATTTTAGAAAATTTGTTTTACAAAAAATAATAGTCTTAACTCAATGGTGAGATCTTTTAGTTACAAAAGAACTAGAGTAAAAAAACTAGAAAAATACTAAAGACAAAAAACAAGACAAAAAAACATAAATGAGAATCATTTGTCTCATTTTTTGTCATTTTATTTCTCATTTTTGTCGTTTTGTCTCATCTTTGTAATATTTTGTCTTGATTTAGTTGTATTTTGGTCTTTTTCTGTGTGACTTTTTTCTTGCTTTTGTCGTTTTGTGTTTCCTTTTTGTCTCGCATGTGTCATTTGTCTTTTTTCTGTCGTTTTGTTTCTCGTTTTGTCTCATTTTCATAATATTTTGTCTCATTTTCGTAATATTTTGTCGTTTTTTGAACTGATACTATATCGATCAGTTCCAGATATCTGGGACTAAATGTTTTGTGTCTTTGTAGACACTCTGATCTAGAAGTTGTGGTTGTTTATCGGTTATTCTGCTGTGATTTTACTGCTCCGGTCCATTTAAGATCAGATTGGGCTGAATGTGGAACCTGAACTAAAATGAGTTTGACTCCCCTGATTTAAAGAGTTAAAAAAGAAACAAAAAAAACTGCTTATAGTTTTAAGCAGCAGCTTCCTGATCTCAGACTAACTTCCTGCTTAACCTTCAACCTTTGGGAGGATAAAACTCCTGAAACTGGTCGTCTGAGTGCTTCAGTATTTAATAAGTTATCTGCTGCTCGGCTCCACGGCTTAAATGGAGCAGAAAATTGCGAGAGTGCGAAGAAACAGAGGAGTTCCTTCCAAACTCAATTACTCCCTGGAGGCCGTCCAAGTGGTCAGCTCATACGCTCCGCCTGATATCTTCTTTTCCTTAATCGCAAAGATCCGTACGGAGCTTCGCCTTCAGCAATTATCACAGAAAAGAGAATCGAGATGTGAAACGTTTAGCCTCACATTAAAGCTTAAAGGTCCCAAATACGACAAAAGATTCAATGGTAGCTGTGAAAATTTAATTCCAATAAGTTAACATAATCCACATGTTCTTTTTAATAATAAAAAACAATCTGAATATAGTGTTTATGTTCAAATAAACTCATAAGCATTTGGTCAAACTCCGACGGGTTAAAATACAGAAGATTTAAACGACTGCAACCGAAGAAAGCGCCTTCATTCACCGTGGGAAAAAAAAAGTGCAAATGACTCACAGTGTCTCTGACGGTAGGAAAGATCGGATCTTTCGTACGAGATAGTGCAGGAGTGCAGCTCTTACAAATAGTTCTCTTCTTATGTACAACTAAATAAGCTTCTTTTCGGAGCACTTTAGGCTTTTTTTCGAGGATTGCATGAAAACGCGACTTGGTGGGGCTTCGTTGGGAGTCGGATCGACACTTCGAACTCGTAAAAACGTCGATTTCTAGCTTCTTTAAAATACTTTTGGCCCATTGAATGGAATGGGAATAAGATACATTCGTATAAATACATTAAAACACTCAAATAATAAATATTGCAGGCGCTCCCTTTTCTTTGAGGACGTTAAGTTTCCGTTTCAGACTCTGAGTTTTCCAGATTGGACACAGTGGAGTTGTACCATTCTGCGCTTTCCTCCTCGTCCTGCACCGCCGCCCCGCCGCCGCCCCCCCGGTCCCGCCTCTCGTTCAGCATCTCCATGGCGACCTGGTGGTAGGGATGCTTACGCTTGGTGTGCCGGCGGAGGGTGTTGCGCTCGGCGAAGCGGGTGTGGCAGAGCTGGCACTGGTAGGGCTTCTCTCCGGTGTGAACCCGTTGGTGGCGCTGCAGCTCGCCGGCCTCCCTGAAGCGCTTGGCGCAGATCGGACAGACGAAGTTCCTCTGGCCGGTGTGGATGTGCTTGTGTCTCTGTGGGAATTAAAAACAAAACTAAACAATCAATTCTTCATAAGTGGCATCTTTATGTGACTTTTTTCCAAGATTCAAGAACTTCATTGTCATAAACACAGCAGAAACACAGCGGCTACCCTGAGGAATGAAATTATTATTTTGCAAGTTCCCTTCACACAACTGAAATAACAAACAAAATTAAATGAAATAAATTAGAATAAAATAAAGAATGATAGAAAATTTTGTCAAAATGATTTTTTCATTTTGACAAAATTTGAAAAAAGTCATCAAAATTACTCAAAATTTGTCTTAGATGACTTAAACTTATACAGAATTATTTTAAAAATGTCTGAAATGACTCAAAATTTGTCCAAAATGACTTAAATTTGTTTAAAATGTTTAAAAAGTTCCTACAATTACTTAGAATGAGTCTAAGGGGGCTTAAACTTGTCCAAAATGATCCTGAGCGTAAAACCAAAGCTACTGGATGAATAAATAAATGAATAAATGCAGCATGGATCAGAAAGAGTGAACAGAGGAGCAGGTTGTTGGAGATCCATCCAGCATGGTGAAACATCTACTGATGATGAGCAGAGCAGAGAGGAAAAGACTGGAAACAGGTAAATATCTGTAGTATGACAACACAAAACCACTACAAAAAGACAGAAAACATGAAAAACAAACACAAAATCAGCCAAATGAGACACAAAATGACAAAAACAAGACCAAAAAAAAACACAAAATGGGTAAAAACAAGAGAAAAGGCCAGAAGTGAAACAACAAAAGACACTAACTAGACACAAAATGACAAAACACAAGACGAAATTAGAGAAACGGGACACAAAACGACAAAAAACAGCTGTAATAACACAAATTGACTAAGAAGACACAAAACAAGACAGAAAACAACAAAAAATAGACACAAAACGACTCAAAAGACACACAAGATTACAAAAAGCAGACCAAAAAAATGACACAAAATGACAAAAAACACTGACAATTTTTGAGTAGCAAGTATTTTTTCCAACCATTCTGGCCAAGTTCAGGCTCTTTCAGATGGTTTTTAGTCATTTTATGCAAGTTCAGGCCATTCTAGAGTCATATGAAGGATCTTTAGTCCATATTTGAGTCTCTGCTCTGCTCATCATCAGTAGATGTTTCACCATGCTGGATGGATCTCCAACAACCTGCTCCTCTGTTCATTCATGTATTTATTCACCCAGTAGCTTTCATTTTCCTCACAGGATCATTCTGGGTAAAAATTCTGCCATTTCGAACAGATCTTCAATCGTTTTGAGCAAGTTTATGTCATTCTCTATGCTTTTTTTCCCAATACTTTTTGTAATCTTTGCCATATTTTGGGTTACTTTGATTCTGAGCGTTTGCATTTTTACAGCCTTTACTAACTTTTTATTGATCCAGTCAGTTTTATTTTGGTCCTGAGATCATTTTGGTTTAAAAAAAATGTAATTCTGGACAGATTTTGAACCATTTTAGACACTTTTTCAATAGATTTTGGACCAGTTTTTGTAATTTTTCAACAGATTTTCTGTCACCTTGAGTATGAACATTTTTATTTTTGCTGCTGTTGGAGTCCAGAGGGTTAAAAAAAATCCCTGAAAAAGTGTCCAGCAGCTGCTCAACAACAAGGACAGTCAATATTTAACTCGATCATCAGGTGGCAGAGAAGCAGCTTCACAGAAATGAGGAAACAGGAAACGGTTTGACAACAAGTTTGAACTAAAACGGAAAATTAATCAGCAGCTATTCTGGGAGCCGACTGCTCATTTCAGTCTTTTTTTAAAAATAAAATTGCAAAAAATGTTTACAGTTTCTCAAATTCTACTACAGCTGAACACTTAATCTAAATAGTCTAACATTAAAATCAAAGGAGCTGAAGCATTTCAGTAAAATACGGCAATAATTGTCCTTAATATTTAATACTAAGGTCACAGTGTGTCGTGGGTTTGCAGCATCGTTACATTTAAAGTGTTCCTAATATTTTGTCCACCACATTAATATCATTAGAGGGGCAAAAAATTAAGAACATTTTTCAATATAATGCAATAAATTATAGCCCAAATATCTACTTATTTAATTATTGATTTATTCAATATATATTCTGATATTAATGACTAATTTTGTAGATACATAGTCTTATATAATTGATCAATTAAATAAATATTCCTATATTAGTGATTTATTTTTATATATATTATTAAATGATTGATGCATTTTATATATATATACACATTCTCATATTACTGATTCATTTAATATAGATCATAAAAATTCTTGATTAATTTGTAAATATGCTCATATTAGTGATTCATTTAATATATATTATTATTAATTTTGTATATATATATATATATATACACACATTACTGATTCATTTTTTGCAAATCTATATTATTTTTTATATATATTCTTATACTATTGTTTATTTTATTAATAGATATGTATTTTACATTACTAATTAATGTAATATATTATTAAATGAATGATTCATTTAAAATATATTCTGATATTAATTTTATATTCTTTCATATTGATTCATGTTATAGATATATATTCCTATATTAGTCATTATTTATAAAAAAAAATATGCTTGTCTTTGTGATTAATTTAATATATATTATTAAATTACTGATTTCTTTCATACATATTTATCATTAACTTTATACATATACTTATATTATTAATTTTGCATAGATATATATTTTATATTATTGATTAATGAAATATATGACTAAATTGTTGATTTTATACATATTCTTATATTATTCATTTATACATATTTATATCTCACACACACACACACACACACACACATATATAACATTACATTCCTGATTAATGTCATGACTAAATTATTAATAATATATGTATTATATGTATTCCTTTTTATATGTATGGTTATAGTAATGATTCATTTCATATATTACCATTCAATTATAGATTAATTTAATATATATATTCTTATATTGCTCATTAATTCGATATATATTCTAATATTATTGATTCACTTTATGTAGACATATATTTTATATTACTGAATAATATATATTTAATTATATTATTAATTTGATATAGAAACACGTTCATATATTATTGTTTAATTTGATATACACAGATGAATAATTTCATATATATTCTTATATTAATTTTATGTACATATATCCTTATATTAATTTCATAGATATGTTTGACATTATTAATTTTATAGATATACATATACTACAGACTATTTTATATATATATATATATATATATATATATATATATATATATATATATATATATATATATATATATATATATATTCTTAGAATATTGATCATATTTATGGAGACATATGTTCTTATATTGCTGATTCGATATATAGTCTAATATTATTGATTAACTTTATATAGATATATATTTTATATTACTGAATAATGAAATATATTATTAAGTTATTGATTAATTTGATATACATATGTGAATAATTTCATATATATTCTTATGTTATTAATTTTATATACATATATTCTTATATCAATTTCATTGCTTTCTTTTGACATTACTAATTAATTTTATAGATATACTTATATTAGAGACTAATTTTATATAATTCTATGTGATTAATTGTATACATATATATTTACATCACTGATTAATTTTATGTAGATATATATTCCTACATTGTGATTAATTTTATAAATATATTCTTAAATTTCTTGTGCTGTAATAATACTGCGTGTACATCCTGTTTGTAGCGAGTCGGAGCTTCTGATTGGCTGACCTGCAGGTGACTGGAGCGTTTGAAGGCTTTCCCGCACTGCTGGCAGACGTGAGGTTTCTTCTGCGAGTGGGTGATGGCGTGGCGCTCCAGGTCCGAGAGGTAAAAGAAAACTCGCGGGCACAGCTGGCAGTACAGGACCCGGCGGGACCCCACGGTGCCGGGCGAGGCCGGGGACAGCGGGTCCAGAGGGTCCAGCGGGTCCAGAGGGTCCAGCGGGTCCAGCTTACCGGAGGGGAAGAGCGGCCCGATGGGAGGCGAGGGGGGCGCCGCCGAGCTGGAGAAGTACAGGTGGTCGTCCAGAGGTAAGTGTTCAGACGGGAGGTCGGCCGGGTCCAATCTGGAGTCCAACGCCGGGGACTGCACCTCTTCTGGCGGGCTCCGAGCCCGGTCGGAACCGGCGGGCGGCGGCGTTGGGAAACTTAATGGCTTGTTTTCATCGTCTTCGGCAGACATGGCTTCAGTTCCCGGGTTTGATTCGGCGTAGCCGACCTGGCGCTCGGGGACGGCGATGACAGGGTTGTTGAGGACGACGGGGGGGTTGCTGGGGCTCAGCCTGATGACCGGGTGAGGCAGGGGGGACGCCAGGGGGGACGCCAGGGGGAGGGACACTGGGGCCGAGGCCGCCGTGATCTGGGAGAGCTGACCGGTGGCCGGGTCGAGGACGGCGATGGGTGTGGAGGTAGACTCGCCGGAGGAAGAGGGCACCGAGGAGAGCAGGAGGAGCATGGGGGTGGAAGCACCGGGGGAGGCGACCTGCAGGGGGGAGGAGAGCTGGGAGGACAGGAGGAGAATGGGGGCGCCGGCTGGAGGGTTGCTGAGGATCTGGATGTTCTGTGAGGAGTGCAGCAGCGGCGGCGGATGGACGGCCTCCACAGCTTCCATCGGATCGGCAGGAACGTCCGGAGCGTCTTCCTGTTTGGCGCCTCCTGGTGGAGACGCAGGCAGAGGTGCAGGCGAGGAGGGAAACTCCTCCAAAGGTGTATTTAGTGCATTTTCTGAACTTTGGCTGCAGCTCGGACCTGCAGGAGTCGACGGCTTCGCTTCCGGTTCCGCGGAATCCTCCGACGTGGACGCATCGACCTGCGGCACCTTGAGGCCGTCCGGACTGAGTGTGTACGGGATACCCTGGTCGTCGATGAGCAGGAGGTTCTCCGTGTCGCAGTCCAAGGAGGTGGAGAAGAAGGAGGAACTAGGCCGGAGGGAGTCTTCGTCGTCGTCCTCCTCCACCACGTCTCGGTCTCCGTCTCCTTCGTATTCGTCCACCTCCATGATCAGCGAACTCTCGGCACCTGAATCCTCCAGGAAGCGTCCGCTGCACCTCCTCTCACGGCTCTCCTTCTTCTTGGGTAAACTCAGGTCCAGCGGCTCCGTCTGCTCCTCCTCAAAACACGACTTCAGGTCCAGAATCAGAGGAATATTTCTCTCTATATCCCTCTCTGCATTTTCCTCTTTAATTCTCTGCTGGCTCAAGATTTTTACTGCCTCCGACCCGTCAAAGTGCACTATCTTGACGTCTAAAACGTCTCTTTCTTTGCTCTTCCTCTCCGTCTCCTCGGCTCCGTTCTTCTGGTAGGTGACCTCCATGACCTGTGCCTCATCTTTGACGGCGCTCAGGTGGATGTTGCTCCGGCGTTTGTCGGCTGAGAGCAGCAGAGGCCTCCTGAGGTGGGAGCGAACAAAGTCTTTGGTCAGGCTGATGGCAGAGTTTGTGATTGGCCTCTTGCACCGTGGGGGAACCACAATTTTGATCCTTATTGGCTGGCTGCGCAGAACAGGCACTCCAGGCTTGACTGTAATTGGCTGCCTGAACCCACCAATGTTACTAGTTTCCTGAGAGGCTGGCTCTGAAGTCCCGCCCACCTCTGGCTTTCTCCCATTGATTGATGGAGCATCAGGCCGGCTGGTCAGTGCAGCTCTGACAGGCTGGAGGTTACCTGCTGCTGGACCGGGTGAGGTCTGGTCCTCCAGCTCCAGAACCGGATCTGACACCGGGCCTGGACCCTCTGCACTCCGGCTGCCATTTTGGACATCCAGGCTGCCACTGGTCAGGACTGAAGCCAACTGAGAATCCATTTTGGGGCATACCTATTTATATTTCTAATAAACAGGGAGAAAAGCAAGAATTAGAAACTCAGAGGAGCAGAATTAGAAGAAAAAAATGAGTAAAATTTTAATTTCCTCCATTTTCTGGTGACAGAAAAAGAAGGAAATGAAATAAAATATAGATAATTTTTAAAACCTGCAGATTATTGAGGTCAAGTTTAGAGCAAAAAGCCAGAAATCAGAGCTGCAGGTTGTCCGAGAATGATGATCATCCTGTCAGGAGCCGAAATATGAGCTCAGCGGATTCTAACCGGGAGGGCGACGGATCAGACACCGGAGCACCGGAGGGTCCGAATGAGGAGACCGAACCGGCGGCCACGAGAACAACGAGCACTGAGAAGAAATCATTTTAAATTCACATCGATGTTCACATCCTCAGCCGGCCGCCTCTCCGTGCTTCTGGATCACCGGAGAGTCCGGAGGACGCCATTACGCACAGTCCGAGGTCCGAAACGCCGACAGGATCCCGGTGCGCCCCGCCGCCTCTCGGACCCCGGACACCGACACCGGCACCAGAACCGGGCACAGACGCGGATATTAGCGTGGAGCCGCGGCTGGCAGCGGATCGTCCTCCGCAGCGGAGCGTCTCGGACCTCCAGCCACCATCTTAGACGAGGGTCCGAGGCTCCGGAGCGCAGCCGCGGGACAAAGTTTCCCTCCCGGCGCGCCGCGGCTCTCCGGCGGCTCCGCGGTCAGAGGCGGCGGAGGACGCGGCGGACTCGGTGTCGGTACGATAAAGAGCGTTTTAACGGGAACCGGGCAGACTGCTTACCGAGCCGAGCAGCTTCCGGAGGACCAAATATGACGGTGCAGTTGAAGGGTGATGCTGCTGAGCTCCGGGAGGGAGGGGTCAGGGGGAGTTGCTATGGTGTCGCAGCCTACCGGGTCCGACCGGCGGCGCGCTCAGCCTATAGGTTCTGGACAGGTTCTGGACAGGTTCTGGACAGGTTCTGGACAGGTTCTGGACAGGTTCTGGACAGGTTCTGGAGGACCTGCAGCAGAACACAGCAGCTGCAGGTCCGAGTCAGCTGGTGGACTGGACTAATAATCAAAGTCTTCACGAAAAAAAGCCAAAGGAAATGAAAAGAAGCCAAATCACCACAAAAAGGCTCGAAATCATCCCAAAAAGATACAAAAACCACCATAAAAAGACACAAAATCACCACAATAGCGTGCAAAATGAAGCCAACTAACCACAGAAAGGTTCAAAATCATCCCAAAAACATGCAAAAGCTGCCATAAAAAGACACAAAATTAAAATAAAAAGAATCAAAAGCACCACAAAAATTCAAAATCATTATCAACAAAAAAAAAACACGACAAAAAGGAATGAAACTGGGCAAAACAGGCCACAAAAAACACTCCCAAAAACACAAAATTACAACAAAATGAATCAAAAGCATCACATAAATTCAAAGTCACCAAAAAATAAAACACTAAATCATCACAAAAAGAAGCCAACTAACCACAATAAGGTTCAAAATCATCCCAGAAAGATGCAAAACCACAAAAAACCACTGCAAGGCGACTCAAAAGCACCACAAAAATCCAAAACTAGTCAGGGTTTTTCTGAAACTAGTGGCATATGAAAGGCCATCTGAGCATTTATTCAATATATTTGATTGATTTTGTTCACCTGTCAGGTGTTTCATAAGACTAGTTGGATAATTAGTTGTATTAGTTCAGGATTATCTCGAACTAAAGTCCAAACTAGTCCCTTCTGGACCAAACTAATCAAGAAAGACAGGTATGAAAACCTTTATTCCATATACTTGATCAGTTTTCTCTCTTTGACAACATTAGTTGGATATTTGATTGCAGTAGTTCAACTTTTTGTCGAAACAGTTAATCAAAAACTCTAACTAGTACTTCTGAGTAGAAAGCTTTCGCAGCATTTATTCCAGATACCTGATCAGTTTTCTCCATTAGTTAGGTATTTGTCAGTATTAAGTGGACATTTAGTTGCATTAGTTCAGGATTATGTCTAACTAAAGTCCAAACTAGTCAAGAAAGAAAGGCCAGAATGCTGACTAGTTAACTCTTAAAGTCTCTTATGACCTACTGAAAGATGTCCTAGTTGGGTCTTTATGGGATATTTGGTCCCACTAGTTCAGCATTTGGCAGTACTAGTTAAACTCTTACTAGTCACCCTTTTCTAGGAGGTGGTGCAGGTTCTCCATCACTGCAGCCAGAAGGTCTTCGACTCCCTCAGGTTATTTCTACTGTACGGGTTGAACAAGAAGATACCATCAAAGCAGAGGATGTTCTCCATGTTCTCTGAAGCTCTCTGTTCCACGGCTGGAAGATAAAGATGCTTAAACAGCGAGAAAAGATCTACAAGGTTCTTCAGTTAATGTCACCAGTCTACGCTGAGAGTAACCATGAGAGTTCACTGACTGGATTACTGTGGAAAGTTCTTCATCTGATTGAAATGTTTGTTCTCCTGGATGAGACCAAAGATAATTCTGCTGCTTCAGCTGGACAATACGGTTTATTCTGCTTTATTTTATTCTGTTCTAACACATCATACAGTAAGCTATGGAGAAACAGCACTTTTATTAGTTGAGCTCCACACAGTAATGTGACTAAACCTTCTTATCTCAGCTCACCTGTTTCATATTAAATATATTATACAGCACTATAACTCACCTCTGAGATGTTTGTCCATGGTAGTCATCCCTCAGTGGTGTTATTTCTTCTGAAAGACAGAAAGAAGCACAGGAACAGATGTTTTAAGCCCGCCTTCAGCAAAAGTCCATTAACCTGCTGATGTTGAATGAATAATACGTGGAGACGACAGCCGCTAACAAAACTAAGGTTTTATTCAGATTTATGAACCGCAACATACAGGAAGCGTAGACTCCTATTATCTTTGGGGTCAATTTGACTCCATTCAATGTTTAACGTCTCTAAATAAATGATTGATTACCTCTTTTTGTCTTCATATTTAAGGACTTTTCCTAATTTAATGTGGATGAATGGGTAAATATAAAATTAACGTGATGATAGGGTTTCAACATCCTGTACACATGTTGGACGCATCAGAGGCCTTTGAGGCTTTAGCTGAAATATCAACATTTTACACAGTTTAGTTTAGGTTGTTTTGGATAATACTGAGGTCACTTTAACATGCAATTTCAGAATCTTCCAAAAACTTTAGCTTCAAAGCTGCTCTTTTTCTACAACTAGTAGCATTAAATTCCCAACAATTCTAATCGTTTTCTGGAGGTTTAACTGCTGGAGTCAAACTGACCCCAAGGATAAAACATTTAGAATAAAAAACAGCTTCTGTTATCAGGAACTATAACATGTATTATGTTCGGGGTCAATTTGACCCCAGGAAGAAAGAACACAATTTAGTTTGTCTCCAATTATATAGACTTGGACGATGGTTACGTCCATGTTGCTGAATCTGAATCTGTGACCGAGACGCCTTTATACGCCCCCATTCAAACCTCCTGTGTCATTAGTACTACTACAACGACAACTTGCTGACATGTCAACAGGCTGGAAGCTCACAGACCAAAGGCTGGTGAACTCTGGAGCTGCCAGGAGATTAACAGGTTGGTGACTAACGGATTGGAACTATGGTGTCCAAGAGGTCCACACCTTCCAGTTGAGACTTTAAGGCCGGGCATGTCCCTTGAACATGGGCTCAGGTTCTGGTACAAGTCGGGACTTGTAGCCTACAGCTGTTTCCAGCCCTGAGAGAGTCTGCTGGGTCCATTTCTGGTCAATAACAAAGAGAACTTTACTTCAAGACTTACTGGAGAGTAACAAAGAGGCAGCTGGAGGTTCAGGAAACTAAAAGTCCAAAAGACATCTGAAGGAATGAACCCAGGAAAACAGGATTTTTTTAATAAACACAAACCCTAAAGGACAAAAGAACAAAACATAACCCAGATGAGCAGGAGGAAGAAGCCAGGCAGTGAACATGAGGCTGATAACCAGGCAACAAAACAAGATTCAAACAAGTAAAAGCAGAAACCAGAACCAGATGAGAAGAACCAGGCAGGAAACAGGAAGTTGAACATGTTGAACCCAAACAGACGAACCAACAAAGACAGAGGAAAAGACTATTTATAAACAATGAGCTCGACAGGAAAACAGCACACAGGTGAGGGAAAGCAACAGGGAAAACACAGAAAGAGGAAGTAAAATAACCAGAGACACACAAGGACAGGGATCTTTTCAAAATAAAACAGGAAATGAATGAAGAACAGAACCAAAGACCTCAGTATTCAAATCCAAAATATTCACTACTTCAACTGATGAGAGTCATGTTGACTGTCAACTAGTTAGTTCTAGATTGCTCACTTGTTGGACTAGAAAAAGCCAAAATGTTGACTATTAACTAGTTAAAGCCTGTTTTACTGAGGAAAATGTCCATATCTTTGATACTAGTTCAGCATTTTGCTATAGTAGTTGAACAAAAAGTCTAACTAGTCACTCTTTTTTAGCAACTAATGACATTTGATGACATGCTGATGCTACTAGTGCAAGACCAGCATTCACTAATAAGGGTCTGGTTGCCACTAGAGTCACTAGGAAAAGTTTTTGTTCAACTAGTTCAACTAAATGTCCAACTAGTCCTCACAAAGACCTCACGAGGATATCGAGCATACGGAATAAATGCTCAAATGGCTTTCCATTGGTCAAAAGAGGCTTTAATAGTTAACTAGTCGCCATTATGGCCTTATTTTATTTCACAAGTTAACTGGTAAGACCTTCATTCTCTTCTAGTTTGTTCCAGATGGAACTAGTTGGGACTTTAGCACTGTTAGTGCAGTGCACAAGTTCACAAGTACAGCTTTAGTTGGAACAAGTTGGACAAAATGCAAAACAGTTCTGACAAAGATTTAACTAGGATGTAAAGGATATGGAATAAATGAACACATGGCTTTCCATTGGGCCGCTAGCAAGTAAAAAGAGACTAGTTGGGAATTTAGTGCTACTAGTGTTGTGCAAAAATTCGCTATTAATGGTTGTGTTGGAACTAGTTGGACGAAAGTCCCAAGGAGTGACTAGTAAGAGTTCTTGTTCAACTAATATCACCAAATGTCCAACTAGTTCTAACAAAGACCTAATTACGATACTGAGTTTATAGAATAAATGCTCAAATGGCTTTCCATAGGTCACATGGGGCTTTAATAGTCACAAGTTCCCTAGTAAGACTTTATTTCTTAATTAGTTTGATCTAGAGGGGACTAGTTGAGACTTCAGTGCTACTAGAGCAGTGCACAGGTTTGTCATTATGGGTTCTGTGGAACTAGTTGGACAAAAGAGCCACTAGTTACTGGAAAAAGGTGACTAGTGACAGTTTCTGTTCAACTAGTCCTCAGAAAGACCTAAGTAGGATATCAAACATGGAATAAATGGCTTTCCATAAGGCCACTGGTGCATGAAAAAAAACAACTAGTTGGGAATTTAGTGCTACTAGTTGTAGAAAAATAGTTTTTGGTTAACTGGTGAGACCAAATGTCAAACTAGTCCTGATAAACATCTAACTATTGGAGAAAACTGATCAAGAATGTGAAATAAATGCTCAAATGGATTTAACTTAAAGACGTTCTGTGGTCTCAGGGAGAAACATCGAACTGTATTTGCCATAAAAGAGGCCGATAACGAATCTTTCTGACATTATTTTATTTCAACTCGCTCACATCATTAAAACTTACAAGCCTGGAGACTTGGCGCGTCGACAGAAGAAGATCACAGTGAAACATCACAGAGTCCAGTGGGTATGAATACATGAATAACTGCTACAGCATCTACTAATACATTCCACATACTCCATGGTGGAGGCTGCAGCTACATCAGCTCAAGCTGGAGGAGGATCAAGGTAATACAGATTATAGTTAAACCTGCAGCTTGATAGTGTGCAGGACGAAGTAAAGCCAACAGCAGCAGCATTTAAACAGCCGGTCCGGGAGAGCCGAGGGGAGGGTTCGGCTCTGACGGATCAGAACGAGGAGGGTCGAAGCTGCAGATCAGCTGGAAGTGTTCGTGTTGTGACTCAGCGTCAGGGAGGTTCAGGTCTTCACTCCACGTCTCCGGCTTCACACGCCTCGATTTCTGAGACCAGCCGGTGAGGGAAGAGTTTGTACTGCAGCCATGTGGGCTCTGAAATGACAGGGAGGAGCTTTAATCCATCAATAAGACCATCCACACCAGAGGAATGAAACAAACTGGATATATGGTGCCAGAAAAATATGTTAAAAAACAGGGGAATGCTGCATCGTTTAAAACTGAAGAAAAATAATGTCAAATATATGTGAAATAAATCTGTTTTATGTCAGATGTAAATCTAGTGATACATAACGTAATTTTACAGTCACGCATTGTACACAGGTTATAATAATACAGTAAAATATGAAACTAAATCTTCACATAAACATTTAAAAAGTTACTTTTTTTACAGTTAACATGTTTTTTTCTGTGATCTTATTAGATAGTATCTTTAATTTAACAAAACTGGAAAAACATGTAAAATAACTAATACAGTTCAACAATGATAAATTATTCCTAAACATAAATCATTTTTCTTTCTAAAAAGAGCAAATATCTGTGAAATGATGTTACTTTTGCTCATATAAATACAGTAAAAAAAAAAGAAAAACAGCATCACTTTATGGTGAATAGTTGTAAAAGAATTCATTAATATTTGTATAATACAGATTTTTGATATGGAAAATTTGGGCTGGGGTTTTTTTTGCGGTTAACGTGTAAAAATTAAGAAATTATTGCTGTGATTTTACTAAAGAAAAAGATTCTTTTAAATAAATGTTAATAAATGTCATGTTTTTGGTTCCGGGTTTACCGAGGTAGCACGCTGGAGGCTGCAGATTCCCGTCGAAGCAGATCTCAGCAGCGCCAAAGCTGCACTGCTTCCGAGGATGTTTGCAGAAGAACGCGACGTTCTCGCCGTGAGGAACCATGGCGTCAGTGACATCAAACGGCCAGCGCTTCACTCCACCAATCACCACGCGGCTCCGCTCAGCGGGGATGAGGCAGCGAGCTTCAGGAACAAAGAGCCGAATGGAAACAAAACTCAACTGTTTCGGCCTGTTTTTCTTTGTTTGTAGCAGCCAACATGTAAATTAACGGACGTAGCCACGGGTTATTAAGCATTTCAGAAGTCTTTGTCATGGTGCCTTCACTAGCTAAACTCCCACAATGCTCTCTGCTTTAACATGAACTGTAGTCTGAGTGACACCTCCTCTGGTCTTTACAGTACTAAACAGGAAGAGGCTCCACCTGGTGGAACAGCCAGGCACTACAACTCATCTACGCTACATTAAGTTTGCGTTTTCTGGGAAAATGGGGTACTAAATGTTAAATGATTCGTGGGGATTGCAACAGATCTTGATCTTTACCTCTGCAATGTGGCGGCACTGCGCTCCAGCTGCCGTTGGACATGCAGGTGATCTTCTGAGGTCCATCCAGCAGGAAGTTCTTCTTGCACAGGTAGTGGATGTCGAAGCCGACTTCATACTCGGTCTTCTGGACGGCCACCACGTAGCCCCGCTCCACCTCTTCAGGAGGCTGGCAGAAGACTTCTGAGAGAGCAAAAGTATCAGTCAGCTCATCTTTTCTAAACCTTCGATGACTAAAACACAAGAACTGAAGAACAAGAACAGGGATGCTCAGGTGTTTCATTTTTTTAGGGTTTCAAAGGTTGAAGCCGCAACGATATCTCAGAACATTTTGTCTTCAAAGCCTCAGTCATTTTCAAGAAGCTTTCTGAAGTAATTCCCCCTCCTGTTCTGCAGGCGGTGAAGTCCTCGGTGTGACCACCGGGGGGCAGTAGAGCACCGTGGAACAGATCAGCAGCTCCTGGAAGGTTTTCTCTGTTTCCGTCTGTCTCCTGTGATTCACTATTTCTTAGATTTCTGCTCTCACACACAAACACATGCAAAAACAAACCACAGCCAAAGCTCTCACTTACTCATCGCTCAGTCTTTTCCTGCTAATCTTCAGAATTACACCAAGTTACCCGAGAGCGAGGATGATGTAACATGTGCATGCTCACTGAGGCTGCAAAAATAATCATTATTTCCACTGTTTATTAATGTGCCTGTTATTTTCTGGATTTACTGGGTGGTTCTTTGGTCTTTAAAATGCCAGAAATGGTGAAAAATATGGATCAGAGTTTCCTCACATGTCTCGTTTTGGCCAAATATCTTCAGTTTACTGTCATAGAGGAGGAAAGAAACCAGAAAATATTCACATTTAAGAAGCTGAAATCACAGAATTTAGACTGTTTCTTAATAAAAAAAATGACTCAAACTGGTTACTTGATCAGTTGTTTGGCCTCTAAAATGCGAGAAAATGGTGAAAAATGTGGATCAGAGCTTCCTCAAATGTCTCAAAGACCTTTTACTGTCACAGAGGAGGAAAGAAACCAGAAATGATTCACATCAAAGAAGGTGGAATTTGAGAGTTTAAACTGATTGACCAATTACTGGAATAGTTTAGTTTAGTGGTCAGTATGAGACTCCCCTGCACACTTACTCTTGCAGATGGGGTGAGGATACTGCCAGGTCTGGTTCTCCTGACAGAAGTTCTCGCTGCTCCCAACTATCTCAGCCCTGCAGAGAGGAAAGAGGAGTAATGTGTCGAGTTCTGAGGAGCCTCGTCTGAATAAAAGTGATGGAAAAGGTGTGAATGATTCCTTTCATGGCGTCTAAACTCCGGCTGACACATCCACTCCCGCTGCAGATGAGTCAGTGTGCTACCAGATTAGACTGTAATGACCCAGTTAGCTCAGCGGGGAGCTCGTCAGCTGGGAGATCAAAACGAATTCCCTGCCATTCATCTCATCCTCACACCTCCCTCCCTCCCGCTTTCTTTCTTCTTCACACTTCCTCCGGTTCCTCGTCTGAATCGGTTCGGGTTCCCAGTTAACCCCTTCTCACCCGGACAGGCAGCTGTAGCGGATGGAGGTTCCGGCGACGGCGGCGCCCTCGATGCTGAAGGTGTCGGTCACTTCCTGGGGCAGCGGGCAGGTCGGAGCTGCAGCCGACGGAGACTCTGGAGGTCGGACAGAAAGAAGACGGAGGTTAAAGACTTCACCCACACTGAAACTGTCGAGAATAAAAACTGACCGGAGAAAAATTAGAATATTACTGTGCAACAACAGACAACTTGACAATAAAAAAAGTACACAGCAAGTTACAGAATAAGCCATAAATACATAAAGTAATCATCATTTCCACTGTTCAATAGTCTGCCAGCTGTTTTCTGGATTTATTGAGTGGTTCTTTGGTCTTTAAAATGCAAAAAAAAAGGTGAAAACAGTGGATTTATTAGTGTGTTGATTATTTTCTCAACAATCGATCAGCTGTTTGGCCTCTAAAATGCGAGAAAATGACGTAAAACGTCAGAAAATGTCTTGTTTAGTCCAAAGATCTTCAGTTTACTGTCATAAAAAAGGAAAGAAACCAGAAAATATTCACATTTAAGAAGCTGCAATCAAAAAACGTGGATTTATTAGTGTGTTGATTATTTTCTCAATGATCAATCAGTTGTTTGGTTTCTAAAATGTCAGCAAATGATGAAAAACATCAGAGCATGTCTTCTTTAGTCCAAAGATCTTCAGTTTACGGTCACAGAGGAGGAAAGAAACCAGAAAATATTTACATTTAACGAGCTGAAATCATTGAAGTTAGACTGTTTTTCTTGCAGCAAGTTATAGAATGAGTCATGAATACATAATACATAAAATAATCATTATTTCCAATGTTTATTAATCTGCCAGCTGTTTTCTGGATTTATTGAGTGGTTCTTTGGTCTTTAACATGCCAAAATATATTTTAAAATGTGCATCAGAGTATCATTTATTAATCTGTTGATTATTTTCTCAATGAATCAATCAGCTGTTTGGTGTCTTAAATGTCCAGAAAATGTCTTGTTTTGTCCAGAGATCTTCAGTTTACTGTCATAGAGGAGGAAAGAAACCCAAAAATATTAACATTTAAGAAGAAAGATAACACGTTTATCATCTTTCTGACTTGTTTCTTCAGGTTCTGATGGGTCTAAGTCAGGATTTTGGGGAGACCAGTCTAGAACCTTCATTTTAGCCTGATGGAACCATTTCTTTCCTACGTCTGATGTGTCTTTGGGCTCATTGTCTGGTTGAAACATCCAACTGTGTCCAAGATCAACCTTCTGCTGATGGTTTCAGGTTTTCCTGAAGAATGTGGAGGTGATCCTCCTTCTTCATTATTCCATTTACTTTGTGTAAAGCTCCAGTTCCACAGAGCATGATACTGCCACCGCCATGCTTGGTGGTAGGTTTGGTGTTCTTGGGGTTAAAAAAAAAGTCCAAGACTTGCCTAAGACAGTCTGAAACCAGTCCTCACAATGTTTTAAACCAGGACCAAAATCAAACCTAAACTACTCCTAAAAAAAGTCCAAGACATTGAGAAACCAGTCCTGAACCAGTCCTTAAAAGGTCTAAAACCAGGATCAAAATCAAACCAAAACCAACCCAGAAAAACATTCAAAATCAGTCAGAATCCAGTCTGAAACCAGTCCTAATAAAGTCTAAAACCAGCACAAAGTCAGAACCAAAACCCAACCTAAACTACTGCTCCCATCCCTCTGGACCAGGGTAGATCTGGACTCATCAGACCACATGACCTTCTTCCATTGAGTCCAATCTTTATGTTCCATAGCAAACTGAAGCCTTTATTTCTGGTCATCCTCACCGAACAGTGGTTTTCTTAGTGCTACAGCTGTTTAGTCCCAATCCTTTGAGTTCCCTTCATGTGGAAATGTTCTTACTTTCACTATTAAACAGCCGTGAGTTCTACTGTTGGTTTCCAACGATCATCTAAGAGTTTGTTCCTGAAGATGATGATTCTCCACTATCCTTCAGGTTTTAATGATGCGTTGGACGGTTCTTAACCTGATTGTAGTAGTTTCAGAAATCTCCTTAGTTGTTTTCTTTGCTTGATGCAGGCCCATAATTTGACTCTTCTGAGACAGATGAACATCCTTTCCATGACCACAGGATATGTCTTCCAACATGGTTGTTTCAGAAATGAGAATCAGCTAGGGTTAAAGAAGTTGTTTCATCACTGCAGTAATTACCCAATGGAAGGCTCTTACATGTTTGCTTAGTTAAATCCAGGTGAAGATTTTGAACAGAAATCCTGCTGCAGTACTTTTACTAACTGTGAAGACAATACTGTGAGTTCAAAACTTTCACTTGCAGTCGAGCGCTTTTATATTTTGAAGTGCAGCATATGAATAAATCCAGATCTGATCCAGAACTGTTACACAAACAGCAGCGACTCATGAAGACAGAAAACATCAAGCGGCATCTAATTGACTGATGTGGACACCTGCTGGCAGGTAGGAAAGGAGGAAGAAAAGTAGTGGAAGAGTAGAAAAGTTACCTCGTTTGACTTGTATTAACTGAGGTTTGTATTTAGTTTGTGACCCAGGGAGGCGTTTCACCCGATGTCTTGTTCTATTTAGGTTGAAATAGCCCTTCTTAGGTAATATATCAAAGTTCGACAGCAGGTGAAGCACAGCCTCACACCTCTCCGAGCTCGCAGCTAGAGCTGTGGTTGTGTAATACCTGGCACCGCTCGTTCCTGGAAGTTTGAGAGCCTCACGCTTGTGGAAATATAAATATCAAGAGTGGTGCTTGGAGAGAGGCTGGAGTGACCCTAGCTGCATGAAGCGCCGCTTTAAAGCCAGAGACGGCTCTCGCCAGAGGCCTATCTTAGGTACCCGAGTGGCGTTAATCTGACAATGTAAAGGCACCTATGGGAGGCAGCGCTGCATTTGGTCTGTTTGGCGGCGGATGAGAGCCCGAAGCCCAGTTCTGTTTTCACATTTCTGCCTCTGCTGCCGCCCACACAGCTGCAGCTCCACTCTGCAGGTAAACCAGATTCATCTCAGGGAAAGTAGAAAGCTGTGATTTTGAATGAAGCGTTAAATACCGACTCCATATGAGCCTCTTTTTTATGTTTTTTTCCTCTACTTGCGCTAACTACAGGGCTGCAGGCTCATCTTTAGCTTCTGTTGTGCAGACTCACATACCTGCAGTATAGAATGGTCTGACTGCACCTCATCATTGCTCTGTTTCTTTGTCACGTTTTTGTTGAATTTATGACTTTTTTGTACCTCATGGCCTCCGTATTTGAATTTATTTCTTTTCAAAAGTTGCTGTTTTTCGCTTCATGGTCTCCACACTCCACACTCTCCAGGCTGTATTTCATTTTTTATTTTATTCAGAATTTGTGCTTTTTCTGTTTAAAATGAGGCTCCTTGTTGCACATTTTGGCTCCCATACAGGCTGAACATCAGGCTGAAATAGCTCAGTTGGGAGAGCGTTAGACTGAAGATCTAAAGGTCCCTGGTTCGATCCCGGGTTTCAGCAGTTGGGGAGAGTTTTAGGAACAGGAAGTCCTCAGCAGACAAAGCTAAACGTTCATCTAAAGATGCCTGGTTTGATCGTGAGTTTCTAGTCTTCCTCATTATTTGCGTTTCTTTAAACCAATCACAATCATCTTGGCTGGAGCTTAGCCCAGGATATAGGTGATGGTGTCCCTTCAAAACAGTGACGGTAGAATTGTTTTGGTGGAATGTTTGTCCTGGATGCCAGCATCTCTTAGCTCTATTGGCAGGTTTTTTTAAATTCAGAATTTGTGCTTTTTCTTTTTAAAATGTGGCTCTTTTTTGCACTATTTGCCTTCCATACTTGCTCAATATCAGGCCGAAATAGCTCAGTTGGGAGAGTATTAGACTGAAGATCTAAAGATCCCTGGTTCGATCCCGGGTTTCGGCAGCTGCAGTGATTTTTAGGAACACAAAGGCTCAGCAAACAATGCTAAAGCTGCTTTAATCCTCAGTTTCAGCAGCTGTTCTGTCTGAACAACACTAGAGAATGGTCTGACTGCACCTCATTCTGACTTTTCTGTTTTTTTAAACTAATCACAGTCATCTTGGTTGGAGTTTAGTAGTTAACTCCAACCAAAGTAGTGATGGTGGAATTGTTTTGGTTGAACATTTGCCTGGATGCTAGCATCTCTTAGTTCTATTGGCATTTGGCCCGTCTAAATGGAATTTACGATTGAAGTTTTTTAAATGTTGCTCTTTTTTGCACCTCATGGCCTCCATAATCACGGTGCTTCAAGCCGAAATAGCTCAGATGGGAGAACGTTAGACTGAAGATCTAAAGGTCCCTGGTTTGATCGCAAATTCCATTAGGACGAGCCAAATGCCAATAGAGCTAAGAGATGCTAGTGTCCAGGCAAATGTTCAACCAAAACAATTCCACCAGCAGTATTTTGAAGGACACCGGTGGAACCCGCAAGATGATTTATCTGCTCAGAGATGTGAAATGAGGATACAACTCTCAGCTCTTAGCTTCCTCCTCGAGAGACGGGCAGAAGGTAGGTGGGTTTTAGTGCGAGCGCTGTGTGTTCTAGTGTGGAGAGGCGGTGGGCGGCGGCGGATCGCTGGTGTTTACCGAGAGCCGGCTCCTTCAGTGTACATTAGACCAGAGTGTGTGTGTCGGACTGCACATGTGTCACACGGTTCGCATGTGTGTGTTGCGTTGCGTGTTGTGTGGGCGACAGATCACAGTCGGGAGAGTCAGAGAGCTCTCACGATGCTTCAGGCCTTTCTGTTCTCTCATCCTCGTCCATCTGAGGCCTCCAATGAGCACAATCGAAGCCAAGGACGAGCCTGCAGTCCCGTAGTTACCGTGAGTAGAAAGGAAAAAAAACTAGAAAGAGGCTCATATGGAGTCAGTGTTTAATGCTTCATTCGAAATCGCAGCTTTCTACTTGTCGGAAGATGAATCTGGTTTACCTGCAGCTGTGTGGGCGGCAGCAGAGGCAGAAATGTGAAAACAGACCTGGGCTTCGGGCCCTCATCCGCCACCAAACAGACCAAACGCAGCGCTGCCTCTCCCATAGGTGCCTTTACATTGTCAGATTAACGCCATTCCGGTACCTAAGATAGATCTAACGCTCTCCCTCCTGAAGCACTGTGATTACGGAGGGCATGAGGTGCAAAAAAAGAGCAGCATTTAAAAAACTTACATTTCCTTTACACAGGCCAAATGGCAATATAGCTAACAGATGCTCGCGTCCAGGAAAACATTCCACCGTCACTCTATTTCAGGGACACCGTCACTACATCCTGGGCTAAACTCAAACCCAGATGATTGTAATTGGTTTAAAAAAAAGTCAAGCATTTTTCCCTCCATAACAGAGTGACAGTGAGGTGCAGTCAGACCATTCTCTGGGACACCACGAGTATGGAGGCCATGAGGTGCAAAAAACAGCAGCATTTAAAAAACTTAAATCGCGAATTCCATTTAGATGGGCCAAATGCCAATAGAGCTAAGAGATGCTAGTGTCCAGACAAACGTTCCACCAAAACAATTCCACCGGCAGTATTTTGACGGACACCATCACTACATCCTGGGCTAAGCTCCAACCAAGATGACTGCAATGGGTTTGAAGAAATATCAAAAAGTCAGAATGACGTGCACTCAGACCATTCTCTGGTGTTGCACAGACAGAACAGCTGTTGAAAACCCAGAGATCTTTAGCATTGTCTGCTGAGGACTTCCTGTTCCTAAAACTCATTCTTCCTGCCGAAACCCGGGATCAAACCAGGGACCTTTAGATCTTCAGTCTAATGCTCTCCCAACTGAGCTATTTCGGCCTGAAAAATAACATGTACGGAGGCCAAGAGGTGGAAAACAGCTGATGAAGCTGAAGGATGAGATGAAGAAATTCCTAAAAGCATAAAATCAGAGCCGGCTGACAGGACTGCTGTAGGGTCTAATACTCAATATTTAAGTTGGGTTATTTGTACTTTATTTAACTCTCCTGTTGTCCTCATTTACAGGCACCAAAAAATATTGTTTCCTCATGTGAAAAAAAAAACAGAAATTGTGAAAAAAAAAAAAAAATTTCCCAAATTTCTGAAAATTTGCAAAACCTCCAGGAAGAAAATTCCAATAATTCTTTGAAAGTTTCCCTTAAAAGTTTTAATTTTTTTTAAAGATCCCTCAAATTTGGCAAGAAAATTCTTGTAAATATTTTCCAAAAATGAGTAAAAATCTTCCAAAAAAATCCTAAAAATATCTAAAGTGATTCCATATATATCAGTAAAACTTCTAATATTTTCTTTAAGAACAGTCACAAAAAAATCAACCAAAATCCAGTGAAATTCGCTGGATTTTGGTTGAATTTTTTGTGAATGTTCTTAAGAAACACTTTTAACATTTCTTCTTTTCCACCAAAAATTTTTTAAAAAGTTCCCCAAAATGTTGAAAATGTGGACATCAGAAGTTTCACTGTGAAAATATATTTTTTTCCACATTTTGAAACTTTAAAACGGGTCAATTTTGCCCCGCAGGACGACACGAGGGTTAATAATGTAGCATTTTAACCTTAATAGTTAAACGTCAGTCTTCTTTCTCTGGTTCACTGTCTGTTATTTCACTCTAACTGTTGTTGTTCTGCGTTTTTCACCGCATCAGCAGCTTTTTGGCTGCGACTCGACATCAACCGGAGGCCTTTGAACTTGCATTCTTTAAGGATTGACCTCAGCTGCTGGTGCGTCTGTTTACATGTTTACTGCGTAAACAACAAATACAACGTAAACATCACATGAGCTGCTTCTGTAGATGCATCTGCACAATCCGTGCACAAACACACGGCTGCTGTTCAGCCTTCGTGTCCTCTTTAACCCTCGTGTCGTCCGTTTTAAAATTTGAAAAGGTGAATAAAAATATATTTTCACAGTGAAACTTCTGATGTTCACATTTTCAACATTTTGGCGAAATTTGTGAACATTTTTTGGTGGAAAAAAAAAGAAATGTTAAAAAAGTTTCTTAAGAACATTCACATAAAAATCAACCAAAATCCAACGAGTTTCACTGGATTTTGGTAGATTTTTTATGTGAATGTTCTTAAAGAAAATATTAGAAGTTTTACTGATATATCTGTAATCACTTTAGATATTTTTAGGATTTTTTTGGGAAGATTTTTACTCATTTTTTGAAAATATTTACAAGAATTTTCTTGCCAAATTTGGGGGTTTTATTAAAATAAAACTTTTAAGGGAAACTTCTAAGGAATTATTGGAATTTTCTTCCTGAAGGTTTTGCAAATTTTCAGAAATTTGGGGAATTTTTTGGATTTTTTTTCATACAAGGAAACAATTTTTTTTGATGCCCGTAAATGAAGACAGCAGGAGGGTTAAACTTATCAAGAGCTCAGCGGTGAAATCTGCAGACTCTGAACAGCTCCGGTTGCCATGGCGACGGGGGAGACGAGGTCCCGGTTGTGCAACGTCTGAGTCGACACGATCTCAGAGGGGTTTCCTCCCTGGATATCTGTCGGACACTCAAACACGCCGAGCCGACCCCAACGAACCCCGGACGAATGGAAACCGCTCAGAACCCGAAGCCGGATTCTCCCAGATGTTTTCTACCCGCAGCGATACAAAGACGTGCAAAAGGTTTTCCAGCTCAGACCCACCTGTGCAGATGGGCTCGTCCCCGCTCCACTGCCGGTCGCCCTGACAACGGCGGATGGTGGCGTCCAGGCCGCTGGGCAGCGTGAAGCCGGGCTTACAGCGAACCTCCAGCAGCGCCGAGAAGGAGTGAGTGGGAGAAAGGAGGCGGGCTTCAGAGCGCTCACTCTGGGCAAGAGGCCACGGACACATCCGACCTGAGGACAAACAGACAGAATCAGCAGATCTGCAGGACGAGACGCTTAAAGCAGACGTCTCTACAGGTTTAAGATGTTTACTCCTAAAACCAAAAGTCTGACAATCTGCCCAAACAAACCTACCGACGTACCTAAAGCAATGAAAATGTCTAGAATCACTTAAAACTTTTGCAAAATGACTTTGTCCAAAATGATTCAAAACCATGTCTAAAATCTGTGAAAACAGTCCAAAGTTCAATTAAACCTCCTGTTGTCCTCATTTGCGGGCACCACAAAATATTGTTTCCTTGTCTAAAAAAAATCTAAAAATTCAGCAAAAAAAATCCCCCGAATTTGGCAAGAAAATTCTTGTAAATATTTTTTTTTTAAATGAGTAAAAATCTTCAAAAAAATTCCTAAAATATCTAAAGTGATTCCATATATATCAGTAAAACTTCTAATATTTTCTATAAGAACATTCACATAAAAATCAACCAAAATCCAGTGAAATCCGCTGGATTTTGGTTGATTTTATGTGAATGTTCTTAAAGATTTATTTATTTATTTATTTTAACATTTCTTTTTTTCGACCAAAAAAGGTTCACAAATTTCCCAAAAATGTTGAAAATATATTTTTTCCACATTTTCAAACTTTAAACGGGGTCAATTTTGACGTGCAGGATGACATGAGGGTTAAATATTGTCCAAATGTAGTCAAGAATTGCCCAAAACAACTCAGTTGATCTAAAACTAAGTTTAAATTGTTCAAAGTGACTCAGAAATTGTCCAATCTAAATCAGCTTGTTTTAAATTACATATAAGCAGTCAAAAATGACTCAAAAACGGTCAAAAAATCAATTGAAATTGTTTAAAATGAGACAAAAAATATCCACCTTTACTTAAAAATGTTCCATAATGCCTCCATTATCCAGATCCATTAAAAAAGTCCAGAAGTAGATTAAATTGTCTATTTGTACTCAATAATTTGCCAAAATGACCTCAGAATTGACAAAAATGTGAAAAAAAACTTGAAAATTTATTTAAAAAACGGTCCAAAATATCTTGACGTGTTTAATAGAAACTTTATCTACAAGACAGAAGAGCTGTTTTTGGTCGACATCATTCTTTCTGTGGCTGAAATATTTCCTTCTTTTTGCAAACAAAGCTTCCTTTTCAGTGTTTCTCTCCTGTTCTTGTTTATTTTTGCTGCACATGTTGTCAACAAACAAACAAACAAACCTCCCAATGTCACGGTAAACAAACAATGTTGAAGCTCACTAGACAGTTCTCTAAAGGTTCCACACTAGCTTGGTTTCTGTTTAAAGAAAGCAGAGTGATCAGGAGGTGCAGTCAGACCATTCAGCAGCTGTTTGTGGCTAATGTGGTTCAGAACATCATAGTCAGCTTTGACATTGTTTTGCATCCATAAAACTCTTCCTAGCTGCCGAAACCCGGGATCGAACCAGGGACCTTCAGATCTTCAGTCTAACGCTCTCCCAACTGAGCTATTTCGGCCTGAAAAGCTGTAAGTACGGAGGCCAAGAGGTGCAAAAAATAGCAATATTTTAAAAGACAGCTCTTTCCCAATTCTCACAATTAGCTGGACTGTTAAAAGAGAACTTATGAGGTCATATAACTGGATCAGATCCCATTTGGAGAATCACAAATTCAATAAAAGACCTACCAATAGAGCTAAGAGATGCTAGTGTCCAGGACAAAAATTCCACCGTCACCGTTTTGAAGGGACACCATCACTACATCCTGGGTGAAAGTCCAACCAAGATGACTGTGATTGGTTTAAAGAAACACAAATAATGAGGAAGACTGGAAACTCATGATCGAACCAGACATCTTTAGATGAACATTTAGCTTTAGCATTATCTGCTGAGGACTTCCTGTTCCTAAAACTCTTCCTTCCTGCCGAAACCCGGGATCAAACCAGGGAGCTTTAGATCTTCAGTCTAACACGCTCCCAACTGAGCTAAAGCTGGGAAAGAACTGGCTGTATAAGATGGGGAAGAAGAGGGAAGAGGGGGAAGAAAAAAAGGGAAAAAACTCCAACTGTGGAGTGACTTTGAATCCCGGTCAGAACCATATGGGAAATGATTGCAATTTGTGTTTAGATGTTAAATTCCAAGGTCTCTCAATGACTTCAAAGTTTAAACACTCATTACTTACTTATTCTTACAACTACAACTAAAAATGTAGAACTATAATCAAGAATGTAGGTCATCTAATTGTTGTAATGTACCTAAAGTCATCCACATTCTATCTGTATTATGTAGTCGGATTTACATTCTTTGCTGTGACCTCCTGTAGTCCTCCATGACGACCTGTAGTCCTCCATGACCACCTGTAGTCCTCCATGGACCTCCTGTGGTCCTCCTGGACCTCCTGTAGTCCTCCATGACCTCCTGTAGTCCTCCATGACCACCTGTAGTCCTCCTGGACCTCCTGTGGTCCTCCTGGACCTCCTGTAGTCCTCCTGGACGGACCCGACACCCTATCTGGTCCTTCAGCTTTGTTGGTGTTGATTCCCTTCATGGTAGATCTCATTTGGTGCAGCTGCAGGACCAGAGACTGATGCTGTTCCTCCATTCGGGGTAGATGAACTTCCTCTGCTGCCAGGTGTATCAAAACGAGCATAGAATGTGTTCAGGGTGTCGGGGAGAGTGGAATCATGGATAACCAGCTGATCACTGCGCTTATAGTCTGTTATGGTCCTAATGCCTCTCCACGTACTTTGTGAGTTGTTGTTATCAAAATGCTCCTCAGTGCGCTGTTTGTAGCTGCATTTTGCCAGCTGAATGCCCTTCTTCAGTTCTCTCCCTGCTATAGGCCAGCTTGTCACCTGACCTGTAGGTGGCGTTACGGGCTTTGAGTAGGGGCTTCACTGTGCTGTCCATCCATGGTTTCTGGTTTGGGAAAACCTTGATGGTCTTTGTGGGCAGGACAGCATCAGTACAGAACTTCAGATACGACACAACCGATGATGTGCATCCATCTAGATCTGTGTCCTCCTTGAACACTCCCCAGTCAGTGCACTCAAAGCAGTCCTGTAATGCTGAGGACGCCTCATCAGTCCATACCTGTACGGTTCTACTGGTCTATCTCTTGTGATGAACTAATTCCACAACCAGACAGAATATGCTGTAAGCTTGCAGTACCTGAGCACAGCAGGAACGACTGGTCTCCATCTACCCAGAGTCTGAGGTTCTGAGGGGTTGGAAACGCATCGTATGTTCCCCCTATTAGAAACTTAATACAGCTTTCTTCCATCCTCCACAGCTCCCTCCAGCTGAGCTTCCTCTTCTCAACACCTTCCCAGTTCAACCACTGACCCTGTGGTTGACCAGCTGCCTTTGCTCCCCTTAACAGTTCCTCTTGTCTCTGCATCTGTTCCACTCCCAGCTTTCTTTTCTCCTTTAGACCTGCTTTGTTCCACGCTGGTTTTCCTGGGCCAAGCCCCAAACCTCCTCGGCTAAACTGAACATGATCTACTATTTCTGCTGCCTAAGAGCTGCTTCTGCCTCCTGCACTGCTGCTCTCGGGTTCCCTTTCCTCTGTATAACCAAATACTCCTTGATTTACTAGGCTTGATCCTCATACTAGCCCATTTGAGATTCCTATTTATCCTATCTAACAGCAAATATAGAGCAACTTTAACTAATACAGAGCAACTTTAACTCATTCTCACTTTCCAGCACTCTGAGGCCAGATGTTTTGTGTTTTATCTTCCAAGAAGGATCCCCCAGATGCATGTTGGCTCAGCTGAACACACAAACACTTCTAGCGACGACAACGTGTTACCTGGAGCCACACAGCTGAGACCACACTGGCCGTCGCACAGACACTGACGTTTGCTGCCGCAGTCCTGGTCGGCCTTGCAGGTCCGAGGACACGTACGCCGCCGCTCCTCGCCCAGGATCCTCTCCGGACACGACCCTGAGGCGACACCAAACACACCAAACACACTCAGTGTTCCTCTGTTTGCTGCGTTCACGGACCGTCGTAAAAACCAGGCAGGATAATGAGGCTTTGTTCACCAAATTGTGCTTCGTTAAATTCAGCGTGGGTGGTCGGGTAAACGTTTAGCAGCCAGGATGGAACAGTAGTGGAGAGCAACTTTAACTAATGTAGAGCAACTTTAACTATTATAGAGCAACTTTAACTAATGTAGAGCAACTTTAACTAATATAGAGCAACTTTAACTATTATAGAGCAACTTTAACTAATATAGAGCAACTTTAACTATTATAGAGCAACTTTAACTAATATAGAGCAACTTTAACTAATATAGAGCAACTTTAACTAATGTAGAGCAACTTTAACTAATATAGAGCAACTTTAACTAATATAGAGCAACTTTATTATAGAGCAACTTTATTATAGAGCAACTTTAACTATTATAGAGCAACTTCAACTATTATAGAGCAACTTTAACTAATATAGAGCAACTTTAACTAATATAGAGCAACTTTAACTAATATAGAGCAACTTTAACTATTATAGAGCAACTTTAACTAATATAGAGCAACTTCAACTATTATAGAGCAACTTTAACTAATATAGAGCAACTTTAACTAATACAGAGGAAGTTTAAATAATATAGAGCAACTTCAACTCATTTTTGAGCAATTTTAACTCATTTGGAGCAACCTTAGTCAGATGAACAGCTTCACTCTCTGCCTCTTTTCCCTCCACATGAATCCCATCATAAATAAACCCTGAAGCCCAGCGAGCGTTAGAGAGGGGAGGAAACGGGGGAGACTGGGTTCCCCGTTTTTCAGTTCTGACTGAGAACATGTGTGCTACTGTATCCTCTCTGCCTGGAGCACGTGTGACCACAAACACGCATGTGCTCCTGCACACATGAACAGCGTGTACAGTACAAACATGTAGCTGAAATAAGTAAATATTACAAAACAGCGTGAGCGATTCAGACTCCGGAGGGTTTCTATACGCAACTCTGCAGGATGTTACTTCATTTAGCAAATCATTCAGGACATTCTGTAGAGTTTAGAGTATTATGGGATGGAATCCTTCGTATTTAAGTTGGATTAAATAGTATTTTATAGCATAATGTCGAGTTTTAACCTTAATGTTTTAACTTGTTGGGTGAATTCAATCTTATTCTTCTGAACTTAACAAGTGATATATTAAATGTGCTACACATTTATATAGATAATATTTTCACTCTAATTATTGTGATTTATATGAAAAAACTGAGTTCTAAGAAAATTATTAAACATTAATTAAGAAATTGGACTCAAGAGATGAAGTAAACTTGCAGAATATTTTTAATTTAGTTAAATTTATAGTGATGAAAAACTGCCTTCTAAGAGTCGAAGTAAACTTAGAGAGAAGTTATTAACTTGGATCCACAGATAAGCGATGCACACGATCAGCTAATTTAGCAGAAACACTGAATTAATGCACAAAAACTCCTCTTAAAGACGTCACACCTTCAGCAGAACGACCTACAGAGCAGCCGGTTAATAAACGTTCACTTTTCCTGCATTCTGAGGCTCTAGCTGTGTTTTCCCTCCATGCAGGTGTGACTCCTCCAGGTGTTTGTGATGCAGGAACTTACCTGCCGCCTGCAGAGACACAGTTCTGGTCAGAGCGAACAGCGACAGCAGCAGCAGCAGCAGCAGCGCAGAGAAGTCCATGTTAGCGACCTGCAGGGAATGAGAGGAGGGTCGGATGATCGGCCTTTATAAGAGAGGGAGAGGAGGGACAAAGGGTGGGGGAGAGAGGGGGAGAGAGGGGGGAGGGGGGAGAGGAGGGGGGGAGGAGGGAGGGGGGAGAGATGGAGAGGAGGGCGAGAGAGAGGGAGAGAGAGGGGGAGAGGGGGGAGAGGAGGGAGGGGGAGAGAGGAGGGAGGGGGGAGAGAGGAGGGAGAGGAGGGAGGGGGGAGAGAGGAGGGAGAGAGAGGGGGAGAGAGGGGGGAGAGATGGAGAGGAGGGCGAGAGAGAGGGAGAGAGAGGGGGAGAGGGGGGAGGGGGGAGAGGAGGGAGGGGGGGAGAGGGGGGGAGAGATGGAGAGGAGGGCGAGAGAGAGGGAGAGAGAGGGGGAGAGGAGGGAGGGGGGAGAGAGGGGGGAGAGAGGGGAGAGAGGGGGGAGAGGAGGGAGGGGGGAGAGAGAGGGGGGAGAGATGGAGAGGAGGGCGAGAGAGAGGGAGAGAGAGGGGGAGAGGGGGGAGAGGCGGGGGAGAGAAGGGGGAGAGGCGGGGAGGGGGACAGAGGGTACAGCACAGGAGCAAACATCTGGTTCGTGTTGAGGGAAAGCAGTGAGGAAAATTCCAGCCTGAGGGACCTTTCACCCATTTCTGTGGAGACGGACGGCAGATAAAGAGGATGTCTGACAACAAACAAACAAATCTAAAAAAAAAAAAAAGCAGGAGAAAAGCATGTATGGAAATACATAAGACACAAAATGACCAAAATTAGACAGAAAACAAGAAATATGAGACACAAAACACTAAAATTAGACACAAAATGACCAAAACTAGACACGAAACAGGAAACATGACCAGTAAAATGAGTTTTATTTTTGTCTCTGTAATTGTGGAAACATTTTTTAATCAACATATTTGAAATTATTATTATTATTCTTGGAATGTGTCCCACAACGTTAGCACAACCCCGTTTTTGGTTTCCGACTTGTTTTTGTCATTTTGTGTCTCATTTTTGTTGTTTCCATCATCCAACAGTGTTCCTATAGAATGTGTAGAGCAAAGCTATGTCCTCTCTTCTATTTTCCATCTTTTCATCCCATCATCAGCCTTGATTGAATGTCTTCCTCTACCTCATATTATCAGGATCAGACTAATTCTTTGGACTGTTTTCCATCAGTCAGTTTGTCCTCTTGGTCAGCAGTAACAGCAGCTAAATATCTAGCTTCTACTGCTGAGAAAAAGATCACATTAGCATGGATTAGAGTAGAGTTAGCAAACAGCACAGAAAACATGGAATAAAGATGCTACCATTGATGTGGAAGCTGAGCTGATTAATACCTATTATTGATCAATATGGAGCAGAAACCTGGAGAAGAGAAGGTTGATTTTTAAATGTCCTCCAGCTCTGAAATGATCCTCTAAATTAGGGAAGCTTTAGTTGGGCAAGAATGCGTGTTTGAGCTGCTGTTAGAGGAATGTACACGATGTGAACAGACAGGGAGGAAATCAAAACATTTCACCACAAACCCGTCTGGTGATAACGGAACCGTCTGACCTCTGAGGACGACGACTCCTGCAAAAAAACAAAAACAAAAAAAACACCATCAAACATGCAGCAGAGGAGTGCAAGAGAACAATCTTTTTATTGGTGGTTTTTGGAGAAATTTTCAACTGTAAATTTGCACCTTTCTATCATTTTCTGTCTCATTTTTGTCGTTTTGTGTCTCATTTTTGTTGTTTTGTGTCTTTTTTCATTTTGTGTCTCATTTTTCTTTTTGTGTCTGTTTTTTGTCATTTTGTGTCTTGTTTTTGTCATTTTGTCTTTTTTTGTCATTTTGTGTCTTTTTTTTCATTTTGTGTCTCGTTTTTGTCATTCTGTGTCGTGTTTTTGTCGGGACGACGATGACTCCGCTCCTGCAAAAAAAAAAAAAAACATCAAACATGCAGCAGAGGGGTGCATGAGAACAATCTTTTTATTGGTGTTTTTTGGGAAATTTTCAACTACATCCAAAGAGCCAGCGCTGACTGGCGGGCTGGGCGCCATGGACACTACCGATGCAGCAGATAGAGTCACTGGAGAAGATTCACCGACCACATCTGTGAAGGTATCTAGATCCGGTTGGGAGAGCAAACATCCACTGAACGGGGTGACGGAGGCTGAAACAAACCGACGGGGAGCGTATCAGTAGTGTGCATAGTCCGTCCACAGCCGGGGAAACAGAGGAGGTGAAGTATGAAGTCACACTGAGCCACTTTTCTACTGTGAGATCCACGGTGGGAGGGTGGCGTAGTGTCGCAGAGGGTGCTTCTCCGTTTGAAGAAGTCTTTCCGAGGAACACTGAAGATGTTTTCAAGGTGCAACAGATCATCCGAAGAAAGGAAAACATTCAGTATTATAGAAGAACAACGATAAAGAGGGATAATCATCATAATCAGAACAATAATAATGGTAACTACTCATCATGGTCATGAAAGGGGATTAAAGTCTAGCAGTAAGTCCTCGTCCCTCCCCAGGAACAAAACATTGTGTACCATGGCATACAGTAGAGAGAACAGCGAGGGAGGAGCAGCACTGGAAGAAGCACTAACAAGCTGTGGACATCGACACAGGAGGTCCTCGAGTTACGTTCCTACGGCCCGACGCAAGTCGATTTACGGCGCAAGTCGGAACTCCATCAGAGGAGTCTGACTTACGACTGGGAGCCATAATGAAGGGCAAAAAGTTAGCGAATGCAGCACAATCTAAGGTGGCGTACAACCAGAGAATGGAAACAAAGCCATCTGACAGCACCGTGTGACGACGTATTCATCCGCTCCGCTCACCAACTAGTTCCACTTAACCAGTTCCAAAGTAGCGACAAAACGCCGTAGGTCGAGGACGTCGTAAACCGAGGACCTGCCCATCACCAGTTCCGACGTAATGATGAAACGGTGCATGTAGTGAACCGAGGACTTGCCTGTAATCAGTTCAACTTAACAACGAAGCGCTGTAGATTGAGGACGTCGTAAACCGAGGACCCGCCCGTCAACAGTTGCAACGTAGCAAAAAATCGCCGTAGGTCGAAAACCGAGGACCTGTCCGTAATCAGTTCCAACGAAATGCCATGTGTCGAGGACATCGTAAACCGAGGACCCGCCTGTCACCAGTCACGACGAAACAGCGTATGTAGTAACCTGAAGACCCGTCCATCAGCAGTTCCGATGAAAAGTCAAAACGACGTAGGTCGAGGATGTTGTAGATCAAGGACACGCCCATCACCAGTTCTGACATAACAACTAAACACAGTAGGTCGTAAACCGAGGACCCACTTGTAATCACTTCCGACGTAACAACGAAAAGCCGTAGGTCGAGGACGTCGTAAAGTCGGAACTCAATCAGAAGAGTCTGACTTATGCTTGGGAGCCATAATGAAGGGTAAAAAGTTTGTGAATGTAGCACAATCCAACCAGAGAATGGAAACAAAGCTGTCTTATAGCGTCATGTGACGACGTATTCGTCCACTCCGCTCGCCAACTAGTTCCACATAACCGGTTCCAAAGTAATGACGAAACGCTGTAGGTCGAGGATGTCATAAACCGAGGACCCCCTGTATTTGGGAAAATTTTGGCTTTTTATTTCTCCCATGAATCTGAGAAATCAACACAATTCCACTCATTTCTTGGAACACGTTGACCGACCGAGCGTCCGGTCGATCCATCCGTCCACCACCACGCGAATTAAAGTGTGTTCATTCAAAAAGTACAGTAAAGTAACGATGTGCATTTTTTTAAAACCGGGAAGCTGCAGGAACAGAAAGTTTTTGCACAGAGATTTCGGTAAAACACCAGAAAAACACTCGGATCAGAAGAGGTTTAAAAATAAAAAAAACAACACAAGACGAGTGCTGAGGCGTCTCCTCGAGTGACAGGAACAGAACAGGAAGAAAAAATATAAGTGCTCGAGTAAAATCCACAAAATGTTGAACTATACGACTTTAAGATAATTCCTCTCTATATTACAATTGTTACATCGATCCCACCGCTCCGACTACAAGAATCACAGAATCCCCACCGATGGCCTTCCCCACGCCGCCTCACTCATCTAGAATAAAAAGATATTTACCGTAGCTTCGCCCCATCTGTAGAAAATATACAAAATTATTCTCCAAATTTGCTCTCCCCTCTAATTTTTTTTAAGTATTATAAAAATATACAATTCTCCAATAACAAAACTCTTAAAAGTCACATCTGTTAAATTATTCTCTCCTCTCCGCCCGTCGCTTTTAAGAGCTCGACAAAACAAGACACCTGAGCTTCGAAACCGCCTCCTCGTCTTTTACATTCATCATCATCTTCCTCATCATCATCATTATCATCATCATCGTGTCCATCGTCAGATTCAGAGTCTCAGATTTAATCCAGCTTATGTTCCTCCTCCTTGTCCCGATCGGCCGCCTCGCCGCCATCACTGGTCGGCCAGGCGGTTCTCGTATTTGCTAAGGATGTTGCGGCAGCGGCCCAGTTCCTTCCTCATCTCAGCCACTTCCTGTCGCAGGGCGGCGTTCTCCCGCTCCAGGTAGGCGGCCCGGACCGTGATCTGGTTCTCCTTGAGGCGCCGGGCGTCTCGGGAGCGCTTGGCGGCTTCATTGTTCTTATACCTCCGGGTCCAGTACTTCTCGTCCTGGAAGAAAAAAACCCCAGAAGTTTAGTTCACAAAACGGAACGTCAGAAGAATCAATGGAGGCTCAGAGAAAAGAACTCAGGAGGTCAAAGCGCCGCCTGATCTCAGAGACGTGGGCGTTTGTCTGAGAGCAAATCCACAAATCTGCAGGTTTGACAATCGATCGTACCACAAATGATGCTTTTATTTTCATGTTTACTGTAAATTATGGTATATTTTTCCATAAATTACACTTTTAAATCATAAACACAACTGAAATGTAGAAAAAAGACTCAGTGGTGAATAGTTTCTGGTTTCTTTCCTCCTCTATGACAGTAAACTGAATATATTTTGACAAAATGGGACATTTTTTGACATTTTTTGTCATTTTCTGATATTTTAGAGACCAAACAGCTCATGGATTACTCGAGAAAATGACAAACAGATTAATAAACGCTAAAAATGATCATTAGTTTCAGTCCAACAACCAACAAATATAATATATTTGGACAAAACAGGACATTTTCTGATGTTTTCCCTCATTTTCTGACTTTTTAGAGACCAAACAACTGATCGATTACTTGAGAAAATAATCAACAATGAAATAAATGCCGAAAATCAAACACTGATATAAAATTTTTATTTTTGGCCTCTTTAGGGCAAAAACTAAGAAATATTTTCATAATTTATTCATCCGCTGATTTTTTTTTTGGCTTATTTTTTATAGTTTCGTCTCTAAAATGTCACAGGATGGAGAAAATGTCAATCAGAAACTCAGTTAACCAACTAGAGCTGCAAGAATTAATTGATTATTTGTCAACTATTAAAGAATAAATTGAGAAAGAACAGTCTAAATTCTGTGTCCTCCGGTTCTGGAATGAGCCTGACAGTTTCTATTGCTGATTTTAAATGGTGTGAATTTTATGGTGTGAAAGTTAAATTCACCTTCATGTTGTCGGGCACCAGGATCTTTCGGGCCTTCTTGATCATCGGCTGAGGCTTCAGCTCCTCCTCGCTGAACGAATGCCTCCGCGGGTCGAAGTTGGGCTGCGGCGAGGCCTCGGACATCCCCACGTCCGAGGAGTCCATGTCAAACATCCCCATGACGTCGGGGCCGCTGCCGGTAGGCGTGAGCAGCGGTGGGCAGGAGGACGAAGACGAGGAGGAGGGAGACTCGCAAGAGTCGTTCATACTCGTCTGGCTCCCTGAAACCACAGAGAAAAACCTGCATTAAAAACGACACAGAACAGCTGCAGCGACCGGCGGAGGCCAGCAGGTGGCAGCAGAGAGCCGCCACCTCGGAGGTAAACAACAAACAACATTCCTGCTCCAGCGATTCTGAGAACTGAGGATGTTTTCCAGCTGCACAGATTTTCATCTTCAGAGGGGCGTTTCGAGAACAGATAGGACATTTTACATTAATATTACCCAACACATGCACTTCTGGAAACAGATTCACTGATTTATGGGCAGATCTGGATGTAGAAGTAGATTTGTTTGATCAGATAAAACACTCCATTATGTGAATAAACTAACAGCTCTCCATGCAGAATGCAAATTTGCACGTCTTCGGGAGAATAATTTGCACATTTCTATCACTTTTTGTGACGTAAAAATCCTCAGATTTGCTATTGAAACTTTCTTTTACAGCATTTTGTAAATCTGCAGGAACATTAAATTAATCAGCGCCTATTTTGGCAATTAATCTGCTTGAATCATTTGTAAAAATGAAAAACTTCTTGTATGTGAATATTTTCTGGTTTCTTTCCTTTAGAGACCAAACAGCTGATCGATTCATTGAGAAACAATCAACACACAAATAAATTCACATTTTCCACATTTTTTTTGACATTTTAAAGACCAAAGAACCACTCAATAAATCCAGAAAACACCTGGCAGATTAACAAACAGAGGAACTAATGATTTTTTAATGTATTTACAGCTCATTCTGTAGCCCATTGTGTACTTTATTGAGCTTCAGACAAAATGAGACATTTTCAAACGTATTTCATCATTTGCTAACATTTTAGAGACCAAACAGCTGATCGAATACGTGACAAAATAACCAACAGACTAATAAACGAAATGCATTGCACTGAAATGCATTGTAGGCTTCATTTTAATCACCTGTTTTATTGTTCATTTTAAAGATAAACATAAAAACACGTTGACATTTGGACATTCTTTACAAAGGACAGTTTGCATTTTATATTTTTCTTCCTGTTTGTTTCTATTTACTGCACATTTTGGTTTATTTATCTGTATTTATGGAGGTGGGAACTGCACCCTTTCTCTTTAGACGCCGGTGCAAACATGCATTCCACATCTGCAAACTGCCGTTATCAAAAGCTGCAGGACTAAATCAGAATCTGCTGAATGTTGGTTCGTGATATCTGTGACTTTTCTGGAGGAAACTGCAGAGAAATTCCTGTGGATCAACGCCAACTTCCAGAAGAGGAATCTAAAAGTGGAAATGTTATGTAAGCGTCTTTCCCTCCCCTCAAAACCAGTTTCTTTAAGCGGGGCCAGTATAGGGCTTTACCTCTCCCAGAACGCCGTCACTTTAACTCCTGAACGTCTGACCGCCAACCAGCAAACCCATTATCAGTAAAACCAGATCAATGCAAAACCAAAACTCCTACACAAACAGTTTTTAAAGCTTTTTCATAGTAATGTTTCCTTTAAATGCTGCAAATCTAAGTTTTAAGGCTTAAAAAAAATCATTTACGCCCAAAGATCTGTCATTCATCCAAAATATAAGCATCGTTTTGTGTCTCGTTTTTGCCATTTTGTGTCTCGCTTTTGTCCTTTTGTGCCTCGTTTTAGTTGTTCTGTGTCTCGTTTTTGTCGTACTTTTATTTGCTTTCCATAAATACAACCCTTACATCCCTAGTTTTACTAATATGTCTTGACTAATGTCTTAATTACAACAATAAATTGCTTAAAAGTGCAACAAACCTAAAAAAAATGAAAACCGTTTTTGTTTTCTTCTCATACATTTCAAAATACAGAAACTGCACAGCTGCATCCCTCAGATTAGTAGAAAAGTCTGTCAACATCCCGTGGTCCGGTTTATACAGATCTCTGCTCTGTGTACTTTATTGTGTATTTTTACAAACCCATCACAGCAGCTAAAAAGCACTCTGAGACCTGGTGAATGTGTGAAACGTCAGTGAAAGAACAATGGATCTATCTGATCTGGTTTCACATCTACCACCAATCAAAAAATCACTATTCAGTCGTAGCACCGGTGCTAGGCTAACGCTAAGACGCTAACACTTCCATAGAGAAGCTAATAATGAGGCATAAAAACTAAAAATAAAACCACAGACTATCATTAATAAATAAGTAATAAACTCATATTTTCTGCTACAAACCTTCACACGATGAGGACTTCTCATTTAAAACCAAAATGAAGAGAATAAAGATGCCAGAATATCTTATATTTAAAGACACTGCTCATTAAAACCAGCTCATGTTTTCATTTTCCTGCTTTTAGGGCAGATCTGGATCATAAAAGTAGATTTGGGGCATTTTGTTGTTGTTGTTGTTTAAGCCTCAAATAACAAATAAATGCTCCAATATGTAAACAAACCAACAGCTCGGCTTGTTTACAACATAAACAATGTAAATTTGCACGTTTCTATCAGTTTTTAGGACGATAAAATCCTCAGGTTTGATCCACTTGTTGTTAATTTGACCTCTGTAGGTAAAACAGTTCAACAGCTCATTATAAATAAAGACCAGAATAAATACGTTTCTGTTGTTGTTTTAATGATACTTGCCTCCGATTACATCCCTCCCAACAACAGCTTATTTCTACCACCCTTCTGACTGTTGTATTGTTTATTTTAAAGATGTCGAAATGTTTCTATCCCTTTTTAATGACTTAAAATCTGTTCCACTTGCTGGTTATTTGACTTCTAACACTTGATTTCTTCGCAAATCTTATAAAATCCTTCTTGTTTTCAGCGTTTATCGTTTTTCCAAACTGAAAATCTATTTAGAAATGAAAATTACTTACAGTTTCAGAGCTCGAGGGTCTTATAATGATGTGTTGCTGCAACATTTTTCATTATTTTCTCCAAAAACATAATCATTTTTGGTCCACTTGCTGTTTATTTGACGATTTGTTTTGCACATCTTTTAAAATCCTCCTTGTTTTCAGTGTTGACTGCCTTATCAAATTAAAAATCTACTTAGAAATGAAAATTATTTACAGTTTCAGAGCTCAAAGGTCTAATAATCACGTGCCGTTGCCTCATTTTTCACTATTTTCTACTTTAAAATCCTCATTGTTGTTGTTTATTTGATGTGTAACACTTGATTTGTTTGTCCTATCCTTTAAAATCCTCCTTGTTTTCATGGCTTCCTGAACTGAAAACCTCGGTAATAAGGCAGACTAACACTTCCAGAGCTGCAGCAGCTCTCAGCACCTGCCTCATCTATAATTAACGAAGCGGCTGCTGAAGCTCCTCTGGTTTGTGCAGAAACGTTCCGCCTCAGACGGAGTTCGGTTCGATTGTTCTGTTCGGTTCTTCTTCTCGGGGAGAACTTCAGGAGGAGGAAGTGGTTCTTCCTGCTGCGGAGGCTCCGCCCCCCTCCGCCCCCGGGCCCCTCTGGCTCCGCCCCCTTGTTCTCTCCCTCCAGAACTCCCGGCCGGGGCACGTGTAGCGACGCGTGCACATGCGTGTGGCGTGTGAAGCTCTCAGAGATTTAAAGACACGCCACCGCAAACACTGGGCTCTGCCTCCTGTTCTCACTGACGCTGCTACTGTACACGGATCACATGGCGCTAGAACCAAGGCAGAACCACGGTAGAACCCCAGCAGAACCACAGCATAACTACACCAGAACCTCAGCAGAACCACAGCATAACTACACCAGAACCACAGCATAACTACACCAGAACCTCAGCAGAACTACAGTAGACCTAAGCAGAACCTCAGTAGAACTACACCAGAACCTCAGCAGAACTACAGTAGACCTCAGCAGAACCTCAGTAGAACCACAGCAGAACTACACCAGAACCTCAGCAGAACTACAGTAGACCTAAGCAGAACCTCAGTAGAACTACACCAGGACCTCAGCAGAACTACACCAGAACCTCAGCAGACCTCAGCAGAACCTCAGTAGAACCTTAGCATAACTACACCAGAACCTCAGCAGAACCTCAGCATTACTACACCAGAACCTCAGCAAAACTACACCAGAACTACACCAGAACCTCAGCAGACCTCAGCAGAACCTCAGTAGAACCTTAGCATAACTACACCAGAACCTCAGCAGAACCTCAGCATTACTACACCAGGACCTCAGCAGAACTACACCAGAACTACACCAGAACCTCAGCAGAACTACTGTAGAACCTCAGCATAACTACACCAGAACCTCAGCAGAACCACGGTAGAACTACAGCAGAACCGAGTCAACACATCCGTTTATCCCTACCTGAACAACAACAACTATAATAATACTAATAACAATAATGACGAATCACATGTTTATCGACCCAGAATAACAATAAATAATAATAATAATAATAATAATAATAATAATAATAATAATAATAATAATAATAAAGAATAGCATCTGTTTACTCCCCCAGAATAATAATAATATATAAAATTATAATAAAAAATAATCAGGTGTGTTTTCCCCAGAATAATAAATAATAATAAAGAATCACACCTGTTTACATCCCCAGAATATTACTACTACTACAATAATAATAATAATAATAATAATAATAATAATAATAAATAACCTAATATTTTTACCTCCCCATAGTTAAAACAACAACAATAATAATAATAATAATAATAATAATAATAATAATAATAATAATTCTACTACTAAAATAATAACAATAAAGTTGCATGTCATGCTCCAGTCCATGTGACTCTGGCAGAAATCTGCTCCGTCACCGCTGGATGTTTTTTTGCTGAATCATTAAAAAGCAGAGACAACCTTGATTACAGGTGAACCTCGGAGCGACCAATCAGCAGCCGGGACGCGCCGCCATCGTTACTCACCGTGCAGACAGTCGCCTCCTCCGGGGAGACCCTGCGGCGCCACCTCCAGGCCGATGAGCGACGGCGAGGAGGAGGTGGAGGACGGCGGCGACGAGGACGTGGAGCAGGGCGGCGAGGAGGGCGGCAGGCACTGGGAGCTCTGGTTGGGCACCGCCGACTGGGAGCTCTGGGACGGGATCTGGGCCGAGCTGGAGCTGTTGTTGCTGTGCATGCTGCCCATCCCGTTCTCCGTCAGGAACTCCTCCAAGTCCATGTACTGGAGCTGGAACAGGCCGCCGTCTGCCGGCAGGGTCCGGTCCCACAGCAGGGGGCCCAGGAACTGGTTGAAGCCTCCAGAACCGTTGGTGCCGGAGCAGCCGGTACCTCCGCCGGTCCTCATGGAGCACAGGGAGTCCTCGTCCAGGTCCAGACGGTCTTTATCTGCAGGAGACGAGAAAACATGAGCGTCTGCTGGAGATGGTGGAGGCAGCAGGTGGATCAGAACCTCCAAGAAGGACTGGAATCTCCCAGGTGGAGTAGAACCACCAAGAAGGATGAGAACCTCCAAGAAAGTTCAGAACCTCCCAGGTGGAGCAGCACCACTAAGAAGGATCTGAACCTCCTAGAAGGATCTGAACCTCCAAGAAGGATCACAAGCTCCCAGGTGGAGCAGAACCTCCTAGATGGATCAAAACCACCAGGAAAGGTCAGAAGCTCGAAGAAAGTTCAGAACCTCCAAGGAGGATCAGAACCTCCAAGATGGATCAGAACCTCCAAGGAGGATCAGATGGAGGCTGAATGCAGAATTAAACCAACTTGCTGTTAAATTTGTTGACAGATCTCACAGTAGCTGGTTTGGCAGTCAGAACCCCCAGAACTCCGAGAACTGGGCCAAACAAACCCCTGATCTGGACCCTGGAGCAGGTTTATAGTCCAGGAGCACCAGCACAACTCTCCTGCACATCATCTGCACTTTGTTGTTGTTTACTTTTACTTACTGCACATTATTTATGGTTATTTATGGACTCTTTCTGCGAACTAATAAAGTATTTTTACTCTCTAGAACACTACCAGGTGTCAACATGCTGGACCGGACCAGAACTTCTCCCACCTTTGCCCTCTCCGGGGCTCTTGAGCCGCTGGTCGCCCTTCATCGGGTGCTGCAGCAGCGACTTCAGCCCTGCCATGGAGCTCAGGTGGCCCCCGGTGAGGGAGCCCGCGGGCTGGGTGCAGCCTCCGAACTGCGGGCTGGCTCCGGCTGGAAGGTCGGGGTTCGGGAGCTGGGAGAGCTGCCGGGACATCCTGGAGGAGGACGCGGAGACACCTGGAGCACCGGAGCGGGGCGAGGCGAGGCGAGCGGAGCGGCTACCGATGGGTCGGTTCTGGATCTGGAGGAGGAGGGGCGGCAGGTGATCAGAACAACAACTGGACCGAGTGACGCAGCTGGATAGAAAAGTTGAACTTTTACCTGAGAGTCGTGCAGAGCTGCTTATTTCCACGCAGAGACGTGCTCGTGGAAATATTCCATCGTAGAGGAACCGAACAGAATCCACGGAACCAAAATCCACTAAATCCCACAGTGAGTTTCCAAAACAGAAAAAAAAACACACCAGGAAAAACACGTAGAAGCAGCAGCAGCGTCCGTGTCCGTGGGTGAAGAGTTGTGTTTGTGTGCTCGGTGTCGGGGGGAGGAGCGGACCGTGGGGTGGGTGTGTGTGGGGGGGGCTTCCTCTTTCTGTCTGTACTTTCTGCGTCCGGTGGATCCGGTCACGGGCGCACGGGCTGCGTTCGGTGCCGCTCCACGTCCACGGTGTGTCTCTCTCTCTCTCTCTCAGCTGGAACGGACACGGGCAGTTCACGTGACGTCACGGCCAGCCGAGGAGCGAGAGGCGTGAGAGCGCGACGCTTATTATTAATGAGCCCCGCCCCCTCTCGTGCCACACCTCAAGGAGCGCCGTGTTTGTTTGGCGTCGCGGCTCCACGCGGCGCCGCACGAAAAGAAAACACACAAAACCCCCACGTTATGAGCCGCGTCCACGCCGCCGCACTTCACCGGCCTTTCGCTGCGTGTTTTGTGCGTGTTCCCGGTGTGCGCGGCCCCGCCACGGCGCCGCTCTCCTCCGGTTTGCTCGTAATCCACCGGCAACGTGACGCGCAGTTTTTTCAAGCGAGAGGAACGCGCCCGCACGTTGCCTCGCGGCGCACAATAGCTGCTCCAGCTCACGTGTAGGCGGCACGCGGGAACCATGCCTGTGCGCTCGCGGCTCGGGCTCCGGTTGGCTCCCGGCGCGGCCGCGGCTCCGCCCACGGCGCGCGCTCATTGGCCAGAAGTAGGTCGAGCCGCCCCGCCCCCTGCGCGGGTTCCCCCTCGTGCATGCCACTGCCGCGTGAGAGCCGTTCGGAGGGAGAGAGCGCGAGGCTTTTACTGTACGGCCGCTCCGCACGAGCACACATGCAGGAGTAATCAGATTACTGCCGGAGTCAGCAGCAGAGAACAAAGTGAACCGAAGGATCAGCTGATCGGCAGCTACCTGGAGAAGGAAAAGTTCACCTGGAGGCAGCAGAACACCTCACAGGACACAGTGTCTGACAACAGAGACACACAAAAACACTACACACTGTCTAATAAAGACACAACAGAGACACAATAAAGACAAACAAAAACACTACACACTGTCTAACACAGACACACAAAAAACAAAGACACAGAAAAACATAAAAACACTATATACTGTCTAATAAAAACACACACAACTACAAAGATGCAAACAAGACAACAAAGACACAAAACAATAAAAATGTAAAAAACATAAACAGCAACATTCTTCCAAGTTTGACTGTAATTTCTGCTAATATTCTGTTATTTTACAGATTTTCACTGAACTAATAACATCTGATCCTCTCGTCTACCTGCAGCTTTGCACAATAAACGTCATTAAAATCACTTATTTACTGATTTATATTAATATATTATCTGTATATAAACAGAGCAGTCGTGTAGAATTTCATCAAACGTTGTTTAATAACAATAGAACTGATTTTGATGTTCAGTTCCATCACAAAAAAGTCAAAATTTATGTTACATTAAAAATTATTGTTATTTTTTCAATTATCAAGAATCATCACAGATAGTAATTGTTTTTTTTTTGTTGTTTTTTTTTACTGTATATCAGGTAAAATTATAAATATTTGACAGATATTTGCTGGTAGTTTCAACATTTTTAAACAGATGTTTGCATTTTTAAAAATTATATTAAGATTGAAAAAGGGCATTTTTTTGTACTCTTATTTTAGGTTTTCCCTATTTAATTAAATTACACAAAATGTTTAAAAAATTTAAAATAAATAAAATCCCCCAAAAATGTAATTCCTTTTGACTGTTGAAAATAAATAATTAAAAATTTAAAAAATTCACAATTTTTTTTAGCATTATTATTATTATTATTATTATTATTATTATTATTATCATCAAGAATTATTACAGATAGTAATTGGTTTCTTTTACAATGTGTGGCTGTAAAATTAGTTTTACTGTATTTCTATTAGGTAAAATTATAAATATTTGACAGATATTTGCTGGTAGTTTCAACCTTTTTAAACAGATGTTTGCATTTTTTTTTTAAATATAAATAAAGATTGAAAAGGGATTTTTTTGTATTTTATTTTACAGGTTTTCCTTCTTTACTTAAATTACAAAAATATGTTAATAAATAAATAAAATACTAAAAAAAAGGTCTATTGATTTTGACTGTTAAAAAATCATTTTTTAAAATCCACATTAAAAAAATATTTTTGTATTATTATTATCAAGAATTATTGCAGATAGATAAAATTATAAATATTTTCCAGATATTTGCTAGTAGTTTCAAGATTTTTTAAATAGGTGTTTGCATTTCTTAAAAAATATATTAAAGATTGTAAAAGGGCATTTTTTTGTACTTTTATTTCACAGGTTTTCCCTCTTTAAATTAAATTACCCAAAAATATGTTTAAAAAATTTGAAATGAATAAATAAAATCCCCAAAAAGTTAAACTCACTTTAACTGCTAAAAAATAAATATTTAAAAAAAATAAATAAATACACATTAAAAAATTACTGTTTCTTTATCATTATTATCAAGAATTATTAGATAGTAATTTTATCCGATTGTAATTTCCCTCTTTAATTCAATTACAAAAAATACGTTTTTAAAAAGTAAATAAACAAAATCCCCAAAAAGTTTCAATTGTTTTGACTGTTAAAAATAAAAATATTAATGATAATAATTTTTAAAAATTATTATCAAGAATTATTCGGTAGTAATTTTATTAGATAGTATTTTTTCCCTCTTTAAATTACAAATGTTTAAAATAATAATACAATCCCTAAAAAGTTCAATTTGTTTTGACTGTTAAAAATAATAACAATTAAAAAAAATTCACATTAAAAATTACTGTTTTTTTATTGTTATCAAGAATTATTACAGATAGTAATTTTATTAGATCGTAATTTCCCTCTTTAATTGAATTACAAATATATATTTTTAAAAATAAATAAAATCCCCAAAAAGTTTAAATTGTTTTTTAGTTGTTTTTTTTTTTTTTTTTTTACAATGTTAAATTAGTTTTAATGTATTTATTTATTTATATCATATTTTATATCAGGTAAAATTTTCAATGTTTGACAGATATTTGCTGGTAGGTTCAACATTTCTTTAAATTTAGTTATTTGTTAATTTACTGACCTATTTTGAAAACGACACTATTCCTGTATTTTTTCAGCCTATTTCTCCACCACCTTTGCTGTAATATTCTAAACTTTTTTAACCTCCTGCCAGCGTTCAGAAGAAACTTTCGCCCATGCGGATGAGTCACCACATAAAAGCTTTAATAAACACCTGAGATCATCCCAGTATTACGCACCGGAATAACGCCGAGCTCCGTTTCCCTTCGTTTAACTCCGTCCGGTTCCTCGTTTAAATGAAACGTCGGGCTTTAATCGTGTCCAGCTGTGGTCTCCTCACATCAACAGCTGACCTGAATCCTCCTCAAACAGCAGCTGATGAATCATCACGTTTCATTTATGGAGGCATCAGATGGAATTAAAACACCTCAAAGACCGGAGATGTGGGTTTGGTTGGAATATTTAGAAATCTGGAGCAGAAAACACTTCATTTCCTGAAGTCTTGTGCATTTTTATGCACCAACTTGTCCCCTTTCTGCATAAATTAATGGTTTAAATGTCTAATTATGTAAAGAACACAAACAATTCAAAATATAATAGAATGTAGAGCAGTGAGACTCTAATTTTTCTGCATTTTGGTGACTTTTTATGCACCAATTTGTTCTTTTTCTGCATGAATCTGAAGAAAACGTCACTAACGGGGCTGAAATATTTACTTTTGACAGATGATCAGGACATCATGGACATTTTGTAGCAGCAAACACTTCATTTCCAGAATTCTTGTGGATTTTTATGCACCAATTTGTTCTTTTTCTGCATCAATTTATGGTTTAAATATCTATTTATGTAAAGGAGAACACAAACAATTCAAAATATAACAGAATATACTGCAGTGAGACTCATTTACCTGCATTTTGGTGAATTTTTTTGCACCAACTGGTTCTTTTTCTGCAGATTTTTTTGGTTTAAATGTCTAAGTATGAAAAAAAAAAGAGGGTCGGATACAAATTTTTCTGCATTTAGTGACTTTTTGTACCAATTTGTTCTTTTTCTGCATGAATTTATGGTTTAAATGTCTATTTATGTAAAGGAGAACACAAACAATAACAAAATATATGTTTTAAATGTCTCTATGTAAAAGGAATGGAAATTGAGGGGTTAATTCAAATTATTATTAGTAAATAGTATGAACAATATGTAGTGAAATTTCACTTTGGGGACATTAAATCTTATTTTATTGGATCTAAAAGTGAATCTAACAGTACTGTCGTCTGTTTCCCTTCATTTAAGTGTTTTTCTTTGAAATAAAGCTGTTAAAAAGTGAACCTCTGTCCAGCTGTGGTCTCCAGCTGACCTGCCGCCTCCTCAAACAGCAGCGAGGATGAATCATCTCAGATGGAATTAAAACGCAGACTAATGGAGCCGAACAATGTGGAGAAATATCCAGTAGTGGGTTTTCTGACAGATAGAATTTGCTGTGTAAGAAATAGAATGAAAACATCAGAAAGTATAAGTCATACTGTTGTCATGTTTTGAATTAACATCTGAATTTTGTTCATCTTTGCATAAATAAAAATATATTTACCCCAAATTTATGCAAAAGAGGAACAAATTGGTGCAACAAAAATGCAGAAAAATTAGTGTCTGATGCTCAGAAATGAAATCTATGACCAGGAATAAAGTATTAAATACTAAAAGTGTCTAATCGTGGTCATGGTGGCGTCAATCTTAATGTCTGGGAGCTTCACTGCATTATATTCTAGTACATTTGGAATTATTTCCATTCTTTTTTACATAGACATTTAAAACATAAACTTATGCAGAAAAAGAACAAAATGGTGCATGAAAATTCATTTAAATACAGAAAAATAAGAGCCTCACTTCACTACACACTACACTTATATTTTTAATTGTGTTCTCCTTTACAGAATTACATTTAAATGACAAATTTATGCAGAAAAGGGACAAATACGTGCATAAAAAGTCACCAAAATGCAAAAAATGTCTGCTTGAGAGCTTCACTGCAGTATGCTCTATAATATTTTAAATTATTTGTGTTTTCTTTACAATAATTTGACATTTTCACCACATATAGGGGCAAATCGGTGCATAAGGTTCACCAGGGTGCAGAAAAACTAAGCGTCTGATCTCAGCATCACGTGTGCCCTCTAATAATAAAATGAAACCTACACCCATGAGTCTCACTTTAACTCCGTCACAACATCCATGCATGAACTAGAAGCCCTGAAATCTGTTTAATTTATCCATAATCAGTGGTTTTCACTCGGTTGTGTGGAGATGCTCGGTGGGTTTGTTTACTTGGAGGCATTAATCCGGTAGTAAACACCGCTGGGTCCGGCCTCCGTCACCGTGGAGTCACCGTGGAGTCACCATGGAGTCCATGTGACCGCCTCGCTCATCCCCACCAGGCCGCCACGAGCTGCTTACTGCCACCTGGTGGAGCTGGAGGTTACAGCAGTTTAACCAGACTAGAGGCAACAACAGGTCAGTTTAGTTTACCTGAACGCACCACAGCAATCTGTCCACTAACACTTCAATTCAGGGGTGTCAGACTCATTTTAGTTCCACATTCAGCCCAGTCTGATCTCCAGTGACCAGTAAAATCACACCATTATAACCTAAAAAGAACAACAATTCCACATTTTTCATTTGTTTTAGTGCAAAAATGTTCACATTTAAGGAGTTATCTTTTTACAAAACATGAACAACCTGAAATTTCTTAAGAAAAGTAAGTTCAATTTCAGCCTCAGTTTATCATTTCCACATTACAACTTCCAGATCACAGAGTGTCGACAAAGGAACACAACATTTAGTCACCTGGAACTGAACCAGAGAGGATTTTACTTTATGATCAAACTGACAAAAGTCAGACAAAAAAAAGACAAAAAAACAACAAAAACAGGACAAGATATTAGAAAAACGTGACACAAAAGGACAAAAACGTGACAAAAAGAAGACACAAAAAGAAAGTGCAAGAAAATGACAAAAACAAGACAGAAAATGACAAAAACAGGACAAGAACAAGACACAAAGTGACAAAAATGAGACAGAATGACAGAAACAAGGCAGAAAACGACATAAACAAGACACAAAATGACAAAAATGAGACAAAATGACAAAAACAAGACACCAAACAACAAAAACAAGATACAAAATGACACAAAATGACAAAAACAGGGCAGAGAACGACAGAAATGAGACACAAAATGACACAAAACAAAACAGAGACAAAAAGGTTACAAAGCGACAAAAAAAGGAACAACCGATAAAAACGAGACAAAAATATTACACAAATGACACAAACAAGACCATATATGACAAAGCGAAACAAAACAAACAAAACATCAAAAAAGTAGACTGACAACACAAGTGAGACAAAAAGGAAACACAAAACGACAAAAATGAGAAACAAAACGACAAAAACATGACACAAACGACAAAATACAGACAAAAAAACAACAAAAATAGTCAAAATATTACAAAAACGACACACAAAATGGCAAAAGAACAATCTAGCATGTTACTGTATGATCCAAACAACTTTGTCATGGTCTAGAAATGATTTTAAATTTAGAGTTTTACTAACTTACAATCTGCAGTTCATGTCTTCTCTGGAATTTTTACACTTTGAGGCCGGATTGGACCCTCTGGAGGACCGCTTTTGGCCGCATTTGCTCATTGGGCCGCATGTTGGACACCCCTGCTTTAATTAAACTCACTGGTGCATCGATATTAAATCTAACTCTCTGGAATCAGAAATGAAAGGAAAAGCAGGTGATTACACTTAAGGTTTATTCATTGCTGAAATATAATCAACTACTGACTTCTCAGTAAATAATGTGATAGAAATCTACTAAAACTATCATTTTTCTTTAGAAGAAAAACAAAAAAACAAGGCTTGACAGGGGTTTGAACATGTATGCGAATAAAGTGACAGGATGTACTTAAAACTCGTTTTTCTTTAGAAGAAAACAAAAACAAAAACAAGGCGCGACAGTAAGAACGTGATTGCGACTCGGCAGAAAGTAAAAGGTAGTTGGGGTGAGTATAAGATTGGCATGAAGACTGATTGGGTTACACACATAAATACATGGAATAGTACATTTGCTTCTATCATGATAGGTCCTTGTCTTTAACACACTGTGAAGTACTGTAGAAATAATCACTGCTAAAAAGAGCATACAAATAACATGAGATAAACATGTGTTACAGTCCACTTGTTTAACCTGTGTTCAATCTCTTGGTATAAAAGCTAGGAATATCTCAAATAAATGAACATCATAAGCAAGGCTTCTCGTAAGTTTCTTCATTTTGGCAGGAGAGGGATCCTTGTAATGCTAATTACCAGCAACTCTGACATTTTATCTATACGTGATTAAATCACTAGGGGATAAAGAGCAACTTTCAAATCAAGTTTACACTACAAACGTTCTGGGGATATACTTAATAAACCATCACATACTGTAGGAGTGATTTCACAACCTCAGCAAAGAACTTGACCAGAGAACAAACATGCACCGACAAACTATCAACAAAAGGTCTTTGTCCCCGTGTCCCTACTCCTAATAAATGCACTTTACAGTTTAAAAAAATCCTCAGAGCCTCTAAGTGAACAACAACAAGACAAAAATACACAGCAGAGACGTTTATCATACAGCGAGAGGTGTAGCGGGGCGTCTAGTTATGGGAGATACATTAGCAGGTCATTTCACCTAAACTCGTCTAGTAACTGCACAGTGTCAGCCAAGCATAGTGTCAATGCACTTAAGGGGTTAATTAATGATCCTATGGAAACAGTCAAAACACCTTCCAATATAACCTGGAAGAAATTCTGGTGATATTTTAGAGGACGCTCTACAGTAGTTGTTAACACACTCACTCTAATAGTCAGATGCAACGGAGACGCGAGGCGAATTCTCACGCCTTTTCAAGTCCCTTTATTTTCTCTCACTTTCCTGTTTCAGAGCCAAACATCTTTCCTCTTGTTTTGAGATGCTCAGTATCTGTATGTTCCCTGCAGGAAAGGCATCTCCTCCGGACCCTCGCAGCCCTGCCTCTCTCCGGGTCTCTTCGACAGCTTCAGCCTCTTGGCGTCGCCTCGCTGCAGCCCTTTGGCCCGGCGGCGGCACGACACCTTGTGCCGGTGGAGGAGCGCGGCGTTCCAGAAGCGAGCGGAGCAGCGCCGGCAGGAGAAGGTCCCTCTGGCCCGGTGCGAGGCCCGGTGGATGAAGGCCGTCAGAGGCCGGTGAGACTGCTTCCCGCAGACACTGCATCTTAGCCGGTCCTGAGTGCTCGAGGCTTTCCGAGGGTGTTTGACCGCCATGTGGACCAGCAGCCCGGCTTTACGGGAGAACACAGAGTTGGGGCAGATGGGGCAGCCGAAGCGTTTCACGGGGACTTTGAGAGACGACAGGATCTGCACCTTCACCCCACCAGTGTTGACCAGCTTATAGCCGCCACCACCAGATCCCCCGCCTCGCCTAATCGTCAGGCGGAGAGAGCCTTGTTTTTTACTCAGCTGCCCTCTTATCGTACAACTTATCTTTTTCTTCCTTTTGACTCCATCGAATCTGACTAAATCTTGGGATTCCCACTTATTTTCCCTCCAATCTCTCCTGTCGGACTTTTTTTTTTTCTTCTTGTGCCGCCTCATGTCGTCGTGCGACAGCTGGACACTGCAGTCCAGGTGCTGGTGGGACTGGGTGCCTGACTGATGATGGGGATGATGGTGGGAGTGATGGTGATGGTGATGCAGATGGTGATGTTCGGTGGAGGGCAGCTCCGTGAGGGGCTGGAACGGGGCGGTGGTGTGCAGCGTGCGGCTACGGGATCCGGCCGGGTATATGTGCTCTCCTTTGACTCCGGCTGGGGAGTGCGGGTGCTGCGGGGGCATGATGGTGGAGTTGGGAGGCAGAGGCTGGGAGTAGGATGGGGCGTTAGAGGCAGAAGACTGGGCTGCTGCGGCATCGTAGAACAGCGGAGAGTAACCGGTTGGTGGTTGTGGCGGTGGCTGTTGGTGGCTATGAGTGACCACGCTGAGGCTCTGCCCTCCGTGGCCTTCACCGGAGGGAGCCATCTGCAGCAGGGCGTTAGTGGCCGCCTCGCTCTCCGACGCCGACTGATTCACATCGCCCCCACCTCGGTTGTCTCCGGAGCCGCCACCGCCCTCCTGCGGGTTGGACGACTCGCCACGGGTCATGCCGTGCTGAGACTGCCGGTGTCGGGTGAGGCTGTTGGAGTAAGCGAACGCCTTCCCACACACCTCGCAGCAGAAGAGCTTCTCGCCGCCGCCTTCGTGAACCGTCTGGTGGTGGGCGGTCAGGTGGAAGTGATGGCGGAAGGACTTCCAACATATGGCGCAGGTGTAGAGTCGAGGAGGCGGAGGTGGGGGCTGCGGTTGGGGCGGCGGCGGAGGCTGCTGCTGCTGCTGGGGGTTGGTGTCGTGAGGCTTGATGTCTTGAGAGTAGGAGTAGTAGGAGGAGGTGCTCGGTGCTTGGTTCTGGCTCCGGTCTTGGGACACGCTACATTGAGGATTTGGGTTAAAGCTGTTCATGTTCTCCGGGGCCGGCGTGGTGGGCACCTCCTCCAGCTCCCCTTTCTGGTGGAGTTTGCTGTGCCTCCTGAGGCTCTGTGAGTAGCCGAACTCCTTCCCGCAGATGCTGCATTTGTAATTCTTTGCCCCTGAGTGGACTGTTTGATGCTTGCTGAGGTGGAAAGCCTCTCTGAAATACTTTCCACAAACAGTGCAGTGGTGGGGCTTCTCTCCCGTGTGGATGCGGTCGTGTCTGCGCAGGGTCTCGCGGCGTGCAAACCCCTTACCGCAGACGCTGCAGAGGTGGGTACGAGGGAGCCCGCTGGGCCCCATTCTGGGAGTGTATTGCCTACGTTTGGGGGGCTGATCACCAGTCGCGGGGTCTTTCTTAGCTCTTGGTTTGCGGGGGCGTTTTGGTTTGGCAGTAGGATTCTGTGGGTTGCTGCTCATGGCCTCCTGACTCCCACCACCTCTGAAATTCTTATCCATACCGGAGGTGGACGAAGGCGAGCCCAGAGGTCCTAAACCGAGACCACCTAGCAGACCTCCTATGATGTCCCCCCTATCATCCCCTCTATTTCCACTGTTACTAGCCGCCGTTATAGCGGAGATTGCGTTATTCACAGAGCTAGTGACATCATCCTCTGAGTCATCCAGGAGAGAGGAGAGGGGCAGGTGGGGCTGCTGCTGCGGGTGGTGGTGCTGGTTGTGGCTCTGAGAGTGTGGATGCAGTGTCGGGGCCAGGGGTGCCTTTCTCAGAGCGGGGCCCGCCATCCCACTTCCACAGGGGGAGGCACCAGAGTAGCAGGGAGACGGGTTACCTTGAGAACGGTGGTCATCGTGGTAGCCTGTGTAACGATTCCGAGAGTAGTCAGTGGGGTATTTACCATCTGTTCTGTCCCTGTCATTTGAATTCCCTCCCCTTCCAGACTGAAACAGACCATCACATCCTAAACCTGATTTTGGTTCTCCTTCCCCCACAATGATTACACCATCCTCTTCCTCAGTTTTCCCATAAATAACCCCTCTATTGCTCTGATAAGTTCCCCCTCCTCCATTACTTCCTCCACCCCCTCCCCCGACTCTGTCCTCACCATCAGTTCCTGTCTTGCTGCCCCGTTGTTTGGGTCCCCTACCTGGCTTGCCGCAGGTGCCTGAGGCAGCATGGTTCAGTAGAGAGGTGCTCTCACGGAAGGCACGACCACAGGCGGGACATCGGAACGGCTTTTCCTCATGTATCTTCTCGTGTCGTGTCAGTGACTCTCTACGATTAAAAGCCCGAGAGCAGGTGGAGCAGCCATATGGGCGGGCTGAGGAGTGTATTACGCCATGTTGCAGGAGGTGCCCTTTTTTCTTAAAGCCTTTGCCACAATCAGGGCAATGAAATATTTTGTCTGGGCTAGGGCAAGAATTGGATGAGGGTTGGGAGGGGGTTTCTTGGGTCGAATGGGGGAGGCTCGGGTCGGGCTGCGTTTTAATGTGAATGGGGTTTGGGCCAGTAGTGGCAGTATTGCTAGTACCTGCTGTGGTTGGCTCATGCATGCGCAAATGCCTGCGAAGGCTCGAGAGGTGAGGGAAGCTTTTGCCACACTCTCCGCAGCTATAAACGGGCTCTGAATCGGACTCTGTGGCGTTGGCTTGCATTGAGCTCTGGTTATCGGATTTAGAAAGGTGGGAATCGTTCGTAACCAGTACTGAGGCAGCAGTGGAAGAGGGAGCAGAGGAGGAGGAGGAAGAAACTACTGATGAGGATGAGGATGAGGAGGCGAGGAGGGATGACGGGTCTCCACCCATGTTCGACATACCAACCCCACTACCGATTAAAGCAGGAGGCTGACCGTGACTAAGGCCCCCGTTACTACTCGTGCTGGGATTACCGCTGTGGCCGTGGCTGTGGCCATGGCTGTGGCTGCTACTGCTGTTACTACTGCTTTCAGATTTCCTCTGAGGCAAATAGCCGGCCATAGCTTTCTTCCTCCTGCTGCTACTGCTACCACTACTGCTCCCGCCTCCGCTGTTCTCCCCTTTGCCGTCATCCTTGGATAAGGACAGGTGCAGCGGCAAGGGGAGGGGCAGACCCGCTTCCTGCTGCATCAGAGACGCTATCTGATTTGACGAGAGCACGGGAATGCCCTGGAAGTCAAAGCCGCCCAGTGACGAAGGCTGGGAGCCCGGGTGGAGGGGGTGATGGGGGTGGGAATGGGAGTGAGGATGGGACAGGGTGTGAGGTGGAAGCTGCTGCTGCTGGGGGGGCTGCTGCGGCGCCTGCTGTGGCTGGGGGGTGGAGTGACCGTGAGAGTGAGACGAATGCAAGGCGGGAGGCGGAGCGAGGCTAGAGCTGGGCTCCCCCCCTGTCTGACTCAACCCGAGCCCTAAGTGGTTATGGGTTCCCTGCTGCACCAGGAACTGCTCTAAGCTAGTGTTAGCAGGCACCCCGGACAGGAAGTACTGATTAGCCGCTAACATGCAACTAAACTGTTGGTGAAGGCTTCGTGCATCAGACTGGGCCCCAACCAACTGGTGTCCCAAAGAGCTGACTGCACTGCTGCTAGGAGGGTTGTTAGAGGTGGCCACGGAGGTTGAGGGGGAAGGAGAGGAAGAGGACGGGCCAGGTGATGCCTGGGGGACAGAGAGGCCGGGATGCAGAGGAGGTGGGGGTGGAGGTGCTGATGTTACTAATCCTCCTAATCCCCCAGCGCTCCCACTACTGCTACTTCCCCCGGCAAAGTGCTCAAAGCGGCCTACGCCTGGGTGTAACTGCTCCTGTGCTAGTGCTGCCTCAGACGGGTGGAAAGAGCGCAGGAACTGTGGGTAGCCTGAAGAATGGCTTGAGCTGCTGCTCATCTTGCTTGACTTTGAACGAGAGCTCTGAGATGAGGAAGGCTGTTGTTGTAAAGGTGGGGGAGGAGGGGCACTCATCTTGGCAAAAATGGAGGCAGAATCAGAAAAGGCGTTACCTCTAGACCCCTGCAGGGGGCCCAAGCCAAGTCCAGACAGAAGAGCTCCAGATGACTCAGCCTGCTGCTGCTGCTGCTGCTGGAGTTGATGCTGGTGAAGTTGCACTTGCTGCTGATGCTGTAGCTGTCGATCTAAACCAAGGCCTTTGAACTGGTGGGCCTGGTGCCCACTTAACATCTCTATAATGTCCAGATTGTATTTTCCAAATTGGAACATTTCCCACTCACTGGCACATGGGGGTGCAGGTGCCGAACCTCCAGCGCTATGAGCGGCAACAATGATCCAGCACTGACTGGCGACAGACAAACTTTACCCTAAGGGCGAAGGCTACGCTACTGGTGGTTTTAGTCCAGAACTTTATAGCTGACGGCTTAACTCTAAAGTTCGTCTTTCCAGATAGTTTACGTCTGGTGCTGCTACTCCCTGTTGATCATCCGCCGCCCGCACTCTACTTCCAAAACGAGTGGGGAAGCTGATGATAAGCTGATGATCAAAGGGTAAAAACAAAGTCTTTTTGGCAGGCAGAGGAGTTCCACCTAATTTCAAAATTGCTCAGAATAGTTTTTGTTTAAATCGAGAAGCAGTTCAAACAACTTCTTCTTGTTTCCTTTGAGAATTACTGCGATGACATTTTCCTAAGCAAGATTCCTCATCCGTGTTCAGCCGAGAAGTTCCTATAGCTGAAAACACAAAATCCACAAGGGGATGAAAGTCACAGAGAGGCTATAAAGACTAGCATTTAGTGTAAAAATGTACCTACAGGCCCTCGCTAACCTTCTGTTAACCCTCTGAACTCTACATAGTTTACGGATGGTTTTTCCCCTCTCATTTTACCTTGCTGTAGCCTCATTTTTCAATGCAATATGAAGTTTATAATGCCCAAATTAAAATTCAAAAATTGATTTAATTATAGAAATTAATGAATAAATAGTTAATTATACAAAATATGAATAAATGTCAAATACATAAACATAAATAATATATTTAAATAACAAATTAATTTATTATTATTTTTTTATAAATGTAATAATTAAGCACTAATAATAATCACAAAAAATGTGGAATTTTTTGGGAATATTCATTTTACAAAAATGTAAAAAATAAAAATAAAAACAGGAATCCACATGTCCAACATTGTGTTACCAACGTTTTCATAAAAAGTGACTACATATTTATGTGGTATTTCACTACTTTCTTAATTTGTTTCTATACATATCTACTCTGTGAAAACACTCTGTAGTTTAGAAGAAAATTCCCTCAATTTTTTGTAATGTGACTGCTGGTCGCAGCACAGTCCATCGAATCGTCTCGATTGTGCTGAAGACCAAAGAATTTTTATTTTTTTTACCAAATCTGATTAATGCAAATGTTTTATTTTTGGCAACTTTTTTAAATGAGACCTGCAGAAAAAAAGTGATTTTGATTAAATATCACAATTATGAGGTTAAATTTTGTCATTTTTCCCCAATGATTCTTTGTCTGTTTTTACATCTTTTTTTTTTTTTTTAAAGAAAACATGTCAGCAACTAAAATCACAAATTCAAGCTTGTCCTTTACAGAAATCCCCACATTTTACAGACGCTACAACAGATTAATAAATAGATTTTAACACTCTGTGATAACTTACCATGATGCGGTTCTGCTAGACTTCCTGGATAAAAATGCATTATTTTTTATTGTTAATACTTTCCTGTTTACTAAAGAAGTTCTTCCACCAGTTTAGCTGTTTATGCATATAGGTGCTCTGAGTGGGCGTCAGTGTGAAAGGAGGCAGACTTGGCTCGCTAAACAAAGCTGCTCTGGAGGCAGTCACACATTATTTTATTATGTTTTTACACATTGTCTGATTCAACCTTTCACCCTTACATGCTGCAACGGCTCTTTGACGTCCATAAATATAGTTGGTCTGCTAGTAGCGCTAAATGTTTACCGAGAAAGAGGTGCAGACGGAGAGCTGCGGCATAAAAAAAAAAACATTAAACATTAAAACTGTGTGTTTGTAGCTGATAATTTCTTTTTTAGCTGTGCTTCCGCTCGTTAAAATGTCTTTAAATCGTCTCAAACTAGGACTTCAAGTAGTACAAGATCCAAAAAAAACTGATGAAACAGGTTCTTACGGCAGTGAAATTTTAAATATTTCAGGGGTTTTTGGTGACAAAATTTAGGATAAATTCAACAGAAACTAGAAGTTAGAATGAACATTATATTTAAAGTGTTCCTAATTTTTTGTCCACCACATTAATATCATTAGAGGGGCAATAAATTAAGGACATTTTTCAACATAATGCAATAAATTACAGTCCAAATATCTACTTATTTAATTATTGATTCATTTAATATATATTCTGATATTAATGATTAATTTTATAGATACATACTGATACATCTTAATAAATATTCTTATATTTGTGTTTAATTTCATAAAGATAGATATTCTTAAATTATTGATGAATTTTATACAGACATATTCTTATATGAATTTAATTTGTAGATATATAATGATATTAGTGATTAATTAAAGAAATATTCTTATATTAGTGATTTATTTACATATATTCCTATACTGATTAATATATATTCTAAAATGATTAATTATATAGATACACATTACAGATTTTTTAAAAGATATATATTCCTATAGTAGTGATTATTTATATACACATGCTTGAATAAGGGATAAATTTAATACATATTATTAAATTACTGATTATTTTAATTATATTTACAAAATCAGTAATTTAATAATATATCAGAATATTCGGTAATATAAAAGATATATCTATATAAAGTGAATCTATAATATAAAAATATATATCTATATCTATATAGCTATAGATATAGTTAATCAATCATTTAATATACAAAATGAATCACTAATAAGATTATTTATATAAATAATCACTAATACAGGAACATATATCTATAAAAATATATAAAATTAATATATATCTATATAAAACTAATCATTAATATAAGAATATATATAAAGTTAATGATATAAATATTAATTAATTAATTAATCAGTAACATCAGAGCATGCATGTATATATATATATATTCTTATATTACAGATTCATTTTATCTTTTCTTACATAAATTTTATGTTATTTATATTATTGATTCACTTTTTTTATTTTTATACATATATATATATATATTTTTAAAAATGAATCAATAATATAAATAACATAAAATTTATGTAAGAAAAGATAAAATGAATCTGTAATATAAGAATATATATATATATATATATATATATATATATATATATATATATATATATATATATATATATATAGTTTCTATAAATACTTTTATATTAGTGATAAATTGAATATATATTATTAAATGATTGATTTAAAAATATATAAATAATGACTAATACAGGAATATATATCTATAAAATCTATAAAATTAATATAAAAACATATTCACTAATGTAAGAATATATATGAAATAAATCAATAATTTAGTCAAATATTACATTAATCAGTAATCTAAATTATATATCTATATAAAATTTATTAATAATATAAGAATATATATAAAGTTAGTGATATAAATATGTATAAAAGAAATCAGTAAACAGGCTGCAGTGAAATTTAGATTCTTTTAAAGTTTTCGGTGATAAAATTTAGGATAAAATCAAGCGTCACGATGACAGAAACTAAAAAGAGATGATGATGATGAATATTCGTTTGGTATCAGATGATCTGTGGGAGAAAAGGGCTTGTTTCACAGCGAAAGAACCATTTCAGGACTATTCATCCAGAACTAATCATTAGGATTAAATTCTGGAACAGGAATAAATGCTTTAAAACACAGGTCAAAAGGTCCTCCAACAAAAAAAAACAAACAAAACAGAGTTAATTTCCATTGAATTCAAGATCTGAGGTGAGGAATGTTTTTAGGCCACCGTACTCTCACTGATGACTTTTTCTTTTCTGTTCAGTCATGTTTATTACTAGAGAGAAAAATAAAACACATTTTCAGCTTCATTTGTCCTAAAATCGAGTCCCTAAAAGGTGACAATAAGTGGGATGTTTTTAAAGGAGCAGCAGAAATCCCCTGAGGAGGTTTAATAATGGAGGTAATTACTGAATATTGTTTGGTTTTTAATGATTCCCCCATAAAATGCAGCTCTGTCAGGCATCACAAAGAAGATGTGGTTCATTGTTTATTTCATTTTATGTATTTTCAACAAAAAAATCTCATAGAATCTGTTAAAGTCCATTATTAGCATTTCTAACACCACATCTTACTGTGTTCTGTCACTTGTTTGTGTCATTTTCAGCCACAAAAAGCTCATATATGTTTTTAAAAGTGCTAAAACTGACTTATCTGTAATCAAAATAGTCTAAAATTTGTGGTTTTTAATGGTTGCAGCTCAACTAAACAGGCCTTTTAGAGGTTATACTGAAGACATGGAAGCTTATTTCAATAAACCTGCTGCAGAGAATATGCAGTATTTTACTTTTTCACTAATTTAGCATGTTTAATTAAACAATACAGGGACAATAAACACATTTAATTTGAATAAATTTGCATAAATGGAACCTATTTAGCTGTTTGCATGAATTTAAGTTGTTTTTAAACATTAAATTTGTGAAAATGTGAATATTTTCTGATTTATTTCCTCCTTTGTGACAGTAAACTGAATATATCTGGACAAAACGAGACATTTGAGGAAACTCTGATCCACATTTTTCACAATTTTTGACATTTTAGATATACTGTGGTTAATCAATCAGCCATTTGGTCTGTAAACTATCAGAAAATGTTAAAAAATGTCTTGCTTTGTCCAAAGATCTTCACTTTACTGTAACAGAGGAGGAAAGAAACAGAAAAATGTTCCCATTTTCGCAAATGTAGACGTTTAAAAACAACTTAAATTTGTGCAAATAGCTAAACAGGTTCCATTTATGCAAATTTATCCAAATTAAATGTGTTTATTGCCCCTGTATTGTTGAATTATCGCATATCCTCTGCAATAAACACATTTTATATGCATAAACGGAAACTGTTCAGCTGTTTGCATGAATTTAAGTTGTTTTTTAGCATCTTTTTGTACTTTTTTCGTGCCGAGATTTGCGATTGTGTCTCACCTTTTCGAGTCTTACCGTTTCCTGTGCTCGGAGTGATGAAGCTGGAGGGGAGTGAGCTCGAACACCGTCTATCATAGCATGAGTTTCTGCCTCTCATTTTCATGTAAATCTGCCTGGAAAACACATACAAACTGCTGGGATTAGCCGGAGCTGCTAAAAATGATCCAGGTTGACTAAAAAAATGACTCAAATTACCTAAAATGAGGTATAAACCGTTTAAAATTACTTAAAAACTGTCCATAATTACTGAAAAAGTGACTAAAAACACATTTTATTGAAATAAATTTGCATAAATGGAACCCGTTCAGCTGTTTGCATGAATTTAAGTTGTTTTTCAGCATCTAAATTTGCAAAAAGGTGAATATTTTGTGTATATTTCCTCCTCAAAATCTGTTAAATAGTCCAAAATTGGATTAAAAATGGTGTTTAGTGACTAAAGAAGTGTCCAGAATTTGACTAAAAATAATCCAAATTGACTAAAAAACTGACCAAAAGAACTCCAATTAAGTAAAATTAGGTATAAACTGTTTAAAATTATTAGAAATTGTTCATAATTACTGAAAAAGTGTCCAAAATTAGACTAAAAACACATTTAATTTGAATACATTTGCATAAATGGAGAGTGTTTAGCTGTTTGCACAAATTTAAGTTGTTTTTAAGTGTCAAAATGTGCAAAAATGTTAATATTTTCAGTTTTTTCCTCCTCTGTGACAGTAAACTGAACATCTTTGGACTAAACAAGACATTTAGACGACACAACTTTACTTTTTCACTAATTTAGCATGTTTAGTTCAACAATATAGGGACAATAAACACATTTTATTTGAATAAATTTGCATAAATGGAACCTGTTTAGCTATTTGCATGAATTTAAGTTGTTTTTCAGCTGCTGAATTTGTGAAAATGTGAATATTTTCTGTTATGTCCTCTGCAGAATCTGTTAAATAGTCCAAAATTGGATTAAAAATGGTATATAGTGACTAAAGTGTCCAAAATTAGACTAAAATTGACCAAAATGACTCAAATTATATAAAATTGGGTATAAACTGTTTAAAATTACTAAAAAACTGTCCATAATTACTCTAAAAGTGTCCAAAATTGGACGAAATAGTGAATAACCCAGCAGTAACTTCTCTTTAGCGTCTTATTTCGCAGCCTGAAAACATGCTAACGCTGCTAGCTGGCGCGCGAGCCGAGCTGACGGGATTTAGCCGTTAACGGCCCCGGTAGCAGCCAAGCGGCGTTATAACGGCGCTCATCCGGCGTAACGTTAATGCGGGCAGATGTTTACCTTCGGCTCCGGTGGCGGGGCCGCGGCGGGAGGGATGCTGCGGCCTGTCACGCCTTCTTCTAGCCGCCGAGCCGAGCTAGCTGCCGTCCGTGTCTGCGTGCTGTTTTCCAGTCGTTAGCCGGAGCCATTTTCACTGATGCTGCCGCCGCGCGGGGACGGCTCCGGGTTTTCCGCTGCCCGCCCGGACCGCACACGGCGGCCGCCCGCTCTCCATCTCGCTGCTCGCTGGACCGGGAGCCGCCGCTCGGACGTCAGTTCGGCGGAGGGAGCTTCGGACGGCGGCTGGCCGGGAATGTTTTTGGGTAAAAGTGAGTGACGTGTGCTCCCTGAACATCGGTCCTTTCCGGCCCCGCTAATGGTTCCGGGGCTCAACGGCGGAGGCACAGGCGGGGTTCAAAGTGGGCTAAACCCGACCAGCACGTTCACCCTGTCCGGTCCGGACCGGCTCCCTGCCCCCCAGGGCAATTAGTTACCCCGCTGGGGGTATTTACCGTTAACTGCCCCGGGCTCCATAATGCAGCAGAACCTGCAGGCCTGAAATAACAGTTTATGCCAAATACATTGAATACACTAAAAACAATAAATAAATACAGTGGAAAAGGGAAAATAGTCTGTTTAAAACATTAAAATAAGTCATGTCATCTGCAGCACGTTCATCTGTCAGTTTTTATTAAAAACAATCTAAAAAAAAGTTTTGTCTCGTTTTTGTCGTTTTGTGTTTAATTTTCTGTTTAATTTCTTCATTTTGTTTTGTTTTTCTCGTTTTTTGTCTCGTTTCTGTCATTTTCTGTCTCGTTTCTGTCGTTCTCTGCCCTGTTTTTGTCATTTTCTGTCTCGTTTCTGTTTTTGTGTCTTTTTTGTCATTTTGTGTCTCGTTTGTGTTGTTTTATTTTTTGTTTTTGTTATTTTATGTCTTGCTTTTGTCGTTTTCTGTCTCGTTTTTTTATTTTATGTCTTGTTTTTGTCTTTTTGTGAATTGTTTTAGTCTTTTGTGTCTGGTTTTTGTCGACAGGAATAGATTTAAAGGTTTTTCTGACATCCTGAGCGTCTCCAGACCTCCTGCTGGTGAAAAGTGTAAATTACAGAGGAGCACTGTGATGCTCTAGAGGCAGCGAGAGTCCAAAACCAAACATAATATGTCCTGTTTACCTGCTGCGCGGATTATTTCTGCATTGTACATCTCAGTGCAATAAGTTTATTCACCGGAGGTTCTGAATATGAGGATGAAGCACCTGACAGCATCTGTAAATTAGACTTTTCATTTCAGCGTATAGCCTCGCCGTGGTTTATACAACACCTCACCTCTCACCAACCTGCTGAAGGCTTTTTGTTTGTATCGTTGCTGCTGCTGCTGCTTTGACCCTCAGAAAACATTCATTTGCCTCATGATCACTATTATTAGAACGCCGGTTTCATAACTCATTGCATGCTGTTTGTGCAGATGTCAGTCAGAAATAGCAAATAATGACCCAAACTCAGGCCGTGTCTCCATTTAGAGATGTTTTTCCTTTAATTAGTCCACATTAAGTCAGTTATTTTACTAAAAAATACAGATTTTACACATGAAACGGATGGTTAGCTATTGATTTTGTGTTTTGTGTCTTCGTTTTGTGTCGTTTTTGTCATTTTCTGTTTCCTTTCTGTAGTTTTCTGTCTTTGTTTTGTCTTGTGTCCTGTTCTTGTCGTTTTGTGTCTTTGTTTTGTCATTTTGTGTCTTATTTTTGTCATTTTCTCTTTCTTTTTTGTCATTTTGTGTCTTCGTTTTGTCTTTTGTGTCTCATTTTGTGTTGCATTTTTATTGTTTTGTGTCTTGTTTTTGTCATTTTCTGTTTCATTTTTGTTGTTCTGTGTCTTTTTTTGTCGTTTTATGTTTCCTTTCTGTTGTTTTCTGTCTTGTTTTTGCCATTTTGTGTCTGTTTTGTGTGTAGGTTTTATTCTGGCTGGAAGTGACAAGACATGTTAGAGATGTTTTTCCTCCATTTTTTCCATATTATATTAATAATTTTACCTATAAATACAGATTTTACACATGAAACACACGATTAGCTACCAGAACATGACACAAAATAGAAAAAAAAAACAGCTCCAAATTTGATATGAGGGGTGATAATCTGATGCAGTTATATATAAAATCCAAAAGTATAATATATTATGCACAATACTACTCAGAGGGCTCATTCTCTGATTTATTTGTACTTTTACTCAGGGATTTTTATCTCTGATATATCTCTAAATTAATTTAATCTTGCAGTATTGTGATTAAATTCCAAATAAACTTGATATAGTGGTAAATCTAGCATAAATCCCAAATAATTCTTCGATTTATTTAGTCCTGCATGATTTAAGGGGTGTTTTTGTCTCCAGAGAAAATATTTTCATGCACAGTGACAATAAATGCATTAAAACTGGCAGCTGCTCCAATATGCTGATGACACTGGATTATTTAATTGAGTTATTTTGTTCAACATTTTAAGTGAAAATGCAAAAAAATGCTATTTACACAGCTAAAACTCATCCTTAACATCTAATATAATGTCTGACTGAGTTTCTTCTCTTGTTTATGCCATTTCCAGTCATAAGAAACCTGTTTGTCGAATAAAAATTAACTATAAATCTAAATTTTTAGCATGTAGAGGAAGAATGTGGTACTTAAATGTAGGCTAAAGTTAAAACGTGCTCTAAAAATACTTCAATCAGGGATTAATTAAATAACATTTAAAAGAAAGTGCAATAATCAATGCAAAAAATCACACACAAAGTTTTTTTTCCCACCAACTTTATTATACAAATTCTGTGTAAGTCACTGTCGTATCCAAGGGGATCAATGCATCGAACAATAACAAAAGGGTCGATTTGAAATTTATAGGCATGAAAATAAATTCATGAATTTGTCATCAGTGGCCGTGAACCCTCCGCGCTCTAAATGAAATCATAATGGTAAAAACTGCCACCATATTCATTCATTTCCATCTGAAAACGAGCCTCTTCTCCTCCCTCCTTCATAAATAAACCAGCCGAGGAGGTTCGTGACGATAAAAAGAGACAACAAAATGCTATGAGTTCGGCACTGTACAATTCATTAAATACTAACACAGAGGTTTTTTATTTATTTTCCTTAGAATCCTCAAATTAATGTCACTCAAAATATTCTGATTGTACTAGCTATACAAAATACGATACTTGCACAAATTAGATTAACCATTTATAAAATCGCGATGATGATGATTCGATGGATATGGCTTGTGAGATTTTACAGACTTTGCTACAGACCTTTTTGTGGCTCTATTTTTTTAAAAATCTAATACTACTGTATGTCATCTGTCCTATTTCCCTGAAAAAGACGCTCAAAGCGTTCGGGGTTTCCGTCCATCTGTCTCCCACCTGTGTAATAAACATTCATCCCAACACTCATACGTTTATGGCGTCGCGGGTTCTGCAGGCGGAGAACCCTCGGTGAGTCCTAACCGTCCCTCGCTGGCTGTTTCACCTACACTCACATCTAGAAGGCTGCAGATTGTTTTCGGCGTTTTTGAGTGGGGAAAAAAACGAAGTCGTAAGGCCGATGTCGAGGCACACAGCTGGAGTCGGCCGGCGGCGACCTTTAAAAATCCGGGCCTCTCTATGAAATGTAGCTGGCATGCATCAAGATCTGGAATGTTGTAGAAACGTTGTGACCAAGATGTATGGAAAGAAAGACCGACTAGTCGTGAGAGTTACCTTAAAAAACAATAAACACGTAAATCCCACCAAGTAAAAGAACATCACACCATAAGATAATTGTTAATAATAACCATAACAGTTATAATAATTATTAATAATAACACTCCATCATATTCAGAACAACTACACCGAGCACTGTGTATAGGAAGATTGTCCAAATGTGGAATCTGGTTTCAGAACCGAGCTGCGATTATAACCTCTGATAGAAAACTAAAGAAATCCTTCCATCCGTCCGTCCATCCGTCCGTCCATCCGTCGACCGGCTGAATGTAAACCTCGGGGACACAAAGCGTCTGGTGCAAATATCGGGGGGGTAGAATTGTGCAAAAGTTTAGTCTCCATCTTTGAACTGTGCTTAGATTGCTCTTTTTTTGTTGTTGTTGTACACATTAATACTTAATACATCATGACAATATCAACACAAAATCAATAGAAAGAGATAGCATTTATATGGACCACAGATATCACAGACTACAGTATATAGGATAGGATAGCCCTTAGTATTGAGAAGCGTTGTTATTGATGGTTTTTTAATCTTTTCTAGTTTTTTTGGTTGTTTTTTTGTGTTTTTTTGTGTTTTTTTTTAACTGGCTGAAGTGCGTTATGATACAGCAGGTCTTGGTGTCGAGGACGGGAAGGGCTTCCTAACCATCCGAGTCTGTTACGGCACTCGGCGCCGTGCAGGAGGAGGCCTCGGGTCGCCCTCATCCTGTACAGAATCTCACTGATAATCTGTCACCTGGCGAGAATAATATCAGTAATAGAAGAATAAAACGGTGATTGTCAGACCAGCTTACCCTGTGGTGTTTTTTTTTGTACTTCCATAAATGGCTTTGAAGGACAGTTGTGTAAGTGCAACCTCTGCGTCACGTCTATTCATTTGTGCTCTGTAGAAAAACCTTCCAACCTACATTAAAGCCTCTTCGTCGGTAAACTGAACACTTTCGTCTCTCGGTTCTGTCAGATTTTTCAGTTTTTGTTTGTTTTTTTGATGGCTCTGTATTATTTGGTAGCCCATTGTTTGTACAGGTAGGTCCTGATCTACAGGTGGGAACTCACCTGTCACACTGCTGTGGGTGGAACAGTGGATCAGGGCGAGCTCCTCTGGGGGTTTCAGCTAAGGTCACATGGAAAACGAGGCAACCCAGGCATCGGATCGGCAACGTGGGCACGTCACTTTAAATCGGAACCAGCTCAGGCTTTGTCTGCTAGCTTAGAAGCAAGTTGAGTCTGAGACCTCCAGAATCCAGAGTAAAGTTCAGGTCCAGTTTGTAAATCGGTGAGCAGACAGTTCAGGTCGGCGGCTCTGAATCTCTGTGATATTAATATTCCACACAGTTCTCTATCTAATATGGCTCCTGAGTACTTCTTTAGAAACATATAAAAACTAAATATGAACGACACTCCTGCTTCCCTCCCAGTCAGTCTCTCTGAGTAATGGCACTGCTGTTTATGGCAATATGGCGAATTCGGTTACAAAATATGGCTGATGTACTGTTAGGCTATCACACAGGCGAACCGCTGTTCCCCTTCCGAGAGCTTTAATCTGATAATATTCAAGCTATTTAATTACAATTAACACTAATCTGAATAAAGACATGATACTGGTACTATTATACTTGATACTTCTAGTTTAGCTGTAGATCTAGTCGTCAAACTCACACCGTCACCTCGTTTTTACTTCCCGTCCTGATGCCCTGGCTTCCTCCGCCACTGCCTGCCGACCCCCCGCCGCCGCCGCTGCCGCCGCTGCCTCCGCCTCCTGGTATGAAATGTAGCTGCTCGATGGTGTTCTGCCTTTTTGCTGCGAAAGCCATCCTCCTGGCGCTGTGGCCCCCCAGTGTTCCCGTTCCCATAACAACCCCACCGGACCCGGGCATCTCCCCCGCCCAGCCCATCCCTCCGCTCATGTGGCCAGTCATGGCGGCATTGCTGCGCTCCTGCTCACGCCCGGACGTTGGATGAGAGTTCATCTTGATCATGTGGTGGCGGTCCAGGGAGGGCGTGGCGCAGACGTTCTGCTGGGACTGGGCCTTCTGCTGGCGCGGCAGCGTGGGGACAATGCCCCCCGTGTGGGCGTAGGGATCCACCACGCCCATCCCGCCCATCCTGTCCTCCAGGTGGTCGGGGGACATCAGCAGCCTATCCTCCCTTCGGTCATCCCTTCGATCGTCCCTCCGATCATCCCTCCGGTCATCCCTTCGGTCATCCCTTCGGTCGTCCCTCCGATCGTCCCTTCGATCTTCCCTTCGGTCGTCCCTCCGATCATCCCTTCGGTCATCCCTTCGATCCTCCCTCCGATCATCCCTTCGATCGTCCCTCCGATCATCCCTTCGATCGTCCCTCCGATCATCCCTCCGGTCATCCCTCTTCCTGGTGAGCGTCTGCGTGTTGGAGTTCTTGTTGGAGGCTGCCATAGCTTTGTAGTACTGGTGCTGCTGGTTCTTGGAGAGCCGCGACAGGGTGCCGGTGTTTCCGGGGACGTCGCCCATGTTGAGCAGCTGGTCGGTGGACTTGACCTTCCTCGGCGGCTTGGACAGGGTGTCATAGTTGGGGTTGAACTGGGGCTCGGGCGGGTCCAGGGGGTACGGGTTGGGGGTGGGTGAGGCAGGCATGCCGGAGGGCGGCGGTGGAATCCAGGGGCGGACGGCGTGCCGGGGGAGGGTCCCTCTGCCGCTCAGGGTGTAGTCCCCGCCCCAGTGGAGATGGTGCTGGGAGGACTGAAGGGCCGGCTGGGCAGTGTGGGGACGACGCTTGGTGGTGCAGTAACCAGACGAGTATTCATCCAGACCTTTCTCTGGAAACCAAACAGAATCAACCCATTTATCACCCAGAAAACACAATCAGAACAAAAGGGGTCATTAACTAGATGTATGGTGGCAAAATTAACCTTTAACCCTTTGTTGCGCAACATGGGTCAAAAGTGACCCAAATCCTATGAAAAATGGGTATCTCCTCACCCACACTGCACATCAAAGGGTTACAGCTGCAAATGGTGAACTGTGTTGGCGTTATAATTAGAATTCTACTTAATTTGAGAGAAGATAAGATAAGCTCAGCCAAACTAAGCTAACCTAAGCTAGGCTAAGTTGGACGAGTATTCATCCAGACCTTTCTCTGGAAACCAAACAGAATTAACCCATTTATCAGCACCAAAAACAGAATCAGAACACCGGAGGTCTCAATACATGCATGGTAGCAAAATGAAAATGTACAGATTTAGATAAACCTTTAAAGTTACAAATGGTGAGTTGTTTTGACATAATAATGTTGGTAGTCACAGCACCTAAACGTCATGTTTAAGATAAGCTAAGCTAAGCTAACAAACACAACTATTCTGTTTATCACCACAGAAAGCAGCATCAGAACACATGGGGTCACATCAACACGTCCACAGAAGCAAGATAAATCTTTAAAGTTTCAAGTGGTAAGTTGTGTTGACATTCTAATGTTACACCAAATTAGCATTGTGTTTAATTTGAGATAAGATAAAACTTTACTGGACAGAATTAAGCCGCTTATCACCACCGAACTAAGGGAATCACTTATTTATGTGCTTGAAAATGTATTGAAAGAGTTGTGTTGACATGATGTTGGTAGTTGTACCAACTTAACATTGCATTTAATTTAAGATGAGATAAAATATAGAAATAAAAAAAGACGTAACATGAGAAATGCAGAATAGCAATAAGCTACACTAGTGAAACACAATAAATGAGCTAAAATAAGGCTAGAATTGATTAATTCACTCCAAGGCAATGGGTCCATTTGGTACAATTAGTCTTAATGAAGAGCAACTCCACTAATTAAAGCTGCAACTATTGATTATTCTCAGTGTTCATTATTTCTGGATTAATCAATCAATTGTTTGTCTTTGAAGTGTCAGAAAATGGCACACACAAAATTATTTTTTGCTGCTGTTGAGCTGCAATCACAGAATTTAGACTGTTATAACAGAAAAATTACTCAAACCGATTAATTGATTATCAAATTATTGATTATTTGTTGCATCTCTATAAGGAAATTAGTGCATTTTTAGTCTTTTGATACTTCTTCTGCTTCAACAGTCCACACAGAGAAGCACTGATCTGCATGTTTTTGTGCTTTGGAGACATAATTTCATGTTAAAACACTTATTCCAGCTGTTATTTCTTGCTGCTGCTGAGCTGAAACATTTGTTTCCAGAGCTGAAATCACAGAATTTAGACTGTTTTACCTCAACCTGATTAATTAGTTGTCAAATTATTGATTATTTGTTGCAGCTCTATAAGGAAATTAGTGCATTTTGAGTCTTTTAATGCTTCTTCTGCTTCAACAATCCACACATAAACACTGATCTGCATGTTTTTCTGCTTTGGAGACACAATTTTATGTTAAAACACTGATTCCAGCTGTTATTTTTGCTGCTGTTGAGCTGAAGCACTTGCTTTGTAGAGGTGTTTGTTCTAAAACAGCTGTTCTGGGAGGGAAGCTGCAGACGGAGGCGACTCACCGAGGCGTTTGAGGGACGAGTATCGGTTGAGCTCGGGCTTGGTGGCGCTCTCGTAGGAGGGCGGCAGCTGGGCCAGGTTGTGCAGGGAGTGGTGGAAGGAAGGCTGGGACTTGGTGTTGTTGTGCTTGCTGGAGAGCAGCGTTCCTCCGGCCGCCAGCTGAGCGTTGTTCATCCGAGGTGTTCGTTCTGCAGGGACGAGACGGCGGAGTGTTAAATGAGATCTGCTCCTCTGGATGGGAGAGATTTTAACTTGCTTTCAGCGCCAATGATCGTCATCATTGTGGGGATGAATGGGGCTGCTCGGGAGCTCCAAACGAAGCTGAATGAAGTAAATGAAGCATCGGAGCGATTACATGTAATTTACATGGAAGCCGGCAGCTGCTTACCGATGGTTGCTGTGTGTTTGGGGCTGGAGCCTGACGAGTGGATGAAATTGTGCTGCAAATTGCCCACTGCAAGTCAAAAGAAGAGGAATTTAAAAAAAAAAAAAAAAAAAAAAACATAAAATAAAAATTTTTTAAAAACTGCTCACAAAATGGAAGTCAGGTAGGTTTTAGCTGAAAAGATCAAGTCAGCTGCAGATCTAGCTGCATCACAGAAACACACATCTGCATGTTTGTGGATTAAATTAAAAATTAACTGCATCTTTTCCACCAGAAAATAACCAGATAAGCAGGAAATATTCACATTTAAGAAGCTAAAATCACAGAATTTAGACTGTTTTAGTGGAAAATAACTCTAACTGGTTAATCAATCAATTATTTGGTCTCTAAAATGTGGGAAAATGGTGAAAAACGTGGATCAGAGTTTCCTCAAATGTCTTGTTTAGTCCAAATATATTCAATTTACTGTCAAAGAGGAAAGAACCCAGAAAATATTCACATTTAAGAATTTAGACTGTTTTTAATGGAAAATGACTCAAACTGATAATCAACATAGTAGATTATCAGCTAATCGATTAACAGCTGCAGCTGAAACAAGGACATTCTGACAAATCAAAATGTGACGTATTACTGAAAAGATAATTAATGCTGCAACTAAAAACAGAGTCACTGTAGAATCTTGACCTTAAAGAAACTTGTTTGGTAAATTCTCAACAGACTTTTTTCTCTACTGGAGAACACTTTGTTGTTTTTAATGTGCTACGTATTTGAGTTAGTAATTATTTCTAATGTCAATTATTCCATCACGTAAATTTAAAATAACTGATTCCGACTCTAAAATGTCACAAAATGGTGCAAAAGTCTTGTCAAATGTCTTGTTTTGTCCAAAGATCTTCAGTTTACTGTCATAGAGGAAAGAAAGCAGAAAATATTCACATTTAAGGAGCAGAAATCACTGAATTTAGACTGTTTTTTATAAAATAAACTACTGAAACCAATTTCTAAAATAGTTGGGAGATTAATTTAATTAAATGACTGAACGATTAATCAGTTACTTTCTATATTTTTTTGGCCTTTTTTTTAATTAGATAGAGACAGTGAAGAGGCAGATAGGAAAGTAGGGAGAAGAGTGGGGGGACGACATGCAGCAAAGGGCTGCGAGCGGGAATCCAACCCAGGGACCAGCCTCTGCACATGGGTCGCCCGCTTAACCCGTTGAGCTATACGGGTGCCCGATTAATCACTTAATCGTTGTATTTTAAGATGATTATCATATTATCAACTAATATTGAGGATTTTTATCTTAAAATTTATGCTTTTTCAGTAAATTCTCGACACTAATCTTTAACCCCTATTGGAAAACGTTTAACTTAATTATTTTTTTCCGTTATTCTGTCACTTGATTTCTGGATTCACTGATTTAGGACAAAAATTTCACAAAATGGTGGAAATTTGTTCTCCACTGCCCTGTTTTTTCCAGAGATCTTCAGTTTACTTTCATAGAGGAGGAAAGAAACCAGAAAATATTCACATTTATGAAGCTGAAATCACAGAATTTAGATTTTTTTTTCTCAAATTGATTATGAGAATAGTTGGAGATTAATCTAATTAATCGACTAAATGACTGTATATGAACGTCAGTCTTGCATTTAGTGGATATTAACACATACACAGTGATGAGTAAACATGAAAAACAACATGCTATTTATTATTTTTCAGTGTCTAACTGATCGACTAACTCTTGATATACATCTACAATCTACACAGAAGCACTTTTCTGCATATTTTTGACATAATTGCACGTTTTCTTATTGAAACTACAGCGGTTAAAGTTTGTTTTTTTAGCTTACTACTAATCAGAACGCTATTTTATTCTGTCTCCTGAAGGATAATGCTGCCTCCATGCAGAGACACAATGAGCCTCGGCCGCTACAAAAAGCTCAGATTGTTCCCTAAAGCTGCTCACATCTGTTGTCCTTGCTGGGCAGTCCCGGGGCGTACAGGTTCTTCTGAGGCCTCCCCAGCGTCCCCTGACCATCGGCTACCGCCAGGGCCACGCTGTTGTTCCTCTCGTCCTGCTGCACCGGACTTGACTGGTGCCGCAACATGTCCACCAGGGCTCTGAACACGCAACGAAACACAAGACAAAACAGGCGATGAACGTTGTTTACTGCACACAACGTCAGGCCGATTCACACCATAGGACCTGCAATGATCTTATTATAAACACTGGGCACAAAGCAGGTTCATTTAGACATTTAAATCAACCATAAATGTGTGAAAATGAAGCTGTTGAAGCAATTCAAAGCACAAGAGCAATAATTAATGCTGCAACTATCACCGTTAATTAGTTCCTGCATTAATTGATCAGCTGTTTGGTCAGAAAATGGTGAGAAAATGTCTTGTTTTGCCCAAAGATCTTCAGTTTACTCTCATAGAGGAGGAAAGAAACTAGAAAATGTTCACATTTAAGAAGCTGAAATCACAGAAATTAGACAGTTTTTTTATTGAAAACTATAATAGTTGGTAACTAATGTAAAAAAAAAAATTAGTGCTGCAACTACCAAGTAATGTAGTATCTTAACCTTAATACTTACACTTGTAAATTATCAACACCAATCTGATTTCTCTATTTAGTTGTTAATAATGGACTGTATACCAGATTTATTGAATATTTCCATTGTCGATTATTCTGTCCATTAATTTCTGGATGAACTGATCAATTGTTTGGTCTCTAAAATGTCAGAAAATAGTGAAAAACGTCTTATTTAGTCCAAAGATCTTCAGTTTACTGTCATAGAGGAGGGAAGAAATCAGAAAATATTCACATTTAAGGAACTGAAATGACAGATTTTTGACTATTTTCATTCATATTTATTAGTTAATTCTCTGAAAATCATATCTTTTCTTTTAAAAATTGCTGAAACTGAATCAGAAATTGTCAAAATAGTTATCGATGAAACAGTTAATCAGTTAATCGCTGCAGCTCTAAGAGTTATTTTGATTTACTTATGATGCGGATGGTGCACACTGATGAATAAATGTAAAAAAATAACACACTATTCAGTATTCTTCATCCTCTAATCAACCAACCAACTGTTAATATGCATCTAAGAGCATCTTCTCCCACCAGACAGAAAACTGTGACCTGCTCAGAAACCAAAGTCCTGATTGCCAAGGCTGCAGGCCATACATGAGCCGAGGAAGCCAAGAGGAAACCAAAACAGCCATGATTCCTGCAGCAGCCACTCGGTGGAGATGAAATATGTTTCAGCTGATGACTAATAACATTATTCTGATTCCAGAATGATGAATCTGGGCCATTTATGGAGCTCTGCAGACCTAATTTCATCACAGTGCTGGTGGCAGATGGAGCGAGAACCTCACCTGGGCATGTTCAGGTCCCTCTGCTGGGCCTCCTGCTGCACCTTATTGAAGACCACCTTGATGCCCACGGCCACGGCCACCATGAACACCACCACGCCGCCGATCACGAAGCCGGTGTTGTGGCTCTGCAGCTTCAGCGGGTCGAAGTCGGGTTCGTTGGTCAGCTCCTCGGAGATGATCATGGTCTCCGTCTGCGGCTTGGCCCAGTCCGGGGAGTGGTAGTTCTTGCAGCTGTCCTGGTCCAGCTGCCGGCTCCGGTCCGGGCAGCAGAACCGGTAGTGGCAGGTCCCGCAGCAGTACACGAAGGTGTCTTTGGAGCAGTTGAAGGCGCTGTCGAAGTGCCCCATCACGTCGTAGTAGCCCCGGCACACGTCCATCCACAGCTCCACCATGCGAGGCGAGATTGGCGCCACCTGGGCGGCACCCAGCGGCGGCGCCAGGGCCTCCGACGAGGTGACGTTCTTGGGGAACATCACCTGGGGGAGGGGCCTCCGCGGCGTCTCCAGGACCCCCTCTGGAGGGTCCGACTCCGGGGCTTTGGTCCGGCCCTGGAGGGCGGCCGGCTGGATGGCGAGGAGCAGCGAGGGGCTGGCGTCGGGCGGCCAGCTGGGGGGCTGAGGAGGGGGGGACGCCGAGGTCTCCACCACAGTGGTGAGGGGGGCGGCGAGGAGGGAGAGCAGGGAGACGGCGAGGACTCGGAGATTGGTGGTGGGCGTCATTTTTACATGACTAAGACATCTATTTTCTGTTGTTGAGTCAATGCAGCCACAACGCTGTATCCGCTAGTTTAACCCACTAAAGCTGAAGGGTTCCTGCGCTCATTCAGGACGGAGCCGGCTGGTGGAAGTCTGTTCTCTGCTGCTGTCGCTGTAATAATAATTACAAAAGGTCGGGAGCAATGAAGCTGCAGAGGGACAAATGCTGGCAGGATGTTTTTTAGCGGCTCTGCTATTAAAACCTGCAGGAGAGGAACGCTGGAAGCTCCAGAATCTACGTTATAAAAAGGACAAACAAAGAACAACAATCTTGGTGCTTTTTAGTCCAGGAGAAGGTGAAGCGATTCTGAGAGAAATGTGGCGTTCGGGTACATTCCTGTGCTGGTCGTGGCACTTTGATGTAAACACTTTGTTCGCTCTTCTGTACATTCAGAATGGGTACTTATTTAGCAAATCTGGGGGGAAAAAACATGCATTAAATCTGCGTTCATGTCGTATATTTTGTGCTTTCTGCTGCTGTAAACAATCAGTGAGCGTCCGTGAACGCCGGCCTGTGCTCTGGGACTGTGGCCGATCGCAAACCGGCCCCGCAGAATGAGTCAAACGCCAGGATTTCAAAGCTTTCAGGCACAGAGTGTCACTCAGCCGGATCTCGGATTCACAAGTGAAATTTGCCTTGGAAGAAATATCACTTTTTTGCAAAGAGGAAATATGTAAATGGCGTGGCGTTATTGTGTCGGAGGTGTTGGGCAATAATAGACAGAGGCAGATCTGTCTCCCACAGAAATTATAATTACATGTAATTATCAGAACGTCCCTATCTGTGGCGGGGGATGTAGGCACAGACCGGGGAGGATGGATGGAGGGAGGATAAGGGGGGGAGATGCCGCCGCCGGTTTCGGTTACGAGCTCCTCTAACCTTCTGAGGAGGGAAGCAGCAGCAGTTTCTCCTCTGACTAATGTTCCGAAAAGGTTCTCCTGGGGGGCCACTCTTCTTCTCCTTCTTCTTCTTCCTGCAGAAATCACAAAACAGCACACGTGAGATTAGAAACCTTACCCCTGCTACCCCCCTTTGTTTTGTATTGAAAAGAAAGAAAGCAAGGGGCACAAATGATGCAGGGTTTGGAGGGATTTAAACGGAAAAAGCAGAGAGCGATTGTGGCGAGCGGGAAGAGCCAGAGGTATAGATGCAGAGACGACCGTGAGTGGGAGGGCGGTGTGTGGGTGGCACAGAATCAAGTACATTTCTCCCAGCAGCACTCACCAACACAACGCCACACAAACACGGTGCGATCAATTAAAGGGCGACGCCGTGCAACCAGGCTTTTTGCTTGTTTTTTTTTTTTTTTTTAATAATTTAAATGTGTGTCAGCACAGTGTGAGAGAATTCTTATGTCCCTGCTTGGAGCTCCTTCTCGTTTCCTTTCCTTCTCCTCCTCCTTTCTTTCTCCCTCTTTTCCCTGCCTCTCTCTTGTCTTTCTCAGATTCAGTGCGTGGGTTGAGGCAGCTAACTCTCTCAGAATAGCACTGCAGCTCCTGTCTGTGCTGCTGAGTGGAAGAGAAAAAAGGGAGAAAGGCAGTCCGATGGCTCTGCAGCCAGCCAGCAGAAAAGACTCACATCTGTGAGTCTCCAGAAAAATAATTAGACAACAAAAAACACACAAATCAGTCCTCTAAAGCTGACAAACAAAAGCAGATCTGTGCTCCTGGAGGTGTTTTTGCTTCCATGCAGAGGAACCAGAGGGAGAACACCACATTTCAACAGGTGTCATCTGGAAATAAAACAAAATGGCCTCTTTTTTTTCTCCACCTGCATGTTGGAGAAAATAAAAATTAAAGTTAGAATAAAAAAAAAATAAAAAAAAAACAGAATAAAGATGCGTGAAGGACTTTATCTGCTGCGCAACCGCGTCCATAAGTTTACGCTTTATGGACATGACTTGCATGTATCGGGGAGAGCGTGCGTGCGTGCGTGTGCGTGGGTGTATCAGTGCCGGTGTGTGTGTGTGTGTGTGTGTGTGTGTAGTCCGGCTGCATGTGTCGGTGTGTTAATATGTTCCTAATGTCCTCCTTTAATGGACCAAAGTGCCGGAGAACATGTCTGCGCACAAAAGACGCAGCGATGTGGCGCAGCTTCAACACACGCACGCAACAGCCTCAAAAAACAAAAAACAAACACACACACACACACACAGGGTTTATCGTGCACAATCACGGACACACACACGGCGACACACAATCGGTTTTTCCTGTCTTTTTTTTGCGCTAATTGCAGCTGCTTTAGCGGAAAGTGCGGAGCGTCGTGTCTTACCTGCGCCGCTGCTGCTGGAGGGATGCGGGGAGTCTGCGCACTGTTGCTGGCTCCGCTGACACCTGTTCTGGTTCCTCACCGGTTCCGCTCCGGTTCGTGATCCGGTAGAACTCTCTGATTCATGGTCTGGAACCTCCAACAGTCCGCTTTCTTCCCTCCTCAGACGGTGGAAGTTCGGAGCGCACCGAGGCGGGCGCTCTGCTCCATCTCCAGCCGACAAACAGGATCCGCCGCTCGCTGCGCCTCCTGGCCTCACGGAGGTCCGCCGGTGGGGGAGCGCTGTGATTGGTCGCTCAGACTGGTGCTGCTGATGCTCATTAGGCCCGATTCAACCGGTGCCGCTCATCCGCCAAAAGATCCACCGGACAACATCTGAGAACATCTGGACGGAGAGGAGAAGGAAAAAAACCTGGAGCGGAGAAAGAAGAAGTTGGAGAATCCAGGAAGACCTCCAGATCCAAGCGGAGGGAGCGTGCGTGTGATTCCAGAGTGTGTGTGTTTGTGTGTGCGGGAGAGAGAGAAACACACACACACACACACACACACACACGCAGAGAGACACGGTTGCCACAGCAACTGTGTCATTATGTTGGTGGCAATTATGAAAGCGATGAAAACGGGGAAGGGGAGAGGATTGGCGCAAAAAGCTCCAACACTGGAGCGAGAACGAAACTGTCAATTACACTCAGACCTACACTGACAAGCAGGAGGTGGGAGGAGGAGGAGGAGGAGGTGAAACAGGAAGTTTTAGTATAACAGGCAGTAAGCAGGAGGTGCAGTAGAACTAGGAGGTGCAGGAGGAGAAGCAGGAGAAGGAGCAGGAGGTGGAGGTGCAGGAGAAGGCAGTGGACATGAAGCAGGAGGAGAAGGTGCAAGAAGAACAGGAGTGGGTGAAGCAAAACAAGATTCAGGAGGAGGTGAAGCAGGAGAAGAAGGAAGCGGTGCAGGAGGTGCAATTGAACCAGGAGGTGCAGGAGGTGGAAGAAGAATAGGAGGTGAAGGAGGAGGTGCAGCAGGAGGAGGAGAAGCAGGAGGAAAAACAGGAGGTGGAGGTGCTGGAAGAGTAGAAGGAGGAACACGGAATGCAGGAGGAGTAGGATGAGGAGCAAGAGGAGGAGAGACAGCAGGAGATGCAGGTGGAAGAGGAACTGGAGCAGAAGGAATAAGAGGAAGTGCAGCAGGAGCATCAGGAGGAGCATGAGGAAGAGGGTTAGGAGGAGGAGCAGGAGGAGGAGGTCAGGTCAGATGTTTTCTCCTCAGATGTGCAGCAGATTTGAACAGGATGAATCATAGAAACATCTTCTAACTGTTTGTGACAGAAGCAGCAGGATGCATCACTGCTACGTCGCATTAACACTGCAGGTGGAGTCCAGGAGCAGGAGGAGGCGCAGCTCCTCCAGGAGGAAGGTGTGAAGGGTTTAGTGGAGCTCCAGGTGTCTGAGAAGAGGCCTGATAATTACCTGTTTCCATCAGGTGTGTGGGCTGCTGCTGCTGTACGTCTGCTGCTGCATGTCTTCTGCTGCTGCATGTCTGCTGCTGCTGCATGTCTGCTGCTGCACGTCTGCTGCTGCATGTCTGCTGCTGCACGTCTGCTGCTGCTGCTGCACATCTGCTGCTGCTGCATGTCTCCTGCTGCTGCATGTCTGCTGCTGCACGTCTGCTGCTGCTGCACGTCTGCTGCTGCATGTCTGCTGCTGCACGTCTGCTGCTGCTGCATGTCTGCTGCTGCTGCACGTCTGCTGCTGCTGCTGCATGTCTGCTGCTGCTGCTGCACGTCTGCTGCTGCTGCATGTCTTCTGCTGCTGCATGTCTGCTGCTGCTGCACGTCAGCTGCTACACGTCTGCTGCTGCATGTCTCCTGCTGCTGCACGTCTGCTGCTGCACGTCTGCTGCTGCTGCATGTCTGCTGCTGCTGCACGTCTGCTGCTGCTGCACGTCTGCTGCTGCTGCACGTCAACACTATAATGACAAAATGCTTCAGTTAGCAGAATATTGGACAAATTATGGACAAATTTGAGTAATTTAGGAAAATTTTCATGATTTAGGACAAAATTTTGATCGATTTTAGACAAATACTGTGAGAAAATTCAAGCAATAAAGATCCAGTAATGAAATATTTCATTAAATAAATGGATTCCAGTCAAACAGACTCACTTTGGAAAATGTTTTGCATCGTTTTGGAAAAATCTGAGTAATTTTGCAAAAATTATAACTCGCATTGGACAATTTTCAAGTAATTTAGACACATTTTGGGCAAATGTGTCACTTTGGACGATTTTCAAGTCATTTTTGATGAGTTTTGAATAATTTTGCACAATTTCTTTTTACTTCATTTGCGACCAATTTTTATTCATTATTTTGTAAAATAATGCAAACAATAAAAATAAAATTGTAAAATACTACATTAAACTAATACCAGTGAAACAGACTCATTTTGAGCAGATTTTGATACAAAATTTGTTTCAATTTCAACAAAAATTTTTAGTAATTTTGGAAAGTTTTTACCTCACTTTGGACTATTTGGTCAAATTTGATATAAGTTTAACGAGGTTTTAATTATTCAGGACAAATTGAGAGATTTTATACAAGTTTTAAACCATTTTGGACAAACTGTCAGAAAATTCCAGCAATAAACATAAAACAGACTCACTGAGCAAATTTTGCATCAATTTAGACAAAAATTTAGAATAATTTTGAATACAATTTTAACTCACTCAAATTTTGACTCAAATTTTTAGTAATTTCTGACATATTTTAGACACATTTTGACTAATTTTAGAGTTATTTTAGAGAAATTTTGAGATTTTTTTTAGAAATTTTGAGAATTTTTTGCAATTTTAGAATTTTATACCTCATTTTTGGATTTTTAAAAATTCATTTTGGAATTATTTAGAAAAAAATAAGTGATTTTGTATAATTTTCATGTTATTTTAGACAAATGTAGAATAATTTTGGACAAATCTTGAGTTTTTTTGTAATTTTGAGAAATTTTTGGCAATTTTAGAAAATTTTGCCCACATTTTGGATTTCTTTTAAATACATTTTGGAACATTTTTTAAAAAAAATATTTAGAACAAATTGAGGAATTTTGTACAATTTTCACATCATTTTGCACAAAATTTCAGAAATTCTGTCCATTTTTGAACTTGTTTTGGACATTTTTGGCCGTTTATGGACAAATCTTGAGTCATTTTTGTCATTCTGGTTTCCACTTGTGGAGAAATTGTGTGATGTTGTTTTCCTGCTGGAATATTCCTTTTCTTCATCTGGTTTATATTCAGACCTGATATATTGATGACAGAAATGTCATCAATATATAACCCCTTATCATCACACTTCCACCTCCGTGCTTCACTGTCAGGACTATTTATTCACTGTGGTAGTCCTGGTCAGGTTCTCACCAAACATCTGGACTCCATCTGAGCCCAAGTAGATAGTGAAAGTAGTTCACTGCCTGTGGAGTCATTTTAGGAGCTCTGATTAGTGTTTCTGACTCCTTCTAGACCTCCTGATTAGTGGTACTATGACTCCTTCTAGACCTCCTGATTAGTGGTACTATGATTCCTTCTAGATCTCCTGATTCCTGCTGACTCTGTGCTTCACTGGTTTTTAGTTGCTCAATGATCTTCCTGGATCCTTTTCCATCTTTGTCGAGTCTCTCAGATTTTTCTCTTCCTCTGTTCAGTTGTTTTCCATGTGGAGCCATGATGCAGACATAGATAGATCCAGTCCATAGGTCCAGAACTGAGGAAGTTCTGCTGCTCACAGCTCAGTTTAGAACCATGTTCACGTAGTTAGGCCAATTTTGGACAATTTTTTGGGTCACTTTGGATGATTTTTGTAATTTGGGACACAATTTTAGTCCCTTGGGTTGTTCTAGATCAATCTTGAGCCATTCTTATTATCTTTACAGTCTTAAAAAAGGGTTTGTTTCTGATCATGTAAAGGAGTTCACTCACTGCATGCAGCGCCAAATACAAGCAAACAGGATAGTTTGTTTTTTCATTTCACTTCTCGTATTTTATTAATTTAAATAATTTAAAATGGACACAAAATATCCAGCCAACAGTCTGCACAGTAACAGGAGTTTCAGAGGCACCTTTTCCATCCAGATTAAGACAGCGCTTCAGTGTGTTTCCTTGGGAAATGTAGACCCGGCATGCGTTCAGAACTGTGAGGAAACCTGCCCGAGAAACCCTGAAAGTGGAAGGAGACGAGTCCCGCTGAGCGCTGGAGTCCCCGTCCGTCTGAGCTTTTAGGGACGCAGGCATAGTTGAAGCGACTCACATCACAGTATGCTCAATACAGAGAACAGATGATTTTTGTTTTGTTTTTTTAATATAAAAGTTACCCTGTTCCCTTACAGCCACTGATCTACGTCTTCACACGACTACGAGACAGCTGAATATGGATATGTCAATTAAAAACAACTTTTGAAAATACTGGACAGTGAAACAGTTTTAGAAAAACCAAACATACAGACTTTCTTCCTACACTCTGCTGCTAACTCTTTCCATACCTTCACTTCAGTCGGCTCTAAATATGAAACAGGCGGCTTTAAGATAGTGGTGGTTGCAGGATCATTTCATCTGAGCTCAATTTGAAAACCTGACTTTGATTAATCCTGGTTTGGACTGAGCAGTACACAGTACCATCACAGCAAACTGCGCAGGAGACGCTGTAAAAAGATCCAGTCTGAGATCAACAGGAGTCTCATTAAAGGACAGACGAGTGTCTTTCATTCGGAATAACTGCGATCCCCGAGGTGAAAAGTGTTTCTGTTTCTTGAAAAAAGAGGAGCGATTGTGTCCGTTGACGTCTTCCGGTATGGAAATAATTAACGAAGCCATGATGGTGAGGCGAGTACAAAGGTGACAGTCCGGGTCGGGGGTAGAAAGAGTCAGAAAAAGGGAACAAAAACTTCGTCAGCACACTTCAATATTTATATTTACACTCTCGCACTCGCACACATACGCACACTGAGAATCCGGCCGAGGTATTAAAGTCGCCTCAACGCTCGCTTTTTATCCGCTTTCTTCTTCACTGCTACGTTGTTGCTGCTACTACTGCTGCTGCTGCTGTTGCTGCTGGTGGTGCTAGCTCCGTTAGCGCCGTTGCCCAGAGCCGCCGGCACCGGCGCCGCGCTCGGCCCCGCCCTCTTCGTCGGGTCGCCGGCGTGCTTCTTGGGCTGCGGCCCGTCGTTGGGGTCCTGGGGGGCCCCGGACGTACCGCCGGGTCCCCCCATGGCGTGGATCTCTGTGAGCAGACGGGCTCTGGACTCGTACTCTGCATAGTCCTCCAGCAGCAGGCGGCCGGCCTCCTCGTTCAGAGCCGACTCCGGGTTCGGATGGATCAGGAGACACTTGATGGTCTGCAGGGAAGGAAAGGAAAAGATTGATTAAAACTAGTGGTGGGACACGATTAAAAAATTCATCTAATTAATTACAGGCTTTGTAATTAATTAATCGCAATTAACTGCGTTTGTCAAATACATCTGAAAAAAGTAGCAAAATTTATATGTGTGTGTGTGTGTGTGTGTGTGTATACACACACACAACCATGTGTATATATATATATACACACATATATACATACATATATTTATTTTTACATACATACATACATACATATATATATAGGTGGTGAGACACGATTAAAAAACATGTATCTAATTAATTAGAGGCTTTGTAATTCATGAATTGCGATTAATCACATTTTTGTCAAATAGCAAGATTCGACACGACAAGTACATTTTGGTTGATGATTTAATCAATGAAGAGACATATACGTGTTTTTAGAATTTAAAAATTATTAAAATGAATACAATCTTAAAATGGGACATGTTTTGATGATTTAAACCCTGGGTTTCGATAAGTTTTTCCACTGTATGAAGCATAACATCAGCATAAGTAGTTCAAGGACGTTCAAAAAGTTGAAAATCCACAGATTCATTCTGTTGTCAGAGTTTCTGGGTCTGACAAACGGTGTCATTTTGATGGTTCTGTTTTTGGGAATATATTTGGACGAGTTTCAAGTCATTTTCGACAGATGTGAGTGACTTTTGTGTATGTTTTGTTGATATCCAGCCAAAGTGCTCCATGACGTACATTAGATAAGCCTGTGAGGCGTGGATGGACACATGAAGCAGGTTAATTAGGACATGGAATGATGACTGAGTTTGTTTGTTGGTATCGATTAATAGAAAACAGTTTAATCTCCTTACCAGTAGGACGTGTCTGAGGCCGAGCTCTGCCTTCCAGTCCCTCTTCAGCACGTTGACACAGATCTCTCCCTTGTGGCCCACGTTGGGGTGAAAAATCTTGGTCAGGAAATACCCCTTGGGTGGAACAGCAGGGAAGTCCTTCCCCAGGACCAGACGCATTCGGAAAACGCCGCCAGCAAACGGAGTTCCCTCTGTCGAAGCATGAAGAATTCATCAGGGAACAGGACGGGGAGAAAAGAGGGTCAGAGAAGTGGCAGGAACGTACGAGAATCAAGTCAGTGACGGGTCAGAACACTGATTTACAAGAGAAACACCGATAAATACACCTAGACTCAGATAAAACACAGTTTACTGGACAGCTTCTTTAACGGAGTCATTTTAGACAAATTCAGTGAGATTTTAACTCGCATTCTACCTCATTTAGGACACATTTTCAGTAACTTTCTTTGATTTTTGAGTCATGTTAGAACAACTGTGATTCATTTGTGCTATTTTAACTCATTTTGGACAAATTCCAAGTCATTTAGGACGTATCTTAACTCGCTTTGGACAACTTTTTAGTCATTTTGAACAAATTTCGAACAGTTAGGAGGATTTTTTTTGGGAAACATTTCTAGTCATTTTGGGGGAAAATTTAGTCATAATAGACATTTTCTATTTAATTTGTGGCAAATTTTTAATCATTCAGGACAAATTTTGAGTCATTTTGGACAAATTTTGCATTATTTAGGAGGAATTTTGAGTCATTTTGGAAACATTTGTAGTCATTTTGAGGGGGGAGAAGGGAGTAATATTAGACGTTTTTTGACAAATTTTGCATCATTGAGGAGAATATATGAGTCATTTAAGAGAAATGTCAAATCCAGTAGGAGAAATTTTGGCCATTTTAAATTTATTTCTGGCAAAAATTTATGTTCGGAAATATTTCTTGTCATTTTGGGGAAAGAATGGCGTAATCTTGGACATTTTTTTTTTAAATATATATATATATATTTATATATATATATATATATATATATATATATATATATATATATATAAAGAAACAACAACTGTTTTAAATACAACAAAAAATGCCCCTGCCACGGTGCGACCCCTACCTGGTCCTTCGATGGCCGTGTGGAGTTCCGTGATGTCTTCTTCGCTGGGGTAAATCTTGATGCCCTCAGGTGGGTCTGCTGCTAAAGCTGAAACCTCTTTGTAGACCAAGCGAAGAACATGAGGGGGCAAATTCTCCACATTGGAGTTCTGGAAGGAGACGACACCTCAGGACGTTATTATGAACCAACACAGTGGAAGAGCAATAAAACACACCTTTAAATTAAAGAGGGGAGGTACACATACCATATACACAATATAAACACACCTTTAAATTAAAGAGGGGAGGTACACACACCATATACACAATATAAACACACCTTTAAATTAAAGAGGGGAGGTACACACACCATATACACAATATAAACACACCTTTAAATTAAAGAGGGGAGGTACACACACCATATACACAATATAAACACACCTTTAAATTAAAGAGGGGAGGTACACACACCATATACACAATATAAACACACCTTTAAATTAAAGAGGGGAGGTACACACATCATATACACAATATAAACAAGAAAAACACAAGGACACAAATGTAAGAATATTTACATGAACACACTGAGTCTCTTCCACATATGCAGCAAAACTACTTCATTCATTGTTTTGTGTATCCTTTTTGTTTTTTTGTTTGACACTTTGGTCATTTTTTTTGTCGCATTGTAACTTTTTTCTAATTTTTTGTCATTTTGTTTCTCGCTTTTGTTGTTTTGTGTCTCATCTTTGTGATATTTTGTCTTATTTTTGTTATTTTTATCTCGTTTGTCCTTTTTTTGTCGCTTTTCAACTTTTTTGTCGAATTTTTTGTCTCTTTTTTTGCTTTGTTTCGTGTATATTTAGTTATATATCTGTTTCAATGCACACTAGAGCAACCTGGCATCAGGAAAACCCTCCACTAACATCACTAGAGATCCTCCTTGTTTATCTCTTACTCATATAATATTAAAAACACATGATAGTTTCTATGTTTGGCTCATTTTATTCACATTTATGTTGTATTTATTTGTAAACCGAGCCCTGATGGTGCTCTGAGTTAGCTCCAAAGTTTCACCATCCACAGCAGCTTGTTGACAATCTCTACTGGAGTCACACTAGTCTTTATTTTAAACTAAAAACCTTCTTATCAGGACAGCCAGATTACACAACAACATTAGCAGGAGGACCGTAGCTTCGGTTAGTCGGTAGGTAACTTTACGTTAGCATCGTTAGCCTAGCTTCATCCAGTTAATGTTAACGCTGCTTTAAAATGTGTCGTACAGCAGTAATTACGACAAAAGTGTTTTTTAAATCGCATTAATATTGACGGCGAGTCGAAATACAGACCAGAAACGCCAGTAAATAGACACAACCCAAATAAATATAAATTTAAAAAGCATCGACGGCTCACGACGGCTAACCAGCTAGCAGCTAGTCCCGTTAGCAACCGAGACCGGAGCTCGGTCCTCGGTCTTACCATCTTCAAAAAGCCGATCTGCTGGGCGGGTGGAGGTCCAGCTGGAGTCGGAGAGAAGGAGCCTGTTCCGTTAAATGTCTGTAAAAAAGTAGATTTGATGGAAACTTCGCCGGCTCTCGCTGCTTCTTTTCTTCGTTACGTTGACACAGGAACAAAAATACGATCTCCAGTTTAACCTACTGCGACCGACCAATGGGAGTCTTAGTGACATGGCACGTCACAAGCACTGAGCCAATCACAATGCGGTATTTTCCTTACGTCACGACGGGGAGTCCTATCAGCCCGAGAGAGTGAAAAATATGAGCGATGACGGGCGGTGATTGGTCCGTTTGAAAAACGCACAGCCCTGATCAATACTGGAGACACATCTGTTGTATTTCACACTATATACGGATGTTGAATTGAATAAAGTAAATGTAGATGTGTAGTAAAATAACGAGCATATTCTCCAAACTACACGGAAATAATAAAACTGATCATACAGATGTTTATCTTCAATTCTAAAACTGAAAACATAAACTTTCAAGAGACCTGACATTTACCTTGAAAGTATACAGCCAGTAGTGAGTATATGGAAGCAAATCAGACTCATCAGATTCTGAATTTTAAAAGCTGCTGAATTTCTTACTTTGAATTTTTTTTTTGCATCAAAATTACGTATATGAATTTTTTATGCCTGAATTTAGCTCATCAAAATTCTGAAAACCAGTTAAAAATTCAATGTCTTCAAAATTCGCCATCAAAAAAATTCAATGTCTTCAAAATTCGCCATCAAAAAAATTCGGTGTTCAAAATTCACCATCAAAAAAGTCAATGTTCAAAATTCGCCATCAAAAAATTCAGTGTTCAAAATTCGCCATCAAAAAATTCGCTGTTCACATCCGGGGGACTCAGCACAGCGTTAGCCGCCCTAATACAGCGTTAGCCGCGCTAGCCGCGCTAATACAGCGCTAGCACAGTAATAAGGTCACACAGACAGCACGTTCTGCAGCTGGGTAGTTGAGTAACAATTTTATAAACTCACAAATGGGTGGAAGTGTGATTTATGCGCCCGAAAATGCAGTTAAGTCACAGAGCAGTAGGGTTGCCACCTTTCAGAAATGAAAATAAAGGACGCCCACCACGGCTCCTTGGGGCCACAGTTCAGTAAAATCGGAAAGATATTCACAGATTCAGAATTCCACCATCAATAACTCATTATAAACGATGCCTCTTTTCCATCGTTGTAAGGTAGACAATGTGCTACAAGCCTAGTTTTATCAACAGTAGCTGTCTTTCAAGCTGCAGAAATAACATTGGTGTCAACAGGAGCCAGCTGAAGGCTGCAGTGATTTTGGTGACACTACAGTGTATCAGAGAGAAGCTATTGAATAGTTGTGTCTCTCTTTGCTGTTGCAGCAGTTTTGCAATTTGCAGACGGTCCCTGTTCACTCCATAGACATCAATGTTATTCGTTAAGACGTTATTCATAAGACCTCCAATCTGATTGGACGGCCTCCTATTCAGCCACATGTGTGAACAAATGCCTCTAAGCTGATTTGTTTTCTAAAATAAATCTAATTTGAGTTCTAATCTATGCCTGTGTGTTTGCTTCTTTACACCGCTGTTAACAGTTCAGGCTGTTAGATTGTTCCAGATAAGACAAGTACAAGATTCTTCAGAGCCGTTCTACCACGAGCCTGACAGGAAGAACTCCAACAGCTACTGAATGTTCCTGTGATCCCCTCAAGGCTACAGGAGGAGCCCTACGAGGACGAGCCGGTCCACCTGATGGCGGCCAGTCGCTGCGGTTCAAAGCCAACACCAACTATGTGGACTTCTACTGGACCACACGCAGGCCTTCAAACCGGACCAACAAGTTCAGCGACTCCCCGACTCGTGGGTCTGAGGATGCTGCCGAGCCTCGGCCCAGCCGGCCTCCTGTCTGTGGGTGTTTGAGTGCTGAGTACATTGAAGGATTTTGGGTGGAATATTCCTTTGAACGAACTTTTTAAGTTTATGTTCAAGGATGTTGGGTGGAATATACCACCTGTTTTTGTGTTGCTCCTCGGCGACCCTAGACAGCTGGGTCGTAATGTTTTTTGAGCAACACACCATGCTATGACGTTTTTACAATGATGGTTCTACTATGGAACCAGTTTGACATGTTCAGGTGTTCTTTGTGTGAAAACTCAGAGATTTCAGGGATCAGAAGGTGGTTTTCAACTTTCTTTGTGAACTTTCTGCCTCAACTTTAAACTACATTTCCTTCACTAACCCAACCCTCTGGACTTCCAGTAAGCTGTGTTCCTATTGGCTGTCCAGGTGGCTGCTTGGTGTTATCAGGAACACCTGAGCAGCTCAGTGTCTTCCTGCTTTATGTGGCTGCAGACAAACATTTCCTCTGTTTCTCTTCACCACTGAACTGGGTTTAGCTCCGTTGCTTTAGTTTGTTCTTTAGGCGTTAGCTTGCAGCTTCCAGCAGTAAAATCGTCTTTAATGTGTTTCTTGTTGTGTTTTAGGGCTTTGTACTGGATAGTTGTCTTGGTAAATGAGGTTCTTTAGCCACAGTTAGCACATGGTGCTAATGTGTGCAGTGATTAGTGGATTTGATGCAGCTGAGTTGTGTCTTTATCTTGGCTGTAGTGCGTCTTCAGAGGTTTCTGGTCAGACACATTCTGTATTCTTGTTTGAGAACCAGCGTTGGTTGTCCAGAAGGTAAGAGTTCCTGTCCTGATTCTCTGTTCTCAGAGGTTCTCTGGTAGGCTGCAGGAGACTTTAGTGTTTGGGTTGTGCTAGTTTGGTTTTTGTATGGTTTCATTTGGACGACTATCTTGAGGCCCCTCCATGTGGTTTAGTGAGGTTTTTCTGGAACAGTTCTACAAAGCAATCTGCAGCAGAAGAGACTTTGAGAGTTTTTAGGAAGTTCTGGAGAGCAGACTTTTGTCAGCAGTTTGAGCAGGAGAAGGTGAGCTTCAGAGTAGAAATGAGATGGAAACCTTCTTGACCCATGTGGTGAGGTCCTGTACCAAGAGTTTGAGCAGGTTGTGAAGAGTCTGTAGTTCTTTGGTCTGAAAGCACGAGAAGAGTCGACTCATTAAAGGAGAAAACAGGAGATATTGTTGGTTCTTCTGTCACTGCAGTTTCCTTACACAAAGTTTATATTTTAAATGATTTGCCATGTGAGCCCAAGAAGACTTCAATAAACTCCCTCCATCCCCTGGACACAACAGATTTTATTACGATGTTAAATCTTTTTTTTAAAATATGTTTTTTGTTTTAATCATAGTTTTAGCATAGTTTTTTCTCTTTGCTTGTTTAGTTTTGTCATCTGTGTGAAAGATGCTAAACAAATAAAGTTGAATTGATAAACTGAATAATTGACTAACTCATGATTGTATTTTCATTGTGATTTAAGGGTTTGTTTCGTTTCTAAGGTTGAGGTTAAAATCTTGACAGAAAAAAAAGATTAAATAAATAAACTACATTTTAAAAAAGCAATTGAATCAAAGGAAAAAAGCATTTAATACAACAAAACTTTTAAAAAGAGAATTAAACATTAAATACAATTAAATTATATTAAACAGACAAAATATTTAATTAAATAATTAAACAGAAGATACAAAACATGTAATTATGAAATTAAACAAAATTTATTAAACAAAAATATGAAGCATTAAAGATTAAATATTTCAGATAAACATTTAAAAAATAAAATTAAACAAGAATATTAAACATTTTTTAAAAAATACAAAACATTAAATTAGATTATTAAACCTTTAAAAATACAAAACATTGAATTAAAAATTAAATGTTTGATTGGAAAACTAAATCTTAAAGACAATAAAACTTTAAATAGGAATTAAACAGAAAATACAATGAAGCATTTAAAAAGAAAATTAAACATTGAAAGGTGGTAAAACATTTAAAAAGAAAAACCTTAAAGATTTAATCAAAAAATTAAACATTGGGGGAAAAAAAAGAAATTTTTCAAACAAGCCGATAAAACATTTGAAAAAACAATTAAACATTAAAAAGACAAAACATTTGGAAATCAAATCAGACATTAGAAAAGAATAAAAGGTGAGAAAAGAGCAAAACTAAACATTTAAGAAGAATCAAACTTAAGACAAAACATTTGAAAAGACAACAGTTAAACTTTAGAAGATCAAATTAAACAGAAGCAATAAAATGATCAAAAGATCAAAAACAGATAAAGATCGTAAAGTGTTTTCTAATCTGAAATGAAAACATCAAGTTGTTTTTTCAAATGTTTCCTCTTTCTATGTTCTTGGTTTGACTGTGGAAAGATTTACTAAGAACTCATTTCAGAAAACTGCTTTCCAGATAAAGTCTACTAGTAGTTGAAGGCATCGATCAAACTAATGTTACCTTCTGATCTCCACAAACTTTACTGTTCAGTGAAGAGAATCAAAGTTTGTTGAGTATTTCTAAAAAACCCACAGGTGAAGGTCTGAGAAGAACTCAGATGGATGGTCTAAATGTGAAATCAAGACTCATGGTCACAAGTTTTAAGGCTTCTGTTAACCAGAAAGTTCAAACTAACAGAGAAGTACTGAGAAACTTTCAAGATTTCAGTCCTCAGACTGTCTGAAGGTTCAAACTAACAGAGAACTACTCAGGAACTTAGAAGATATCAGTCCTTCGACTGTCTGAAAGTTCAATCTAACAGAGAAGTACTCAGGAACTTAGAAGTTATCAGTCCTTCGACTGTCTGAAGGTTCAATCTAACAGAGAACTACTGTGGGACTTAGAAAATTTCAGCCGTCAGACTGTGTGAAAGCTCAGGTCCTGAGGACTCGGGAGGTGTGGAGGCTTTGGAAAGTCTTGGAAGTGAGGGTTCCACCCTCCAGAACAAAGGCTGAAGTCCAACCTCCTGAGAAAAACGGTCGAGTCGAGACTCGAGTTAAAAAAAAAACTCGAAAACGACAAAAAATAGATGATAAATGCGCAAAAAAAAGTAAACTTAGTATCTGAGCGAGTAGCTCAGGGGGTTAAGAGGATCGACCACAGGTAGATAAAGGTTCAGAGACAAAGTAGCGCCATTTTTAAATGTATTTATTATCGTAAATCAGTAAAAAATAAAAGACTGATAATCAGTAAATCAGTCAGCCCACAATTACTACAATTCTACAGTGGATGTGTCTTTACTACAGTATATGATGTATACACTATGTTTGTTTCTTCCTCTGTTGTTTTCTGGATTGTACTCAGCTTCATGCCTTCATCCATCCGGCCTCCGTTGACTCGTCCCGCCTGCCGTCTCTGGAGCTGAAGCTGGATTGGAACAGACCAAAGTACAGTCCAATCACGATGCCAGCTGCCTCTCAAAAGGCTCCTTCATCTGGCAGGTGGCACCACTTCTTCTGAGGGGAAGCTGAGCTGGTCCGGCAGAACTTTGGAGATGTGTTCCAGTGGTTGGTGGATGTGTGGGGAGATAGAGAAGGACCTTTGAATTGTTCACAAAGAAAAACAGGGAACCCATTGGTAGTTTTAGTTTAGGGTGCTACTGCAGTGTGTTTTTGGGTTTTAAGAGGTGAACAGGAAGAGTTTTTTTTCCTATTGATTATCTTTTACTTTGTTCCTGGTTGGAATGTCCATCAATGTCAACATGAAGTTCACTTTTAGTTCTGTTTATTTATTTTTATTTTACTAACACCCATTTTCTTTTAACCCCCTCACATGTTGTGTTGTTGTAAACTTAAATTTACAAATAATAAATTTATAAATACTCGTCTAACCCTCTGGAAACCAGCGTTTGGACTGTTTTTGTGTTGCTCGTCACCTACTTCAGACAGCCGGGACAAAACAACGTTTTGTGGACTAAAGGCTTTTATATGACTTTTTCAGAGCGACATGCTATACTATGATGTTTTTAGACCAAAGGCTATACCATGACATTTGTTGGACGACATGCTATACTATGAGATTTTTAGAGCGACATGCTATACTATGACGTTTGTTGGACCAAAGGCTATACTCTGACGTTTTTGGAGCGACAGGCGATACTAAGACGTTTTTAGAATGACATGCTATACTATGACCTTTGTTGGGAACATGCTATACTATAGGCTTTTTTAATTGACATATTACTATGATGTGTTTTTTGTTTGTGTTTTTTAGCAACATATAATAAATTGAACAGTTTTAATTACTATTCTTTTACTTCTGCAATGAAATATTCTTTTTAGGCAAAGGCCATGTTTGATTACATATAGGCTATTAAATAAATGTTTATTAAAAACTAAAAAGCATTAAAAAAATAATAACCAACTTAGGCATTTACTGAGTCACTAAAATAGTGTAGAGTGTACGGCCACATCAGCATTATTATAAGCATCCTCTGGTAAATTCACAGCTATATACTGTAGGAAATCTAGCTGATCTCATCATGATGTCTCTTACCATATCGACTTCAGGAGATGATTAGATGATGATAAACTGTGACCTGCTGGTTGGGTTCTCTCTGTTCTCATATTTCCTCCATGTTTGTCTCCTGATGCTGCCTTACTTCAGCCAGTCCATGAGCAACAGAAAACACAGTTTGCCTTGTACCCATTACCAGGGGTTCCACTCCTCCCACTCCAGTGTGTACATCTGCAAACGTTTTTGCTTCTTTAGACGTGGTGGAGTTTCAGGTGTAGACATTTTTAAACGTGCAGGTGCAGCAGCGTCTGTAACCTGGCAACCAGAGACAGGACCGGACACACAGAGACGTCTGAAGTCTGTCCACTGGACCTGGCATCGGGTCCTTGCTACATGGGTCCTACGACGATTAAATTAGCTGCCCTTAATATTTCCTGTTTTATTTTATTCATTATGCAGTTTTGATGAGTGTGTGACAGACGTGTACGGGGCATTTATGAAAATACGGAACAACTTGCGTCCCGTATTGATTCAATTGTCAAATAAAGGACATTTCAGTATTTTAAGGGACGGGTGGCAACCCTACAGAGCAGTGTAAAGAAACTGGTCACCTAGCAAACTGAATTAGTCTAGGTAACACTTTGTTTATTATGTGTGTTTTCTGCTCAAGTTAATGTCCTGGTTTGATTCATTTTAAATTACTCCTGATCTTGAAAGGTTTTAAACTGTGCAGTCAAAGTAGTTCCAACTGTGAGCGAATAGCTTGAAATGAACTGCCCTAGACTGCTCTGTTCATAGCCGACCATTCTTTCACAGCTATATCAAGAGTTATTGTGCAATGATAGATAAATGCAGCCCATTTTTCAACTGTTTCCTGTTTAGTATGTGTACCCTAGAAAAATATTGTTTCCTTGTCTGAAAAAATTCAAAAAATTCAGCAAAAAATTACCCAAATTTCTGAAAATTTGCAAAACCTTAAGGAAGAAAACTCCAATAATTCCTTAAAAATTTTCCTGAAAGGTTTTATTTAAAAAAAAAAAAAATCCCCCAAATTTGGGAAGAAAATTCTCGTAAATATTTTCAAAAAATGAGTAAAAATCTTCCAAAAAAAATCCTAAAAATATCTCGTGATTATATATATATCAGTAAAAGTTTTAATATTTTCTTTAAGAACAATCAGAAAAAAATCTACCAAAATCCAGCAAAATTCGGTGGATTTTGGTAGATTTTTTTTCTGAATGTTCTTAAAGACCATTTTTTAACATTTCTTTTTTTCCACCAAAAAATGTTCAAAAACTTCCCAAAAATGTTGAAAATGTGGAAGTTTTCACTGTGAACTGTTTTTTTCTCCACATTTTCAAACTTTAAAACGGGTCAATTTGACCTGCAGGACGACACGAAGGTTAAACTGAAATGAGTCCAGCTGTGATTTCCAATCAATCCAACCATGAAGAAAAACCTGCCGTTGTGTTTCACTGCCAGGACTATGCATACACTGTGGTAGTCCTGGTCAGGTTCACAACAAATGTGCTGGACTTAATTTTGGTCTCGCTTGTGTTTTTGTCTTATTTTTGTCTTAGTTTATGTTTTGCTTGTTGTTTTGTGTGTCGTTTTTCTCATTTTTTGGTCTCGCTTGTGTTGTTTGTCTACTTTTTTGTCGTTTTGTTTCTAGCTTTTGTCATTTCTTGACCTGTTTGTGTCATTTGTATAATTTTTTTGTCTCATTTTTGTTGTTTGTCTATTTTTTGATACTTTGTAACTTTTTTGTCAAATTTGTTGTCTCTTTTTTGTTTTGGGTTGTTTGTCTCATTCTTTGTCATTTTGTGTCCCATTTTTATCATTTTGTGTTTTGCTTTATTCATTCTTTTGTGTAGCGTTTTTGTTGTTTTGTGTTCCTTTGTCTCGCTTGTGTCGTTTGCCTATTTTTTTTGGCGCTTTGTTGCTTTTTTATCTAATTTTTTGTCATTTTTTTGTTTTGTTTCGTGTCGTTTGTCTCATTTTTTTTCTCGTTTTTGTAATATTTTGTATTGTTTTTGGTGGGTTTTTTTGTCTTTGTTTGTCTGACTTTTGTTGTTTTGATCATAAAATAAAATACTAGATTGTTCAGTTCTAGATAGCAGTGATTATAATTAGGAGTTGTGTTTATTTACAGGTTTTTATGCTGTGGTTTTACTGGTTCAGTCCACTGGAGATCAAACTGGGCTGAATGTGGAACTAAAATGAGTTTGACAGCCCTGGTCTGAACCGAGGCTGAGGAGGGAATGTTACTGAGCTGCAGAATATTTCATCAGTGTAGAGAATAATTTGACTGAATTCATAACTACAGCTTATCTGAAAGCATCCAAATGGAAACTTCAGACGCAGCTTGGCGGAGAAGATAAAGGCCGACGTTCACAGGAGCAGACGGACCACAAAGACGTAAAACAACAAAAACGTTCTTTCTCCGTCGCTGTGCAAACAACAATCAGCTCACAAAACACCAGCTTTCAGTGTAAATCAGTAGAACGTGGTGTCTGGAGGTTGTTTTTGAATATTATACACCACAGAACCTGCTCAGGCTTCATTGTCACCGTTTAAATCTACTGAAATATACACATCTAATGTGTTATAGATGATTTGTGCCAATTTTTTTCATAAAAGCGTGAAACTTGGTGCACTTCTACAGTTTGTTGAGCCAAAATGATAAGTTTTTAACACAAAGACGCCACAAAAGAGGCACAAATCTCCAGCTAGTCTTAATTTTACAGGGCTCCAGACTGCGACTAACATTTGAGACAGTGTGAGTAAATTTTTCATCTACTTGTGCATGTGCAACCAGTAAATTTGCAGATTTTTATTATTATTATTATTATTATTGAATACTTTTTGTTGCTGACAATCTTCTACTCCACACTTCAGGCCAGTAGTTGACGGTAATGAATGTGTTTGTCGTTTTGTGTCTTGTTTTTGTTATTTTGTGTCTCTTTTGTCATTTTTTATCTTTTTTGTTGTTTTGTGCCATTTTTGGAATATTTTGTCCTGTTATTGTCTTTTTTGTCTGACTTCTGTCATTTTTATGTCACTTTGTAATTTTTTGGTCTATTTTGTTTTGTTTTGTGTTGTTTGTCTCATTTTTGTTGCTTTTCCATTTTTTGTCGCTTTGTAACTTTATAAAATTTTTGTCTCTTTGTTTTGTTTTGTCGTTTGTCTCATTTTTTTACGTTCTGTCTCGTTTTTGTTGTTTTGTGTTGTTTTTGTCATTTCGTGTTGTTTTTGTCATTTTCTGTCTCGTTTTTGTTGTGTCTCGCTTTTGTCGTTTTGTGTCTCATTTTTGTTGCATCTTGCTTTTGTCATTTTCTGGCTTATTTTTGGCATTTTGTCGTGTTTTTGTCATTTTGTGTCTCATTCTTGTCGTTTTGTGTCTTGTTTTTGTTGTTTTGTTTCTCATTTTTGTATATTTTATCTTGTTTTTGTTGTTTTGTCTCTTTTGACATCCAGACTTGGTTGTACTACATCTGGAGACAACAGAATTACAATCCTCTATAAATTTCAACCATTCAAAAGAACACTGCTGGTGTCTGTTATTTTAATTCCAGCTATTAAATGTTACACAGCTTGTCAGAAACACCCACAACGTCATCAAAAATAATTTTAAAAAAACTCTGTGAGCCTGAGCAGATGCTCTGAAGCTGCAGGAAAAGCCTCCTTCGCTGCACCGAGGACACAGTGTTCCTGCTGAAATTGCTCTTAATACCTGCTACTGAGTTTAGTACAGTAAATGTGAAAGACGCTGCAATGATTCAGTTTACTACCCAGATAAATATCCAGCTTGTCACGACTTCAGACATTCATTTACACACACATGGAGGAGATTAAGCTTCAAACTAACCAGGAGCTCCTGTCGTTTTAGAACATTTCAGTATGTTATTAATAAACCATGAATCAGGATAAAAACATTCATTATATCATGAATCCAGACTCACCTCTGTGTTCTTAAACATCCAACAAATGGAGGCTGATTTTCAATATGAAACTGCTTTATGTGATGTTTTAGGGTCCTTCGAGGTATCAGTTGTTCAAAATCTGTAATCTATATTTATGATTGTGTTTCTGGAATTTGGTCATTTTAATTTATGGTGGACTAACAGGTTTCTTCTGGCTGGAAATGGAATAAACAAGTAAAATATAGTATAAGACATTGTGGAAATGTAGTGATTGAATAAAAAGGTGTACACCACTTTATTTTTTTTCCAATATTCAAATCCAGATATGTTTATTTTTTATTTCAAGAATTGTCTTAGGAACAGATTTCACAGCTACACTCTAAGAAATTTCCCTGTAAATTTACAGTAAAGAGCTGGCAGCTAAAGTTGCCAGCAGCGCACTGTTATTTTACAGTAATCCTACCGTATTCTACAACAACAGTTTATTACTGTAAAAAATATTACAGTATTATACTGTTCAGAGAGCTATTTCCTGGGGCTTTCAAAATGAAAGCCCCCAATAAACACCAAGTCATGGAACAAACCTGGAACTGAAGTATTTTATACTGAACCCAACACAATACTGAGACTTGTTACCTTAGAATGACAACATGAACATCTGGTTGCAGACTGGGCTTTTCCTTTGTGAAAGTGAGGTTGTGTGTGGAGAGGTGCTGTGGGTTTACATGAAGTCCCACTCAGAGTCCATCAGTCTTTTTATAAAGGAGGCTACATGGGGACTTACAGTAGATGCCTTTTTCTGGAGCAACATCACCTTCTCCTGGCTGGCCTTTGTTCCCCTCTCAGGGTTGATACCAAAGAAGAGCCTACAACGAAATGACAAAGACAGAATATATAAGGTGTGTAGGCAAAGATCCCTTGAACATAATATGGAACTCTGTCACATTCATCAAAAAAACATACAAACAGGAAACTCAAATTATTAAGCAAAACAGAGGGTTCCACTTAAAACAGCTATTTAGTTCAATACACATTTAAATCTAATTTTTGCAGCCGTTTGCATGACACCCAAATTTACCTTTCCTAAGTGGAGAGAAAAGCAACAGGACACATCCTACAAACCTTTTTAAACTTGAAATTACCTAAATGGTCGAAAGCAGACAAGTCCATGTGGAGATCTGATAACAGATCAGTGGAGCATCGTTACAGTGTACATTTATTTATTTTGTAGAAACACTATGTGATGACAATTATGCAGTGAATTACTTCTGGATTTAATTTTTGATTAAGAATTTTTGATCCTCTTTTTTATATATATAAATAATATAGAGCAACTTTTTTATTTTTATATATATATATATATATATATATATATATATATATATATATATATATATATATATATATATATATATATAAAGTTGCTCTATATTATTTAACCCTCATGTCGTCCTGTGGATCAAATTGCCCCGTTTTAAAGTTTGAAAATGTAGGGAAAAAAATTATTTTCACAGTGAAACTTCTGATGTCCACATTTTCAACATTTCTGGGAAATCTTTGAATATTTTTTGGTGGAAAAAAAGAAATGTTGAAAATGTTTCTTAAGAACATTCACATAAAAATCAACCAAAATCCAGCAAATTTCACTGGATTTTGGTTGAGTTTTATGTGAATGTTCTTAAAGAAAATATTAGAAGTTTTACTGATATATATGGAATCACTTTAGATTTTTTTTTTTTTTAAAGATAAAACTTTTATGGGAAACTTTTCAGGAATTATTGGCATTTTCTTCCTGAAGGTTTTGCAAATTTTCAGAAATTTGGGGAATTTTTTGGGGTGAATTTTTGGATATTTTCAGACAAGGAAACAGTATTTTTTACACACACACACACACACACATATATATATATATATATATATATATATATATATATATACATATACATATATATATATATATATATATATATGTATATATATATATATATATATATATAAATAATTAGTTGGTGGTACGAACATAAATAAATAAATAAAGTTATTAGGTAATAAGTGAACACTTTTTTTATATCTTAACGGACTACTTTAGAATATTTAGAATATTTTATAATCTATATTAGCAACCATTTGTTTTTTAATGATGTGTATTTATTTCAGGATTTTATTGATATTTATTTCATGGGGATTCTTTGTTTATTTTATCATGTATTGATTTTTTTTTATGTATTTAATATCGATTAAATACATTAAAAAATGGTGTGGTGCCAGAGCTGAGCACTAGAGGGCGCTGCTGCGCCGCGTCTGTCTCAGCCATTAGCTCCGTCACTGTTTAACATAGACTGTGTACAACCCGCTGGTTAGTTAGTTATTTAGTTAGCGGTAACTAACTCTCCTCTCACCCGGGTAGCACTGAACCCGTCCAGCCAGATAAGGTTAAAGTGGAGGTTTCCCTTCCCAGCTGCTGTGAGTCTGTAAACGGGCGTGACAACACCACCACCACCACCACCACCACCACAACAACAACAACAACAACAACAACAACAACAGCAGCAGCAGCAGCGGTGCTTCCTGGATGTAGCTGTCCGCCTCCAGCATCAGTTTACCGGAGAACCGCTTCATCAGCAGGTCGGTGGCTTTATTTACCCGCCGTTCGGGGAATAATTCTCCGGTTTTCCAAACTGTCGGCGGTTAAACTCTCCGCTAAAACCGGAGCTCTTGTCGGTGTAGCCGCCGTCGTTAGGCTGAAGTTCCAGCTAGCTGTTAGCATGCTAACTAGCATGCTAACAGCTAGGTGGAACTTTAGCTAACAGTTAGCTGTTAGCAGCTAGCCGTTAGCTAAAGTTCCAGCTAGCTGTTAGCATGCTAGCTGCTAACGCTGCTTCTTCGTTTTCTTTTTTTCTTGTTCTTCTTTTTCTTTAGCTTTAGCATGAGCGAAGGAGAGGTGTTCCATGAGAAGCAACGACTGGAGCTGTGCGCGATCCATGCCCTGAACAACGTGCTCCAGGAGCGTGTGTTCACCAAGGAGACGGCCGACGACATCTGCAAACGGTGCGGCTCGCCTTCGTCCGGAGGGTCGGTGTGTGTGGAGGGGAGGCTGGGAGTGTTCCAGAGCAACAACAGGAGCATTTAAACGGCAAATATCTCAACTCTCAGGCTGGATTTTACTAGTTTTAGTCTAAAAGTAGTTTCTCAGTCATTAGGGATGTAGTTAATAATTATTTTTAATGTTTTTAAGACAGCTGCTTGGTCGGAAAATGGTGAAAAATGTGGATCAGCGCTACAACAAGAGCATTTAAACTGCAAATATCTCAACTTTCAGGCTGGTTTTTACTAATTTTAGTTTAAATGTAGTTTCTGAGTCACCAGGGGTGTAGTTAGTAATTATTTTAATATGTTTAAATCAGCTGTTTGGTCAGAAAATGGTGAAAAGTGTGTTTACAAGATGACAAATGTCTGGTTTAGTCCAAAGATCTTCAGTTTACTGTTACAGAGGAGGAAAGAAACCAAAAAATATTCATTAATCAGAAAAATGTCACTGTTTTCTCTTTAAAAAAAATTAAACTCTAGAACATTCTACAATCAGCAACCTGATCAGCTCTCTGCCAAGGAGATGTGCTGCACTGTGAGGCAAATGGTCACACCAGGTACTGACTGGTTTTCTGACCCCACTAATATACAGTAAAAACTGCACATTTAGTGTCCTTTTACTGTGGCCAGCCTGAGGCACATCTGTGCAATAATCACCTGTCCAATCAGCATCTTGATCTGCCACACCTGTGAGGAGGATGGATTAGTGCTCACCAACACAGATTTAGACTAAATTGTGAACAATAGTTCAGAGAAATAGACCTTTTGTGTTCATAGTCTCAGATCTTTGAGTTCAGCTCATGAAAAATGGGAGCAGAAACAAAAGAGCTGAGTTTATATTTTTGTTCAGTGTCCTTAAACCTGTAAAACCCACTGAAATACAACCATAGTTTTATGTTTTTTGTTTTTTTTTTAAATTTTCCTTTCAATTTTTATATATATACATATATATATATATATATATATATATATAGAACCTTTGCAATTTTTTTCTATATTTGCTTTATTTTTTGCTCATTTTTGCTCATTTTCTTCTATATTTGAGTTTTTATATATATATAATTTTTGTTGCTTATTTTATTTATTTTTTGCTATTTTTTTCCCTATATTTGGTTTTTATATATATATATATATATATATATATATATATATATATATATATATATATATAATTTTTGTTGTTTTTTTTTTGCTATTTTTTCCGATATTTGGGTTTATATATAAATAATTTTTGTTGGGGTTTTTTTTCTATATTTGCGTCTTACAGGATTAATACAGTCAAGATGTCAAAGAGTGACGGCTCTTTCTGGGGTAAACCAGTATCTACTGGAACACCTCGGTGTTTTGAATCTAATATTTACCTTCAGGGTAGAAGAGCAGCGCTGAGCTTTCAGACAGCAGCATTTATTGTGTTCAGTCTAGCTGCTGTTTTCAGCCTCTAAACACGAGACGGGATGAGTCACGATGCTTCTGACAAACAAAACACATTTATTAGAGCAAACCGGAGAAATGCAGCGCCGCTAAATGGATGATTGTGTGGGAGGAGGCCGGACCGTGGAGACGGAAAATGACAACGATTCTGGCTGAGAGGAGCTTCCCACGTCCCCCCAGCAGTGGGATTCAAACTGAGAGGACTTTTTGTTTTAAATCTCTGCAGGTTGGCGCCCCAGTGTGTGGTGAACCCTCACCGCTCGGTGCTCGGTACCGGAAACTATGACGTCAACGTCATCATGGCGGCGCTGCAGAGCCGAGAGCTGGCGGCGGTGTGGTGGGACAAACGCAGGTGAGTGGGAATCATCCATCCATCATCTGGATTTAAGATAAATCCCTAAAGTGTGTCCAAAAGTAGGTTAAATCCATCCCAAACGACTAAAAATTGTCCAGAATGCATTAAAAATAGTCCAGAATGACCCAAAATTATAGTTTTGTTTACTTGAACTTTTCTAAAATTCATAAAATTTGTTTAAATTGTGTCCGACATGACTCAAGTTTATCCAAAATGACAGAAAACAGGTCTAAAATGACTCAAATGTGTCCAAAATAAAGTCAGATTGTGTCCTCAATGACTGCAACGTTGTCAGAATAGTAGTTTTGTTTACTTGAACTTTTCTAAAATTCCTACAATTTGTCCAAAATGAGGTGAAATCCGTCCAAAATGACCTACGTTTGTCCAAATTGAGTCCAAAATGACAGAAAAAAAGTCTAAAATGACTTTGTTTTGATAAGTTCTGACTTGTCATCAGGAAAAACCTCCTGAAACTAACAGACAGATTTAATTCCTCCTCTTTGACTGCAGGACGGTTCAGAGTCTGGTCATGTCGAAGGTCCAGGGCTTCATCCTCAACGTCCCGTCTCGGGTCTCTCTCGGCATCGTCTCGCTGCCTCTGAGGCGCCGCCATTGGCTGGCGGTCCGGCAGGTGAACGGTCAGTACTACAACCTGGACTCCAAGCTGAAGAGTCCGGTCTGCATCGGGGGAGAAGCAGAACTCCGGTACGGAACCAGAACCTGTGTCACATGGGTCTTACATCACCGTTTGTTTGTCTCTAGGATCAGATCACAGCTCACTGGTCCCTTTAGGGTTCATTTTATTCATCGCTTTTACACTCATCTGGTCCAGTTTTCAACTTTTTATCAAAAATCCTCAATATTTACACAAAAATCAATAAATCAACTCAAGATTGATGACGTTAAACCTGTCCAAAATGAGTTAAAAGCTGTCCAAAGGGGCTCAAAATTGTCTAAACTGACTTGAAACTTGACTGAAGGACTGAAAAATGTCCAAAAGGACCCAAATTTGAAAGGTGTCTGAAATGTGTCTCAAATGAGTTAAAAGCTGTTTCTTAAAAAAATTGCTGCATTTCTAAAAAAAAAGAAAACATGCTGCATTTCTGAAAGAAAAATAAAATGGTAATTTCTAAAAAATAAGTAAAATGCTGCCTTTCTTTTTAAAAAAAAAATCTGCGCTGCAGTTTTAAAACGAAAAAATGCTGCATTTCTTTAAAAAAAAAAAATAGAAAAAAAAAGCTGCATTTCTAAAACTAGAAAAGCCCTCAGAGAACAGTATTCCTCCAAGGCTGCTCATTCCCCCAGCCTTGGAGGAGGACTGGGCGGCCTTGGAGGAGGACTGCGCTCTCTGAGGGTTTTTCTTGTTATTATTGTGATTATTCTAATAACGTTTTGTTTTTTTTCTCTTCCAGGACGTTTCTCAGCGAACAGCTTTCTCAGGACGTTGCAGAGATGCTGCTGGTGGTCCGGAGGGAGGTGGAGGAGGACGGCTCGTGGCTGAACGCCGACAGGAAGTGACGCCTCTGGACAGGAAGTGACTCCGAGTAGCATGATGGAAGAAGAAGAACTCCTCTGGGAAAATGACAGACTTTTTCTTTTTGTTTTATTTTTTAAACAAACACCTCGTTTTAAGGAAAAATGTCTTCAGGGAATGCACTAAAATAATCTCCACAGAGGAAAACCCAAAGAGAAGCAGTGGAGGCGTTTTACTCCCAACAGCTGCTCGAGTGTTAAAGTGTTTCTGCGTTTTCCACCCGACTCTCGGTACGTTTTGAAGCCGCTTTCCGCTGCAGGAACTCGTTTTAGGGCGACGCTGAGCTTTTAGCTGCAGGAACGTTTCCAGTAGAACCTCATTTATAGAAGAAAGAAGCTCTAAATCTAATGGTTAAACTCTGACAGGACTTCAGGTGACTTTTATTTATCTTCTTTTTGCCGTACAGTTGTGCTCATAAACTTACATTTGCTGGCAAAAGTAGTGAAATATTGTCCTTTTTTTAAATAGAAAATGTGTTTAATCATAGAAAAACTTTTCTTTCATTTAGGGTTAGCAGTCAGACAGAGTTATTTATTGTCACACAGGTTGTATTTGTTCTGATCATTCATGTTTTTATTAAAGAATATTTTACTTATTCTGCCGGGATGTAAACTTATGAGCTCAACTGTATATTCTAACATGACAAACCTCCATTGTTCTGCTTCTGGAGATGCAAACGTCTAATTTTTCAGCATATTTTGCTGCTTTTATGTCAACAAAGGTCACATTTAGTTCCTTAGTTTCAAAAATCACACAGAAGCTACATTTAATCTCACGTTTAGCTGCTGAAAAACGGTGACAGGGCTGCAAAATGAATATTTAAAGGACTCTAAAAAATAAGAAAAACGTTCATTAATGTGATAAAATAACATGTGTGCTCTGTTCTGCATCCAGCTGCAAAACCTAGACTCTAAATGTGTCAACAATGACATAAATCTTAATCAGTCGTGACTGAGCTAATTTCCAGAATACTTTAGTTTTTCTGCATTCAGTCTCCACATTTATTAGTTTTTAAATGTTTTTATTTGCCCGCTAACGGCCGTTGCAGCTGCAGAAACAGCTGTAATATTCTGAGTTCCTGCGGCGAATTCTCCTTTTAGTTTGAACACTGGGACGAGAACCTGACTGGGTTCGTGTGATGACACTTTATAACCGGACGGCCTCTCTAACTCTATGCACTGCAGCTGGATGTCGTCTGTCTGTCTCCTACAGGTACCTGAAGGCATCGCCCCGTGAGGCGTTCAAGGACCACACCGCCGTTTCTGCAGGTCTTAATCAGTTTACTGCACAAAAATAATCCAGTTTGTAGAGATTTAAAGTCCAGTGATCCACCCCAATGGACACACTGCCGGCTTTTATTTCACTTTTTATTATTATCGTGTGCCGAAGCTGATGGAAATAGAAGCCGAAGTCATGTTCGTTTAAACCGACAAGAGCTGCAACTAACAAGTAGTTTTACTGTCGATTAATTAATTTGGTCTCTAAAAAGTCAGAAAATGTTAAAAAGGTCAGTGTTTCCCAAAACCCCAGATTAAAAATAACCCAAAACATGTGAAAGTTAATCTTAGAAATACGTGCTTCAGCTAATTGGCAAATCAATGAATTATTTCACCTGTAAACACTTCAAATATCTGATAAACTATAAATCTAAAGACTGGAACAGATAAAACTAAGGATTATATGATTGTGAAAACATGAAAAGTTGATGTTTTATTTAATTCTGCCATCAGGGCTGCAGCTAACGGTTGTTTTTCGAGTCTTTTTGTCTCTAAAATGTCAGAAATGTGAATCAATGTCTTGTTTTGTACAGAAATATTTAGCAGAAAAGGAAAAAACAAGCTGCAATTGGAGGATTTATATTTTTTTTAATTAAAAAATGACTCAAACTGACGATTAATGAACTAGTTGACAGTAAATCGATGATCATTGCAGCTCTACAGTAAAACTCCTTTAGTTAAAGTTTATTTTTGTGTAAAAAGGTGCAGAAACGGCGGCTCTGACTGTATTTAATCACCTCTGTTTGTTCCTGTTGATCTATGCATATCCCAAACCAGAAACACACTAGTGACTAACTCAGAGGTTCCTGATATTAAAACTTATTTATATTTCAGTACAAAGCTCTGACGTGTTTTCAGTAAATATGAGCCTCAATAATCAGATTATTATATCCATCCATTATCTATACACCGCTTAATCCTCATCGGTTGTGGGGGGGCTGGAGTCTGCCCAGCTGACTGAGGCGAAGGCAGGGGACACCTGCACAGGTAACAGTCTGTCACAGGGCTACATATACAGACAAACAATCACACTCACACCTACAGACAATTTAGAATAGTCAATTAACCTCAGCATATTTTTGGACTGTGGGAGGAAGCCGGAGAAAACCCACCATGCACAGGGAGAACACGCAAACTCCATGTTCTCCTTATATAAAAAATATATATATATATATATAAATATATATATATATATATATATATATATGTATATATATATTTTAATTATTTAGTAGCTAATTTAGTTTTTTGTAATTTTAACATTTTAAATTTTATTCAATATTAAAATTCAAATAAAATTTTCTATTTATTGGAAATGAACGACAAATATGATTTTTTTTTAAATGTTGAATTTCGAAAATTTAACATTTTTAATATTAAAAATATGTAGACACAAATACAAATTACATTTTTTTGGTTTATTGTTTACAAGAAAAACTAACAAAACTAAATACTTAAAATGTCTTATTTTTATGGAACCAATCAGTTTTAAGTTTTTAATGTTTTTTCTAGAATTTGTTTAGTATTGTGGCTGTGATTGAACTTAAAGAAATTACTTTAACTACTATTTGGATTTTAAAAATTTTATTATTTAAAATTTGTTATTTATAAATAATCTTTAATAGTTGTTTTATTTTAATTATAAGAAAATACAATTTTATGTTGTTAATTAAATAACATATTTAAATAAAATTTAATTTTAGCTTCATATATAAACATACAAATATGTGAAATGGCTGACTCTGTATGATGGGTTTATGACAGGTCACCAGGCAACATCTTTTTAGAATAATGACAAACATACCTGCATTCTACAGGAGTGATTTTCCTCATGTGCAGGTAAAGATGTGGGAGGAGCTTAGAGATGACAGGAGCAGGAGTCATCCTCACTAATTCAGCTTCCACCTAGAAACAGAAAGTCCACAAACAAACACACTGATAGACTCTCAAACATTCAACCTCACAGCCTCAGAATATCTGTTTAGGAAGTGTTGTGTTTGTAAATTCTGCTGAAAGCATTGGCAGACATTCTCTTACAAGGTTGTGTAAAAAGCAGCCTGTCCTCTGAGCTACTGAGAAATCTTCCTGAACAAAGTTTCTACATGTAAATCAGCTCAACAAAAACTAAAGCCTCAGTCAGAGATGACAGGTATCGCAAATTATAAAGAACTTCCTTTGTTAACTCAGACTTTCTGCTTCAACCTCACATAAAAAGAGGAGTTTAACTCATCAGGTGACTGAAAATGAACGGCTTGTGCAGTTCTAGATCCAAAAGTAGGATGTTTCAACTCATGTTTTACTATAAATACATGCAATAATAAATAAATACAATGGCTGGTTGTTAGTTTATTCACTATTAACGTCACTTTATATACTGGATTGAACTTGAGCAGTGAAAGAGAGAAGGAATTTAATGAAATTATGTAGATTCAGAGAGATAATGTTGCGCAATGTTAAGTGAAACCAGCTGAATGTTAAACTTCAGTGCAGCTCAACGGGTTTCAGTGAACCTTAAAGTAAAATAACTTTTTTTAAAGCTAAAATACACAGCAGAGAAATACAGGTTGAGAAGTTCACTCTAATAATGAGGACCGCTGCAGCAGCAACTAACACAGGTGTTCAGCGGTAAGTTAGCCACCTGTGTTAATTAGCCCGCTAGCTAACTTAGCCGCTTAGCTAGCTAACGCGTCCAGACCAACTGCTCAAACACAACAAAACACAACTCTTCACAAGTCGCTGACTTAACGTACAACAAAACAACGCTGCTGGTTAGAAGTATTTATCTTCTTACCGTGTTTTACTCCAAAAACCAGATCAACAGCAGCCAGAGATGCTAGCAGAGGTTCCGACCATAGATATCCAGAAGACTAGATCCGCTAGCGCTGTCTGACCAATCACTGCTCTCTGGCTCGCAGTCAGTCTGACCAATCACTGCTCTCTGGCTCCGCCCTCTGAGAATCTTCTTGTTGTTTGGCTCCACACTTGCCAAATAAATACACGGACCGTTACAAATTATTTAAAATAAATTTTAATTTGCATTTTATTTTAAAATCAAATACAATTTTATTTTATTAATTACAAATTAATTTTAATTTTAACTGAAATAAAATTTAAATTTTCTTAAATGTAAAATGTATTAAATTTTAAATATTAAATTTTACTTTTGAAAAAATTTAATATTTAAATTTTATTTGTATTTTTAAATTTGTATGGTTTAAATTTTTTTATTTTATTTTTTTATTTTTTTCAAAGAACATTTTTTACAGACAGTAGCTTAACAAGATGCAGATACATACATTAACAAATATGTAACAGTGTCGGGAGCAGCAACGGTACAGAGGATTGGAGCACAGTACTGGAGTCCATAAGATAATAACATTGTTTTTCTAAACCATCTATCAGAAACAAAGTGAGTTATCACCTCTTGTTGTGAGGTACGTGTCCCATTTTCCCAGAGAGCATCGTATTTATCCTTTTGGAGTCTTAAACTGAAAGTCATGCCATGTGTTCCATACACTGGATGTTTGTGATTATTGCTGCCCACTGGCCAATAGTAGGAGGTTCCCCACAGAGCCATCGCCTTGTTACAGCCTTTTTACTCGCTACCATGAAGATTTTTAGGAGATACTGGTCCCCTTTATGTAAGCTTGTGTCCATATCCCCCAAATAAAATGACATGCAAGTGAATTCAGTATCGTAAGACAGGATTTTCCTGACGGCAACATGAACACTGTCCCAGAAGGGTTTAAGAATAGAGCATCCCCAGAATATGTGTCTGATCTGCTTCACAATGGCTGCATCCTCTCCAGCATTTGGGTTGTGTCCCAGTCTGTTTGGATTTTTGTTTTGGAGTTATAAAATATCTAATGCAGTTTTTCCATGAGAAATCCCTCCATGTATATGAAGCAGTAGTTGTGATTTGTGTGTTAATTATGTTTGTCCATTTTTCAGGGGCAATTACAATCCCCAGTTCTTTTTCCCATTTTACCTTCATGTAATTTGTTGAGTGACCTCTTAATTCTACTATGCACCTGTATAACTCTCCAATAATCTTTCTGGACAGTTTTGTATTGTAGGTCCTGATGAACAGTTGTGTTATACCCGATAGATTTCTTGGTAAGAGTCCTTTAACACTTTTATCAAAGTAATGACGGAGTTGGAGGTATCTGTAAAAATCCTGTCGAGTAAAACCAAATGTGTCCGACGTGGTTTTAAAATCTGAAAGTTCCCTGTTATTGACCACTAGGCACAGTGCTGTGACACAGATATCTATAGAAGACCTAACCCACTGGCTCTGGATATCATATTGTGTAGCAGTCAATGGACATCCAAGCAGGCTCTGCAGAGGCCTACCTAACAGTGACAGCTCCATGGCTTTCCATTTTGAAACATATTCTCGGTTACACCAGAGCATGAGTGGCCTTATCTGTGCTGCTGAATAAGAGTCTTTGAGGTTTGGTAAACCGTGTTTCAGCAACTGCAGAGTTTTCTATTTCACTCTAGGGGCTTTGCAGTTCCAGATGAACTGAGAAATCACCTTGTCCCATTCCCTAAACTGACTGTCTGGAATGTGAATGGGTAAAGACTGAAACAGGTAAAGTAGTCTGGGCAAGATATTTGTTTTTATCGCCATTATTCTGTAACCAAGATCCATGGGCAGAGGGGCCCATCTGTCCAGGTCCTCTTTTATGTGTGTATTAATATACATGTAGTTTTCAGAATATAGCTGAGATCTGTCCTTTGTTAACGTCACGCCTAAATATTTAATAGAAGCAGAATCCCAGTTAAATTTATACTTATTTTTGAGATCTGGTGATGGGGTGGGTAAAGTTAAACACCAGAGCTTGTGTCTTATCAATATTAAGAGTATAGCTTCTGTAGACTGACTCCCTCATTCTTAAATGAATATAGGCCAGATTTAAGCATAATGAGCATAACCTCGTCGCTACAGCCCGCATCTTCTGTCAGCATCCTTTTTTTACTTCCTCATGCCATACTGAGAGCCCTTTCTTCTCCCCTGACATTTTCATTTACCTAAAAACACTTTGGTTATAAGTCACCTGGGTTTAAGGGGGTAAATGGTAGCTCAGTCAGGAGCTGACTCATTAGGCTGCCGTCTTCATCGTCGCACCACTGGAAGTCCATCCTTTAAGATTTATTTTAAATAATTTTTACTATTAAAAATTAATTAAAATAAATTTTAAAATGCATTAATTAAGTAAAATGTTACAGATAAAAAATTAGTTTTAATTTAAATAAGATAAAAATACATTTTATTTCATTTAAATTCAATTTTAACTTCATATATATAAATATATGAAGCTAAAATTTCATACATATTTTAATAAATACCCAGATAAAAAGTTGAAAGTGACTCGGAGATGTTGGAAGATTTTTTCTTGACTCGGGAGACAAGACCAGCGTCGGGTTATTGAAGTTATTTTTATTTATATTAGACTCTTGAGTGTAAAAGGATGCCATTCAAAAGGAGCATTGGTAACCATAGAAACTCAATTCAAGGGTTAACGAGGAGGAAGGGGAGGAGGAAGAAGAGGAAGGGAGTCGATGAAATCTCAAACGGAACCATATATACACAGAACACCTTGGAGAGATCTCATTTAGCCTTAGATCTGTACAGAGTTGTTCTTATTGCTCGTTACGGTAGGGCTACTGAGCACCAGTAGCAAGGGGCATATTGCTATGTTCCTGCTCTCATGGGATTTGTAGTCCATTTGTAGTTCTCCGTTTATTCCTTTAGAACAGGCTCTCTTTGTAGCCCTCTGGTTGTTTTTTTTTTCATGATTACTCAGATATTATAGACAGTGAGATATACAGATCAGGTCATACAAGGAAAATACAGAATATCCACCTATAAAAAGTCAGAATAATTATAATAAGAATAAAAAAAATCAGACCAAGTGAAGGAACTGCATAACCATTCACAGAAAATAAAAGAAAGTGTCGTGTTGCTACGTGCCTCTTCTACAACAATATTCATATAAAAACGTGAAAATAAAGCGGTGGTACACGTCAGAATAGAAAACTACGACAGCGTCCGCCTCAAAACACTTTACACAGACGAGGGGAAGGATCAGAGCTGCTCCTGTAAGTGCTTTTCATCATCAGAATAATCAGAATAATAATCATAATAATACTCATTATCACACCTAGCATTCGCTTTATTCAGATTAGTTTCTTTTTCATTAAAGTGTCCATTCATATGAAAACTAAACATTTTTTTCTATACATTTTTTCTAACAAAAAAAGAAAAAACAGAAAAATAAAATCAACGTGAGTACAGGTTCCTCGAATGGGCGGGGTTTGGGTGTGATTGACTTCCCCCGTAACCAGTCAGCATGCTGGGAGAGTACTGCACTTCCACAAGGTGGCCAGAGGGGGCGGCAGGGGGGCGGCCGGCATGAAATAAAAACAGAAGAAAAAACACATTTATTATTCAGTCGGGAGGAGAAAAACTCACTGTTTGATTAATAATTAATACATTTAGAAATTAATTTACATTCTGACAGACATTTGGTCATAAAATTACTTATTTTCACTGAATTTAACAACTAAAAATATTAATATTATTATTTTACAGATATTTGCCACTGAACGAAACTAAATTATGTATACTCAGGAATATTAAAATAAATCCTTTTTTAAACTGTTGTTTGAATTTTTTTTCATTTTTCCAAACAAAACTAAAACAGGCCATAACTGTAAATAACAGACAATTTTCAATTGCGGTCATAAAATGAGACTTTTACAGGATTTAAACCATCTAAAACTGTCTAACATGTCAGAATTATAAAGACATTTCTATTTTTTCAAAGCAAGACGTTCTATATTAATGACTGAAGCAATGAAAATTCTTCCTGAAAGGATGTGGCTTTACAGATTTCTCAGGGGTTTTGTTAATTACAGGTAATGGAGCAACTTTAACTAAGCCCCCGATGAATGGCCACCTTATCGCGGTGGAGGGGTTTGATTGTCCCTGTGATGCTGGGAGCTGTGTTGTCCGGGGCAACAGCCCCTGGTAGGGTCTCCCAGGGCAAATTGGTCCTGGGGGACGGACCAGAGAAAGAGCGATTCAGAAACGGTGGTCATGAGCTCTGGGTAGTGAGTGGGACAACTTTAACTCCTTTAGATCAACTTTAACTAATACAGAGCAAATGGAACTAATATAGAGCAACTTTAACTATTATAGAGTAATTTTAACTTATTTTAAAGCAACTTTAATTAAAATAGACCAACTTTAACTCATTATTGAGCAACATTAACTCATTTTTGAGCAACTTTAATATCGAGCAACTTTAATTAATATGGAGCAACTTTAATACAGAACAACTTTATCTAAACTAGAGCAACTTTTACTAATATAGAGCAACTTTAACTCATTTTAAAGAAACTTTAACTGACACAGAACAACTTTAAGTAATATAGAGCAACTTTAACTCTTTTTTTTCTAGATTTTTTTACCCCAGTGTGTGTTCATATGCTTAGAAAACAAGCTGTCGGATGAACTGTTGCGCCTGCGACTAAAATTTTTCATGTTTCCGTAGAAGTTGAACCTCCTGGTGATCCTGAAACTACTGCGGCGACCCCAGACATGTTCCGATCGGCTGCGACTGATGGCTAACGTCTAAAACACAACGGTTGGAGATGGAGCAGATTGCGATGGCGTCACAGCACAGAGGAACTCACAGAGGGGGGTGGGGACTGCCTGTCGGCCAGGGGGAGGCTCTCATAGCCAGGGTTGCCATTGGAGGAAACGTTTGGAGTCCTGCGTAGAGACAGAAAGAGACAAGGACAGAGGAGAGGGACAGGAGGAGGATGAAGAGGACACATTGAGAAGGACAGAAGGGCGACGGGACCCGAGGACAGGTAGAGGACAGGGGGAGAAAGAGCGATTAGAAATACAGTGTAGAGAAACACCGTAGAGCTCCTAAAGTGCAGCCGGCTACAGTCCACTGCTGATCCTCACAGCGAAGACGAACCTGAGCCGCTTTTACAGCCGGTTCAGAGCAGGGCGCTAGGTCTAGAGCAGGGGGTCCAACAGGGGGCCCGCGGGCCAAAAGCGGCCCTCCAGAGGGTCCAATCCGGCCCTCAAAGTGTAAGAATTACAGGAAGGACATTAACTGTAAATTAGTAAAACTATGAATTTAAAATGATTTCTAGACCACCACGAGTTGTTTTGATCAGAAAGTAAAATCCTAGATTGTTCTGTCATTTCGTGTCTCCTATTTGTTGTTTTGTGTCTCGTTTTTGTCATTTCGTGTCTCGTCGTTTCGTGTCTGTTTTTTGCCGTTTCGTGTCTCATTTTTGTCATTTTGTGTCTCGCTTTTGTTGTTTCGTGTCTGTTTTTTGTCGTTTCGTGTCTCGCTTTTGTTGTTTTGTCTCTCCTTTTTGTTTTGTGTCTTGTTTTTGTCATTGCGTGTCTCGTTTTTGTCATTTCGTGTCTCATTTTTGTCATTTTATTTTTTGTTTTTGTCATTTTGTCTCATTTTTATCATTTTGTGTTTCGTTTTTGTAATATTTTGTCTTGTTTTTGTCTAACTTGTCGTTCGTCTCATGTTTTTGCCATTTTGTGTTTCGCTTTATTCGTTGTTTTGAGCATCGTTTTTGTCATTTTGTTTTTCACTTTTGTGATTTTTTTGTCTCGTTTTTGTCATTTGTCCAGTTTTTTTGCCGCTATGTAACTTTATTGTTGCATTTTTATGTCTCTTTTTTGTTTTGTTTCGTGTCGTTTGTCTAATTTTTGTCATTTTGTGTCTCTTTTCTGTAATATTTTGTCTCGTTTTTGTCATGGTGTCTAGTCTTTGTCATTTTGTGTCTCGTTTTTGTCATGTGTCTAGTTTTTGTCATTTTGTGTCTCATTTTTGTCATTTTGTGTCACGTTTTTATCATTGTGTCTCATTTTTCTAATATTTTGTCTCGTTTTTGTCATTTTGTGTCTCATTTCTGTCATATTTTGTCCCGTTTTTGCCATTTATGGTCATTTTGTGTCTCGTTTTGAACTAAGTGAGTTGGACACCCCTGGTCTAGAGGTTGTGTGTTAGTGTGAGCAGCTGGCATCACTACGTAGACGGGAGGTGAAGGAGAACCAGGAGGAGGAGAGGCTGAGCAGGACGATGCAGGGGGAGGGAGGCGCCGGCTTTTTACCTACAACCTGAGCTCTCGCCTGGCCGGAGTGTTTACGAGCGACGCCGACGTTTAGAATCTGTGATGAGCGAGCGGCCTGCGTCGTCTGTCCAGGAAACAGCTGACAGACGGGTAGACAGACACACAGACAGACAGACAGACAGACCTGCAGCTGTGTCTGTTTCTCTGCTGCCTACACCTGAGTCCATATTCACCTGTCTGTGTGTCTGTCTGCAGTGCATGTGCTGAGTGTGCATGTACATGTCTGAACAGGAAGTGATGTCACCTGTGTGTGCTGCTGTGTGTGTAAACAGGAAGTAGATGGGTAGATGTAAAACTGAGGGACTTTTTGGATAGTAGTTGATATTTTTGCTGTTTTCAGGCCTAAAATCAACTAGAACCAAAAACCACATGGCATTTTAGAGAAAGATTCTTCTAAGTATTATATATACAACAGAGTAAAAGTGAAGAGCAACTTTAGTCAATATAAAGCAACTTTAACTTATTTTAGAGCAACTTTAATTAATATAGGACAACTTAAGATAGAACAACTTTAACCAATATAGAGCAATTTTTCCTCATGTAGAGCAACTTTAATTAATATAGAGAAACTTTAATGTACAGCAACTCTAACTAAACAATAATACAGTCAGCTTATTGAATAATAGTTCTGATTGTGTTCTTCTTATTAAGTTGAGATAATCATGACAGATATTTCTTTTTGGGCAATATATCAAATTTTATATGGAAAATAACAAATTAAATCCCTTTCCACTAAGTTACCCATTACAAAAAAACCTCTCCAGGAAGTGTGTTAATTGCAGATCACATGACCTGCTCCACATGATGTCATTTCCTCCTGAAGAAAAGACTGGCCAGACTCCAAGGCTTTCTGAGTTATTTAATATCAAGTAGTCAACAGGTTTACTACAATATCTTTAGCATTTTACCCCATTGTATATATAATATTTAGAAGAATCTTTCTCTAAAATGCCATGTGGTTTTTGGTTCTAGTTGATTTTGGGCCTGAAAACAGCAAAAATGTCAACTATGATACAAAAAGTCCCTCAGTTATACATCGACCCATCTACCTGTCTGCACAGGAAGTCCTCCTTTAGAACAGGAAGTGTTGTTGTTGTCACCTGTGTGTGCTGCTGTGTGTTTTCAAACAGGAAGTAGCTACGTGTGTGCACAGGAAGTGCTCTCTGTTGAGGTGTCTGATGGATCATAAACAGAACCAGCAGCTGGACGTGGATGAAGCCGACTCTGGACCTCGGAGATGTTCTGTCTGTCTGTCTGTCTGTCTGGGTGTCTGTGTGTCGGTGTTACTCACGGAAGAGGCGGCGCGCTAGAAAACGGGGGAGTCCAGCCGGCCCCCGGGTAATTATAGAAGGCCCCCCTCTGAGGCCCCGAGGGCGTCTGTCTACGTGCCTGATGGGAGGTGAAGGGGTCCTCACTCTCGCTGTCCGAGTCCTCGTACTCCTCTGATTCGCTGCCGCCAGCCATGAAAGACAGAAACAGAAACAGAGGGTTGATGAGCAGCTCCGTCTAGACTTCTATTCCATCCATCCATCATCCATCCATCCATCCATCTATTCATCCATCCATCCATCCATCCATCTATTCCTCCATCCATCCATCATCATCCATCCATCCATCCATCTTCCATCCATCCATCCATCCATCTATTCATCTATCATCCATCAATCATCCATCCATCCAGCCATCATCCATCCAGCCATCCATCATCCATCTATCTATCCATCCATCCATCCATCCATCCATCCAGCCAGCCATCATCCATCCAGCCATCCATCATCCATCCATCCATCCATCCATCCATCCATCCATCCATCCATCCATCCATCTTCTTCCTCTTATCCGGGGTCATGGAGGCAGCAGATGAAGCAGGTCATTCCAGATGTTCCTCCTCCCAGCAACACTTTCCAGCTCTTCCTGGGGGATCCCGAGGCGTTCCCAGGCCAGATGAGATATATAATCCCTCCAGAGGGTTCTGGGTTTACCCCGGGGTCTCCTCCCAGGAGGACATGTTCAGAAAACCTCCAAAGGAAGTCTCCCTGGAGGATCTGAATCAGATGTCCAAACCACCTCAGCTGGTTCCTTTAGAGGTGAAGGATCAGCAGCTCTACTCTGAGCTCCCTCTGGATGTCTGAGCTTCTCCCCCTATCTCTAAGGCTGAGCCCAGACACCCTACGGAGGAAGCTCATTTCAGACGCTTGGATCCACGATCTCCTTCTTTGGGTCACTACCCAGAGCTCATGACCATAGGTGAGGGTTGGAACGTAGATGGATGGTAAACTGAGATCTTCTCCTTGAGGCTCAGCTCCCTCTTCACCACAACGGTTCGGTACGCCTTCATTACTGCTGACGCTGCACCAATCCTCCTGTCCATCTCTAGCTCCATTTTCCCATCACTCATGAACAAGATCTCTAGAAACTTGGAAGTCCTTCATTTGGGGAAGCAACTCCCCCCCAACCCAGAGGGAGCAATCCACCGGTTTCCATCCGAGAACCATGGCTTGACTTCTACTTTATGCAATTCGGTGCGGAGAGCGGAGGTCCGACACCTCGTGAAACCTTCGTAAAACGTCTAAAATAGCCATCATACTAAATCGAGGACAGGTTCAGCAGCTTTTTTCTTGCCTCAAATACTTTCAGAAATACTTTCCTCTGAACTGTTTTTTTACGGTACGTGTCCACAGAGGAGTTTTATCTCACATGGAAACGTGTTGCTTCTAAATATCTTACTAGTGGGTCACTAGAGGGTCACATAACCGCCGTTTTAGCTTCAATCTCGTAGAAGTGTTGGACCAACATGGCGGCTCGGTCACAAACTTTCTCTTTTATTATGGAAAATATTACTGAAAACATCTGAGGTGAGAAATAACCTGCTAAATCTGTCCTGGTTTTAGTTCAACAACGGCTGGTTTAGACGTTTTACCAAAGTTTCGCAATGCGTCAGACCTCCGCTGCCAACACAGAATTTGCATAAAGTACAAGTCAAGTCTACTTTATGCAAATGAGCTCTGGGGTGACGGGCACAACCAGCATACAGTGTGGTGCGTTTCACATAGACAATGAATGGGATGTTAGAAATTGCCGGATCTTGTGGACATGTACCGTTAATCAACGTCCTTAGTGCTGCCCCGCCTACCTACCTGGTGGTGGATCTACTCTCAGATGTACGGTGATTTGGATAAAAACGTCTGCTAAATGAAACTGTAAACATTTACCATAAATAAATAAAAACTGATTTGGTCCTGAGTTATGAATATTCAGATAATTGCCAAAAGGATCGAGACGTCTCGCTTCACATGAACTTTAACGACTCGGCCAACAGAAGACACCTGATCCAACCACCAAAACAAGGCCAGTCGATAGCTTCTCCTCTATGGTTCCTGGTGGTGGAACGAGTTACCAAACCGTTCCATCTGCAGAGTCCCTCTCAGTCTTTAAGAAATTGTCAAAATGACTAAAATTGGGCATAAATTAATCAAAAAAACAGATCATAAATCAATCAACATTTGTTAAAATTTACTAAAACTAGTTCAAAATAAATCAAAATTCGGTTGTAAAAATGGTTGCAAATCTAGCAGAAATTGTTCAAAATGATTAAAACTGGTTATAAATACATTTAAAATGTTCAAAATGATTAAAACTGGCCAAAAATGATTTCAAAATTGGTTGTAAAACTGGTTTTAAGTCAAGCAGGAATTGTTCAAAATGACTAAAACTGGTTGTAAATACATGTAAAATGGTTAAAATGACTAAAACTGTTCCAAAATGAATTAGAAATTGTAAAACTGATCATAAATCAAGTGGAGCTTCTCCTGGTAAATACTCTCCGGTATTTTTGGAGCGTTGCAGACCAAGCATCATTGGTGAAACTGAGGCTTAAACATCACTGTGGGATGAACACATGTAGTAACTTCAACCCAAATAAATCCACATTTCTGTCTCCTGTTAGCAGAGTTTCAGATTACAGAGTGAACAGTAAATAAAGATAACAGGCTGACTGCAGGTGAGTTTCCTCACCTGGGGAAGCTCCTCCAGGCTCCGGGCAGAGAGCAGAGGATGGCAGTGAAGGCCAGAGCTGAGAGGAAGGAGTAGAGGGAGAGGTAGAGCAGCCCCTCCATCCCATCGTAGCACAAACCCTTCAGAGAGTCGATGTAGTCCTGAGATACAAACACAACTTAATACAGGAGAATAACGGAGCGAAGGGCTGATAATCGCTTCAGTTCCAGCTCTTTAGTTTCACCTTGTTCAGCCCCCTGCAGTTCAGCAGCGCCACCAGCTGGTGGAAGTTTCCCTCTGTGGAGTTGAGGATCTGTTGAACTTCCCTGAGTGATTTCTGCAGCGACACAAAACCGACAGGAGTGAGGAAACGTGTCCAGAAGCTGCGTTTGTTGCTGCATCGACGGTGGGTTACGTACCTCGGCTTTGGGGAACTGAGGCAGAGCGTTCCTGTCCAGGCTGGAGAGGTGGGTGTGGATGTTGGACAGCGCCCTCTGGGACTGGGTCAGCAGCTGGACGGTGGAAGGAAGAGCTTTTATTCTGCAGTACTGCTTAGATATTAACATGCTGAGAGTAGCTGAGGACAGAACAACAGCTGCAGCACAGGACGTCCTAGCTGTCCTTCAGGAACTCTGGAAGTCAACCTGTTCTCTTCTTTACTTCAGCTGAGGCTGCAGAACCTCAGATCTTCATCTAACGTTAACTTTCAAACACTCAGACTCCATTTACTGAGTTTTACCTCAACAGGTATGAAGAAAAAATCGAAGAATCAACTCAAACCTGGACTCAGCTGTCAGGATGTGAACCAGAACCAAGAGAGATGTCACAAAACACTGCTGTTCCAGCCTTTAAACTGGTTCCCAGTATGGTCCAGTCTTTAAACTGGTTCCCAGTATGTTCCAGTCTTTAAACTGGTTCCCAGTATGTTTCAGCCTCTTTAAACTGGTTCCCAGTATGTTTCAGCCTCTTTAAACTGGTTCCCAGTATGGTCCAGTCTTTAAACTGGTTCCCAGTATGGTCCAGCCTTTAAACTGGTTCCCAGTATGTTCCAGCCTCTTTAAACTGGTTCCCAGTATGTTTCAGCCTCTTTAAACTGGTTCCCAGTATGGTCCAGCCTTTAAACTGGTTCCCAGTATGTTCCAGCCTCTTTAAACTGGTTCCCAGTATGTTTCAGCCTCTTTAAACTGGTTCCCAATATGTTTCAGCCTCTTTAAACTGGTTCCCAGTATGGTCCAGCCTTTAAACTGGTTCCCAGTATGTTCCAGCCTCTTTAAACTGGTTCCCAGTATGTTTCAGCCTCTTTAAACTGATTCCCAATATGTTTCGGCCTCTTTAAACTGGTTCCCAATATGTTTCAGCCTCTTTAAACTGGTTCCCAGTATGTTCCAGCCTTTAAACTGGTTCCCAGTATGTTCCAGCCTTTAAACTGGTTCCCAGTATGTTTCAGCCTCTTTAAACTGGTTCCCAATATGTTTCGGCCTCTTTAAACTGGTTCCCAGTATGTTTCAGCCTCTTTAAACTGGTTCCCAGTATGTTTCAGCCTCTTTAAACTGGTTCCCAGTATGTTTCAGCCTCTTTAAACTGGTTCCCAGTATGTTTCAGCCTCTTTAAACTGGTTCCCAGTATGTTTCAGCCTCTTTAAACTGGTTCCCAGTATGGTCCAGCCTCTTTAAACTGGTTCCCAGTATGTTTCAGCCTTTAAACTGGACCAGCTGATGATATTGAGTCTGTTTCTACATTAAATGTTTTCTAATGAACTAATTAATGAATAACTTGCAGCATTAATAGAATTTCTTAAAGATGTAAAATCTGAACTCAACTAGAGAAAAATTAAACAAATTTATTGACTTTTGTTTTAAATCAATTAATGCAGAAATTTGAGTTTAAATTCAGACAATCTTCAGTTATTGTGTTAATAAATAAACAGAGTCTGAAGCTTATAATGTTAATTAAATCAGTAAATCTGTGTCGCTCATTCCAGTGGATCAGATGTTTGCAGATGTTTGCAGATGTTTGCAGACGTTTACCTGCTGGAACGGACTGTTCATGCGCCGGCTGCAGGTCAGGTAATAATCCAGAACGTCTGAGGGAGCAGCACAACAACAGATCAGAAAACAACAAAAACAACAAAAGATTGTGCAAAGCCAAGCAAACATCTGATTCCAGAATGTTCTACCTGCACTGGTCCCAGTGGTGAACTGGGTGGAGTTCAGGACGAAGGCGTTCGGGTCCGAGCAGAAGTCACTGAGAGCCTAGAAAGAGGAAGAAAGAGGAATAAAAAAGAATAAATACAAAAAGAATAAAGAGGAATAAAGAGAATTTATAGAATAAGGAGGAATGAAGAAAATAAAGAGGAATGAAAACAAACAAAAAGAATAAAGAGGAATAAAGAAAAATGAAGAGAAATGAAGAATAAAGAGGAATATAATAAAGAGAATAAAGAGGAATGAAAAGGAATAAAGTGAAATGAAGAGGAATAAAGAGAATAAAGAGGAATGAAGAAAATAAAGAGGAATGAAAACAAACAAAAAGAATAAAGAGAAATAATAGAATAAAGAGGAATAAAGAGAATAAAGAGGAATAAAGAGAAGGAATAAAGAGTGAGGGAGGAGAAACAAGAACAGGAAGTCAGCGACACACTGACTGACATTTTAAACCTGCAGAGATCTGACATCAGTTTCCATCAGATCGTCTCCTGTAGGTCTCTGCTCTGGTTTTAGTTCAGGATCAGTTTTAAGACACTAAGAAGTTATTTTGGACACGTTTTGAGTCACTTTGGATGGTTTTACCTCAGTTTGGACAGCTTTCAAGCTATTTTAGAAACACTTCGAGTCATTTTGGACAAACTGGAGGAGTTGAAGAGAAAGTTTGAGTCACTTGGGACTGTTTTACCTCAGTTTGGACAGTTTTCAAGATATGTTGGACAACTTGTAGTTCTTTAGGACATTTTTTGATTCATTTTGGAAACTTTTTGAGTCCCCTTTAACTCATGTTGGACAGTCTTCAGGACATGGACAGTTATAGCTCTATTTGGTCAAGTTTAAAGATAGTTAAAGATAATTTAGACAGTTTTAATTAATTTTAGGGAATTTTCAAGTCATTGTGGACAAATTTGTGTCCTTTAAGACACTAGAAAGTTATTTTGGACACATTTTGAGACACTTTGGATGGTTTTACCTCAGTTTGGATACTTTCAAGATATGTTGGACAACTTTCAGTACATTTGGACATTTTTTAAGTCCTCTTTAACTCATTTTGGAGAGTTTGCTCAGTTTTTTTTTTACAGTTCCTGGCTGATAAATTCTGTCATTTTTACAGATAATGTCCTCTTAAACGCAGCTTTGGGCCTGGGAGGGTTAACTTGTTTCTGAGTCTGATCCAGGTCCGTCCACCAGGAGGTGGAGGCAGAACCCCACAGAGCAGAGACCGGCTCAGAACCACAGCCGGGTCTTTGTTCCCCCTCAGAGCCCAGAGACAGAGCAGCTCTGTGTGGACGGTGTCTCTGGGACATCTCCCTCCAGAACCAGAACTTCAGTAAACAGGTTCTGACGGGAAATCTGCCATCAGCCGGTTCTGTTTGGATCACAGCGTGTGAGACTTTTAAATGTCTACTATCATGCTCTGGATGGTTCTAAGTTGTTTTTTTTTTGCAGCTTTCAAGTCATTTAGGAGTCATTTACTGTTTTTGGATATTTTTAAATTAATTGAATAAAGTTTTTACCTCACTTCAGACAATTTTCAATAAATTCTGAACCATTTTTATGTCATTTTACAGAGGTGTCTGTATATTTTGGACAGTTTTAACTGATCTTAGCCACATTTCAAATCGTTTTGGACAAATTTGAGTCATTTATGACAATTCTTAGGTCCCTTTGAACAGTTTTAAGTCAGTTTGAACAAATTTAAAGATATTTTAGACAGTTTTAAGTCATTTTAGGAAACTTTAAATATATTTTGGACACTTATTTTAGTCACGTTTCATGACTGAATATGAGTCCTCTGGGAAATGTCTTGAGTTATTAAAATATATTTTGGATGGCACTGTACTCTCTCCTCCTCTCTCCTCCTCCTCTCTCCTCCTCCTCTCTCCTCCTCCTCTCCTCCTCCTCTCTCCTCCTCCTCCTCTCCTCCTCCTCTCTCCTCCTCCTCTCTCCTCCTCCTCCTCTCTCCTCCTCCTCCTCTCCTCCTCTCTCCTCCTCTCCTCCTCCTCTCTACTCCTCCTCTCTCCTCCTCCTCTCTACTCCTCCTCCTCTCCTCCTCCTCTCTCCTCCTCCTCCTCCTCCTCCTCCTCCTCTCCTCTCCTCCTCCTCTCTCCTCCTCCTCTCTCCTCCTCCTCCTCTCCTCCTCCTCCTCTCCTCCTCCTCCTCTCCTCCTCCTCTCCTCTCCTCCTCCTCCTCCTCCTCCTCCTCCTCTCCTCCTCCTCCTCCTCCTCCTCCTCCTCTCCTCCTCCTCCTCCTCTCTCCTCCTCCTCTCCTCCTCCTCTCCTCCTCCTCTCTCCTCCTCCTCCTCCTCCTCCTCCTCCTCCTCTCCTCCTCTCTCCTCCTCCTCTCCTCCTCCTCTCCTCCTCCTCCTCTCCTCATGGAAAACACACTCCGGTGCACAAACACACTTTGTTCAGACTCAGAGTGAATCTTTAATCTGTGGCCTAGTTTCTACTTTCCAGCCGCTCTGCTTTTCTTATTTCACAGCTCAGCACAAAGATCAACAAGCATCCATTCATCCATTCACTCATTCATCCATCCATTCATTCGTCCATTCATCCATCCATCCGTTCATTCATTCATCCGTTCAGCCATCCATCTGTTAACTAATTCATCCATTCATCCATCCATCCATTCACTCATTCATCCATCATCCATCTGTTCACTCATTCATGCGTTCATTTGTTTGTTCGTCCATCGTTTGTTCATCCATTCATCCGTTTGTTCGTTCATCTGTTCATTCATTCATTCATTCGTTCATTCGTTCTTTTGTTTGTTCATCCATTTGTTCGTTCTTCTGTTTTTTTGTTCATTCATCCATTCATCCATTTGTTTATTCGTCTGTTCATCCTTTCGTTCATCTGTTCATTTGTTCATCCATTCGTTCATTGATTCGTTTATTCTTCTGTTCATTAATTAATTCATTCTTTCATTTATTCATTCGTTCATCTGTTTGTTGATTCGTTCATCCATCCATCCATCCGTTCATTCATTCATTGGTTCTCTGTGAGGATGAACTCACCACCACAGTCGCCGTCTCCAGACCCAGAGATCCCCAACTGAGGAAGAGAGCGAGCCAGGCCAAGACGGTCATCCTGAAACACAGCAACACAGCTACTGAGAACAACAACACAAATACACAAAATATACAACAAGACGGCCATCCTGAAACACAGCAACACAGCTACTGAGAACAACAACACAAATACACAAAATATACAACAAGACGGCCATCCTGAAACACAGCAACACAGCTACTGAGAACAACAACACAAATACACAAAATATACAACAAGACGGCCATCCTGAAACACAGCAACACAGCTACTGAGAACAACAACACAAATACACAAAATATACAACAAGACGGCCATCCTGAAACACAGCAACACAGCTACTGAGAACAACAACACAAATACACAAAATATACAACAAGACGGCCATCCTGAAACACAGCAACACAGCTACTGAGAACAACAACACAAATACACAAAATATACAACAAGACGGCCATCCTGAAACACAGCAACACAGCTACTGAGAACAACAACACAAATACACAAAATATACAACAAGACGGCCATCCTGAAACACAGCAACACAGCTACTGAGAACAACAACACAAATACACAAAATATACAACAAGACGGCCATCCTGAAACACAGCAACACAGCTACTGAGAACAACAACACAAATACACAAAATATACAACAAGACGGCCATCCTGAAACACAGCAACACAGCTACTGAGAACAACAACACAAATACACAAAATATACAACAAGACGGTCATCCTGAAACACAGCAACACAGCTACTGAGAACAACAACACAAATACACAAAATATACAACAAGACGGCCATCCTGAAACACAGCAACACAGCTACTGAGAACAACAACACAAATACACAAAATATACAACAAGACGGTCATCCTGAAACACAGCAACACAGCTACTGAGAACAACAACACAAATACACAAAATATACAACAAGACGGTCATCCTGAAACACAGCAACACAGCTACTGAGAACAACAACACAAATACACAAAATATACAACAAGACGGTCATCCTGAAACACAGCAACACAGCTACTGAGAACAACAACACAAATACACAAAATATACAACAAGACGGCCATCCTGAAACACAGCAACACAGCTACTGAGAACAACAACACAAATACACAAAATATACAACAAGACGGCCATCCTGAAACACAGCAACACAGCTACTGAGAACAACAACAACACAAATACACAAAATATACAACAAGACGGCCATCCTGAAACACAGCAACACAGCTACTGAGAACAACAACAACACAAATACACAAAATATACAACAAGACGGCCATCCTGAAACACAACAAGAACAACAACACAACTACTGAGAACAACAACAACACAAAACAACTACTGAGAACAACAACACAAGTACAAAAACACAAAACATACAACGAGATGGTCATCCTGAAACACAACAACGACAACACAACTACTTAAAACAACAACACAGCTATTTAAAACAACAAATACACAAATACACAAAACATACAACAAGACGGTCATCCTGAAACACAACAACACAACTAGTGAGAACAACAACAACAACTATTTAGAACAACAACAACACAAATACTGAGAACAACAACAACTACACAAATACACACAACAGGACGGTAAACCAGCAACACAATTTATTAGAACACAACCAGAACACAACTCCAAATATACAAAATATACAACTGTGTGGCTGTGCTAGTTGTGTGTTTTTAATTGTATTGCTGTGTGGTAGTGTGGCCGTAAAGTTGCGTTAGTTGTGTTTGTTGTGTAATAGTTGTGTAGCAGTTGTATTGTTGTGTATTTGTCATTGTGTACTTACAGTATGAGCAGTCAGCGTTCCTGTTGTGTTTGTTGTGTAGTTATATTGCTGTAGTTGTATTGTTGAGTGGTTGTAGTTGTGTACTTACAGTATCAGCAGCCATCTTGCCTGCTTTGCGAGGCCCAGCAGGATGAACAGACACACAATGAGGTCGAGCAGCAGCAGCAACACGTACGACAACCACCTGGAACAGACACACAACCAGACACACAAACAGGCACACAATAAAGTTGTGTTACTTTCAGACTCATTTCATCGAAGTCAGAAACTTGTCAGTCATTTTGGACCATTTTAGTTCATTCTGGACGAGATTCAAGACATTTGGACAAATCTGAGTCCTTTGGGACGATTTTGGACTCATTCTGCAGACTTCAGGAGTTATTTTGGACACTTTTGAACTCATTCTAGACAAGTTTCAAGATATTTGAAGTCATTTTAGAACCTCTGAGTCGTTTTGGACAGTTTTAACACAGTTTGGACGAGTTTCAATCTGTCTTAGATGGTTTTCAATTTATTCTTGGCTCAGTTTCAAGATATTTTGGACAAATCTGAGTCCTTTGGGAGAAGTTTGGAGTCACGTCGGACACTTCTTCAATCGTCGTTTAAAGGTTTGTAGGCCTTGTTTCCAGAAATGTACATAAATCCTTCTAATTCGTGAGTGGTGGTGCAACGGTTAAGTTTCTGGACTACTGATCAGAAGGTCAGAGGTTCAAGCCCCGATGTGGCCACTGTTGGGCCCTGATCAAGGCCCTTAACCCTTCCTGCTCCAGGGGGCGCTGTACCACGGCTGACTCGTCGCTCTGACTCCCCCAATTGGGGAGAGATGCGAAAATCAGAATTTCCCCTCGTGGGATTAATAAGGGATATTTATTTATTTTTTTTTAAATATTTCTTTGTTTTTGTCAGTTCCAGCCAGAATCAAACGTGCTGGTCAGATGTAAACCTGAACATGGGACGGCTATAAATCATTCTGGGTTAACTTTATATGCCCATCGTCACATGTTGGGTTTTTTATCTTGTTCCTCTCATGACATTTGGATTTTTCCACCTGCTCTGGGATTAAAACTCACCGACTGATCCCTGGAATAAATCTGCTGAGAAGTTTAATAAGATTATTAGGATTCTGGCAACACTGCAGATGGAGGAAATCTATTTATGTCTCAGTCGAGTCCAAAATGATTACAAACATCTTGAAATGTGCCTAAAATGAGTTCAAAAGTGTACAGAATATCTTGAATCTTGTCCAAGCTGAGCTAAACGCATCCAAAATGAAATCAAATGAAATGAAATTAAACAAAATGAAATCAAATGAAATGAAATAAACTGAAATAAATTAAATGAAACAAAATGAAACAAAATAAATAAACTGAAATGAAATAAAATAAAATGAAATGAAATAAACTGAAATAAATTAAATGAAACAAATGAAACAAAATGACATAAAATGAAATAAATTGAAATAAATGAAATGAAAAAACAAAACAAAATGAAATAAAATGAAATGAAATTGAAATAAATGAAATGAAATAAAATAAAATGAAATGAAGTAACATGAAATGAGTGTAAATCTATTTCTGTCGTCTCTGTTATGAAGCCTTCATTCAGTCTGTTTCATCTTTAAGTTTTCCAGAGTTTCGTGACTCTTCCTTCACCTCCATCTGCTCTGTTTGTTTATCAGGACTTTGTTATAAATCAGCAGAGTTCATTCATCAGGATGTCGACTTTTATGAGCAACTAAAAATGTGCTCATTAAGGAATCTGGGGTTAAAAAACATCCCATGAATCCACTGAAAAGATGTCGTAATTTTAAAATAAATCTTCCTAAACGGACGTCTATATGATGTGTTTATCTCCAGCTGCACACGTTGATGTTTCTGAGGGTTTCTGTAAACTCTTAAGAAATGAAGTTTATTTTACAGGAAACGGCATCGTGTGAGTTCAGGAATCATTCAGCTGCCACTAAAACAGAAACACTTTGATGATCTGAGACAATAAAAGTCAAACAGGAACCAGTAAAAGAACGCAAACAGCTTCAAACCCTCATTTTCAAGAGTGTTTCTCGTCACACTTTCACAAACAAATGAAAAACGACGTAAATCTTTTACACATCTGCACATTATTGTGAGCCTCCTGGAAAGACAGCAGCAATTTTATATTAATTCTATGAAGAAGTGCTTCAGTTCAAGCAGAGAAACGCTGCGTTAGTTAATAATTCATGTAAACCAGAGACTGTATTATTCATAAATGTTGAACAGTAGGAAGCTGGTAGACCCAGTGGATGGAGCTCAGCTGACAGAAAAACACTTTTAATTAGCTTTAAATTCACCAGAAAAGTCATTTTGGAGGATTGTAGCTCCGTCTGGACAAGATTCAAGATATTTAGGACTCTTCTGAACTCATTCGAGGCACATTTCAAGACATTTTGAGCAAATGTAAGTCGTTTAGAACAATTTTTGAATTATTTTTGGAGATTTTTTAACATATTTTAGAAAAGTCTCAAGACATTTTGAGTCCTTTTAAACCCTCTTTGAGTCATTTCTGACAGTTTTAACAGTTAGGCAGAGCTGTAATGTGTCACCATGTGTCTTTATGGTTGGTGTATTTGTGACGTCTCTACTCACCTGTAGTCCTCGTTGACCATCAGCGTGTTGGCCGCCCAGCCGGGTGAGAAGGGGTTGGGCATCAGGCCTCCGCTGGGCACCATGGTCGGGGCCACGGAGGGCGGGACGGGGGTGAGCGGCGTGATGGACGCCCCGCTGACGCCGCTGGCGTTGCCCAGACCGGCGTCCAGGCCGGACCGGGACAGGGAGATGGAGGACAGCAGGTTGATGACGTTCTCGGACAGCCGCCGGCAGTTCCTGGTGGACACCAGGAAGGGCTTACTGCCCGTAAACAGCTCCTCCATGGAGGACAGCGGCCCGGAGACGGACAGCTGCAGCCCAGAGATGGTGTCTGAAATCTGGACAGGAAGCAGGACGTCAGACGGACGCTCGTTAAACCAGACAGGTTTGATCTGGAGGACGTTCATGGACGTCCCCCAGAAAACCTCCCAAACACTTCTCAACTCATTCTGGGGAAGTTTAAGACATTTGGACAAATCTGAGTCCTTTGAGACAATTTTAAAGTCTTTTGGACAGTTTGTAACCCAGGTCAGACAAGATTCAAGATATCGGGGACATTTTTAACTCATTCTAGAGAAGTTTCAAGACATTTTGAGTCATTTTAAAACCTCTTTGAGTCATTTCGGACAGTTTTAACACAGTTTGGATGCGTTTCTATTAGTGGTGGGACGCGATTAAAAAATTTAATCTAATTAATTACAGGCTTTGTAATTAATTAATTGCAATAATTGCAGTTTTGTCAAATAGCAATATTTGACACAATAAGTGAAGTTTTTCAATTCAAATAAAATTGTGGTTGACAGTTGAATCAATGAATAGACATATACATGTTTATAATTTAAAATGTATTTTAAAAAAAAGGAAACTGGACATACAGAATAAAGTGACTTTGATGACTTAAAGCCTGAATTTAGTTGTTTTTTCCACTGTATGGCACATCAAATCAGCATAAGTAGTTCAAGGAGCTTCAGAAAGATGAAAATCCAGAGATTCATTCTGTTTTCATCTTTTCTGGGTCTGATAAATGGTGGAATTTTGATGGTTCTTTTTATAGGAATATCAATTTTTATTTATGTAATTTTTTATAAAGAAGAAGTTTATAATGAAGTCATTAAAAGAGATATTTTTGTTGTTTAGGTTATTCCTCCTCCAAGGAGGCGGAGCCTCAACGGAGTAAAAACTTAAACCACAAAAATGATTCATTTCTATTTATCTGCATTTTTCATCTGTCTGCTACATTCACAGATTACTGCAAATCTAAGTGCAATTATAGCGATTTTATTCAACAGACTTTCTGTAAACTCAAGCACTGTCTAGAAAAGTGGTCTGACTCCTTTGAGACAATTTTTTAAGTCTTTTGAGAAACATTTGAAGTGATTTTGGACAATTTCTGAATCATTTTGGACAGTTGTTTCTGATGAAATATTTCATTTTGATGTCTAATATTTCATTTTTATTTGCAGTATTTTAAACAAATGTGCTATATTTCACTTTTATGCCCAAAATTTTCAATGTAGTGTGCAATATTTTCATTTTTATCTTGTTTTTCTGGTGCAATATTTCATTTTCGTGTGTAATCAGTAGCATTCTTATGTCCCTGGACTGTCTGTTTGTGCACAAATGGTAAATGTTGACTCCTGAATGTTTAATTTCCCTCATGGATGAGTTTCCTGTCGTGTTTCCTCTCGTGCAGGTGTTGCTTTCATCGGCTGACCTGCTTCCTGCAGGACGTCCAGCTCTCTGACACACAAACTGAGGAATCGATGCGACACAACTTTTTTTTCTCGGGGAGCAGCACTCACCAGCAGATCGATGGAAGCCAGCGTGTAATTGGCTGTGAGAAGAGACGAGGTCAACTGATACATCCCATCATTAGCCTCGCTGTTGCCATAGAAACCGATGCCTATGGCAACACTGCAAAGAGAAGAGAGAGAGTGATGAAAACGCTGTGGGAGGGAGAGCAGAGCAGACAGAGAGGCAGAAATGTGATGTTTAATTCAGTGTGGATGTACATTTTAAATGGAGCTGCAGAGGATGGAAGGACGGAGCGACCAACCGGCAGCTCAGGGGGAAAAACAGCAAACACTCGACGGGGAAACAGACGCTTTAAGCTCCGACAAACAGGAGAAATATTCCCAGAAGGTTAACCACAGCCACGTGTTTACACATTTATTCCGGTATTCAAATATTCAGATTAAGGCTCGGGCCAGATGTTCGTCAAATCCCCTCGAACCCGGGAGGAATGGTACGACCCAATCTCCCACAAAGTCTGTGACCCAGATTAGAAGGCAGGGAGGAAGGAGGAATGTGAGGCTGCCGCTGTGTGTGCCTCGCATTTCAAACTGCACAATGTGAAGCCGGAGTAATGCGGATGAAATGTAAAACGACATGAGCATCGTCTGAAATAATGTTTTATACTCCAGACTGGAGAATTTATCCTCTTTCTGCAGCTAAAATATCATTTTTATCAATATTTGGTGCAATATCAGCCTCCGGATCATGTGCTGCATTTCATTTCATGTGCAAAATGCAGTCGTTGTGTCTAATATCTCATTGTTATTTGTAATATTTTAACTAAATGTCCAATATTTCACTTAAATGCACAACATTGTCGATGTACACTGAAATATTTTAGTCACTCATTCAACTTTATCTGCGTTTTCTGGTGCAATATTTTATTTTCATGTCTAATATTTCATTTTTATTTGCAGTATTTTAAATAAAAATACAATATTGCACTTTCATGCACCACGCATTGATGCAATCTGCAATATTTTCATTCATTCATTCGATCTTGTTTTTCTGGTGCAATATTTAATTTTCATGTGTGATATTTCATTTTCATTTCCAATATTTGAAATAAATGTGCAATATTTCACTTCCATGCACAAGATTGTCAATGTAAAGTGAAATATTTTCATTTTTATCCGATTTTTCAGGTGGAATATTTCTAATATTTTAACTAAATGTCCAATATTTCACTTCCATGCACAACACTGTCCGTGTAAGTGATGTAATGTGTCATATTTTTCATTCATTCATTTTTATCTTGGTTTTCATGTGCAAAATGTAATTATCATGTGTCATATTTTAGTTTTACTTGCAGATTTTAAAAAAATGTGTAATATTTCATTTTCATGCACAACATTGCATGTGTAAAGTGAAATTTTTTCATTTTTGTCAGATATTTCTGGTGCAATATTTCATTATCATGTCTAATATTTCATTTTTTTTTAAATGTTTCATTTAAATGTGCAAGATTTCACTTTCATGCACAGCATTGTCAATGTAAAGAGAAATATTTTCATTCATTGACTTCATCAGATTTTTCTGGTGGAATATTTCATTTTCATTTGAACTACTTTAAATAAATGTCCAATATTTCACTTCCATGCACGATATTGTCCATGGAATGTGTTAGATTTGTCATTCATTCGTTCATTTTTATCTCGTTGTTAATGTGCAAAATTTAATTATCGTGTGTAATATTTCAGATTAATTTGCAATATTTTAAATAAATGTGAAATATTTCACTTCCATGCACAACATTGTCCATGTAAAGTGAAATATTTTCTTCATTTCTTTTTTTTTCTCCATTTTCTGGTGCAATATTTCATTTTCATGTCTAATATTTCATATTTAATTGCAATATTTTACATAAATGTACAATATTCCACTTCCATGCACCATGCATTGATGTAATCTGCAATATTTTCACTCATTAATTAATTTTATCTTGTTTTTCTGGTGCAATATTTCATTACATGCAATATTTCAATGTAATCATATTGTATCGTATCGTATCTCACCTCATCTTATCTCATTTCATCTCAGCTTTTCTTATTCAAGGAAACAAAGTTCTGCTGTTGAAATGATAATTTTATATTTTCTAATCTTATCATATCGTACCTCATCTCACCTTATCTCATCTCATCTTATCTCATCTCAGCTCAGCTCATCTGATTCAAGGAAACAAAGTTCTCCTCTTGAAACAACAATTTTTTGACATTTTCTTCTCTTATCTCATCTCATCTGATCTCATCTTAACTACTGTTTTGTCCTCATCCACCAGACCTGTAATAAACCTTATTTCCAGGAGATAATCATCAAGAGCCGTCAGGGGGAGACACCTCATCAACCTCCACTCTCTATACATGACGACATCATTGTGGCAGCTGAAATCAAATCTGCAGTACATTATGTTCTGAGATATGATAACAGCCGCTGCCCAAGCATTAAATTGCATTATAATTCTGTTCCAGCATTGCATTCTCAGCGAGCCTCCCCTCACTGACTCACTCTACAGCATGTTCTACAGATGAGAAACATGATGTACCGACTAGATGGACACTGAGCGGAACACCGGCGGAAACACGAGATCATCCTCACACAAACACTGATGCAGAAATACACAAAACGAACACACACAGGTCGGCGTGACGTGACGGTCAGCCGTCATTCAGCCTCCTTCTCTTTAAAAAAAAAAACTCCTGACGGTGGAGATGAAAGATGAGTCACAGAAAAGTAATCGAGTACATTTACTTCTACTTACTTACTAATATCTGGTTAAAAAGTCAATCTTTTGCTTGTCTTGGTTTTAATCTTCTAGTTTATCTTTAACTCCTGTGGACACTATACCTACTATTAAGCATGGAGGTAGCGGTATCATTATACGATCAATTTAACTGACTCAAGTCTGAGACAGAAACATCACAAATTTAGTGGAACGGCACCAAATCTGACAAAAACAAGACACAAAAAAATAAAAATGAGATACAAAATGACCAAAACAAAAGACAAACTGACAAACAAAATGACAAAAATGAGACACAAAGCATTAAAAACAATAAATCACACCCAAAACCAGGAGAACCAAGACTGGAACGAAACATAAACCAGTCCAAAATACAGTCTGAAACCAGCCCAGAAACATTTCGAGAAAGCCCCAGAGCATGATACTGCCACCACCACGCCTGATGATAGGCTTGGTGTTCTTGGGGTTAAATAAAATCTAAGACCCACCTAAGACAGTCTGAAACCAGTCCTCACAAAGTCTAAACCAGTACAAAAGGGACCAAAACAAGACCTAAACTACTCCAAAAAAAAAAAGTCCAAAACAGTCTGAAACCAGTCCTAAACCAGTCCTTAACAGGTCTAAAAACAGGACCAAAATCAAACCTAAACCAGTCCAAAAAAATGTTCAGAACCAATCAGAATCCAGTCAGAAACCAGTTCAAAACCCAAACTGAAAGCAGTTTAAGAAACAGTCTAAACCAGTACAAAATAACAGTAAATTTTTACAAAAGTCAAAAGCTTTAAAAAGCTTTTCTTTTTAACAAAGTATAGTACAGGGGGTCCTTGACTTACGTCAGAGTTCTGTTCCTATGTATCGACGCAAATCGATTTTTGTCTGTAGTTGGAATTCTGGCGAAAATGTAAACAAAGCCGATACGTGCATCACGATATCGATCAGTTCTTCGGAAAAGTCATGAATACCACACAATCCAAGATGGCGTACAACCGGAGAATGGAAACAAAGCTGTCTTATAGCGCTGCATGACGACGTATCCGTCCGCTCCGCTCGCCAACAAGTTCCACATAACCAGTTCCAGCATAACAACAAAACACTGTACGTCGTAAACCAAGGACCCGCCTAAAAATACGAATGACATAACGACGAAACGCTGTAGGTAGAGGATGTCGTAAACTGAGGACCCACTTGTAAATACAAACGACGAAATGGCATACGTCATAAACTGAGGATCTGGCCATGAATACGAATGACAGAATAACAAAACGCCATACGTCATAAACCGAGAACCTGCCTAAAAATAAGAACGACATAACGACGAAACGCTGTAGGTCGAGGACGTCGTAAATTTTAGTACTTTAGATAACACTGGAGGTACTTTTGGACTATTCTACTTGTAATAGAGTACTTTTACTTGAGTAAACATCCGATTACAACCTCGACGTTTTCTCTAAAGCGACGTGTTTGTGTGTTTGTGTTGTTGTTGTTAAATAATTCCTCACCAGCACAGCGTTACTGCGGCGACTGCCACCCAGGTGACGCAGCAGATGCCCCGCCCCTTCTTCCCGCTGTACCCGTGACCCGTGCTGCCGTCTTCGTCCTCCTCCTCCTCTTCCGAGCCCTCGCTCCGGTCGCCACGGTGACAGCAGCAGTAGTGTATGAGGAAGGACAGGACCACGAGGAGGGAGACGACCAGAGCGATGGCCGACAAGCTGGACAGAACCAGCAGCGTCTGGAGAGGAAAGAAAGAAAACAGAGAAAACAGCACTTTAAGTCCACTTTTACAAGAACTCAGAGACGGTGATTAAAAAGGTGTGAGGAGAAGAATTCTGAGCGTTAAAATTCACACTGTCATAAAAAATCTGGCATTTACCTCATCTTTCTTTTCCTTTCTTATTTTGCAGTTTTTAATGGTTTTACATACATCAAATATATTTTTTAAAAACTGTAGCTGTTAATAACTGCAAAATTTTCAACTTTTACATTTTCTCAACACAAGTATTCACATATTTATGGTCTTTTCACAATATTACGTTTAATTAATAGATGAAATCATTAAATTCAAGCTTAATAATATAAATATATTCCTAAAATTAGCTATAATGCAGATGTAGATATGTCCACTGTAGAATCTGTGATGTGTTTAAACATATATATTCATATTTCTACGTCTATCTCTCCAGTGAAAAGTCGCAGCAGGTTTTCTGTCTTTAAGCTTCATCACACTTTCCTCTGATGTCACTGAAACGCTTTTTATTCAACACATTTCTGTTTTATCCTCCGTCCATCTGTCCGTCTGACGCTCCTCCACCTTCCTCCCAGCCTCACCTCCTGCTCCCTGAAGCTCCTCCCCCTCCATCTCCCTCTCTATCTCTCCTCTCTCCCCTCTATCTCCCCCTCTATCTCCCCTCTATCTCCCCTCTATCTCCCCCATCTCCCCCTCTATCTCCCTCCGTCTCCCCCGTATCTCCCCCTGTCTCCCCCCTGTCTCCCCCTCTATCTCCTCCTCGTCTCCCCCTCTATCTCCCCCCTGTCTCCCCCTCTATCTCCCCTCTATCTTCCCCTGTCTCCCCCTCTATCTCCTCCTCGTCTCCCCTCTATCTCCCCCTGTCTCCCCCTCTATCTCCCCTCTATCTCCCCCCTGTCTCCCCCTCTATCTCCCCTCTATCTCCCCCTGTCTCCCCCTCTATCTCCCCTCTATCTCCCCCTGTCTCCCCTCTATCTCCCCTCGTCTCCCCCTCTATCTCCCCCTGTCTCCCCCTCTATCTCCCCTCTATCTCCCCCGTCTCCCCTCTTTCTCCCCCTCTATCTCCCCTCTTTCTCCCCTCTATCTCCCCTCTATCTCCCCCTCTATCTCCCCTCTATCTCCTCTCTATCTCCCCTCTATCTCCCCCTCTATCTCCTCTCTCCCTCTATCTCCCCTCTATCTCCCCTCTATCTCCCCTCTATCTCCCCCTCTATCTCCCCTCTATCTCCCCTCTATCTCCCCTCTATCTCCCCTCTATCTCCCCTCTTTCTCCCCCTCTATCTCCCCTCTATCTCTCCTCTATCTCCTCTCTATCTCCCCTCTCCCCTCTATCTCCCCTCTATCTCCCCTCTTTCTCCCCTCTATCTCCCCCTCTATCTCCCCTCTATCTCCCCCTCTTCTCCCCTCTATCTCCCCTCTATCTCCCCTCTATCTCCCCTCTATCTCCCCTCTATCTCCCCGTCTCCCCTCTATCTCCCCCTCTATCTCCCCTCTATCTCCCCTCTATCTCCCCCTCTATCTCCCCTCTATCTTCCCCTCTTCTCCCCTCTATCTCCTCCTCTTCTCCCCCTCTATCTCCCCCTCTATCTCCCCTCTATCTCCCCTCTATCTCCCTCTCTCTCCCCTCTATCTCCCCTCTTCTCCCCTCTATCTCCCCCTCTATCTCCCCCTCTATCTCCCCCTCTATCTCCCCTCTATCTCCCCCTCTATCTCCCCTCTATCTCCCCTCTATCTCCCCCTCTATCTCCCCTCTATCTCCTCCTCTATCTCCCCTCTATCTCCCCCTCTTCTCCCCTCTATCTCCCCCTCTATCTCCCCTCTCCCCTCTTTCTCCCCCTCTATCTCCCCTCTTTCTCCCCTCTATCTCCCCCTCTATCTCCCCTCTATCTCCCCTCTATCTCCTCTCTATCTCCCCTCTATCTCCCCCTCTATCTCCTCTCTATCTCCCCTCTATCTCCCCTCTATCTCCCCTCTATCTCCCCTCTATCTCCCCCTCTATCTCCCCCTCTATCTCCCCTCTATCTCCCCTCTATCTCCCCTCTATCTCCCCTCTATCTCCCCCTCTATCTCCCCTCTATCTCCCTCTATCTCCTCTCTATCTCCCCTCTATCTCCCCTCTATCTCCCCCTCTATCTCCCCTCTTCTCCCCTCTATCTCCCCCTCTATCTCCCCTCTATCTCCCCCTCTTCTCCCCTCTATCTCCCCTCTATCTCCCCTCTATCTCCCCCTCTATCTCCCCTCTATCTCCCCTCTATCTCCCCTCTATCTCCCCCTCTATCTCCCCTCTATCTCCTCTCTATCTCCCCTCTATCTCCCCTCTATCTCCCCTCTATCTCTCCCCTCTATCTCCCCCTCTATCTCCCCTCTATCTCCCCTCTATCTCCCCCTCTATCTCCCCTCTATCTCCCCCTTCTCCCCTCTATCTCCTCCTCTCTCCCCCTCTATCTCCCCTCTATCTCCCCCTCTATCTCCCCTCTATCTCCCCTCTATCTCCCCTCTATCTCCCCCTCTATCTCCCCTCTATCTCCTCTCTATCTCCCCTCTATCTCCCCCTCTATCTCCCCTCTATCTCCCCTCTATCTCCCCTCTATCTCCCCTCTATCTCCTCTCTATCTCCCCTCTATCTCCCCTCTATCTCCCCTCTATCTCCCCTCTTCTCCCCCTCTATCTCCCCTCTTCTCCCCTCTATCTCCCCTCTTTCTCCCCTCTTTCTCCCCCTCTATCTCCCCTCTATCTCCCCTCTTTCTCCCCTCTATCTCCCCTCTATCTCCCCTCTTCTCCTCTCTATCTCCCCTCTATCTCCCCCTCTATCTCCCCTCTATCTCCCCTCTATCTCCCCCTCTATCTCCCTCTTCTCCCCTCTATCTCCCCCTCTATCTCCCCTCTATCTCCTCTCTATCTCCCCTCTATCTCCCCCTCTTCTCCCCTCTATCTCCCCTCTATCTCCCCCTCTATCTCCCCTCTATCTCCCTCTCTATCTCCCCTCTATCTCCCCTCTATCTCCCCTCTATCTCCCCTCTTTCTCCCCCTCTATCTCCCCCTCTTTCTCCCCTCTATCTCCCCTCTATCTCCCCTCTTCTCCCCCTCTATCTCCCCTCTATCTCCCCTCTTTCTCCCCTCTATCTCCCCCTCTATCTCCCCTCTATCTCCTCTCTATCTCCCCTCTTTCTCCCCTCTATCTCCTCTCTATCTCCCCTCTATCTCCTCTCTTTCTCCCCTCTATCTCCCCCTCTATCTCCCCTCTTTCTCCCCCTCTATCTCCCCCCTGTCTCCCCCCTGTCTCCCCCTCTACTTTCTCTCCACACCACTGAATCTCTATTAATAATCTGTGACCTACTTAAATACATTCACTGCCTCTCGCTGCCCAGTTCTCTCTCTCTCTCTCTCTCTCTCTCTCTCTCTCTCTCTCTCTCTCTCTCTCTCTCTCTCTCTCTCTCTCTCTCTCTCTCTCTCTCTCTCTCTCTCTCTCTCTCTCTCTCTCTCTCTCTCTCTCTCTCTCTCTCTCTCTCTCTCTCTCTCTCTCTCTCTCTCTCTCTCTCTCTCTCTCTCTCTCTCTCTCTCTCTCTCAGCACTTTCACTCTCTTTTGTCTTTTCTGTTCTGCAGGATAATTTGCGTCCCCCCTCCTCCCCTCCGACTCCCCCTTTGTACTGCAGAGAGAAGTCACAAACACTGGGAGCCTGTTAGCTGAGCGTTTGTGTGCAGGAGGGGATGAATCCTCGCATTTTCTGCTGCAGAAACAGCAGAATCCTGACGCCATGTTGGATCTCAGGCTGCTCAGCCTGGAGCCAGAACGCACGAAACAGGAAGAATCCGTTCAGGTGCAGTAATCGGGTCAACATACAGGCACGAGGAACATCTCACCCAGTGATTTCAGCAACAAACTGCCAGAACATGAAGGCTTTTACAGTTTTCCTGCTGCAGAAACAGACGACAACAACCTGCTGGAGGACTGACGCCATGCTGGATCTCACTCTGCAGCAAAATGTATAAAAATATCTACAATTTGAGCAACTTCTGGTGCAATAAGTAGGTCAATAAACAGAAAAATAAGCCTGTAAACGGCGTCGTTGTGGCTCTGCAAGTCGCTCTTACACTTACAGTTTTAGTTTTTTGTTCTTTTACTCCAGATGCAGTTATATTAGCGTGTTTTTACAGTTTATAGATTTATTTTGTTGCATTTTCTGCTGCAGAAACAAGCATTGCAGACAATAGAAACCTGCTGGAGGACTGACGTGATATTAAATCTCACTGCACCAAATTGCATGAAAACATCTCCAATTTTTGCAACTTCTGGGACAATAATTAGGTCAATAAATAGAAAAAGAAGCAGTTTACAGAATAATATAAAGCAATCCTCTTAATTTCTTGCGCCAGCTGCTGGAATATTATCGTGTTTTTACAATTTTACTTAAAATTATTGTGCATTTTCTGCTGCAGAAACAGAGCTCTGCAGACAATAACAACCTACACTGTAAAAAATGTACATTTTATGGTGAAAAACCATAAAAATCTGTAAACTCTAAAACAGTTTGATGCAGTTTATTTAACACTGAATCACCGTAAACAGGTTCATCAGGAGAAAAGTGTGGGTTTTTTTTGATATTTTTTCTCATTTCCCGACTCCTGCTCAGTTTTTAATGGAAAAATACCGTAATTTGTGTAATAATACTGTAATTTTTGCATTTAATTCGTAATAAAAATCCGGTTTTCCCAGTTAAATGTACATATTGTTGTACTGATAATGGAAACATGCTGTAATATTTATAATAAATAACATTTCTGCATTAATTACACGTAAAAAATGTACTTTTGTGTTAATAACGGACATATATTTAATATTTATGACAGCTTTAACTGCAATTTTTGCTAAAAATACGCATATTAAATGTTAAACACGCTAAATGCTGTGCTATTAATGGAAAAAAACTGCAATATTTATGTAAATTTTCACATTTTTAAAAGTTAAAACTTTGTTTTTTTACAGTAAAATATGGAATGAAGCATGCTTTTAACTCTAAAATCAATAATATCAATACATTTCTTCATGGTAAATGTAGAAAATGTTTTACTGGAATTTTAGGGCAGCGTTTTGGAACCACAGCTGCTGGAATTTTACCGTAAGAACAACCTTTTTTTTTTTTTTTTTTTTTTACAGTGTACTGGAGGATTAACATGATCTGCACCAAATTGCATAAAATATCTCCAATTTGAGCAACTTCTGGTACAATAATCAGGTCAGGAAATAGAAAAAGAGTAAATGCCGTCATCGAGCTTCTGCAGGTTTTTCCTACAGGTAGAACTTTATGGAGCAGTTTTAGTGTTTTGTTTTAACTGAGTTTTACTGGGGTTTTTTTTGTTGCTGTTGCATTTTTTTTGCTGCGGAAACAGACAACAGCAAGCTGCTGGAGGGATACCATGTTCAATCTGCACTACATTGTGTAAAATTTATCCAGTTTTTACAGTTAAGAAGCTCTAAGTGCAATAATCAGGTCAATAAATGAAAGACGGTTGTGTAAATGTCGTAAACGGCTTTATCTCCGGGCTGCTTGGTGATTTATGGAGCCGTTTCCGTAGCGATTCGGACCAAACCGCCTCCTTCCTGATTAGAAGTTAACTATCCTGCCGCTGTCATCAGGAACGAGGCCTCTGATTGGCCGGTTGGGGACAGGTGTGCTGTTACCTGCTGGTACTCCCAGCTGTCCGGGACGAAGACGTTGTCCCTCATCTGCATGGTGAGGTCCAGCCGGGGGAGGGCGTGGCACACCCTCACCCACAGAGAGGGGGCGTAGCTGGGCACCGTCGTCATGGCAGCCATGGTCTACCGCCGCTGGAGCCCTCCTCCACCCTGCAGGAGGAACCACAGAAGAAGACGTCAGAGAAGATGAAGAAGAGGAAGAAGAAGAAGGAGAAGAAGAACAAGAAGAATTCAGAGCAGAAGAAGAAGTTAGAGAAGAGAAAAAGGAAAAGAAAAGAGAAGAAGAAGGAGGAGGAGGTCGACATGAAGCCATCAGCTGAGATCAGGAGGAAACTCTCAGTGGAAGAAGACAAACAGAAAACCTGAAGGCAACGAGACCTGCAGCGATTTATCGATGATTTGGCAACTGATCATTAACGACTCTCATATTTGAAGTTTTTTCAAGAAAAATCTGTCTAAATTCAGTGATTTCTGCTCCTTAAATGTGAATATTTTCTGGTATCTTTCCTCTGTGACAGTAAACTGAAGATCTTTGGACTAAACAAGACATTTGAGGAAACTCTGATCCACATTTTTCACCATTTAAAGACATTTTAAAGACAAAAAACCCAAATCGGTTCATCTGTTTGAGCAATTTTTCATGAAAACAGTCCAAATTTTGTGATTTCAGCACCATAAATAAGAATATTTCCCATTTTTTCCCTCGTCTGTGACAGTAAAGCAGACACTGAAGCACATTTTTCACCATTATCTTCCATTTTAGAGACCCAACAGCTGATAGATTCATCAGAAAATAACGGACAGCGAGAACAAAGCTGCCAGCAGAAGTCACTCAGTGTTTCTTAATAAAGCCGGTCAAAGGGGGGAGAAAGTAGGGTCAATACAGGGAGTGAAAACAGCGAAATCCTCCTCACAATGACGGCTTCAGATTAATGCAGCAGTGTTTAAGACACAACAGCCGTCTGATGCTGTAAAATAAGGACTCTGAGCTCAGACCGACACCATTCAGACATAAAACAGTAAACCAGCTCACTGTTCTGCTTGTTTTCTGCTGGAAGTTTAGCTTTTAGGAGCCAAACAGCAGCAGATTTGAGGCCAGAAGCAGTTAACAGCTCGTCCAGACAGAACGCTTCTAAGCCCATTACAATAAGTCCGTTCACCTTAATGGTCCCAGCAGCCCGACTGTCACAAATCACATCAGTGCCAACACTCCATTTCACTTATTACAGCCCATCCCACTTCATCTGCAGGGAGTTTACCAGCTCTGGAGGCTGAAAGCTTCCTGAGAGGCGTAGTAAACATGTAAAGGAGTAATTCTAACCGCCACCTGTTGGCCATGAAGTGGGTCAACGAGGACTTTCAATCAATCTATCGATCAGTTCCTGGGTGACTCCATCAGCTGAGAAAATGGTTAAAAATGTAGTTCAGAGGACTACAATGATCTATATTCTTTATTTTATTGGTATGATTGGTTTCAGCCAATGACATTTAGAAAAGATGAGTAATTTTTCTTGAGAAGTGTCTATTCAATCAGTTATTTGGTCAGAAAAGGGTGAAAATGTAGTTCAGAGGACTCCAGTGATCTATAATCTGTATTTTATTGATATGATTGGTTTCAGGCAATGGCATTTAGAAAAAACAAGCTGATTTTTCTTAAGAAAACTTCAAAAGGTGTCCTCAATCAGTTGTTTGGTCTCTAAAATGTCAGAAAATGGTGAAAAATGTAGATCAGAGTTTCCTCAAATGTCTTGTTTAGTCCAAAGACCTTCAGTTTACTGTCAGAGAGGAAAGAAACCAGAAAATATTCACGTTTAGGAGCTGAAATCACAGAATTTAGACCATTTAGACCCCGTTATGAAGCCGTTAATGATAAATAAATGTGAATTATTAGTAATCTGAGTCAGTTCTAGGACTAAATCACTGCACAGACATCAGGTCAGAGCTCAGGTAGGAAAAGTTAGATGCTGATGAAGCTCCGGTCGTCACGGAAACGAAACCTCAAGTTGACGCTACGCCTCCTGAAAGCTTTTCAGAGGAACCGCACGACTAAAAGACAAATAAACCGGATTGTTTGACTCGAGAAGACGCCTCAGACTCTCAGCAAACGCTGAGAGGAAGAAAAAGCAGAGAGCAGGAGAGGAGGTGAGCTGTTTTCTGTCTCTGATGGAGACTCCATGATGTCTGGATGTAAAGAAAAAGAACCATTTTGTTTTGTGAGGCGGCTAATGAGGACGGAGCTTCTTCTGTCCGACGGGTTCAGGATCATCTCCACCTTTTCTTTATTTTAACGAGAATCACAGGACATGAATAATGCAGCGGCTGGTTGGATGAACAACAACGAGCCTCGTAAAAAAAACTCACAGCTTCTTAATGGGGCTGAAATTTATGGAGCAGCGACACCGACACCAGCCAGCTGGAAATAATGGACATCTCTGGAGGAGAAGATGTCCAGGTGGGAAATAAAAGCCAAAAAACTGAAGATTGAAGCTTGTAAATTTAGCAGATTATCAAGTCCTGACATCAGCCTGGAGGAATTAACCCTGTAAGACCCAAATACAGAAAAAAATGAATAAATATATATATATATGTATGTATATATGTGTGTGTGTGTGTGTGTATATATATATATATTATATATATATATATAAAAATAAAAAACTAGAATTTTTATTTGTTTTTTTAAATAAAACTGATGTATTTCTGCAATAGTGGGTTTTACAGGGTTAATGAGCATCTCTGTACAAGAAGTTGTCTGGGCGGTAAAAAAAACAACCTAAAAAACAATTTCAGGTCACAAATTTAACATTTATGTCCTCCTGACATCAGCAAAGACCAATAATTCACATCTCTGTAAGAGAAGTTGTCTGGGTGGGGAATAAAACAGGAATATTTGCGTTTAATTTTTAAATTCCAGGTTGCAAATATTTCAGAAATGCAAGATGGGTAATAAAACGCAAAAAAAAAATAAGATTTAAGGTTGCAAATTGAGCATTTATGTCCTCCTGACATCAACAAAGAGGAAATAATTCACAGCTCTGTAGGAGAACATGTCTAGATGGTTAAAAAAATAGTAAGATTTCACCTTGTAAATTTATCAAATGATCCTCCTGACACTCAACCAGGAGGAATTAATGAACATCTCTGTACAAGAAGATGTCTAGGTGGAGAATAAAATGCAAAAAAATAAGATTCCAGGTTGCAAATCTTGCAGAAATGCAATGTCTAGGTGAGGAATAAAACCCCCCAAAAAATAAGATTTCAGCTCGCAAATTTAGCATTTATGTCCTCCTGACATTAACAAAGAGGAAATAATGAACATCTCGGTCAAAAAAGATGTCTAGGTGAGGAATAAAGGAGCAATAACTGCATTTAATTTTTAAATTCCAGGTTGCAAATCTTGCAGAAATGCATGGAGAGCAGGTGTGAGTCGCTGCAAACCAGCGGGGATAAAATGCACGAGAAAAGAGGGTTTTTCTGAGCTCTAATTGTCAAACTGCACCATCTGAATTGATGCTGGAGGAGCTGCAGAGGCGATGCAAAAAGATTTAGGAGCTTTAAATCGCTCCTAATTAATAAAGACAAAAAAGAAGAGGGAGACCTTACCGCTGTCGGTGCTTCGGGAGCTTCTCCTTCTCTTCTTTCTGTCTCGTCTCTTAGGAAAATATCCACCCGCTCAGAGAGGTTTACAAAAAAACATCATCCTGGGAGGAGGAAAGAAACAACAAAAAAAGGAAGAAAAAGAAGGAGAAGGGTGGTAAATCAGCGGTGGTTATTGAAATATTAAAGAGGCGATAATTGTGAGGCTGTCAGAGGAGAGGTGCTTGAGTTGATGGATGGGAGGAGGAGAGAGAGAGAGAGAGAGAGAGAGAGGGATTAAGAGTGAGGAGACTCCCCTCAGGGACTCTTTATCGTTGCATTACAGCGACTTCACCGACACGATGCAAAGATAATTAATCTGTTAGCTGGATTAGTGAAGGTCGAGCCCCTCACTCACTCTCTGCTTCACTCTCTGCTTCACTCTCTGCTTCACTCTCTGCTTCACTCGACCCCCATCCACACCGCCGGATTAGCACCAAACAACAACAGCTTTTTATTCCCACTCACATGAGCCCCGGCGGAAGAAGCTACCGGGTTCAGACCAGAGAGGAAGAAGAAGGAGGAGGAGATGCTGAGATGGATGCAACAATGAGCAGATAAGATGGAGATGCTCTGAGGCTGAGAGTGAAAAGAGCGATTGTGTGCCGTCGGACGGACGGATGGAGGGATGGATGGAGGGATGGATGGAGGGGGGTTTAGCATCGGGGAGGAGGGGGCGGCGTTGGCTTTTCTGTGTCACCGGGAGAAAAGAGGAGCGAGTGGGGGAAGGGAGACGAAGCAGCAAACAGCACTGACTCATATAGACTATCTATAGAGGGACATGGAGAGTCTCTGGGAAGAAGAAGAACAACAACAAACAGCAGCATCATCTTCATCACTCATAAATAACAACAGCTCAGGGTCTAATGCACACAAATAAATGACTAAAAGAACAAAAGAGCATCAAAGAATTGTGCAGAAAACGGAAAAAACAACATTAAAAGTCAGGATGAATGTGATCTTTATGGTGATAAAAGATGAGAAGTTGAAGAAAAGTTGGTCCAGATCATCTGATTTAGATCAAATATGCAGCAAACAAGAAAAACAAACCTTCCTTTTTAGAGTTTCTCTCCTGTTGGTGCTGTAAAACCCACAGAAATACATCAGTTTTTACAAAAAAACATTAGCTATTATATATATATATAATTTTTGCTCATTTTTTTTTGAATTTGTTGTATTTTTTTCTTATTTCTTATATATGTATATATACACACATATATATATATATTTATATATATATATATATATATATATATGTGTGTGTATATATACATATATGTATATATATGCACATATGTGTATATATATATATATATATATGTATATGTATGTATGTAAATATGTAGCAGCTCAGCTCATGTTGCAGAACTTCACCCACTATTTAAAAATATTATTATTTTAGCTTTTGATTCCCTTCATCATGTCAAAATATGAATACAAAACGAAACTCTTTAAAATGCATTAAAAACTGAAAATACATTTTCTGAAGCATTGTAAACAAACGTCAATCTTCATTTTACACCTTTCAGCCCTTTAATAAAAATATATTTCACCAGATTTTTTCAAAAATTAATTAATAATTTAGAAAATTCAAACCCAGCATCAGCTTTTCTCCATGTCAGAGAAAAATGACTTTTACTGCAAAATACGCTGAAAAAAGCAGGAATTTTCAGAATAACTTCATTTAGAAAGAATGAGATATATATATATATATTTATATATTTTTTTATATATTTATATATATATATATATATATATATATATATATATTATATATATATATATATATATATATATATATATATATATATATATATATATATATATATATATAAAAAAACCAAAATATATAAATAATATATAAACCCCAAAAAATGGTGAAAAATGTGGATCAGAGTTTCCTCAGATGTCTAATTTAGTCCAAAGATCTTCAGTTTACTGATATAGAGGAAAGGTTCTGAAAAGGTTCAAAAATGTGTTTTCTACTTAAAAATCCCAGTTTTTCTTGAAACTCTGAATATTTTCCATGATCCTAAGCTCCTTAAAATCAGAGTAAATCATGTTTCTCGTAGATTTGTTGAGGAAAATGAGAACCATGGGAGTTTTCTTTTCGAATCAAGCATCAAAAAAGTTTGATGTTGATGCAGAAACCATAAAACTGGCATCATTTTGCTCTAAAATCGTTTAAAAATGTTTTTTCTGCATCAAAATACCTGTGTTTTTTAAAACTCTAAATATTTTCAATCATCCTGAGCTCTTTCAAATCAGAGTAAATTATGTTTCTTGGAGATTTGTTGTGGAAAATGAGAGAATGAGTTGTAACGAACAGAAACTAGTCCGTCCTGGGTTGAACTGCAGGACGTGTCCAGCAGTGTTTGTGTTGAACTGCAGGACGTGTCCAGCAGTGTTTGGGTTGAACTGCAGGACGTGTCCAGCAGTGTTTGGGTTGAACTGCAGGACGTGTCCAGCAGTGTTTGGGTTGAACTGCAGGACGTGTCCAGCAGTGTTTGTGTTGAACTGCAGGACGTGTCCAGCAGTGTCCGGGTTGAACTGCAGGACGTGTCCAGCAGTGTCCGGGTTGAACTGCAGGACGTGTCCAGCAGTGCTTGGGTTGAACTGCAGGATGTGTCCAGTAGTGTCCGGGTTGAACTGCAGGACGTGTCCAGTAGCTTTTGGGTTGAACTGCAGGACGTGTCCAGCAGTGTTTGGGTTGAACTGCAGGACGTGTCCAGCAGTGTTTGTGTTGAACTGCAGGACGTGTCCAGCAGTGTTTTCATGCAACTGGGCTTCCTCATCTCAGAGAGACAGTGCACAGCGTCTGGTAGAACCCGTCCACGTTGGCTCCGCCCATCTCACACAGGTGTAAGGTGTTGACCGGCAGACGGCCGAAGTTCAGACTCTTCCCGGCCTTCAAGTCGGCGACGCCCTCGAACACCCGGTCAGCGTCGGGCCGGTCCAGCTTGGCCAGGGTGAGGTGGTAGCGGGGGTTGAAGGAGTCCCGGTGCAGCAAGCCGTCCGTCCTGAAGGCGTCCTGCAGGCCGGCGTTGAGCTGCTGCAGGTGGAGCTGAGGCTGGGGGCTCAGGTACAGAACCCTCCCGCTGAAGTGCTTCAGCTTCACCGGGAACGTCACCGACACCGGGGGGTTCCGGTCCAGCTGGGCGAAGCGCTGCAGGATCTCCCCGGCGGAGGCCACCTGGTCCGGGCCGCGGAGCACCAGCAGGCAGAGGGTGACGTGGAGGCTGGAGGCTGGCCGCCAGTAGGGGGCGCAGTCAGGCAGCAGGGACACCACGTCCTCCTGGAGCTGCTGGAAACACGACAGGATGGACGGAGTGTTGGCCCGGAAACACACGAAGTGGGTCGGACGCTTCTTAGGAGGACGGCCGCCTCGCTTCTCCAGAGGGACTGAAGGATTCTGGGTAACGGGAGGAGAACGTAAAGACACAACGGAGCTGAAAATTATAATACAACATTAATCAGTGTTTTCCAAAGTCCAAAAAGATGTTGAAGAAGCTAGAAGAAAAACATCTACAGGATGAGCACAAAAACACACAAAATGACAAAAATGAGACACAAAACGACAGAAATGAGACACAAAACGACAAAAATGAAAAACAAAATGACAAAAATGAGACCGAAAACGACCAAAAGGAGACACAAACAAATAACTGACAGGAGGACTGGGATTAGAAGATTAGAAACAAGTCCACATTTTTCTCAGCATTTAGAGACTAAACGGCTGATTTATTAAATCAGAAAATAATCATCCGATTAATCAGCTGTGAAATAAATCATTGAAAAACAGTGGATCAGAGTTTTCCAAAGTTTGCTTCGTGTCGTTTGTCTCATTTTTTGTCATTTTGTTTCTGGTTTTTGTCGTTTTCTGTTTCCTTTATGTCTCGCTTGTGTTTTTTGTCTTATTTTTGTCATATTGTGTTTTGCTTTATACATTGTTTTGTGTTTTGTTCTGTTTTTTTGTCTCGCTTGTTTTTTTTGTCTTATTTTTTCTTGTGTGTCTCGTTTGTGTCATTTATGTAATTTTTTGTCTCTTTTTTGTTTTGTCTCGTGTTGTTCGTCTCATTTTGTGTCTCATTTTTGTAATATATTGTCTTGTCTTTGTTGTTTTTTGTCTGACTTCTGTTTTGTGTTTCCTTTTTGTCTCGAGTGTGTTTTTTGTCTTATTTTTTCATTTTGTGTTGCTTTATTCGTTTTTTGTCTCATTTTGTTTTTTCGTCTCGTTTGTCCATTTTTTTGTCCCTTTGTAACTTTTTTGTCTCATTTTTTGTTGTTTTGTGTCTCATTTTTGTAATATTTTGTTCATATGTTGATCAGAAGCCAAATAATGGTTGCAGCTCTACTTCCTGCATTCATTATTAAATTCAGGATCAATCATGTACTTCATGTATTTCAGTGTGAACTAAGCAGCACCAACCCCAGAGTCTCCGTTGTTCTCCCAGTTTTCCTCCCATTCAGCCGGAGTTTCCTCGTCTTCCTCTTTATCTTTCTGCTCCTCTGAAACCTGAAGTCTGAAACCAGAACATTTATCACCATTAGAACTGATTCAGAAAGTTCAGACTCTAAACCGAACCACAGCTGAATTATTAAATACAAAATGTTGTGTTTTGAGGAACATTTAAGTTCAGAAAATAGATTCATCATCTTCTGATCCCAGTTCTCCTGTAGTTAGGGACAGTTTTGTGTCTCGTTTTTTTCCCTTTTGTGTCTCATTGTGTCTCAACCTGCTCCTCTGTTCACCGTTTCTGCTGCTTTTATTTTATTCTCCTCTCAGTCTCTCTGTGGAAACACTGCCTGCAGTTCAACCTGAAAACTCTCAGATTTTTTGTCACCTGACTGTTGGTCACAGCTGAGTCAGACATACTTTATTATTTGCGCAGAGGAACTCAGAATTTTTTGATTTTTACAGATTCAGTTTGATAGAAACACTTTATTTTTAGAGAGTTTTTAAGACGGGGTGTTAGAGGTTAAATTCCAGGATGAACTCTGACCTGTCTGCAGCTGATTCTTGAGGCTGAACGTTCGTCTCGTTCTCCTCCTCCAGATGTTTGGGATTAATCTTGGTTGGTTCTCCGTCCTGCTCCGGTGGAAGCTGCTCTGCTTCTTCTGGATCCTCAGACTCAAATTCCTCTGAAACAAACAGAATCCGTCAGGTTTAACTCAGTATCTGGTTCACATGAGGCACAGCAGAGTCTCACCCGTCGCCTCCTTCTCCCGTCCAAAGGGGGGCGCCAGAGGCTGCCCGGTGGAGCCGAAGACCCGGTCAGTCCTGGTGTGGCGGTCCCAGACCCGGTGCCCTCTGTGGGTGAAGTACTGGATCCGGTGTCGGGGCAGCGCCAGCTCGGAGGCGTAGTCGCAGTCGCAGGGGTCGGTGTCCCAGTTGAAGTCGGAGAATGGACGCTCCAGAACGCCAAGGAACCGATCCACGTAGCCGACCACGAAGTCTGCAGCCTCCACAGACGGATCCCACAAGATCCTGGAGATAACGTCGTCGGCCGTCCGCATCCGAGGCTTTTTGTTCACCTCTGAGGGAGACAAAGAGATAAAACAGTTTAATGGAGAGAAAAGATTCATCAGATTATTAATAAAAACCCTCTGAGCTCCAAACAGCTGCTTCTGGAGGTTTTTTTAAGCACTTTTTTCTTCACTGTGGTTCAATTTTTAATCTAAAGTCCTGCAGCTCTACGGAAACAGAACAAACATGGACACATTTAGAACAAGAAAAGCCCTCAGAGAGCGAAGTCCTCCTCCAAGGCCCCTCAGCCCTCCTCCAAGGCTCCTCAGCCCTCCTCCAAGGTCGCCCAGTCCTCCTCCAAGGCCGCTCAGTCCCACATATGGCATCGTCAGAAATGCACCATTTTTTACTCCGGCAAAGAACACGGTGGAGTTCTGTGATGATCGGTGTCTGTCTGTCTGTCTGTCAGCAACATTACACAAAAACATTCTACCGGATTTGGATGAAATTTTCAGTGAAGGTCAGAAATGACACAAGGACCAAGTGATCAGACTTTGGCAGTGATGCAGCTTATAGTCTGGATCTATGGATCAGTCAAAGATTTCTGTATCATTGCCAGATAGCGGCACGGCATCACTGTAACCACGACAACAAGTGAACACTACGTCTGCTGCCTGCTGGCGATCACATGATTGCGATTTCAGTTTTTCTGGCTAATAAAATAAAATTATTTAGATGAAATATTGTAATTTTAAGACTAGATTTGGTTGATTTTCATGACGGAAACACATGATGCGTTCAGGGACCATTGGTCAGTTACAAATCCTTGAGTTTCTACTGATTCTGGCTGGAAAATGAAATTATATTGATGAAATGTTGTTATTTTAAGCTTGGATTTGGGTCATTTTGAATGTGATGCCCTCAAGGACTGTCAATAAGCTAAAAATCTTTCAGTTTTTACAGTTTCTGCTGGATAAATTGTGTGGAAAATAAAATTATTTTGATGAAATATTGTAATTTTAAAGCTTAGATTTGGTTGATTTTCATGACAGGAACACGTGATACGTTCAGGGACCGTTGGTAAGTTAGAAATCTTTCAGTTTTTCTTGTTTCTGGCTGATAAAATAAAATTATTTTGATGAAATGTTGTCACTTTAAGCTTAGATTTAGTTTATTTTGAACGTGGTGCGTTCAGGGACCGTCGGTCAGTTAGAAATCTTTCAGTTTTTATTTATTTATTTTTATTTTATTATCCCTTATTAATCCCACGAGGGGAAATTCTGATTTGCGCATATCTCCCAATTGGGGGAGTCAGAGCGACGGGTCAGCCACGGTACAGCGCCCCCTGGAGCAGGGAGGGTTAAGGGCCTTGATCAGGGGCCCAACAGTGGCCACATAGGGGTCCAGAGACTTAACCGTTGAACCACCACTGCCCCCAATTTACAGTTTGTGGCTGATAAATGGTGTAATTTGGGTGTTTTTTCCAGGATAACCTCCCTTTTGGGTTTTAGAATTGACAGGATTCAGTCTCTGTCATCCTCTGAGGAAATTAAATTAGATCTTCACCTCTCCTCTCGCTGTATTTCGGCTTCACTGCTTTGTTGGCGCCGCCTTTCTTCTTCTTGTGTTTCTCCGTCTTTTCTGCGTCCTGTTTGTCGTCCGAGTCCTGACATCCTGAATCATCTGCCGGTGGCTCGCTGAGAAACAATGAGAACAACGTAAAACTCAGATTCTCTCTGACATATAAACTTTCACCAGGACATGACTCAGATCTGAAACATTCAGCTTCACACTGACGAATGAAAAATACTCAAAATAAAGACGTTTCAGTTTCATAATCCGACCCGCTGAGAATGATTTAAGGTGAAACTCTGACGTCTGGAACCAGCAGCTTTTACTGCAACGATTTCCAAACATTTTACTGAAGAAATACTAAAAATAAAAACAAAATCTGCCTTGAATTCATTTGGAAAAAGTCCCTTTTTGCTCTGCTGGGGAGTTTCCTGTGAGATAAACGGCATCTCTGTCCAAATGTTCTGTTTATATCACATTAAAACAGTATAAAACTAATAATTCTGAATATCTGATGTAAAAGTTGCTTTTTAGATGACATAAAATCTTGAAGAAATGAACCGTAGAAATGTTTTCTAGACTAAAACAGAACCTCTTACTGAACATTTCAATTGTATGAATTATTTCGGATTAAAAAAACGTAGAGACAGTTCAAATTCACTATGTTTTATTGTGTTTTTTCTCTTGTTTTTGTCATTTTAAGCTCAGATTTGGTTGATTTTCATGATGGAAACATGTTGCATTCAGGGACCATCGGTACGTGAGAAATCCTTCAGTTATTACTGTTAATGGCTGACAATTATTTTGATGAAATATTGTCATTTTAAATCTTAGATTTGGCTGATTTTCAATGTGATGCATTCAGGGGCTGTCAGTAGATTAAAAATCTTTCAGTTTTTACAGTTTCTGGCTGATAAATCATGTGGAAAATAAAATTATTTTGATAAAATATTGCCATTTCAAGATTTGATTTGGTTCTTTTTGAATGTGATGCATTCAGGGACCGTCGTTACATTAGAAATCCTTCAGTTTTTACTGTTTCTGGCTGGAAAATTAAATTACTTTGATGAAATATTGTAATTTTAAGATTAAATTTGGTTAATTTTGAACGTGATACAATCAGGGACCTTCTGTAAGTTCGAAATCTTTCAGTTTTTACTGTTTCTGGCTGGAAAATAAAACTATTTTGATGAAATATCGTCAACAAAAAGGTCCTTTTTGCTCGGCCGGTTGCTTTTCTTCGAACACACCTGTGAGATAAACGGCATCTCTGTCCAAAATGACATTTTCCCATCAGGAAAAACTGGCAGACTTTAACTCGGTCCTCATCGCCTTCAGCAGAATCTGTGAAAAACAGAACAACAAAGAGAAAATTACTGAACTTTAAGTAATATGAATATGTTTGAAGGGTAAAATTTTAAAAACCCACAGTTAAATAGTTTAAATTCATCTTAAACATCTAATTTTACTGAGTTTTGTCGCTTGTGTGTGTCATTTCCATCCAGAAGAAACCTGTCGGTCAAATAAAAATTCAATATAAATCAAAATTTGGCATGAAGAGGAACAATTTTGGGTCTTTTTCTGGACTAATAAGAGACGATAGAACTACTGCATCAGCTGTTCTACCTTCATAGTAGATGAGAACCTGGTAAAACATGGAGGGAACCGACAGGAAATGGTTAGAAATAGTTAAAATTCATTATTACCATCTCTGACTAACTGTTTTGTCTCCTGTTTATGACGTTTCCAGCCAGAAATCACCTGTTGGTTGAATAAAAACTTCCTATAAATCTAATTTTGCCGTAGATATGAACAGTTCTAGAGATTTCACTCCACATTATCGTGTCTCTTCTACGTAAACTAGATTCCTTTTGTGTCTCCTATTTGTCGTTTTCTATCTTGTTTTTGTCGTTATCTCTGTTTTGTTGTTTTCTGTCTCATTTTTGTCTTTTTGTGTCTCGTTTTTGTTGTTTTCTGTCTCATTTTTGTGTCTTGTTTTTATTATTTTATGTCGAATCTTTTACTGGATTCTTCTCTACCTTAATCACGTCTGACGGTCCAGTAAAGCATCTGAAGCAGAGATAAGTGGGAGGATTTGACTTGTCCTCTGTAAATGATGCAACAGGTGGTCACGTCTCGACCCTGGAGACTCAGATGTCAGCCAAGTAGTTCCTGAACGGCCTATTTACAGAACCCACCGTGACTCACAAACACTCCGATTATCAGCCGGTACAACTTTCTAACATCTGGTTCCAGACATTACTGGAAGAACGGGGATGTTCTTCATTCCTCGGAAACTCAATCTCACGGATCCTGACTCACTTCCTGTGTGGAAGGAGAAAGTCTGGCAGCGGTTCAGGAGCTCAAACCACATGACAGCAGAACTTACCAGAATACTAATCGCTCCCAGTCACCCAGAAACCCTCTGACCGTCCGCTACCGAGGAAATAAACTGATGTCCAGCCGCTAAAATGAAAACTGACATCAGTGCAGCTGAACGACTAATTTTAATTCTAAACGTGGCCTGGTGTGGTCTACATGTGAAAAACGCAGTAAAAGCTTCATTTTCTTGCTTTCTCACTACAGAAAATAAAGGTTTCAAGAATCAAAACCTGCATTTTAAAGAATCTTAAGCCGCTGTTGGTCAATCTAGTCCAGACTAGACCAGTTTATATGTAGTGGTTTTAGATCTGGACCTGGTCTAATGTGATCTATGTGACAAAAAAAGATAGATCGATAGATAGATAGATTAAACCTTTATTGATCCCACAGCGGGGAAATTGACAGTGTAACAGCAGCAACTACAACAGTTAGAATAAAAAGGAGAGCAGCACACAGTGCATACACAGAAATGATTTTTTTTCATCTCTAACTTAATGTACACCAGTATGTGTGAACCTGACAGACAGATCTACCTCCTGAGGTTTTTTGGTTGTCAGCTGGGACTCCTGCCTCTGGTCCAGGTGAGTCTGTCAGGTGAGTCCCACCGTGTCTCTCCTCCTCTGCTGCACCTGAAACCACCGCTGATCCACCTGACGCCATCCTCAGACCTAAGATTTAGAAGAAACGTGTTACTTCAGAAAAGTCTGCCGTGTCTCTGAGGCTTTGTTTGTGTGACACTCCTCAAACTGGAAAAATCACTTCTCAACGCGGAAGTGGCCACTATAATGGCGATTTACGACAACATTATAAACATTTAATCAAGAAAAGAACACATCAATATTAAGATCAGACACTTACAAATAGGAGCGTGTGTTTTGAGCCACGGGGAACAGAGTTTTTCAGTTATTTCAGGCACTAACCGGCAAAGAAAACGCTTCTGACTCGTCGTCGCCCTTTGACCTCTGGCTGGGTGCGTCAGCGGGGATTGTGGGTAATGTAGTGTTCACATGTTTCCCTGAAAAGTGTCTTTTGTTTGTTAGGGAAAGCTGAATATTAACAGGAAATCTACAAGTCAGAACACTAGTTTCTCATCGCTTTAAAATTATCTGAGATTTTTTTTCCAATTTAACTGTTAAAATTTTAAAAATCTAAATTATCGCGTGATTTGTAGTCAGAACCCGTGACTACGCGTCATGTGACCCGGTGTGTTGTTAGCAGTTAGCAGGCGCTCAGAAGAAGATGATTTGTCGTCAGAAACACTCGATTTAAACGCTAAAAACAATAGCGTTTGTAAAATGGACTGAATCCAGATTTATTTTTGCGCCGCTGCTGCATTTCCTTTAACGTTTTTTTAACCGTAGGACCGATGAATGTTGTTCTGTGAAGCAGTTTAGAGCTCCAGTCTGCGCCGAAGGTAAGAAACTGTGATGCTAGTAGGTGTAATAACTGAGTTTTTACTCGACTTTGGCATTTTAATGACCCTGACATTGTCCAAATTGTGTCTGAAATGAGGTGATATCCGTCCAAAATGACTCAGATTTATCCAAAATTGATCTAAAATGACAGAAAAAACGTCTAAACTGACTCAAATGTGTCCAAAATAAAGTCAAATTGTGTCCTCAATGACTGCAGCGTTCTCAAAATGACTCAAAATGAGTCTAAAATGACATTTTGGACTAATTTTGGGTCATTATGGACTATTTTTAATGCATTTGGGACAAGTTTTAGTCATTTGGGAAGGATTTCACCTCATTTTGGACAAATTTTTAGGAATTTTAGATCAATTTTAGTTATTTTGGACTCGTTTTGGTTATTCTGGACATTTTTTGTGGACATTTTTTAGTAGTTTTGTTTACTATAACTTTTCTAAAATTCATCAAATTTGTCTAAATTGTCTGAAATGAGATGAAATATGTCCAAAATGACTCAAAATTAGTGTCATTAGTGTCGTTCTGTACAATTTTTACTGTGTTTTGGACTAATTTTGGATAAAGTTGGGTCATACTGGACAGATTTCACCTCATTTCGGGTACATTTTGGACAAATTTTAATACTTTTAGATCAATGCGAAATATAAGTTTAGAGTGAAGTTTTGTTTGACCAGAAAGTTTCTTCTGGCTGGAAGTGACTAAAACAAGCAAAAAACCCTCTGTTTTCTAGATGCTAATGAGGAATATTAACTATTTCTGACATGCTAATGTCGTTTTCTCTTCACCACTGTGGCTCATCATTTTATTATTGTTTGGTTATAGAAGTAGAGGATGGCAAAGATACTTGGCTGCCAGTTTATTGTCTAAATAACCGATTCATCCTAATTCAGTTAAAATTCACCATGTCTTAATGAGTTTAATCTCTTGTTTGTGTCAAACGTTTCGGCCAAACCAAAGTTCACTATGAAACTAAATCTGGCTTTAGGATGAGTAATTTTGGCTCTTTTTCGGGACTATAACAGACTATAGAACTACTGCATCAGCTGTTCTACCTTTGTAGTGGACTAGAACCTGATAGAACATGGAGGGAACCAACAGGAACATCTGGAATGAAGTAGAAGCTGCATTTTCACCAAAAAATTGTGAGAAATTCATAGAACATAAATGACAAAAACATGAGACAAACGACAAAAGTCAGACAAAAAAGACAAAAACAACTAAAACAAGACACAATATTGCAAAAATGAGACACAAAATGACAGAAAGGAGACACAAAATGATAAAAAAAAATTGGCAAAAAAAAGTTAGAAAGCCACAAAAAAATGGACAACCGACACAAAAGAGACAAAAAACACAAAACGACAAAAACAATGCTCAAAACGATGAATAAAGCAAAACACAAAATGACAAAACTTGAGACAATGACAAAAATCAGACAAAAAAGAAAAAAACAATGCAAAATATTACAAAAACGAGACATGAAATGACAAAAACGAGACACAAAATGACAAAAATGAGACAAAAATGAGACAAAAATGACCAAAACTAGACACAAAAACGAGACAAAAAATTACAAAAACAGACAAAATATTACAAAAATGAGACACAAAACGACAAAAGAACAATGAACAATCTAATATTTTACTTTCTGATCCAAACAACTTGTCATGGTCTAGAAATGATTTTAAATTTATAGTTTTTCTAATTTACAATCTGCAGTTAATGTCTTCTCTGGAATATTTACACTTTGAGGACCAGATTGGACCCTCTGGAGGACCGCTTTTGGCCCGTGGGCTGCATGTTGGACACCCCTGATCTAAACCCACAAATTAAAACTCACTATAAATCTAAAGTTTATCTTATCCAGGAGTGATTTCCAGCCTTACCTGTGCCTCTCTCTCAGATGAACGCTCTGGTGGCTCTCTGTCACTTCTGTGAGCTCCACGGTCCTCGGACGTTGTTCTGCACCGAGGCCCTCCACCCCCCGTCCCCGGACCCCTCGTCCCAGGCTGGAGCTCCGGCGCCTGGAGACCGGGACCGAGACGGAGACCGGGAGGGAGAAGGGCTGACGATGAGGGCCAACAGCTCGGCCACGCAGAGGGGGGAGATGTGTGAGGTGAGCAGATGGAAGATGATCGGAACATGAGCTGATCAGATAGTTTGATCTCTATCTCCCATCTCATCCTGGAGACGTTCTTCTATCTCCATGTTTCCTCTCTGCTCTGCTCATCATCTAGAAAGATGTTCCTCCATGCTGGATGGATCTCCAACAACCCGCTCCTCTGTTCACTGTTTCTGAGCCGAGCTGCATTCATTCATTCATCCAGTAGCTTTGATCTTACTCTGTCTCTACTGATCTCAGTTTTGTGTCTCGTTTTTGTTGTTTTGTGTCTCATTTTTGTCATTTTGTGTCTAGTTTTTGTCATTTTCAGTCTTGTTTTGTCATTTTGTGTCTAGTTTTTATTGTTTTGTGTCTCGTTTTTGTCATTTCATGTCTCATTTTTGTCATTTTGTGTCTTGTTTTTGTCATTTTCAGTCTTGTTTTGTGTCTCGTTTTTGTCCTTTTGTGTCTCGTTTTTGTCATTTTGTATCTCATTTTTGTATTTTCGGTCTTGTTTTTGTCGTTTTCTGTCTCGTTTTTGTTGTTTTGTGTCTCGTTTCTGTCGTTTTGTGTCTGGTTTTTGTCGTTTTATGTCTCGTTTTTGTTGTTTTGTGTCTCGTTTCTGTCGTTTTGTGTCTGGTTTTTGTCGTTTTATGTCTCGTTTTTGTTGTTTTGTGTCTCGTTTCTGTCGTTTTGTGTCTGGTTTTTGTTGTTTTATGTCTCGTTTTTGTTGTTTTCGGTCTCTTATTTGTCCTTTTGTGTCTCGTTTTTGTCCACACTGATCAGATAGCTTGATCTTTATCTCCCATCTCCTTGGTTTTGCAGTTTTCCATCTTGCAGGTGCTCCGTCTTACAGTTTTCATTTTTCCTCTTTAGGGATGTCGGTCTCTTCCTGCGTCTCACCCGGGTTTTGTGAGCATCGATGATGAAACGGGCATCAGATTTCTGAGCCACCAGCATCCCAGACAGCCTCAGCTGTTCAGCGTGGTCCGCCAGGCTTGTGTCCGGAGTCTCAGCTGTGAGGTAAACACTGACGTACTTCACTGCAAATACACAAAACTAGACTCAAAATGTGTGCACAGTGACATATATCTGGTCAGCAGTTACCCAAAAGTAGTCCCAAAATGACCAAAACTTTTCTAAAATTCATAAGATTTGTCTAAATTTTGTCCTAAATGAGGTGAAATCCATCCAAAATGACTCAAGTTTATCCAAAATTGATGTAAAATGACAGAAAAAACTCTAAAATGACTCAGATGTGTCCAAAATAAAGTAAAATTGTGTCGTCAATAACTGCAACGTTCTCAGAATTACTCAAAATGAGTCTAAAATGACATTTTGGACAATTTTAAATCAAATTTAGTCATTTTGGACTCGTTTTGACAATTTTTTTGGTGAGATTTCGATTATTTGGGACATTTTTTATTTGTTTTGTTTACTTGAACTTTTCTAAGATTCCTGAAATTTGTCTAAATTGTGTCTGAAATTAGGTGAAATTCGTCCAAAACGACTCAAGTTTATCCAAAATTGATCTAAACTGACATAAAAAAAGTCTAAAATGACTCAAACGTGTCCAAAATAAAGTCAAATTGAGTCCCCGATGACTACAGCGTTCTCAGAATGACATCCTGCTGTTTCCTCCTCCAGGTGTGTCCTGGACGTGAAGGCCCGATCTTCTTTGGCGACGAGCAGCACGGCTTCGTCTTCTCTCACACCTTCTTCATCAAAGACAGCCTGGCCAGAGGCTTCCAGCGCTGGTACAGCATCGTCATGGTGGCCATGGACCGGATCTACCTCATCAACTCCTGGCCGTTCCTGCTGCGACACCTCAGACTCACCATCCAGAGTCTGCAGAGCACCGCTCTGAAGGTACAACACAGGAGCCTTTCATCCCTTCAGTCTGATGAATAAATACACAACGGATAAATGAGGGCTCGAAGTTTCTGGGAAATGTGATTTACTGCGTTTTCACTTGAGGTAGAATAACTGAGGAGAATAATTTAGATTTAACCCTGTAAAACCCACTGTTGCACAAATACAACATCAGTTTTATTTTTTTAAATATTATTTTCTACTATTTGTATATATGTGAATATGGACACGATTGTATGGCTACGATCTGTCCTATTTATGTGGAAATGTACATTAATTAAAAAAAAAACATTTTTTTTGTTTGTTTGTTTTTGGTTTTTTGCTCATTTTCCTCTATATTTGGGTTTATTATTATTATTATTATTATTATTATTATTATTATTATTATTATTGTTATTTAGATTTTTTAGTTTTACTTATTTTTTCAAATTTCTTTCTATATTTGGGTTTTAAAAAAAAAAAAAATATATATATATATATATATATATATATATATATATATATATATATATATATATATTATTTTATTAATTTTTTGATAATTGTTTTCTATATTTGTTTTATTTATTAAATTTTTTTGTTGCTCATTTTCTTCTGGATTTGGGTTTATATATTGTTAATATTATTATTTAGTTTTGCTTTATTTTTTTCTCATTTTTTTCTATGAGTTTTTTATATATATGTGTGTGTGTGTGTGTGTGTGTGTGTGTGTATATATATATTTATATATGTATGTATATATGTGTGTATATATATATTTTTTGTTTGTTTATTTTATTGGAGTTTTTTATAATTTTTTTGATATTTTTTTTCTTTTACTTTTTTTATCATTTTCTTCTAGATTTGGATTTCTATATTTTACTATTATTCATGGTTTTTTATTTTTAGCTCATTTTTTTCTATATTTGGGTTTTACAGGGTTAAGTGACCTGTGTAGTAGCTGTTGGACTGAAACTGACAGTAATTTACTGAGTTTTTGTGATTTATCCAACAGAAAACTCGTTTGAACTCTTGCTGATATCCTCAAACATTGAGTTTAACCTGCTGAACGGTTAAAAACACAGAAAAACTCAGTTTACCAAACAAGATTGTCAGAGTGAAGCTTCGGTTCAGATTGAAATCATGTGAGGGATCATCAGCTGTGTGACAGTCACACTGTCAGGACAGCTGACCGTTTAAACTGGGACTGACCAGGCATTTTTGGCATCATATATTATTTCAAATTGATCAGTCGATCAGCCCTACTACTGTCATGTTTCTGTATCTGTAAAAAATGCTCTAAACTATTCAGGTCCATCTCCAAAATGAGCAACAAAATTTACACAAAACAAGAGAAATGAGATGCTAAATGGCCCCCTAATGAGGACTAAGCTTTGTACAGATGATGGATGTCTTATTTTGTGTGGTCTGCAGGTGTTTGACAGCGAACAGGGCGTTTGTCCTCAGAGAGCTGTGAGGATGAACAGCGTGTTTTCTCCGGCCGTCTTTCCTCACCAGCGTAGCGGCAACGCAGCCCGATCCCTCACCTCTTTAACCCAACATCCCAGCCTCTGGGCCAGCCTGCACTCCTCCTTCAGCTGGTCGGTCCTCAGAACCACGTCTCCGGTTAGTTTACGCTCTCTCTGCAGTGTCTAATCCGCCTTTCTGTCTCATTTCCAGGCTGCTGAAGGCCTGCGGCAGTCGACTGACGGAGAAACTCCTGGAAGGAGCTCCGACCGAAGACACTCTGGTCCTCATAGAGAGACAGACAGGTAGAAGCAGCATTCTAATTTAACCTTCTCAACTCAATTTGGCTCATTTTTCCTCACATTACTCCACCAAGGAAGGAAACGAGACACAAAAACTAGTCATAAAATGAGAGAACAGCGATTTAAAAATGACAAATATGAGAGAAAACGACCACAAAGAGACAAAACTGTCCCAAAAACACAGTAAATGACCAAAAGAAGATATAAAGCAAGAAAAACGAGACACAAAAATGAGACACAAAATAAAAGGAGATAAAAAATGACAAATGAGGAAACTGTTCCAAAAGACACAGTAAATTACCAAAAAAATATAAAACAAGACACAAAAACTGCAAAAATTAGTCACAAAATGAGAGAACAGCTATTTAAAAATGACAAATATGAGAGAAAACGACCACAAAGAAACAAAACTGTCCCAAAGACATGTAAAACAACTACAAAAATGTGACACAATTTAAAAGAACAACATAAAGGGGATAAAACTGTATGTAAATAAATATCTATAGTATGTGAAGATAAAACTTTCTCAGAAACACAGTAAATGACCAAAGCAAGATATAAAACAAGAAACATGAGACACAAAATAAGAGAAAGGAGATAAAAAAAAGGCAAATATGAGAGAAAACTGTTCCAAAGACACATAAAACAACAGCAGAAATGTGATGCAAAATTAATAAAACAACGTAAAGGAGATAAAACTGTCTGTAACTAGTTAAACATCTACAGTGTGTGGAGATAAAACTGTCCCCAAAAACACAGTAAAAGACCAAAACAAGATCTAAAACAAGAAAAACGAGACACAAAATAAGATAAAGGAGAAAAAAAATGACAAATATGAGAGAAAACTGTTCTGCCACAACTATAACTGCAATAAGAAATGACATAAAGGAGATAAAAGGGAAACTCAGACTTTTTAAAAGCTGTAAAAATGAAGTAGTTAAATATCTAAAGGATATGAAGCCTCCATTTTTCCAGATGTTTATTTTTGGCATATTTTAAAGTGTGACTTATCAGAGGTTTCAGCCTATTCCTGGTTGTTTTTCCTGACTGACTGATGATTAGTCCACATGTGACTATTATCTCATTAATGGAGTCATTTAGGCATTTAAAAAAGACATCAGAGTCAATGACAAAACATTTTCCAGCGATGGAAAAATCCCAAACCTTTCACCGGTGCAACACTCCGACACGTCCGTCCTTCTGGGGAAAGTTTGGCCTCATGATGACGGATGATTTCAGCTCCTGTCATGTGTTTCAGTCTGATTCACCGGGTCAGTCTGAGCAGAGAGTCAGAAAAACACCGTGATTCACTCCAACGCTCCACAAACACAGTTCAGTTCAGATTTAGAAAGAGATTAACAGATTTTCAGATATTTCCTGGTTGCTGATTTTCTGACGTGTGGGATTTTAATTCCCTTTTTCCTGCTAGTGTTTAAATCAACTGTACAGGAATGAAGAAGGTTTAAATGTGTGGGAGGCAGCTTCATGATATCTGTTGGTGTAGATCAGAGATGAGACTTTACAGTAACGGTTTGTTTTGGAGACCCGTCACCCTCATCGTCATCATCCTCACCATGTGTTCTTTACGTCTGGATGTGGAGGCTGAAACGGGACATTATTCCCTGGAAATTCCCTTTATTGACAAACAAACTGTTTTCATTCCAACAGAGCAGGAGGAGGAGATGAGCTGCTGGGAGGGAGCAGAGGGAGGCGGGGCCAGGTCGCAGCGCCACCAATCAGAGAGCGGAATGGTCCACGACTTCCTGTGTGAGGACGCAACGTTGTGTGACTTACCTGGGCTGAAGTTTAGGTCACTGAGGCACCTGAGACAGGTAAACCTGGGGGCTGTTTACCTGTACTGTGAGTCATTACACGGAATTAATCCTGGAAGTTTACAGAAAACTGGAAAATACAAGTTTACCCTCTGAAATCCTGTCCCATTTAGAGTAACTTTAACTAATGTAGAGCAACTTTAACTAATATAGAGCAACTTTAATTAATACAGATCAATTCTAACTCATTTTTAAGCAACTTTAACTCATTTAGAGCAACTTTAACTCATTTAGAGCAACTTTAACTCATTTAGAGCAACTTTAACTCATATAGAGCAACTTTAACTCATTTAGAGCAACTTTAACTCATATAGAGCAACTTTAACTCATATAGAGCAACTTTAACTCATATAGAGCAACTTTAACTCATATAGAGCAACTTTAACTAATATACAGCAACTTTACCTATTATAGAGCAGTCTAGACATTGTTAATGTGGTAAATGACTATTCTAGCTGGAAACAGCAGATTGTTAATGGAATATCTCCATAGGGGTACAGAGGCTAAATGACATGTGTGCGATCATTCATGTCTATAAATTGAATTTTACAGTGTCTGTCTGATAAATGATGGAATTTTGCAGATTGTTTTTTAAAGATAAGATTCCTTCAAACCCGCTGGCATGTTTTTAGAGTTCAGAGCATTTACAGAAAACTGAAAAATACAGGAGTTCTTGCAGGAAATTGTAGTTGATTGTATTATTCTGATTCCTGAATAGTTTACAATGATTAAATAAATTTATCCAAGTTTTCTTCTGGCAGCTCGTATTGTGTATCTGAGCTGTTGCAGGTCTTCAGTGTTGTTTTTTCTTCTCCAGGTCCTCGGAGCTGCTGACTTCAGACAGCTAGCGTGGCACGTCCTGATGGGAAACCAGGTCATATGGAGAGGAGCAGACCCTGGCCTCATCCAATCAGCTTTCACCGTGCTCAAGGTACTCTGCTGAGGCACCAGGTTTACTATGATGTTGGTAAATTATAAATAAGACTTGTAGTAACACCTGAGAGACAACAGCATACTGTTATTATAATCAGCAGTAAACTTCTCTGATTCATGTCGTCCGCTGAAGGAATCAAAAAGCAGCAACGGATCCAAAACACACCTAAAATTCACACTAAAGGAACCTAAAAGTAGCTTCAATCCACACTAAAGGAACCTAAAAGTAGCTTAAATAACACTAAAGGAACCAAAAAGGAGCTTCAATCCACACTAAAAGAACCTGAAAGTAGCTTCAATCCACACTAAAGGAACCTAAAAGGAGCTTCAATCCACACTAAAGGAACCAAAAAGGAGCTTCAATCCACACTAAAAGAACCTGAAAGCTGCTAAATGACACACGTGTGATCCTTCCTGTCTATAACATGACTGTATTTTCTATTTTCCCATCAGTCTTTGCTGCCGGTCGGCTGCGTTCGCTCGGTTCCCTACAGTGCTCAGTATGAAGAAGCCTACAAGTGTAACTTCCTGGGTCTGAGTCCAGATGTTCTGATTCCAGCTCACGTCAGCTCCTCAGGTAGGAAACATCCTCTAAACTCTTTACCCTCATGAAAACTTCACCTTCAGATCATCTTATTTTTATTTCTCCTGCAGAGTTCTCGGTTCTGGTGGACGTCATTCTGGACCGGAGCAGTCAGACGTCGGCTGGAGGTGAAGACGACGTTGGTTCTGTGTATCAGTTCTCCCTCAGCAGTGCAAACACCCAGCCAACAGACAGAGGTGAGGAAATAGAGATTAAAAGTCAAAGTTTTTAGCTCGTAACTACCAAAAATTATCCAGAAAAACAGACTAGTCCAACACCCATGATGTTATTTTATACTAGTTAAATTACATACCAAAGGCACCAAAAGGCAGCATTGACAATGGAAATAAGTGCTTTTTAGTACAGAAATAAGATCTTTGTTGAGAATTTACTAAACAAGATCAAGTATTAGGGTTAAGATTCTACAATATTAGTTAGTTGGTTGTTGCAGCATTAATTATAGTTTCACTATTACATCACATTTAAAAGGAAAACTTGGCAAAATGTACAGATTTCCTTGTAGAGCTGCAATGATTTGCTAATTGATTAATCAGTTTGAGTCGTTTTTTAAAAATAAAAACAGTCTAAATTCTGGGAGTTCATCTCCTTAAATGTGAATAATTTCTGGTTTCTTTCAGTAACCTGAATATTTTTGGACAAAACAAGACATTTCCACCATTTTCTGACATTTTATAGACCAAAAACTAATCAAATAATCCAGAAAAATGTCCACAAATTAACTGACAATGAAAATAATTATTAAATCAGGTTAACAGAAGTAAATCAAACAAGTTTAAGGATTGGAGTTAAGATTCTACAATAGTAGTTAGTTGGTAGTTGCAACATTAATTAGTTTTGCTATTACATCACATTTAAAAGGAAAACTTGGGCGAAATGTACAGATTTCCTTATTATTTGTCAACTATTGAATATATCACTAAGTATTTGGAAGTGTGCTGCTCCTAAATACTGTATAAAAACTCAGTGGGGCTTATTTTAACTCATTCCAGACAATTTCCTCCAAACAATGATGCAACTAAACCTCTTTTATGTCGACATACATGCAATTTTTCAATACAAAATCTGTCTTTTTCCTCAACATGAAGACTAACAAGCAAGTGTTATCTTATTAAATGATGGAAGATCTGTTCTGCAGAAAACAAGGTACAACACGTATGTTTAGTCTTTACAGTAACACAGATAAGAGCTTAAAGTAAAGCAGCGACTCTGAAAACAGCCGACGGCTCACAGGGGTTCAATCAGAGCAGCTGGAAATATCAAAGCAGGAAAAATGTTCAGGCATGTCCACGATGTTATAGAATTAATAAAAAAAAAACAGAAAAACTCCCAGGATCTGGAACTAATCATCCACTCCCTGGAACACAACTCTCCAGCTTGAACATGTTGTGTCAGCAGGTTTTTTTTAGACAACACATGTGGAGAAAAGGTTGAAATTATTCCTGTAGAGTAGCAGTCATGTGTGGAGCTGTCAAAACATTAACCCTTCCAACTCCAGCGGCACTTTCTGGAGGCTTTTTGGCTACATTTTTCTTCACCGTGGGTTAATTTTTCAATCTAAAGTCCTGCAGCTCTACAGAAACAGAATGAAGAAGGAGAGAAAATGAAGAAATATCTGAGAAAACAAATAAAAATAAATCATGGAAAAGAAAATTGCACAACATCTCCAGCATTTTTCAAGTGTCCACAGATGTTACCAGCACTGGAAAAAACGACACATACTGCAGATATTTAACTATTTACATGTTTTATTTGTTTCCTAAAAACTGCCTGCAGTTCAACCTAAAAGTCTCTGAATTTTCGTCACCTGACTGTTGGTCGCAGCTCAGTCAGTCTTAGTTTATTATTTGCACAGAGAAACTCCAATTTTTTTGTTTTTCACAGAGTCTGTTTACTGCAAAAACTTTATTTTTTAGAGAATTTTTAAATGAGCCGTGTGGACTAAAATGATTTTAATGAAATATGGCGATTTAAAGCTGATATGTCTTTGTGTTTTTACAGTTTCTTGCTCATAAATGGTGTCATTTTGCTGATTTTTTTTTAATACCAGAGGGTTAATTAATTGAATCTTTGTGGGTTTTTTCCAGGTCCAACGTTGCTGAATAAGCTGGAAGTGGCTTTATCTAACGAGAATCTGTCGGTGGACGTCGTGTCTCACTGTCTGCTGTGTCTGAAGGAGGAGTGGATGAAGTGAGGAAATCACTTTAACACATTTAGACATTATTACAGACTCCTAGTGTTGTTGTTTTTCTGAAAAGTCGTAAAAAAAAATCCCCTCCTCTAGATCTTTGCATCTGTTTCTGAGTTGGAGGTTGACATTTATTCCAGTTATTTTTAGCTGCAGTGACTAATTTTTTTCCACAGATACCACAACATCCTGTTTTATTTCACAGAAGTTCAAAACCCAGATATCTTCTGGATCTTCTTTAAAATGTGTCTGTTTATTATCCCAAAATAGTTTTTCTAATATTGACTTTTATCCAATACAAATAAACATTTTCTGACAAGATTCTCTCATTGGAAAAACAAATTATTTTCTAAACACTAACCGACATTTTTCCACCTTTTTCTGACGTTTTAGAGACTAAAAAAACTCACAGATTAATTCAGAAAAACAGTGAAAATAATCATTAAATCCTCTGAGATCAGAATCGGAAATACGTTATTGATTAAATTCACTAATTGTTGTTTTCATTTAAACATTCTGTCATTCTTGTATATTCTGTTGATTTTTTTCACATTATATTTAATATTTCTTAAATCTTATTTTATTTTATTTGACATCCTGATATTTTGTGGTGTCTTATTATTTATTTATTTATTGTGTTGATTCCTTCCACATTATACATATATTTTATCTTATTTCACTTTATTTTTATTTTATTTTATATTAGTTTACCTTCACATATTTCACTTTATTTTTTTTATTTTATTTTGCATGCTAATATTCTGTTGTCTTATTATTTATTTAGTTTGTTGATTTCTTCCGTTATTTTTTCAATTTTTATTTTATTTATTTAGTTTTATTTTACCTTCACTTATATCACTTTATTTTATTTTGATTTCATTTTATTTTATTTTGATTTCATTTTATTTGATTTGATTTTGTTTTATTTTGTTTTGCATCCTAATATTCTGTGTTGTCTTATTATTTATTTATTCTGTTGATTTCTTCCATATTATATTATACATAATTTTGATCTTTTTTCACTTTATTTTATTTTAATACATTTTTATTTTATTTTACCTTCACTTATTTGACTTTATTTTTTTTATTCATTTTAATTTTATTTCGTTTTATTTTATTTCGTTTTGCATCCTAATATTCAGTGTTGTCTTATTTATTTATTCTGTTGATTTCTTCCATGTTACATTATACATATTTTTATCTTATTTCACTTCATTTTATTTTATTTTATTTTATTTTACACCCTAATATTCTATGTTGTCTTATTATTTACCCCAACTTCATTTCCCTCCAGGGTTTAATTAAATCATCTCGGTCTCAGTCTAAGTTGTGAATTGGTGATATATATAAATAGAATTTAATTAAATTCCTTACTGAAAAATTACACAGTATTTCGGAGCAGCACATTTATGCATTTTTAGCTCATATTTTATGTTATTTCTGATTGTTTTCACTAGATTTGCAGACCTCCTCCTGTTTACTGCCAGTTTAATTCTTTGTTTTCCCTCTGACTGTCTGCTGTCTCTCTTCCAGTAAAGTCAAAGTCCTGTTCAAGTTCTCCAAAGTGGACGGCCGAGGGCGGGAGGACACCCAGAAGGTCCTGGCTCTGCTGGGAGCCACGGGGCCCAGCGAGGAGGACAACGTCCGGCTGCTCAAGTACTGGATGACCGGCCTGAGCAAAACCTACAAGAGCCACTTAATGACGGCGGTGCGAGGAGGCGAGAGGAGCCCCAGCCAGTGATGGAGGGGAGGAGGAGGAGGAAAGGAGCTGAAAGGAGGGAGTGTTTTCATCTGCGCTTCAATGGAAGAGGAGCCTGAAAGGAGGCATTCTGCTCCTCCATTAGTGTAATAAAGATCTGTTGTAGATGAACACGATAGATGTGAACTTTAACTTATGACAAACAGCACTTTGTTCCAAACATGAAATAAATAATGTGAACTTTCAGCCTTTTTTGTTGGCTCCATCTTGTGGCGGTTGGGCGGAACGTTTCCCAACAAGAGGAGGAGGAGGAGGAGGAGGAGGAGGAGGAGGAGGAGGAGGTCGGCCTTCCTCTACTTGTTTGAATGGCTGTCGGCCAAACCGGCCTGCAGCGCTGTAAGACAACACTTTTTATGTTTTCTGGTGTCCTGAAATGTACGAGTCGGTTGCATAACGAGGCCTCGCTGCAGTCCGACCGCATCAGCAGGATTTCAGCTCCTTAACGAGGCTCCGGCCGACTGATCCGACGTTATTAGAGCCGCAGTTAAACTCAGCAACACACGGATCTGTTCAGACTTTTTAAAACAAGATATTTAGTGACAGCTTTTCTGTACACGATAGGCAGTATACACGACCGTGTACATGACTGAAAGTTGCTCTACGTCAGTTAAAGTTGCTCTATATTAAAGTTGCTCTATAATAGTTAAAGTTGCTCTATATTAGTTAAAGTTGCTCTATAATAGTTAAAGTTGCTCTATAATAAAGTTGCTCTATATTAGTTAAAGTTGCTCTATATTAAAGTTGCTCTATAATAGTTAAAGTTGCTCTATAATAGTTAAAGTTGCTCTATATTAGTTAAAGTTGCTCTATATTAAAGTTGCTCTATATTAGTTAAAGTTGCTCTATATTAGTTAAAGTTGCTCTATATTAGTTAAAGTTGCTCTATAATAGTTAAAGTTGCTCTACGTCAGTTAAAGTTGCTCTATATTAGTTAAAGTTGCTCTATATTAAAGTTGCTCTATATTAGTTAAAGTTGCTCTACGTCAGTTAAAGTTGCTCTATATTAGTTAAAGTTGCTCTATATTAGTTAAAGTTGCTCTATATTAGTTAAAGTTGCTCTACTAGTTAAAGTTGCTCTATAATAGTTAAAGTTGCTCTATATTAGTTAAAGTTGCTCTATATTAGTTAAAGTTGCTCTATATTAGTTAAAGTTGCTCTATATTAGTTAAAGTTGCTCTATATTAGTTAAAGTTGCTCTATAATAGTTAAAGTTGCTCTATATTAGTTAAAGTTGCTCTATATTAGTTAAAGTTGCTCTATATTAAAGTTGCTCTATAATAGTTAAAGTTGCTCTATATTAGTTAAAGTTGCTCTATATTAGTTAAAGTTGCTCTATAATAGTTAAAGTTGCTCTACATTAGTAAAAATTTATGGAAGTTTTACCAATTTTTTGAGTAATTTTTGACAATTTTTCAATAATTTTTCACAAGTTTCTGCCCTTTTTGGACACATTTGGAGTAAGTTAGAATTTTATTTTCCTCTCAGTTCAACCTAAAACTCTGAATTTTCATCACTTCACTGTTGGTCACAGCTGAGTCATTCTTACTTTATTTTTTTGCAGGACAACTCAGAATTTCTTCTTTTTTACAGAATCCGTCTAAGACAAAAACTCTAGAGAATTTTTGAATGAGCCGCGTAGAATAAAATGATTTAGATGAAATTTCCTGATTGAATCTTTGTGTTTTTACGGTTTCTTGCTTTCTGGAATCATTTGGATGATTTTATTTTTAAAAAGTAAGGACCAGAGGGTTAATTAATTTGCGATTTATGGTTTTATTCCAGGTCCATCGTGAATAAAACAGCTGGAAGAGTCTTTATCTGATGAGAACCTGTCGGTGGACGTTGGTCTGAAGTGAGGAAATAACTTCATTGAACAGATTTTAGCGTCATTCCAGACTCCTGCTGCTGTTGTTTTCCTGATGTTGAGCCTCAGTTAACCCTCCTGCAGGTCAAAATGACCTGTTTTAAAGTTTGCAAATGTGGAAAAAAAATATTTTCACAGTGAAACTTTCAATTGTTTTCATTTTCAACATTTTTGGGAAATCTTTGAACATTTTTTGGTGGGGAAAAAAGAAATGTTAAAAATGTTTCTTAACAACATTCACCAAAAAAAATCAACTAAAATTGGTTGATTTTTATGTGAATGTTCTTAAAGAAAATATCAGAAGTTTTACTGATATTTATGGAATCACTTTAGATATTTTTAGGATTTTTTGGGAAGATTTCTACTCATTTTTTTGAAAATATTTACCAGAATTTTCCTGGCAAATTTGAGGGATTTTTTTTAATGAAACTTTTAAGGAATTATTGCAGTTTTCCTCCTGAAGGTTTTGCAAATTTTCAGAAATTTGGCAAATTTTTTGCTGATTTTCTGGATTTTTTTCAGACAAGGAAACAATATTTTTTGGTGCCTGTAAATGAGGACAGCGGGAGGGTTAACAGGTTTTGTACTTGTGATGTAGATTTTGTTAGAATCTGGTGTAAATTTGTTCTCTAACTGCAGCTTTCCTTCTCAGGAATGTTCTCCTGGTGTTGAGTAATCGCTGCTGCATCCAATCTGGATTCCATTTCTCAAACACAAACTCCTCAAAGTTCCCCTCTGAGGCTAGAGGAGGCTGCTGGATGTTTCTACCCGGCATTAAAGCCAAACTGGAGGTGAAGAGCTCTCACACTCCCTCCTCCTCCTCCTCCTGACGGGACTTTGGGGAAAAAGAACAATCTGTCTTTGACCCCGACAACTTCCTGTCTGAGCTCATTAATAATTAACAGGAAGACGAGGAGGACGAAGAGGAGGAGGACAGATGTGTGCCTGAAGAAGAAGCGTCTCTGTTGTTGGTTTATTTAGAAAAAGCTGCGATCATGTGATGATTAACCGGGATGAGAAGGAGGCCAAATGAAAACCAGACGCTCCAGAGGCATGACTAAGCCCTGATGGGGGAGGAGGAGGAGGAGGACGGGGGAGTCGGGGAATGTGGGGACCGGAGGGGGGAAGGGGGCCGTCCACAGTGAGGTAGGCTCCTGGTGGGAGGGACCAGGACTTAAAGGCAGCAGACCAGCAGACCCAGCAGCACTTTCACTTTGAGGCGAGGAGGAGGAGGAGGAGGCCGGAGCCTTCAGCACAGACCAGACCAGGAGAGACCAGACCAGCAGGCCCCAGACCAGCAGAGACCAGCAGGGACCAGACCAGCAGGGACCAGCAGGGACCAGCAGGGACCAGACCAGCGGAGACCAGCAGGGACCAGCAGGGACCAGACCGGCTGCAGGATTCCAGCTCAGGACTGGACTGTGGAGGCATGGCCTGACGGGACAGATGGGGATTTCTCTTCCTTTCTTTTTGTGGAAAGTACCAGAGAATCTGAGAGGAATGTCAGCATGAAGCTGTGAAGGAGGAAAAGTTCAGCCAGAAAACAACAACAAAACAAACAACAACAACAACAAACAAGAGTCTGCACAGTGTTTTACTGTCAACCACAGAAATGGAGACGGGTCCATTCTTAGAAAGATAAAAGGATGTCACTGCCAGGTGAGAAACTTCCACATCCAGGATTTATTTACTGCAATTCAATCACAGCTCTGCAGAAAAACTCTCTTTATTCACAGATCACAGTTCACTGAGGATAATTCACTCGTTTGTCATAATATAGATGCAGAAAATTCTGTTTTTTAGGAGGCGAACAGTCTGAACCAGCTGCAAAAACACATTTTCTTCTTGTTTTCTGCAGGAAAATATTTTTAAAAATCAACCTCATGTAAAAATAAAAAAAAAATACTGTATTTTATATGTAGGTCATTCTGATTTATATTTTTTAAAAAGTTTTAAGGTGCATTTTTAATGAAAAATTAGTGAATTCTCCTCACTGAGCTGTGATCTGAGAGCTCTAAAGAACACCACTAAATATTGATAGAGATAATAATAATAGTGGAGTTAATACAGTAGATTTACATGACATTGATTTTTAAAAAATATTTTCCTGCAGAGAACAAAAAGTACATGTAGTTTTGCAGCTTATTCAGACTGTTTACCTCCTAAAAAAACGTCATTTCCTGCATCTGTTAGATGAATTCTGCAGAAAACAACAAGAAAATGTGGTCAAGAGTTTTTAGTCCTCCTGTTGGGGTCGATTCTCATAAACAGCACTGATGGAAATCCCCCCCAAAAAATCCCAATAAACATAGTTTATATCTCAATAATAATTCCATTGCTATCCATATTTAGTTCAGCAGCGTTCTGTAGACCTCTCAGATCACAGTTCAATGAGGATAATTCATAAATATTTCATTAAAAATGCAACTTAAAACTTTCTTCTAACCTAAATCAGAATGACCTACAGAAAAAATAAAATAGTTTTACATGAGGTTGATTTTTAAAACTTCACTGAGACGTTAATTCAATCAGAGCTCTGCAGAAAAAAGCACATTTTCTTCTTTTCTGCAGGAAAATATTTTTTTAAATCAGCGTCATGTTAAACAATTTTATTTTTTCTGTATGTCATTCTGATTTAAGTTAAAAAAAAGTTTTATTCTGTATTTTTTATCACTGAAATGTGATCTGAGAGAGCTAAAGAACACTGAACTAAATATTGATAGAAATGGTTCATAATGGAGTTATTATTGAGATATAAACTATGTTTTGGGGGATTTTTGGGGGATTTCCATCACTGCTTTTCCTGTGAATCGACCCCAACAGGAGGATTAAAGACTCTTGACCACATTTTCTTGTTGTTTTCTGCAAACTTTGGTTAATAGATGCAAGAAATGATTCTGAGCAAGCTGCAAAAACACATTTTCTTTTTGTTCTCTGCAGGAAAGTATTTTTAAAAATCAACCTCATGTAAAGCTATTTTATTTTATATGTAGGTCATTCTGATTTATATATTTTTTTTTTAAGTTTTAAGGTGCATTTTTATGAGAAAATTAAACATTGAACCATGATCTGAGAACTAAAGAACACTGAACTAAATATTGATAGAAATAGAGTTAAAAATATTTTCCTGCACAAAACAAGAAGAAAACAGTTTTTCTGCTGCTAAATTAACGTCTCAGTGAAGTGAAACTAAAAAAGAACAACAGCAGTCCAGATTTATGAGTAAAACGTCATGAGTAAAGGAAACCTGAGTAAAAATACACCTTCAAACTTTTTTATAACCTAAATCAGAATGACCTACATATAAATACAATAGTTCTACATGAATTTAAGTTTTAAAAACATTTTAGAAGGTTTCCTGCAGAGAACCAGAAGATATTTTGTGATTTTCTCCACAGAATGAATAATAATAATGTGACTAAAGGGTCGTTAGCCTCCTGGTAGGATCCGTTCTGATGTAAATCTAAATAAATATCATTTATATCTCATTATTTTGTATCTGGATGTAATTCTCCTCATTGAACAGTGATCTGAGATCTAAAGAACAACACTGAGCTAAATCTGGATAGAAATGATTATTAATGGCGTTATTCATGAGATATCCCTGAAAAACCCACTTTTGCTTCATTTTTATTCATTTTTTTGCTATATTTATTTTGTTTAATTTTTTCTTTTTTCTTTTTTATATATATATATATATTTTTTTTTTTTTTTTGCAAAGTTTTCTATATTTGTTTTATTTTTTGCTTGTTTTTTTGCTCATTTTCTTCGATATTTGGGCTTGTATATTATTATTATTATTATTATTATTATTATTATTATTATTATTATTATTATTATTATTATTATTATTATTATTATTTAGATTTTTTCCTTTTTTAGATATTTTTTTCTATATTTGTATATAAAATTTCTATCTTTATATAATAAATGTAAACATATATATATATATATATATATATATATATATATATATATATATATATATATATATATATATATATATATATATATATATATATATATATATATATATATATGAGCAAAAACATAAATAAAATGTTCATTGGATTTACATCAGAATGGATCCTACCAGGAGGTTAAAGACTCTTTAGTCTCATCTGTTATTATTCATTCAGCTCTGTGAATAAAGTGAGCAGGATTCATTCAGAACCTGTTTTCAAAACTCTATGTTCTGTAGTTTTTTATCCTCAGGGTGAAGTCAGGTTCCTTCACTCATACATCTGCTCTGTTTTTATTTAGTTTGACTTCACTGCTGTCTTCATTGAATCAGAAGTGTCTCAGCAGCAGCACAAAAACACATTTTCTTGTTGTTTTCTGCAGAGTTCAGCTAATAGACGCAGGAAATGATGTTTTTTAGGAGGTATGCAGTCTGAACAAGCTGCTAAACCACAGAAAGTTTCCACCGATCATGTGTTTTTGGTTGTGTCTCCGTGTGAGAGCAGTGCTTCTGCTGCTATCGCTGTCGACTGTCGTTTCTGGTGGATGTGACTTTGACAAGGAAGGTGTGAGGAACATTAAGGCGACCATCGACTCCAATCCCACCGGGTTTGTAAGTCCAGACTAGAGAACAGACAGAGCAGGTTTTCTGGTTCCAGATTGTCCTGAAAGCTGAACCTTTGTGTCTCCTGCCTCCTCCAGCGGACGGTTTTTCCTAAAGACTACTATGTGGTTCACCGCTACAGCAGCAGCATGCTCTGTGACTCTCATCCGGTGAGTTTGTTTTCATTTCTTGCTGCTTTTCTTCCCTCTCTGCTTTAATCATGTCCAGACAGATCCGGGTGAAGTTTCACAACAGGCTTGTTAGTCTCTGAGTAATTGATGCGGTTCTTGTGGGGTTTCTTCAGTTTAGTTCAGTTTTATTTCTGTTGTGCCATAATATCCAGAACCCAGACACCTGAACCCCAGAGCAGCCCTGAAGCTTCACATTTAAATGAAGATTTTTCTTCCTGAGCTGCTGCTCTCTTCTTTACATGACGTGTTGTGATGTTTCCATGGAGCTTCTTCTATAGAGATCGGCTTCTATACATGAACTGTTGAACTGTGTTGTATGTCGATGATAACACGCTGTTCCAGTAGATTGATCATTTTGTTGTTTTCTTATATTAAATTACCTATTATTTTTATCCAGCAATGTTACTAAGGATGATCGTTTTACCTCGCTGACATGTTTGAACTACAGCTGCATCATCTGATGTGTTGATGACGTTTTGATGATGTGTGATGACATGATGATATGTTGATGATATGTTGATGATGTCTTGATGACATGTTGATGACATGATGGCGTGTTGATGAGATGTTGGTGACATGTTGATGACGTGTTGATGACGTGTTGGTGACATGTTGATGACATGTTGATGATGTTTTGATGACATGTTGATGATGTGTTGATGAGATGTTGGTGACATGTTGATGACATGTTGATGATGTGTTGATGAGATATTGGTGACATGTTGATGACATGTTGATGACGTCTTGATGACATGTTGATGATGTGTTGGTGACATGTTGATGACGTGTTGGTGACATGTTGATGACGTGTTGATGACGTCTTGGTGATGTCTTGATGACATGTTGATGATGTGTTGATGACGTGTTGACGACGTGTGGATGACATGTCGATGATGTGTTGATGACGTGTTGATGATATCTTGATGACGTGTTGATGAAATGTTGGTGACAGGTCAATGACATGTTGATGACGTGTTGATGACGTCTTGGTGATGTCTTGATGACATGTTGATGTGTTGGTGACATGATGGCATGTTGGTGACATGTTGATGACGTGTTGATGACGTCTTGGTGATGTCTTGATGACATGTTGATGACGTGTTGATGACGTGTGGATGACATGTCGATGATGTGTTGATGACGTGTTGATGATATCTTGATGACGTGTTGATGAAATGTTGGTGACAGGTCAATGACATGTTGATGACGTGTTGATGACGTCTTGGTGATGTCTTGATGACATGTTGATGATGTGTTGATGACGTGTTGACGACGTGTGGATGACATGTCGATGATGTGTTGATGACGTGTTGATGATATCTTGATGACGTGTTGATGAAATGTTGGTGACAGGTCAATGGCATGTTGATGACGTGTTGATGACGTGTCGATGATGTCTTGATGACATGTTGATGACGTATTGATGGCGTGTTGATGAGATCAACACGTTGGAACATACTCTCTGGTCTACCTTGTGGAAAATGTCAGCCACCACCCTGGTCTGCCACTCCACAGCCACCGTACCGGCTGCCCACGCGACATTATTCTTCAGGCTGCTATATAAGTAGAGTTATTATTATTATGATTATTGTTATTATTATTATTATTATTATTATTATTTTTATTATTATTATTATTATTATTATTATTACTATAATGAAGCACCTTGCATTGCCGTACATCTTGTGTATGAACTGAGCTCTACAGATAAACTAACCTTGACTCCTGGTTAGATGCCAGTCTGTGTAACAACAGTAAAGCTGAATCTGATGTTCCCCCTTGCAGTGCTGTGTGTTTCCCGCTGCAGTCGTCCTCCTGGATTCCTGGAATGTTCTGCTCAGGAACCTCTGGGAGGAGCACCTGAACCATTCCCTAATCCTGGACCTGAAGCAGACACTGGACAGAATCATCAGGAGGAACAGGAACACGGAGGTAGGAAGTCCTCTGAGGGTCTGTGCTTGATGTTCCTACTGCTGTCTAACCTGTAGAACCTCATCTCTCCTCAGAGGTTCCAGGAGGAGACCGACCTGGCCCGGTTCTCCACGTCCACCTCCTCGCCCGAGGAGCTCCTGAAGCTGACATCGGAACTTTTCACCCGGTGGCTGGAAGTCGACTGCTCGGCCTCCATGGAGACCTGCTCGCTACCCACGCTGCCGCCCACCGTGGAGAGGAAGGACTTCAGTCCCTCCAGGGCCAGACTCTTGATCACCAGAGCCGTGGGCAGCGAGGAGGAGGAGGAGGAAGGTCGGGCTAAGAAGATGGTGGACCAGCCGTCGACCAGCGGAGCTCCTCTGTCTGTTCCTGCCTCGGTGTGGAGCCCCCTGATGTTCAGACTCTACTGGTGGCTGCTGCCCTAAAGGATCTTCTCCAGACGCTGCACACAGAATGCAAGATGTTTCCTGGCACTGAATGATTGTTTGTGTTTTAATGCAGGAAGCTTTTTTCATATGAAGTCACGTGCACGGGTTGCATTTAACGTCCAAAGTTAGTCCAAACTGCTAAAAGGATCATTCCACAACTGGAAGACATTTAAAAATCAACCTTCTCTTCTCCAGCTATCTACTCCACATTCATCAATAATAGGTATTGATTGGCTCATCTTCCACATCAATGGTAGCATTTTTATTCCATGTTTTCTGTGTTGTTTGCTAACTCTACTCTAATCCATGCTAATGTGATCTGTTTCTCAGCAGTAGAAGCTAGATATTTAGCTGCTGTTACTGCTGACCAAGAGGACAAACTGACTGATGGAAAACAGTCAAGTTCTCTAACTTTGACTGTTTAACTCTAACTCTGATTCTCCCACTCTGACTCTTTAACTCTATAACTCTAACTCTTTGATTCTTTAACTCTATGACTCTTTAACTATGACTCTATCTCTATGACTCTCTACTCTGACGCTTTAACTCTATGACTCTCACTCTGACTCTATCTCTGACTCTTTGGCTCTATGACTCTCTAGCTCTGACTCTAACTCTGACTCTTTAACTCTATGACTCTCTAACTCTTAGACTCTTCAACTCCATGACTCTAACTCTTACTCTTTCACTCTCTAACTCGCTAACTCTTTGACTCTTTATCTCTATGACTCTAACACTGACTCTCTAACTCTGACTCTTTAGCTTTATGGCTCTAATTCTGACTCTTTAACTCTATGACTCTAACTCTGACTCTTTGACTCTTTAGAAAATGGCATTTTAGGGGGAACTCCAGACTTACTTGGGATTTGAAAAATTTAAACATTCTTTTCTCCTAGTTTTTGTCTCAGGACAAGAACATTTACACAACAACTGCATGCTTTAGGGTTTTCTACATGGATTATTGCATGTAAAACGTCCTCCAGTTGTGGAACGATCCAGCAGCTCACCGTCCAGCAGGATCAGCTGATGTCACCGATGTAACCTTCAGTATATCGTGGAGCTTCTCGTGCTAACCGATGTCGAGCTACGTGCACATACGCCATGTCGTCACTGTTTACAATGAATGTGGTGTGAATGTCAGATGGTACAGTCTATGGGTTTTTGTACATAAATGTAAATTAAAGACATTTAGATATATTTTTGTGTCCTTAGTTTGTGGTTTAAATGCATTCAGGATTAGCTTTCTGTCATTTCCTGCTTTATTTGCACACATAAAAAATACATGCCGGCCACACATAAAGAGCCAGGTTCTGCTCAAGGTTTCTTTCTGTTAAAAGGAAGTTTTTTTCTTGCCACTGTCTCCTTAGGGCTGCTCTGAGGGTTCAGGTATATGGGTTCTGTAAAGTATCTTGAGACAATCTGACCTGTAATTGGCGCTATATAAATAAAATTGAATTGAATTGAAATGAATTGAAATTCTCTGCACCCCACACAGAGCAAGATTAAAATTAAAGTAATAAATAAATATAAAAATATAACTAAGACTAAGGTTAAAGAGGCAGCACAGTGGAATTAGTATTAAAACAGCATGTTAACCCTTTAAAAAAATAGGAAAAATTATATATATATGTAATTTTTATTATATATATAATATCATTTACATTTTACAAACCCAAATATAGAAAAAATTGCGAAAAATTTAGCAAAAATAATATATATATTTATATACATTATATATATATACTTTTATATATATATATATATATATATATATATATATATATATATATATACCCAAATGTTTAAAAAAATTTGCAAAAAAATCACAAAATGTATTTATTTTTTTAATATATTTTTTTATTTATTTTTATATATATATACATATATACATATATATATAAAAATAAAAAATAAAAATAAATATAAAAAATAATACAAAATAATAATTTAAGTTTAGACTTACTTCAGAAAATATGCAATTTTGAGAGAAATATTCTATTATTTCTAGTATTTGACTTTAACTTTCCAGATGAATGCATTTTTGAGCTTTTAAATCCAGCTCCACCAACATTTTACTTTATTAACAACACTAACCTGATATTATAGCCGTAAGATTAAGATGAATTTATTATTAAAATACAGCATGAGTTGTTCAGGAAATCATAATCTGTAATATAAGAATAAATATATAAATAAAATCCAATCAATACAGAATCATGTGCACAAAGAGCAGCAGGAAACGTGTTTAATTATTGCACATAAATCAGTAGAAAACACATTTTTCTGCTCTTTTCCTTTTCTTTCTCCCACATCTGTGACTGGATTTTAACAGCTCAGTTTTTCTCTTTTTCTCCTCCAGTTTGCAGCTTTTTCTGCTCTTCCTTTCAGAGTTTTGTTTATCGTCTGCATTCCAGCAGTCAGAGTCTGGATCCTCAGAGCTCCACTCCTTTTTAACCCTCCTGTTACGCTGTGGGTCAGAATGACCCGTTTCAAAGTAAAAAATCCACAAAACAAGCAGTTCAAACTGTTTTTATGGTTGTGGAACTTCTTCTGCTCGGCTTAAAAAGCGTAAGCAACATATATAATGGTTCATTTCACATTTTCACCCTGAACAGAAGACGTGTTCATGTATCAACTCCATAAAAAGAAAAAATTATCCAAAATGTAAAATAAAATTTTAAAAAAAATCAACATCATGTAAAATTATTGTATTTTGTATGGAGGTTTTTCCAATGTACATTAAAAAAGGTTTTAAGATGCTTTTTTTAATGAAAAATAAGTGAATTATCCTCATTGAATCGTGATGTGTGAGAGCTAAAGAACACTATTACACTAAATACTGATAGAAATGGAGTTAATAATGAGATGTTAACAGTGTTTACTGGGATTTTTGGAATATTAAACATGATCCAGGAGAAGCAAAGCTAACAGGAAGGTTGAAATAAAAAAGAAAAACTAATTTATTTGTATTTTTATTGGTGTGAAACTTCTTCTGCTCAGCTTAATGAGTGTAAACAAGACATAAAATGGTTCATTTCACATTTTTGTTTATCAACATCACTCCATGAAAAGAAAAAATAATTCAAAATGTGAAATAAATTTTTTTTTAAATTCGTCATGTAAAACTATTTGAAATGTAGGTTTTTCCAATGTAGATTAAAAAACGTTCTCACCCTTTCTCTCTATCTATCTATCTATCTCTATATAGATAGATAGATAGATAGATAGATAGATAGATAGATAGATAGATAGATAGATAGATAGATAGATAGATAGATAGATAGATAGATAGATAGATAGATAGATAGATAGATAGATAGATAGATAGATAGATAGATAGATAGATAGATAGATAGATAGATAGACTATAGATAGATAGATAGATAGATAGATAGATAGATAGATAGATAGATAGATAGATAGATAGATAGATAGATAGATAGATAGACTATAGATAGATAGATAGATAGATAGATAGATAGATAGATAGATAGATAGATAGATAGATAGATAGATAGATAGATAGATAGATAGATAGATAGATAGATAGATAGATAGATAGATAGATAGATAGAGACATAAAATAAAACTGATGTTGCATTTGTGTAGCAGTGGGTTTTACAGGGTTAAGATGCTTTTTAAAATAAGAAATGAGTGAATTCTCCTCATTGAATCATGGTCTGTGAGAGCTAAAGAACACTATGATATTTTTTGAATAATTGAGCCTGACCCAGGAGAAATGCAGCGGCCAGGAGGGTTCCAGACTTTCATTAAACAGAGCTGAGCTGCAGACGGATCAGAATGTTCTGTGGATCTCCAGACTCAGTAAAACTCTGCGTCTGGTTCTTGCCTCTACTTGCTCCTCTACTTGCTCACGCCCACGCTGTAACGTGCACTATTGTCCTCCCAGGGCCCAGTTTCATAATCAGTCAGATGCAGATGTGTGCTGCTGCTGCCGTCGCTACGGCAACACAACTGGATTCATGTGGGCTTCTGGGAGTGTTTGTCCTCCAGAACGGCTCTGTTTCATGGAGCTGACCGGCTCTGGGTCGACACCAGGCGGTACCAGAACGTCACAGCATCACCATGAGCCTCCAGACCAGCTGCAATCCACCATCAGGTGATCAGTCAGGTGATCAGTCAGGTGATCAATCAGGTGATCAATCAGGTGATCAGTCAGGTGATCAATCAGGTGATCAGTCAGGTGATCAATCAGGTCAATAACCGCCTACAACCAAACACCACGTGGCATTTTAGAAAAAGATTCTTCTAAATATTTTATATACAACTGAGTCAGATTGAAATATAAAGTTATTTCTAAAGATATTGTAGTGAACCTGTCACTGCTTTATATGAAATAACTCAGAAGTCTGGAGTCTATCCAGTCTTTCCTTCAGGAGGAAATGACATCATTTGGAGCAGAAAAACATAAATTCATTCAGTGAGACAGATAATTATCATATAAAGACACAACATGGCGAGAGACACACAAAATAGCTGCAAAAAGCTGCAAAATGACCACAAAACCCCTAAAATGATCACAAACAGACTGAAAACGGCCACAAAAATGTACAAAATGACCACAAAAAGACATAGAATACACACAAAAACACCTAAAATGCTCACAAAATGGACTGAAAATGACCAAAATAGAGACAAAATGAGCACAAAGACACACAAAGCAACCACAAACAGACACAACATGACCACAAAAACAGACAAAATGACAAAAAAATGACACAAAGTGACCACTGAAAAGCACAAAATGACTCAATGAGATACATAATTATTTTAGAGTCATTTTGGACAATTTTTGAGCCATTTTCAATAATTTTATATCAGCCTGGAACTTTTCTCGTCATTTTGGACAAATTTTATGTCATTTTGGGCAATTGTCAAGTCATTTTGGACTTTCTTCAAGTCATTTTAGACTTTTTTTGAGTCATTATGAACAAATTTCATGTCATTCTGGGCTCATTTTCTGTAACTATGGATCGTTTTCAAGTCATTCTGAACAATTTTAGAGTCATTTTGGACAATTTTTGAGTCATTTTCAAAAAGTTTTATGTCAGCTTGGATCTTTTCTCGTCTTTAGATCATTTTTGTGTCTTTGTGATAATTTTCGAGCCATTTAGGACAGATTTAATGTCAATCTGGACTAATTTTCCGTAATTATGGATCATTTTAATGGACTTCAAACGTCCCTCAATTATATTGACCCACTGAGGCACTGAGCATGCGCAGAGGCCCCTCATGTGAACATTCATGTTTCCTGGCAGCAGCAGCTGGAAGGGAAGGCTGGATTCCGGTAAACCGGGGGAGAGAGCGGGGAGGGAGTGGGGAGGAGCTGGAACCACGTGGCCGGAAGTAACCAGACCCAACTGAGATCCAAGATGTCGGCGCCCGAGGAACACACGCTGGCCGAGGAAGAGGAGGAAGGGGAGGCGATGGACGCGGCGGGCAGCGACGAGGACGGAGGAGAGGACATGGAGGAGGACGGAGAGGCCCAGAGGAGGGTGTACGTGCCCGGGATGGAGCCGCTGCAGCCCGGAGAGGAGCTGGAGATGGACCGGTCCGCCTACCGCATGTACCACGAGTGTCAGACAGGCGAGTGTCTGGAGGAGCACATTTACCCTGATTATCTACTGTTTTAATCAGTTTATAGAGAAAATAGCCTCTTAAGATGTTTAAATAACCTTTAAAGAATATTTAAATTTATGCTAATGTTCCTGCACAGTTAATATAGTGTTTTAACGATGCTAACATTCAAAATAAAAGGTTCCCACAACATTCACCAACTTTATCTACGAGTTCTAATGGTTTTAGAGCGAAAATGACGTTTAAAGAAACTTTAAAGAATATTTTAATTTCTGCTAATGTTCCTGTAAAGTTAGAATAATGTTCTAATGTCAACGTTCAGATGACGTTCTACAATAACAAAGTGAGAACGTTCTCAAACCAACATTTGAAAAACGTTTTCCAGATGTTCTCGAGGTCGTCTATAAAACGTTCCTGTAATCTAAGATACTAACAAAGGAGGAACATTCTGGCTGAATCGTTCTGAGGACGTTCTTGAGGGAACACAACATTGAATTTTATATTTCTCAAAATGTTCCGTGACAACAAAAGAGGAACGTTCTTAAAAGATGTTTTCCAGAAGTTATCGAGGTATCAAGACGACTCAGAAGCGATTTTTTTTTCTACAGAAAGTTCTGTAATGTTCCCGTAACGTTCCTATAATGTTCCTATCGTGTTCCAGTAACGTGATATGTTTAGATGAGATGTTTTGTTGAGAGATTATAGAACATTCTTCTAAAAAACATTTGCCCAGTACTGTAAGAGAACAGAAGAATCGGAACAGTGCAACAAGTTCAGCATCACGATCGAACATTTTTAGAACGTGTTTAATGATCCTGATGTTGAAGAAGAACATTCTGGGAACTAAAAGAGAACTTTTGGTTAGATCAGTAGAACTTTGCAGAACTTTCTGGAGTCCATCAGTGATCAGATCTCTGTGTGAGTCTCGTTCCTCATGTCTGATTTATTTATTCCTGTTCTGGTTGTCCAGGCGCTCCATGTCTGAGCTTCGACGTTCTTCCAGATTCTGACGGATCCGGGAGGGAACAGTTCCCTCTCTCTATGCTGCTGTGTGCAGGAACCCAGGCTGATACCGCTCTGAAGAACAGGTAGTGAACCTCAGCAGCTTATTTCAACAGTTTTCAGGTTCCCTGAACATAAAGTGTGAGACGTTGTGGTTTCCTCCCATGTTAAACATCACAGAGGACAGTTAGAACAGTGGATCTTTAAATGTGTGATTTGTGATGGTTTAACATTATCGTCACATCTGAAGGTGCTTTAAATCCATGATAAATTGTATGTAACAGATGTTTGGCTGAGTGAGCCTTTAGATAGTCCAGGTGAAGCTGAGAAGAAGGTCATCCTTGAAGGGTCATAACACAACAACTTTGATTAAAAAATAGATTCTGCAATTAAGCAAAACGTTAAGGGAAACTTAAATTACAGCACTGACTATTCTTTGTTGTTACATTTTAATTAGGGCTGTAGCTACTGATTATTTTAGTAATCGAGTATTTTATCGATTATTCTGCCGATGAATCAAGTAATCAGACTCCGTGCTTGAAGATGGGAACCACCACCCTGGTCTGCTGCTCCAGAGGCACCGTACCTGATGTCCACATAGTAGAGACATGTCAGCCAAGACAGTCCAACAATGTCCAGAGCCTTCAGCATCTCGGGACGGATCTCATCCACACCTGGAGGAGCTTCTTGACTACCTCAGCAACCTCCTCCACGGATATGGACGAAGATTCCCCGAGTCTTCAGGCTCGGAATTCCGGCCTGCGGCGCCGGCATTTGGTTCCAAAAAAAAAAGAGAGGACTACATCACCAATGGAGTTCATCTACCAATGGAACAAAGGGAATGCAGCTCTGGCTCTCAACCAAACTAATATCACCAGCCAATGGGAATTAGAGTGGGAGTCCAGGACGGTTATTTCTGTTGCAGCGCGCTCATTTCCGTTTCTGATGCTGGAACGAGCAGCCTAGTGCGGAGTCCGATTACTCAGTTAATCACCAAAATAATCGATAGATCGATTTTCTTTTTCGTCACTGTTAAAATCTTGTTCGAATCAGCTCAAGTTGTTGTTAAAGATGATGTATAAATCTTCACAACCACAGAATATAAATATATTTTGCGAATGCAACAACTCAGAGTGGAATTCCACCTTGAGATGAACAGAGAAGCCAACCAACTGTTTTAATCTGGAATTTGGTTTAACCTTCAGAATCCCAAAACCAGCCGGCAGGTTGTGTTTAGTAGATAAATGACGACATTCGTCGACTAACTATTGAACTAAAATATTTACCTGAGATGATTTTAGGATGCAGGCAGCTCATATTTTCCAGACCTTTAAAACCTGTATGAGTTAACAGCAGTGGTGTCGATGCGTCTCCTCTCTCAGCTGAAGTGTTTTTAAAAGTCATATCTGTATTTTCCTAACAGGACGTCTGGTCAGCGGCGCCTGTAAGAAGAACATCCAAGTTTTGGCATCGGTTTACTTTCTGATTAATATTCTAATTTTAGTGCTTTTATGATGATAAGAACCATTAATCTTCAGATTTAAAACAACTTTATCTCTGTCAGTGCATGTTGTAAAAAAAAAACAGCAGTTCTACATATTTTGGATAAAAATCACAAACTAAACACACAAAGCAGCACTTTGCTGTCTAAATATCACCTCAGCTGAATATTTTTCTTTTCTTTTCACTTTCTGTTTTGTTCTGACACTGAGCTGTAAAATTCTCCTCCAGCAGGAGCTTTAAACGGCCTCTTAAACTCAGATAACCCAGTAAAAGTCAAACATTTACCTGGTTTCAGACTTCTGGTCATGAGAATGCACAACCTCCATGGAACGGAGAAAGACAAAGAGGAAAGCAGCGATGAAGAGAGTGACGAAGACGAGGAGGAGGAGGATGAAGATAAGAAGCCTCAGATGGAGCTGGCCATGATGCCTCATTATGGAGGCATCAACAGAGTCCGAGTACGTTCACACACCGCCTCATGAACTCCTACAAAGTTCATTTTATTCATAGTAGAGAGGTTTATAATTATTTTTATATATATATGTATATATATATATATTTATTAGGGCTGGGACCTTAATGCGTTAATTTCGATTAACTGATTAATTAATTAATAATGATTCAGAAATTGTCCAAAATCACTTCAAATGTTTCTCAAAAGACTTAAAAAATTATCTCAAAGGAGTCAGACTTGTCCAAATGTTTTGGAACTTGCCCAGAATGAGTTAAAAACTGTCCAAAACATATAGAAGCTAGGGCTGGGACATTGACACGTTAATTTCCATTAATTAATCACAGCCAAAATAACGCGTTAATCGTAATAACGCAATTCATTGCACCCTCCTCAGTTCCCTCATTTCTGGTAACTCTGATGAACACTCCAGCCCAGTAGGTGGCGGTAATGAACCTAAAGTCTGTTTGTAGCCATGAAGAAGAAGCACAGGAAGCACTGAGTGAAGTCAGGCTCTGGTGAACAGTGAAGGAAGACCAGATTGAGCTTGTTGGACAGAAAGTTTCCTTTTAAAAATCTTCCTGATGGCAGCTTGGATAAAAGCCTGGTTGTGTGCAAATTGTACAACAAAGAGTTTTCTGATCACTGCAGCACTTCAAGCTGACGGCATCACCTCAATGTAAAACATGTTGCTGTTAGCACCAGAGCTAACGTTAGCTACGAGTCATGCTAACGGCTAACGGTGTAGCCATCCCATAATAGAGCACTTTTCTAGACAGTGCTTGAGTTTACAGAAAGTCTTCAAATGTTGAATAAAATCAACTGAAAACAACAATAACTGAGACTCTTAACTATCAGTAATCCCCACCATTTATGACTCTATTTAGGCTACATTCTGAAATGAGGACAGACTCGCTGCACTGTTTAACATTTATTGTTTCACACAGTTCTTTTTTTTGTTAACATAACTTTTCCTCATGCCCTTACTTAACATTTGGTTTTTATTTCAAAGTCTCAACAACATGCTTCATACTACTAGACTTCTCAGGACAAAAAAGGAGGAAAAACCAACTGGCATAAGTTAAAATAGCTTGGTAAATAAATACTAACCTGGTAGCAGAACAAAACAGGTCACAAATAATGTTGGCACATCAAATAAAACGTTAAGTGGGCTACAGCGATTTCAAATCACAAGGCTGAAATGTGCTACTCACACTGCTTAATGGCTGAAGTTACATTTCCCCTCTGACACCAACTTTTCCACATCAGGCTTGGCCGCTGTCAGACTTATGAGCAAACAGTCCTCCAAAGACTGGTTTGACAGTCGGTTCCTCTCAGTGTTTTTATCTAGTTCATCTTGGAGAACGCAGCCTCGCAGGTGTAGGTTGAACCCAACATGGTGAGAACATACATAGCCAGCGTCTTCAATGTGCCATAGTCCTCGGGACAAGACACCCAGAATGCGCTGAGGCTTTCAGCACCATGGAGAGCAGCCTGGATTTCAGCCAGCTCGCTCTGAATGGACGCCTCGTCCAACGGCATCATTTTCACCGCGTTTGTGGAGAATTCTCTGCTTGGGCTGATGGTGAATGGGTCACGCACAAATCCAATGACATCCCTGGAAATGAAAAAGTCATGGAATCTAGCAGAGAAGTTGTCTTTTAATTGTGTGATGAATGTCTTCATCTTGTCTGTTACGTTGCTTTCTCCCACCGTCTTCAGTGTGTTGAAGTGCAGCAGCCTCTCTGACAGCAAATCTGCATGGAACAGATCAAGTTTGTTCCCAAAGGCATCAAGTTTTTCCACCAAATCCACCACTGATTTTTCTTTTCCTTGCAGCTGGAGATTAAGTGTATTCAAATGGGAGAAAATGTCTGTTAAAAATGCAGCGTTGCACATGTATTCTCTGTCTTGCATGATGCGGAGATGGTCAGCTGCTGCTTTTGATTGACTTTGTTTCCAAAAATCCACTACTTGGGCACAGAGTTCAACGAAGCGCTCCAGTGCTTTGCCCTTACTGAGCCAGAGCACGTCATTGTGGAGTAACAGGTCATCATGAGAAGCCTGGGATTCCAGCACTAATTTACGGAACAGGCGGTGCTGTGTGCCTGAATTTCCTCTGATGTGGTTAATAATTTTCATTGTTTTCTCCATCACTTCTTTGAGCTCCTGCTTAGCTTTGCACACAGCACGCTTTGATGGATAATACAGTGAAGTGCGTTAGTTTTAGGAGCGACAGTCTTTATTCTGCTCACCAGACCCTTGTTTTTGCCAATCATGGCAGGTGCACCATCTGTCACTGTCAGGTTGATTTCATCCAGGGACAATCCATGGCTTTTACCAAAATCCTCCAGTTTTCCAAAGATGATGTCAGCAGTGGTGTTGTCCTCCAGCGGAAGCAACGCCAGCAGCTCCTCTCGGAAATCTTTGCCATCAAAGTATCTGACAAAAACGCACAACTGTGAAATATCCGTGTTGTCAGTGGACTCATCAATAGCCAGTGAAATGTATTTGGCTTCCTTGATCCCGTCAATGACAGCTTGCTGGACATGCTCTGCCAAGACGTGCAACAGTTGAAGCAGAGAGAGGCATTTGTTTGACAGATGCAATAACTCTGTCCATGGATTTGTGGGGGGTAAGTTCCTCCAGAACGGTGACCATGCTCTCCTTTAAAACCTCACTTTCTTTCAGTGAAAGGCCGGTTATGTTTGCAAAGCACCCAGGCAGCCTGCAGAGATGCACACGTTACTCTCTCTGGATCAGTTAAAGTTCCAGTAATAATGCCATTTGCACAGGAGTAGGCAGATTTCAATGTGGCCATTTTTCTCTGACGGGCCTCTGACTGCTCAGGATATGAATCCTTGAAATTTGTATGTTTAGTGTTGTGGTGACGGAGCAGATTATATTCTTTTGCAACAGCAACAGTTTCGTTGCAAATGAGGCGTACAGGTGACGCATTTCGGAAGGTTGGCATGATAAATGCCTACTTTTCAGTCCAGTCATTATTAAAGGATCTGTTTTCCACATCAACTTTTCCTTTCATGGCCTTTGAGAGCCATTTTACCTGTTAAATGCTTTGAAACACATTCAAAATGACTCAAACATTTTACAAAATTACTCAAAATATCCCCAAATGACTACAAACATGTCCACAATGAATAAAAGCTGTTTAAAAAGCTTTGAAATGTGTACAAAATGACTTAAAAATTGCCATAAAGGACTCATAAAGGTTTGTTCATATTTCATTCACAGCCGGATTTATCCAACATTTAATTCCTAAAACCATGAAGAACATTAATTTAGCTTTAGATTGTTGATACCTGATGCAGAAATCTCAAACTGAAGATGTTTTCAGTCCGTTTGCGACTAAAACAAGCTTCTCGCTCACTTTTTTATGAATTTATCCATGAAAAGCTTCCTTTTCCTCCCTGACCTGCAGGTGACTCGGGTTGGAGAGCGCTCATTGGCTGCCGTCTGGTCGGAGAAAGGACAGGTGGAGATATTTGACCTCCGTCCTCAGCTGGAAGCCGTCCACAGCTCTGCTGCGATGGCGGCGTTTGTCAGCGAGCAGAAGGAAGCTTCGCCGTTGTTCAGCTTCTCAGGACACATGGCCGAGGGATTCGCTATCGACTGGTCTCCTAAAGTACCCGGTAGGTCAGGTTAGATATTAGTCCATCAAGGAACGGCAGAGTTATGTGATGATCGGTATTGGTCTGTCTGTCTGTCTGTCTGGTTAGAAAAATGTCCAGAATGTCTTAAAACTGTCAAAAATTATTGAAAATTGTCCCGAATGACTGGAATCCTGTCCAGAATGATTGAAAATTCATTTTAAAATGGTCTAAAATGCTTTGAAATGCATCAAAAATGATTCAAAAAATTGTACAGAATTGCTCAAAATATTCCCAAATCACTGGAATCCTGTCTAAAATGAGTTGGCAGCTATTTGAATGCTTTGAAACTTGTCCAGAATGAGTTAAAAACCACTTAAAATGCTTTGGAATGTGCACAAAATGACTTTAAAAGTGTCCTAAAGGACTCAAAATTGCACAAAATGACTCGAAACTTGTCCTAAATATCTGAAAATATTTCTAGAATGAAATAAAAACTGTCTCCAAATTGTCTAATGTAGCTTAAATCCTGCCACAAATGAGTTAAAAGCAGTTTAAAATGCTTTGAAACTTGCACAAAATGACTCGAAAATGGTCTTAAAAGAGTCAGAAGCTAGAAAGTCCTGATTTCCTGGTGTCAGAGAGTTTTCTTCCTGAAGGGGGCAGGGCCAGCAGCTCATTGGTTTTCAGAGCAAAACAGAAAACTGTCCTACAGCCAGAAGACATCTCTGAGTTCTCTCTCCTTCTTCATGTTGAGTTGCAGGACTTTAGAAATGAACCACAGTGAAGAAAAATTAGACAAAAACACTCAGAAACTGTTTGTACTTTAGATTTGCTTTAAAAAAAAGCAAACTCAGAGGCTCCAAGTACTAAAATGTTTCAGTCTTGAATTTATTTTCAGCTCATCTTTTACAGAACCTTTGAATTAATTAAAAGTGGTGGTGTCAATGCGTCTCCTCTCTCAGCTGCAGTGTTTTTAAAAGTCCTGTCTGTATTCTCCTAACAGGACGTCTGGTCAGCGGCGACTGCAAGAAGAACATCCACGTTTGGGAGCCCAGAGAAGGAGGAACGTCGTGGCAGATCGACCAGAGACCCTTCAGCTCCCACAGCCAGTCAGTGGAAGACCTGCAGTGGTCGCCCACCGAGGCCACGGTTGGTACTTTAAGGAGCTTTAATGCTCAGTGAAGCTCATTTCTGAGGTTGTGTTTCTACTGTGGGGAGTTTACAGACAATAATCAGGTAAAACTGAGCTTAGACTGACTATGAAGAAGATTCATCAAGTTCCAACTCATTTATTTACAACAAAAACAGCTTACTCTTCCTATGAAGTCCATATTATCTCAGTATCTGGACTAATATTTGGCAAACTACAAGCCAACAGACTAAAGAAGTCCTTTCTGGTAGTTAAATGTGTTGCAACCTGACTTTAGATCCCAGTATTGATTCACCGGGTGTTATTTTATTGTGCAATCATGGCCTTTTAAAGCCAAACAAATGAAAGGATGTTCTGCTGCTGTTTCGTCTTTCCTGGTTAATGTATAAACTAGATATAAAAACTGTTTGATTCATGGCTGCCGAAACTTCCAGTAACTTTTAAGGTGGAATATTTTCTCGCTTTAGTGCATCAGTAGACGTCAAAAAGTAATCAACACTCCTTAAATGTCGATGTGACGCTCCGACCATCTGGTTTATTGGTTTTCTTGCTTCACATAGTGATGTTTTGATCTTACAGTCCTTAAAAATGTTTGAATTTTCTATTTGTGAGATTTAATATGACTGAAAAACTGGATTGTTGGGGTTGGTGCTAGGGTTGGGTTTGAGGCTAGGGTTGGAGTTGAAGTTAGGCTTGAGGCTTGGGTTGGAGTTAGGGTTGGTGCTAGGGTTGGGTTTGAGGCTAGGGTTGGAGTTGAAGTTAGGCTTGAGGCTTGGGTTGGGGTAAGGGTTGGTGCTAGGGTTGGGTTTGAGGTTGGGGTTGATGGACTGGAATGGATGAACACATGTTGACTTTCAAACACCTGCTGACACACTAACTATGAGCTATATTCTGAAATATGTCTTAAAGCTGCAGCCAAACTAGTTTGAGGAATGTAGATGTTTGTTCTGCAGACTGATGCCGTCTGCTGCTTCCAAGAATGTTCCGTTTTCTTTATGTCAGACTCCTGGAACTTGTCAACCCTCTCAGTCTTTATCAAATTTGTCTTTTCAATGAGGAAACAGAAAAGTTGCATGAAAATCTCACTAAAAACACAGAACAAACTTGGTTTGTTGGTTTGTAAAACAGTGAATTCATCTCCAACCTTCTGCTTGACCATCTCTGATGGACTTTGAACTTTTTTATTATAATCTATAGATATTTAAAAGGGTATCTGCAAAGTTTTAGCTTCAGATATCGAAGAGATCCTTCTTTGTCATCTTTGAAAATTTGTCAAACCTGCTCAATTGGTTGTGAAAGTCAACAAAAATAACTTTCTTTAAATTGCTGATCAAATTTTTCAAAACTACTTAAAGTTTCTCCAAAATCTGTTAAATAGTTCAAAAGTGGATGAAAAATGGTCTAGTGACTAAAGAAGTGTCCAAAATTTGACCAAAAATGATCCAAATTGACTTAAAAATTGACCACAATGACTCAAATAATCTAAAATTAGGTATACATAGTTTAAAATTACTGAAAAAACTGTCCATAATTACCGAAAAAGTGTCCAAAATGACACTAAATTAGTGAATAAAACGGCACAAAATGGACCTTAAATGACTCAGAACTCGTCCACAAGGACTCAGAGTTTCTAAAATGACATGAAACCTGTTTTTTCATATTTCATCTCCTCCATAATCAGAGATTATTGATCTACTGTCCAATATTCCGGATTCTGGATCAATGATATGATGAGAATTAAGAGAGAAACTTTCAGGTTTTTATCTTCAATAGTTCCTCAGATGTTGTTGTTCAAACACATTTAATGAGAGGATAAATCTGATGGAAGTGGGTCAGCGGGAACTAAAATTAATAAAAACTCAAAGTATTCGAGATATGAAGCTAAAATTTCACAAGTATCTTTATAAATATCCAGATTTATTGCTGTAGAAATGTCGGCTGATCGAGTAGAAACTGATCATTTTGGATGGAATCACCCAAATCTTCAGACTCGGGTTAAAATCAGATCTCTGAATGTGAAATTTCTCCTGCAGGTTTTTGCTTCTTGCTCGGTGGATCGGTCGATTCGTATCTGGGACATTCGAGCTCCACCCAACTCCATGCTCTCGGCCGATGAAGCCCACTCATCCGACATCAACGTGATCAGCTGGAACCGGACCGAACCATTCCTGCTGTCCGGAGGGGACGATGGGATCCTCAAAGTGTGGGACCTGCGACAGTTTAAGGTGGGAGCCAGCAGCGATTTGTCAGGAGTCATTTAATGATTATGTTTCACTGAAAGCATGAAGGATAATCCCAGAGCACTGAGGTGTTTTCAGTGTGGGTTAAATCAAAGTAACCCAACATTAGGGCCACACACAAAACAGTGTTTAGGGATTGGAACGTTACACCATCAGATCCTGGTGCAGCCGCCCCACCTAACGACTCCCATGTGTTTGTACCTGTTGTTGTTGTTGTTGTTGCCGCCCTCCTAATGCAGGAATCCATTTAATTTACCCTTTAAAGGAACAGTTTGGGCCTGTATGTCATGACAGTCTTTAGCTTCCAGTGACTCCTAGAACTAGGGTTAGGATTTTTTAGGGTTTTTGACCCAACAGATTCTGTCATATTTCTAGAAGACTTTTAATAAAACGATGAAAGAACCAAAATATATAAAATATTTGGATATTGGGGCCCAGCCCTAGTTCTAATGTTATTTCTTATCTACTGAGCCGGTGCCATTTGGAGGGAAGTGAAATACAGCAGATCCAGTCACTGGAAGTAGTTTGCTCTGTTCAAACATACAAACATCACCTTACTACAGGTGTTTGTTTCAAAAGCTTTATGTTGTGAAAAACTGAGATTTGGAAATTTGTGCTTCTTGTGCCTTAACCTGTCATTTTGTAAAGATGTTGTTTATTTTTGCAAATTTTTTATTTTATTATTTGGAAATGCCAGAATTTGCACATTATTTTCCATTTTTGTCTGATCATCATTTCTAAAAAAAATAAATCAGACATTACAATCAAACAGTTACTCAGTACTTGAGTAGTCTTTTCACCAAGTACTTTTTTACTCTTGAGTAATTTTTTGGATGACTACTTTTTACTTCTACTTGAGTGATATTATTTTGAAGTAACGTTACTCTTACTTGAGTACAATTTTTGGATACTCTACCACCTTTGTTCTGAGGGCAGTGACTCCAAGCACACATCAAAAGCGGTATATAAATTACTAAACTAGACTAGAATTCAGGTCAAGAGGAGGGTCGAAGATAAATCAGAAGCTTGTAGACGGAAACTAAAAGCCTCCAGTTGAGATGAAAATGGACAAATATTAGTATTTCCGTTTGTATATTTTTGACCCAACAGATTTAGTTACGTTTCCAGAAGACCTTTATTAAATCTATGAAGGAACCAAAAGAAATGATTGATTTTTGGTGACAGAGACACATGAGTTTCAATGATTCTATATTAGGAGATTCAGAGTTCTAGGAGTCACTGGAAACTCAAGACCTTCATGATATTCAGGTTTTACAAGAGTATACAAACTTCTGTTTACAACTTTATATAGCAGTCTAGATAATGTCGTATCTGATGTTGTTTCATAACTGCAGCTGAATGTTGGCAGTCTTTTCCGACAGGCCTCATTCCTCTGCGACTTCAGTAATTATGCCATTCACTTCTGAACACTTTATGGGGCTTCAGGATCTATAAACCGGCTCCTGGCAGCTCTGATGAACACACCTTGTGACTTCCAGGTTGAATATTTCTCCGTAGCCTGAAGTCTTATGAACACGTGTCACTTCCTGTTTCCTGCAGAGCGGCCGACCGGTGGCCAACTTCAAGCAGCACAGCGCCCCCATCACGTCGGTGGAGTGGAACCCGGTGGACTCGAGCGTGTTCGCCGCCTCGGGAGCAGACGACGTGGTCAGCCAATGGGATCTGTCGGTGGAGTCATGTGACGCGGGCGCCCGGGTGGAGGGGGTGAAGGACTTGCCCCCTCAGCTGCTCTTCCTGCACCAGGGGCAGTCGGAGATCAAGGAGGTCCACTGGCACCCTCAAATCCCCGGTGTCATGGTGTCCACGGCGCTGTCCGGCTTCAACGTCTTCAGAACCATCTCCGTGTAGAAGGTGTGTTTTAGATGTGGTCTCAGTGACACGTTTAACGAGCAGCTTGTAATAATGTACAGAACTTTGCTATGTAAGTAATAATTCTTGTTTTGGACGTTTATTTTCCAGCGGCAGTGCCAAATGTTGCTCCTATTGAACTCTTCTGAATACTATGCCTACCATCAAGCATGGAGGTGACAGTATCATTACACAATCAATATAACTGACTCAAGTCTGAGTCAGAAAGACTGCAGAAAGGTGCAGTTCAGCTAAATGTGTCGTCTTTCTGGCGTTTATTTGCCGGCGGCGCCGCCACATGTTGCTCCTATTGAACTCTGGGTCTGTGTGTTTTACAGATGTGAGAACTATTTTAGGCATTTCCTGTTGTACGCTTAAAATAAAATGTTTAAAATCACAGTTCTGTTGGCTTCGGCTGAATTACTCTTTGAAAGACGGAGGGTGGACCACTGGGTTTGGCTTTTACTGCTAAAGGAAAGAACACAATCGATTTATTTCTACACATGATGAGATAAAAATCTGTTCCTCTCTATGTAATAGAAGCTCTATAGTTTGATCATTAATACACAAAACACACCATCACCAGGACTGCAGCTGTTTTCAATAGATAATAGATGGATAAACTATAAATAGACAGATATAGACTATAGCTATAGACTACAGATAGATAGACTATAGATAGATATAGACTATAGATATAGACTATAGATGGATAGACTACAGATAGATAGATAGATAGATAGATAGATAGATAGATAGATAGATAGATAGATAGATAGATAGATAGATAGATAGATAGATAGATAGATAGATAGATAGATAGATAGACTATAGATAGATATAGACTATAGATATAGACTACAGATAGACTATAGATAGATATAGACTATAGATATAGACTACAGATGGTTAAGTGAGTTTCTGACTTATGGTTGAACAAAAGTCTTTTTAAAGACGTCACTTTTGGGTTTAAGACACCGATGGATGTTTTCACCATCCTGAGACATTTTAGAGACAATCCAACAATGATCAGCAGATTAATCATTATTGGAAATAATTGTTGGCTGTTAGTCTAAAGACGCCAAAAATACAGATTTTATAGTAGTTTCTTCTCTTGGATTTACCCTAAAATCACATCTTACCTCAAACAAACCACAACAAAAGTCCAACCGGAGGTTGACTGGATTGAAACTGAATTTTTTAATTGTCGATTATTTCTGGATGAATCGATCAGCTGTTTGGGTCTAAAATGTCAGAAAATGGTGAAAAATGTGGATCAGTTTCCTGAAATGTCTTGTTTTGTCCAAAGATCTTCAGTTTACTGTCACAGAGGAAAGAAACCAGAAAATATTCACATTTGAGATGCTGAAATTGCAGAATTTACATTTTTTCCATTAATATTTGGCAACTAATCAGTTTTTTAAGACTCTGATGGTTATTTTTACCATCCTGAGACATTTTAGAGACAAAACAATAAAAATAATCCAAAAAATAATCAGCAGATTAATCCTTGCTTAAAATAATTGTTGGTTGTTAGTCTAAAGATGCCAAAAATACAGATTTAACAGTAGTTTCTCTTGAATTTGTGCTAAAACCATGTTTCACCCCAGAAAACCCATAGCAAGAGTCCCACTGGAAGTGGACTGGACTGAAACTAATGATTACTTTAATTGTTGACTGTTTTCTAGATGATTTGATCAGTTGTTTTGTCTCGAAAATGTGGATCAGAGTTTCCTGAAATGTCTTGTTTTGTCCAAATATCTTCAGTTTACTGTCACAGAGGAAAGAAATCAGAAAGTATTCACATTTAAAAAGCTGAAATCACAGAATTTGGAAGGTTTTCATTGAAAATGACTCAAAATGTTTAATCGATCAGTTGTTTGGTCGCTAAAATGCGAGAAAATGGTGAAAATGTTAATATTTCCTCAAATGTCTTGTTTAGTTCAAAGATAGTCGGTTTACTGTCACAGAGGAAAGATATACAAATATTTACATTTCCACAGTTTTTTATTTAGAAATGAAGCTCTAAACGTTTGAGTGTCTGACTGGTGGTCTTTTTAAAGACGTCACCTTTGGTTCTAACACTCTGATGAACATTTTCACCATCCTGAGACATTTTGGAGACAAAACTATGAAAATAATCCAAAAATGATGAGCAGATGAATCCCTAATGACAGTTAATGTTAGTTGTTGACCAAAAAATATAGATTTTGGCCTTCATTGTGGATTCAGTTCTAGTTTCTAATCTGCATATAACACAATATTTAACGCTGTGAATTTGGAAGTAGTGAACATGACATGGGGGAATGTTTGGAGCTCCTTAATGTCCAGGTTTGACACTAAAAACATTTTAATAAAACAGCTGACAGATATTATAACAAGCAAGAAGTGATTTCAGGACCTTCAGACCAAAAAATAAAGTAAGTCAAGGCTGGGTCTTCTTTTAAAATCCCAATAATTACTTTATTGTTTTCACTGTAATCAGTATTAAACCACAGGATAACAAACCAGCATTTCAACAGATGAAGGTAATGGCCTCTCCCTTTTACAGCATTATCAAATAAAATACTTAAAAAAAGGCAATATACAAGCAGAAAGCATGTACAAAAATACACCGCCGCTCCTGGTCCTACCTTTAAATCCATGATTGTCGCAGCGTTTCGGCCCCGCAGCCCCAACAACAGCTTTGGTGAGTTTAAAACATGCAAAAAAAACTGAGCTCAGGTTTGGACTGAAGCAGAGGAACTCACATTTTCAGATCTGGAATGTGACAAATTCACAGTAATTCAATGAAGACACTGTTGGTGGGGAGAAGACTGTAATAAACATGCAGACATAAGTAGAAGACACTGGTAATAGATGAGGTGAGCCCCCCTGAAGGCACGATATGGTAAAGTTCAACAACACAGCAGCAACTGTGAGGATTATAGAAGGAATTAACAAAGCAAACATCTTTCATTCAGCCTGAATCCAACGTTTGGTAGCTTCCAGGTCAACAAAACGGATCAAAGTGCTACAAACATTTCACTGTAACGGCCTGAACGGATTCAGAAAGTCTTAAAATCTGCCACCCTCGTAGGTAAAAACAAGAAAATGTCTTTTCCAGTTGAGCAACATCGTCTTAGCGGTTTAAATCCAGTTCAGATAGTTCTGCCTCCCATCGGTGCTGAAATGATGAACAGTTTCTGGTCTCTTATAGGCCGATTTCGTCGTCGAACTCGTCTTCGAACGTGTATCCTCGTCCCGCATCCTCGTCGTCCTCTGAGTCTGAGTCCGAGTGGCAGCTGTTCACCCTCCTCCTGTCCAGCGGCGTCACACCTTCGTACTCGGAGCCCTGAGAGGACGACGGACTCGGCGGCGTGTCGACTTTGTACCCGGCGAACTCGGGTTCGGCTCGGTTCTCCGGACTCGTCGGGGTTTCACACGTCAGCTGATCGTCGTCCTGGAAGTCAAAGCACTGGCCCTCCTCCTCCTCGGACGCCTGGCGGATGATCTCCTCACGCTTGTCGCTGAACCTCACCTTCGGCCGGAGCCCCTTGGGTTTGACGCCGTCCGGTATCCGTCCGTCTCCCGCCTGGTTCCCCTCCAGGTTCTTCCCGTTCAGTTGGTTCTGCAGGTTCAACTCCACAGCCGCCTTCGGACTGAACACGTCCTCCTCGTTGGAGTCCAGGCCCAGACCGTCCATCACCCCCAGCACGTCTCCCAGCATGGACGGGCCCAGGTCCAGGTCCAGGTCCATGGTGAAGGAGGACACGGACTCAGAGTGCTGCAGCTCGCTGTTCTGCAGCTCACCATGGTTGACGGAGGCTTCGGGTTCTGCGGCCGGAGCGACTCCCGTACTCCCCGGGTCAGCGCCGGCGGATCCGGGTCCCAGGGTGGACAGGAAGGAGGTGTCCCCGAAGGCGTCGCCTCCCCGGCCGATGTGCATCGTGTGGCGGAAGTCTCCCAGTGGGGCAGAGATCATGGTGGGGTCGAGGCGAGGCGCCCGGGAGGATTTATGGAGGGGCATGACTGTGGATAAACCAGAAGAAGAAGAGATATCAATCAATCAATCAAAGATATATAGAGATATGGTGCTTTTCCACTCGGCTCGACTCTACTCAACTCTCCTCGACTCTACTCGGTTTGTGAGGTTTTCCATTAGGACATAGTACCTGGTACCAGATACTATTTTAGTACCTACTCAGCCAGAGTTCCCAGCAAGCTGAGTCAGGCCGATAATGTGACGTCTACAGAGTGCAGGCCACTGATTGGACAGGAAGTGACGACACACCAGACCTGTACTGTTGGCGAATGAAGAGGTCGACACTTTTCTGTCTTTGGTGACAGACCAAAGAATACAGAGGGAGCTGGACGGTGCAACTCGCAACCAGAAAGTTTATCAGGAGGTCTCTAAGTGGATGGCCACCCACGGATACAGCAGGACAATGAAGCAGTGTCAGGTGAAGCTGAAAAAGCTCTAAAGTGACTATCGGTCCATCAAGGACCACAACGGCCGGAGTGGGTCAAACCAAAAGTGTTGGAAGTGGTTTAGCCAAATGGATGCCATTTACGGGTACCGACCGGCGAACAACGGGAGGGAGAGTGGCCTCGACTCCACCACTGCATTATTGGAGACCATGTTCAAGGACGGTGAGTGTTTGTGACTCCACCCACGACGAGGTGGTGCTCAACTGTAATGGAAAACGAGCTAAACCCAGTTGAGTAGAGTAGGTGCTGGTGGAAAAGCGCCTTCAGAGAGCAGCTCCTGAAACATCCAACGTGTTGAGCAATTATGTGGGTAACCAATGAGCTGTGCTGCGGCTCCGAAGGCCATGCTGAGACTTGTACTTGAAGCTCTCTGTGCAACGTTAGCACATACTTTTCTCTGGCCTGAGGGCGGGATGGAGACACAAGCAAGACTGTAACCTTCTGCACATGTACGGTTTCAAAGCTGCTGCTGGCCGTTAATTAGTGTAGAAAGTGATCCCGCTGGGGGGCACATCTTTAATTAATCATTAATACAGCAGCTAACTATAACCCACATGTTAGATAACGTCATAAATCTGGTGAATAAGAGTCCTACAACTGTCCTTACTGTTTAAAATCATCCAAACTCATTGAAATTCTTACAATTTTTCAAGAAAATGCTCCTTCTCATGCCCAATTTAGATTTATACTGAATTTTTATGTGACCAACAGGTTTCTTCAGACTAGAAATGACATAAAGAAAAAGAAAACACACTAAAACATGGTGTTCCAGATGTTAATGATGATTTTACCTGTTAAACTGTATTTTTTTTTTACATTTGTACTGTCGAAAATGATTCAAACTCGTTGAGATTCTCACATATTTCAGAGGAAATACTAACTATAACCCACATACTATATAATGTCCTAAATCTAGACTCCTAACTATAAAGGTAGTAAATGATTAAAGCAGGATTGATAGCGGCAGTGAGTGTGAGCAGGGAGGGGGCCACAGGCCGGACCAGCCCTCCACGAACACCGGAACCCTAAACTAACCCACAAACCGGTACTAATACCTGGGAACTAACCTTAACTAGTCGTCCTGAGGGGTAGAACTGTTAGAGGAGCGTCCGGGTCTCAGTTTAAGCTTCTTATCTCCAGATGTTCCCGTGCGCCACCGAGCAGCCAAACTTTGGAAAAAGTCGCTTCGACGCGTAAAAGTTCTTCTTCTGGATCCGACTTTCTCATCTGGTTTCTGGCTTTCGCTTCTCCTCTCAGCTTTTCCCCCTCTCTCTCACTCCTTTTTCCCTCTCACTCCTTTTCCTCGCCGTCCGTCGGTCGCCTCAACGTGAATTTTCTTTTTTCCAAAGGGATGGGCTCCGACTGAGGAAGTGACGCGTAAAGTGGAGAGAGCGCAGAGCCAGAAGAGCTCCGAGACGATTCCAGCAGCCCGAGCTGGACCCTGAGGCCACAAATCATCCATATAGAGACGGAACATATTATTTATAGTGGGCTTTATTTATTTATTACAGTTAGAAATGACATAAAGAAGTAAGGAAACACATTAAAACATGGTGTTAGATACCTTAATGATGAGTTTTATCTGTGTGTTATGTTTACATTTTTACTGTCTTAACATCTGGAACACCATGTTTTAGTGTGTTTTTTCACTTGTTTATGTCATTTCTAGTCAGAAGAAACCTGTTGGTCAAATAAAAAATCTAAATTTGACATGGAAAACAGCATTTTCTTGGAAAATTATAAGAATTTCAATGGGCTTTTATCATTTAAGACAGTAAAAATGAAAAAACATACAGAATTAAACAGGTAAAACCCATCATTAACGTATCTATCACAATACTTTTGTGTATTTTTGTCATTTTGTGTCTTGTTTTTGTCGTTTTGTGTTGTTTTCATAATTTTGTGTCTTCTCTGAATTTGGCGATTATAAGAGTTTACAGCAAAATAACAAAAAAATACACTCACTGAAGGATTTTATTCTTTATCTGTTGCCCTGTTGTTCTTTTTAAGATTGCATTAATGCAAAAGTACTGCAGAAAAATGCATTTTCCAGTGGACAGAAAGTGAAATTAACATCTCTCACTCAACATCTTACGGTGTTTTGTCACTTATTTAAGTCATTTCTAGTCAGAAGAAACCTGGTTGGTGAAATTAAAAAAAATCACAAAAAATCTAAATTTGACATGGAAAGGAGCATTTACTTGAAAAACTGTAAGAGTTTGAATACATTTTTATCATTTTAGACAGTACAAAATTTTAAAAAATAGCTAAACAGATAAAATCCATCATTAACATCTGGAACACCATGTTTTAGCGTATTTTCTGACTTATTTACAGCCAGACGAAACCCGCTGGTTACATAAAAATTCATTATAACTAAAAATTTGACATGGAGAGGAGCATTTCCTCTAATATCAAGGAGTTTCAGTCCTTCTTCTGGCCGGAAATGACATAAACAAATCAAATGTAGTTTAAAATGACTTAAATATTAATAGTAAACTTTATTTCTGCAGCACATTTCAAAACTGGAGCTACAAGGTGATATACAAAACACTAAAACACACAAAATATTAGAAAACAAGACAATAAAACATTAATACAACCTTAAAAAGAACAACAACCGAGCAACAGAGAAAGAATCAAATCCTCGCGAGTGTATTTTTTTTATTATTTTGCTGTAAACTCTTACAATCGCCAAATTCAGAGAAGACACAAAACAACTAAAACTAGACAGAAAACGACAAAACTAGACACAAAACGACAAAAACAACAACAACGAGCCGTAAAGTGCTCCTGAAATCAACAAATTCATAGAAAAACAGACTTTTTAAAGCTCATTCTGCAACTGAAATATTACGTGGGGTTGAAGATGGCCTCAGTCTCTTCAGGAATGAAGTCCAACCTCTTTTTCTGCTCCTCCTCGTTGTCGCTGGCGTCATAATCAGCTCTCCTACGGTCACATCACCAGGCAGGAATCTTCTTTCCACCCTGAATATGGACCCACGGCAGGCTGGAGGTGGTTTCCAGAGTTTCTGTGTCATCCAGGTAACAATCCAGTGACTCAGATCTGCTCTCAAACCCTCCGCATGTCTGAGTGATGATGCAGCTCACGGCAACAATGGGAACTAATTATTCAATCAGCATGAGAAATGAGCTGCAAGTGACTCTAAATATGGAGATTTACTGAGTTCAATGTTGTGAATTCAATGTGAGGAAATCACTTCATCATGCTTTCGGTGTTTACTGTGGATGTCAGTAAACAAATCTGTTCTTAGCAGAGAAACACAATCTGGGATCAAAATTTAATATCATTCCAAAACTGGAGGACATGTGGGCTTCAAAATGTTTGACAAGACACAAAATGACAAAAACGAAAAATTCTGCAGTGTTAGTAATAATAGTGTAGTAATGGTTTATTTTATTGCTCCTCCTGAATGTTTAGTTCAAACTCTCTCAGGATGGAAATGTTCTGCAGAGGGACTTCCACATGTGGTTAAATCTCTGAAAGGATGCAGCTGTTCTAAACCAAACCAAAGAGGACAAATCAGCTTTCACTTTATTTCCTTCCAGCTGTTGAAGTTTTCAATGTTTTACATCTTAAATAATATCTGTGTAAATGAGGCCTCCAGACCTCCGTGTGTTTAAATAAAAGTTGAATGAATGAGTGTGATTGTGTTGACAGGACAGCTCAGCGTTTGTGTTTCTACAGCTGACAGCTCCAGGATGAAGTTTGTGTAGAGAAACTTTTCATTTCCACTGAGAAAAGTCCAGAGGTTTCAGTGCTGCTGCCCTGCGTTTGGTCTCACAGGCGTCACAATTCTGCCCCGCCCAAGAAGAACGGAGAAAACTGCAAATTACCACATGTAAACAAACAAACAAACAAACAAAAATTGTTAAAAATATGACATGCATAAGATTTGTTTCAAATCACAGCAAATATCTATTTTTTAAATCTAATTAAATGCAATTAAAACTACAGTCATTGTCAATTTGTGTCTTGTTTCTGTTGTTTTCTGTCTTAATTTTGTCGGTGTCTCATTTTTGTTGTTTTGTGTCTTGTTTTTATCAATGTGTGTCTCATTTTTGTTGTTTTGTGTCTTGTTTTTGCCATTGTATTTCTCGTTTTTGTCATTTTCTGTCTTTTGTCATTTTCTGTCTTGTTTTTGTCGTTTTGTGTCTCTTGTTTTTGTTGTTTTGTGTCCTATTTTGTCGTTTTCTGTCTCATTTGTGTTGTTTTGTGTCTGTTTTTGTCATTTTGTATCTCACTTTTGTCGTTTTGTATCTTGTTTTTGTTGTTTTGTGTCTTGTTTTTGTTGTTTTGTGTCCCTTGTTTTTGTCTTTTGTGTCTGGTTTTTGTCACGTTGTGTCTTGTTTTTGTTGTTTTGTGTCTTATTTTTATTTATTTTATTTTATTTTATTTTTTAAGATAAAGCTAATTAAATGTGTTTAAAGATGGTTATTATTTTATTTACCTTCCAGTGTTTTCTCTTCCTGTCAGACCTACTTCCGGGCAGAAACACCCAGAAGGGGCGTACCGTGACGTCACTGACTTGGCTGGTATCACCGGGCAGCCATTTTATGTCTCCACAGTCCGGTCGGAGTAAAGCTGACCGTCGGAGAGGAAGAAGAACCGACGAATATGCGAGTTTAGACGGTGTTTTTAATTTACAGCGTTGATTTGAAGTGTATTAAAGTGTGATTTATTGTGTTTAGGTAGCGGTGTTCGCGGTCGGCTCACTGTTTCCTGCCCGGTTTGTTGGCGAGCTAACGAGGTTAGCCGGCTAGCCCCGCTAGCTTAGCGTTAGCTTCCTGACGCTAACTGAAATCTGGAGCGAAATGGCGGCCAACACGACACAAGCAGCCCCGACAACTAACTGGTAGGTCTCACTTTTTAACCAGCCGGGCGATACAATTCTATCGAACACTACATTATTAGCCTGCTTAATGTCATTTGTGGTTAGTTATAACGTAGTCTTCAGTTAGCGTTAGCGATATTAGCTCAGTTTTGGTTGTTGACAAGTGTTAGCATGCTAACGTTAGCCGCGGACAGGCCGTTGGTTCGATCAGCAGGAAGAGAACCCGTTAGCTTCTTAATATTCTTTAAACTATATTAACTTCACGTTCACACTACAGTTTATTTTATGAGGCTGATACTATTAACATAACGTTAGCCCTAACTAGGAATACACTATTCTAAAAGAAATAACTGACAATGCTACATTTTGTTTGCATGGTAGTTCTGGAAAAATACGGGTATTTTCTGCCTGATGTTCTGTGTTTGTACAGAAACAATCAGTGTAGAGTGATTGTGATGAGTTCGGAAAGAAAGTGTACTAGTATAGAAATCAACAGAGCTGAACGGGGACATTGTGAGCCTTTCTCAAATGGTGTAACTCTGGTAAAGGCATCCGAAATAGTTACTGTTTTAGCTTTGGATGACATTCAGATGTGTCTTTGTGCTCGTCAAACAGAGGATTTAAACTATTTAGTTGTGTTGCAAGGATTGTAAGACACAGGGCCTGTTTTTGTTAGCCACCATCCACCGTGTAACAGGAATGTCATCAAAACAACGGACTTGTTTTTGCAACCAAGTCTTCCTCTCAGTGTTTCTCTCCAGTTCCTCCTATTCTTATTCTTCTGATTCAAAAGTGTGCTCTGCATGTTAACAAACTCTTTTAGAATTAAAAACGTGTGTTCAAGAAACCTAAAGTCAGAGTAAATATCAGACTGCTCTTGGAAAAGGACATATCACATTTCACATTCTGCAGTGTGAATATTGTGCACGTGCTGAAACTGTAAATTTTGTCTAGTTTTTGTCATTTTGTGTCTTGTTTTTGTCATTTTGTGTCTTATTTTTGTCGTTTTGTATCTCATTTTTGTCCTTTAATGTTGTTTTTGTCGCTTTCCGTTTTTTGTCATTTTGTGTCTTATTTTTGTTGTTTTGTATCTCATTTTTGTCCTTTGTCGTTTTTGTCACTTTCTGACTTGTTTTTGTCGTTTTGTGTCTTGTTTTTGTCATTTTGTGTCTTGTTTTGTCATAATCAAGCAATTATTGTTAGATTATTAACTTTGCTTTACTCAGTAAGTTTGTGCTGTTGATGAAAAAGCCCAGTAACTTACCGAATGTTCTCGTGTCGTCCGCAGGTCCTACGGTTCCGCTGGAGACAACCAGGTTCATGAAAACCCGGAATGGGAGAAAGCAAGACAAGCTTTAGCATCTATTAACAAGAGTCAGACCTCTGCTAAGACCACACAAGCCAACCGGACCACAGCAGAGGTTTGTGTTTGTCTCTGTTAACATCCAGCGTTGAATTTCATCTCGCAACTCGAGATGTAAAAATATGAACCAATGTTTATTTTGGGAATTGACCAGGAATGGGATTTGTTCAGTATGCAGCCATATGTTGGTTTGTTTTACGTCTTACAGATATTAATCCTGAGGGAAATTCAAGTATTCAGCAGCGTATATACAACAACAGAAAAAAGAAAGACAAAATAGGCAGGTTGGTAACCAGATTAACCTAAAAGGTTTGTATATACTCTAAAAAAAACTTGCTCTACAATACTATAAACAAAACACTTTTAATTTTAAAAGCTATACTTAATGTATTAAAAGTCAATATACAGTATTTCTTATTTATTCTTATTCAGTCCCTGCAGGATTTTGTGGGCTTTTTTTCTGGATTGTTGCGTCCTAAAAATGCCTGAATTTGCGGCAACTTCTCTAAAAAAAATTGCGATGAAATTTGCAATGTTTTAAGCGTATTTGTTGCGATGAAATTGCGGGAGACAGTGACAGTTGCTAAAAAGTTGCTTTTTTTCCAGCTTTTAGAACATGTTTCAACATTTTAATTGACAATATTTCTTCTTAAATTAATTCTTTAAGACGCTCCAACCCATTTACACAAAAGCTCGAATACAACGGTGGGAAATTAGCAGCAGCCAGATACTGGTTTAACATGAAGAGGTTGGTAGATTTAAGGCACTAAATGGAAATTTACTACTGAATGAATCATATTTGGACATATCTGTCAGTGGCTTAAAAAGTTAATGTCAGATCCTGGCACACACGTGTTCACACACACATGCTCACGGCTCGTCACGTCAGTTAACAAAAAAAGTATTCAGAGAGCAGTACTCCGCCAAGACTGTTACTTACCTGCCTGGCTCTGAGCTCAGGTGTGTGTTCTGCATGTGTACATTATATGCGGATACTGGATCACATGACCTAAATATGTAGCGGGCGGCAGGAATTGATGGGACTCAGAAACACCCCCACAATTTAATCAGTTGCTCTGTGGATCATTTCTGAAGTCCTCAGCGGTGGATTTGTAGTACAGGGTTTCCTCTACATTCATTCTGCAGCGGCGGCCAGCCTCTGCTAAAATCCCAGCACTGCTCCTTTAAATTCTTTTTGTTTTAATGGTCTTGAATACACCACCGCCGCATGTCTCCACCTTCACAGCAGTCCTGCACTGTGTCGAGTACTTGCAGGACACTGCCGCCGCTGCAGGGAAAAATCCTAGAGGAAACACTGTAGTAGAATCACAATCATGTGCTCTAGACACAAAATGACAAAAACGAGACAGAAAGTGACAAAAACGAGACACAAAATGACAAACAAGACAGAAAGCGACAAAAATGAGACAGAAAGACACAAAACGACAAAAACAAGACAGAAAGTGACAAAAACGAGACACAAAATGACAAAACAGAAAACGTCAAACGAGACACAAAACGACAAAAACAAGATAGAGCAACAAAAAAAGGCACAAAATATGACAGAGAGCAACAAAAACTAGATAGAAAACGACAAAGCTAGAAACAAAATGACAAAAGATGGGAGGCGGGCCAAAATTGTGGAAAAGTTGCAGTGATTGGACAAAATTGCGAGGTCGAGCAGAATTCAGAGATTGGTTGAATTGGTGTGATGGAAACATTGTGAATTGATGGAGGGGCTGCTTATTTATTAATGTGTTCTGTTGTGTATCCTCGCTGTATTGATATTTGTGTCCCTGTAGATGACTTTGCTTTAACGTGGATTGTAACATAAAGTCTATTTGTGTGTTTTGAGGCCGGCCAGTTTCAGCCGGCGGTATCTGACTCTGGAGCCATGCAGCAGCAGCAGCAGCAGCAGCAGCAGCAGCAGCAGCAGCAGCAGCAGCAGTACTACCCGTGGTACCAGCAAACTCAGCAGCACTATCCTGGATACACGTACCCCTATAACTACTACTACCCCATGGGTCCAGTAAGTACTCAGAGGAACTGATCAATATGTGACGTTAGTGGTAGAAATGCCAGTAAAATCACAGCACAGCAACCTATAAATAACCACAACTCCTAATGTTTCCTTTGTTCTAGTGCAGAAAACGATCTTTTTACAAAACATCATGAACAACCTGAAATTTATGAAGAAAAATAGATTCAGTTTCAACAACATTCAGCCTCAGTTTATCATTTCCACATTACAACTTCCAGATCACAGAGTGTCGACAAAGGAACAAAACATTTAGTCACCTGGAGCTGAACCATAGAGGATTTTACTTTAAAACAACAAAAACAAAACAAAATATCACAAAAATGAGACACAAAACGACAAAAGTCAGACAAAAAAACAAAAACAACACAAATTGTTACAGATAAGAGAAACAAAATGATAAAAACTAAAAACAAAATGACAAAAAGGAGAAACGAAACAATGAATAAAGCGAAACACAAAATGACAAAAATAAGACAAAAAACACAAGCGAGACAACAAAGAAACACAAAAAACATGAGACAGAAGTCAGACAAAAAAAGACGTACCATTCAACACCGTCAGCTTTGAGTACATCACTGAAATACCATCTGAGTAATTTACAGAAGGCTGCACAGGAAAGGTCGATTGTTTGGTTTTTTCAGATGTGTAACCGATTTTTGGAACTTTTGCCATAAATTTTAAAATCTTGGTCACAAACGCCTACCTGTGTTTTTTTCTGTTTTACATCAGTTTACTGAAATGAGAACTTTATGGCAGTGTTAATGTTAAACGTATAATGCTGTGGGTGGAACTGCTGAGACCACACAGTGTTCCCTCCAGACTGAAGCCAAAGCAACACATTCTGGATCAGTGTTAGAAGAAAATAAAAAGGCAAACAATACCAGTATTCAGAGAAATGTGAATATCTGATCTAATAATCGGCTCCCTCCTGTTCTTCACTTACATTTGGGTGCAAATTGTGAATCAAAAATAACAACAGGGCTTTGTTTTATTTTCCAGTATGGAGGAGCGTATCCACCGAATCAGTACGGTGTCCCTCCAGGTCCATATCCAGGAACTCCAGCCTCTAATGGACAGGTGTGTAGTAAGATCATCCTTCATACAGCAGAATATTTAACATGTTGAGCTGCTCATAGACACTATAACCCTGTTGTTGTGACCAGTGTTGGACACGTTACTTTTAAAAAGTAATCAGTTGTAGTTACTAGTTACTGCTCCCAAAAAGTAACTGAGTTACTCCACAATAAAAGTAACTTCCCAGGGAATGTAACTACTGCATGACGTTTTTTTCTTTCTTTTTTTTTTGTTTACTTTAAATAGGTCTAAGGATTTGGATTTTTTTCTAAGCAGGTTTCACAGCCAGTTGCATAAAGTTAGATATTCTAGTTCTTCAAATCCCCTTTTGAGCTCAGCATTCATTATAGGTACTCGGCATCTATGTATTTCTAAAACGTCTTTCTGCATGGCTGACCGGCACCTGCTCTCTCTGAAGGATTCAACTGGTGATAACGGGATGATTCTCAACAACATACCTGCCTTTCATTCCATTCAGTTCAGTCTGTGTCACAAGTTTTTGTGAAGCTGGTGCAAAAAAATCCATGTTTAGCTGCTTGGACGGCGTGGCTCCCTGTCCTTCTTTGTTAGAGGAGCTCAGGTTAGCCACACCTGTCCTGCTATCATCATCAACAGGGTCAACGACGGTGTTTTTGGCCACTAGTTTTGTAGAAGCGTGTGCCGTTGAGAGACACTTCATTGGATTAGAGTTGCTTCCAACAGACGTGGACAAACACTTCGCTCTGGGACATAAGGAACACACTCAGGCATATGGGTTCTGTAAAGCATCTTGAGACAGTTTGACCTGTAATTGGCGCTATACAAAATAAAATTGAGTTGAACTTCACATGTACGTTCTTCCCTTTTACCTCAAGGAGAATAAAGTAGAGTCTGTACTTCCACTTCGAAAATGCCGCCTTTCCCTCCAGACTCGCCACTGCTGCAGCTTCCCTCTGCTAGTTTGGGTGTTTGGTTTGTGTGTAAACTGAACACTACCTCTGATTGGCTGACCATGAAAGCTCACTCTATCTTAGCCAATCATCATCACTTATGTGGTTGTCTCATCCCTCCTCCTACCTCACCAAAAAATAAAAACTAAACAGCTTTGCAGCTCCTGTGACTGAGAGCCAAGTCTGATGACAAGAGCTCCAATGAGTAGCTTTAGTTTATAACGCGTCCCATTTAATTGTCGGTAACGATGGAAATAGTAATGAGTTGGATTACCCATTACTGCAAAAAAATAAACGGCGTTACTAACGGCGTTTATTTTAATGCTGTTTTTCCCATCACTGGTTGTGACTGAGGAGGAGTCTTGTTTTTCCCGAATCAGTGGGCGTGATCCGTTACAGAACATTTTGTTAAACTGGTGTTTGGTTTAAATCAGTTTCATTCTCCAGCTGAACTGTGGCTCCTTTATTTGCACTGTTTCATTTTTGCTTCACGACTAAAACAAGTTTTGCTTTCTTCTCACAGCCTCCCCCGGTGCCTGGAACTGAAGACCAGTCTCCCAGCTACCCCTCCCAGCCTCAGCCTCCTCCCCCAGCCGCCCCCCAGAGCCCCACCACCTCAGAGAAACCCCCTCCTCCTCCACCCATCCCTCCTCCACCCAACTCCCAGTACCCCCTGCCTCCGTCACAGAACGCTTACGGCACCAACAGCACCATGCCGTACCCCCCCGGCGACCCCGGCCAGATGCAGGTCTACAATCATTCCCAGGGAAGGCCCAGCTACAGCCAGGGCTTCCAGGCCCAGAACTCCTACCAGCCCCCCCAGAACAACTCCCAGCAGCAGCCTGGTCAGTACGGGCCTGGACTGGGCCGAGGAGACGCCAGCAAGAACAAGAACCAGAAACAAGGACAACAGCTCTGGCACCGCATGAAACGTAAGATCCGTACTGTCTCTGCAGGAGACGTCACAGTTCAGGTCTGAGTGACATCATTTAAAAAATGTATCACAAAAGTTGTCCGAAAACCCACAATTAGTCGTTTTCCTCGAATCGTTAAGCCCAGATCAGTCGTGTGTTTGAGTCACACTGCAGACAGGAAGCAGGAATGTGGGCTGTAGGACTTCAGGAGGTGTCAGGTAATAATTCTGTTTCACACGTCTGCTCTGACAGAGGCTCCTGGGACGGCTTCCGTGAAGTTCAACATTCCCAAGAGGCCTTATCAGGTCCAGTGTTCCCCGATGACCAATCAGGCGTTCCCTCAGGGCGACCAGAATCAGATGTCTTCTACTGCAGCGACCAACAACGCTGCCCCTGGAGGAGCTCAGACACGGTGAGAAGCAGCCTCCAGTAGTTCAGTGATCATCCGTGCATCATATACTGACTGTAAAGCTTTCCGTTCAGACCCCAGGACTGGCCTCAAGCCATGAAGGAGTACGTGCAGCGCTGCTTCACTGCCTGCGAGACGGAGGAGGACAAGGACCGAACAGAGAAGGTGCTGAAGGAGGTTCTGCAGGACCGGTTGAAGGACGGCTCTGCTTACACCATCGACTGGACTCGAGAGCCGCTGCCAGAGTGAGTTCAGCAGCCGAGTTGTGTTTGATGTGAACACACACTGGAAAAACAAGAAAAAAAACTTATTTCAAAGAACTTTTACCTTGAAATAAGTGAAAAAATCTTCCAATAGAACAAGTGAAAAATGTCTTGGTAAGATTTCTTGAAATAAGATGATATTTAGAATATTGAGATCTTACAATTAGCTGGGAAAACTTATTTTAAGCTCTATTTTAGCAGGATTGTCAAGCTTAGGTGTCTTGAAATAAGCCAGACATGCTTAAAAAAAAAAAAAAAAGAAGCAGTTTTTCACTCAAAAATAGATTTTTGCTTTCATGTAACCTCCTAATTTGAGATGTATTAACCCTCCTGTTGTCCTCATTTACAGGCACCAAAAAATATTGTTCTCTTATCTGAAAAAAATCCCAAAAAATCAGCAAAAAATTACCCAAATTTCTGAAAATTTGTAACACCTTCAGGAAGAAAACTCCAATAATTCCTTGAAAGTTTTATTTTTTTAAAAATCCCCCAAATTTGGCAAGAAAATTCTTGTAAATATTTTCAAAAAATGAGTAAAAATCTTCCAAAAAGTCCTAAAAATATCTAAAATGATTCCATAAATATCAGTAAAACTTCTAATATTTTCTTAAGAACATTCACATAAAAATCAACCACAATCCAGCGAAATTGACAGGATTTTGGTTATTTTGGTTGATTTTTATGTGAATGTTCTTAAGAAACATTTTTACTTTATTTTTTTACTCCAAAAATGTTCAAAGATTTCCCAAAAATGTTGAAAATGTGGACATCAGAAGTTTGACTGTGAAAATATATATTTTTTCCCACATTTTCAAACTTGAAAATGGGTTAATTTTGACCCGCAGGACGACACGAGGGTTAAACTTGTTTCAAGTTTTCTTGTGAAATTCAACTCAAAACAAGATAATTCCAAGATAGTTTGACTTAACAAGATATTTCAGATGCATTGTCTTAAAACAAGTCCCTCCATCTGCTGAAATGTCTCTTGTTAAGTGAATTGATCTTAAATGAAATGGGATGAGACATTTAGACTAAAAATAAGACAAACAGACTTGGTAAGATTTTGAGCATTTGCAATACAGGAGGTCCTCGACTTACATCAGAGTTCCGTTCCTACAGATCAAAAGTCTGAACTCTGGAGAAAATGTAAACAAAGCCGTTCCATGAACCACGATATCGATCAGTTCTTCATTAAAGCCCTGAATACCAACGACTTTCATGCATGTTTGAGTCATATTACTAGAAGATAACACAACATGTTCCACTGTTTTTACAACCTGATCTAATAATGCCGATGTTCGTCAGTGTTTCGTCCTGTTCCCAGCGTTTAATTACATCTAATTAGCCCTTATTTTGAAGTTTTCTGTTGACAGCTGTCACGTCCTGCCGGCTATTTTGATGTTTAGCTTTTCTGGATGCACGGCTCTCTACTTTGTAAACGTCCTGAGTAATTAACTTCATTTTTGGACTTATTGGTTTAGTTAAAAGGATTTATTTACATGTATTTATGTTTGTTGCAGTTTTCACTCTGAGCCACAGTAAAGAAGTCTAGTTTGCTACGACTCACGATTCATTTTGCAAACACGAGTTTAACTAGCTGGATGGAGACGGCTTTACTTTTCTTCGAAGCATCAGAAAAGTCTGACTTACGCCTGGGAGCCATAATGAAGGGCAAAAAGTTAGTGTTGTCTCGTTTTGTGTCTCATTTTTGTCATTTTCTGTCTTGTTTTTGTCATTTTGTGTATCGTTTTTGTCGTTTTGTGTCTCCTTTTTGACGTTTTGTGTCTCGTTTTTGTTGTTTTGTGCCTTGTAGCACAATCCAAGGTGGCGTACAACCAGAGAATGTAAACTAAACCGTCTTATAGCGTCGTGTGATGACATATTCGTCAACTAGTTCCACGTAACCGGTTCAAACTGAACGACGAAACGCCGTAGGTCGAGGACATCGTAAACAGAGGACTTCCTGTATTTGTGAATTCAGTTTTAACTGCAGCGACCACGACTGATGCATCAGACTTTTTTCAACATTCGGGTCTCGTTTGTTTTTGCAGACTGAAGGTCAAACAGTCTCGTTGGGAAAGCGTTCCGGCCCAGAGGACATCCGACGGCTCCGTTAGCCGAGGTGGAAGCTCGGCGGCTGCAGCCTCCAGAGGCAGAGGTCTGGGACACAGACTGGGACACTACAGGAACATCTTCTCTCAGAGGAGTCCGTCTTCCAGTTCGTCCCGGTCCTCCTCCCGCTCGCCGTCGCCGTCCCACAGCCGACACAGAGACCGCAGCAGCCAGAGACACAGACGCAGGTAGGACTCTGTTTACCTTTGTTTTCTTTGGTTTCTCTGCTCGTCCTGCATTCTTTCTGTCTAAATGTCTGTTTGTGCTGCAGTGATTCTGGCTCACAGTCAGACAGCAGCATCTCCAGCGACCTGCGACCTCAGCTGCCCAGACGGAGTCAGAAAGGAGGACGTGGTCGTGGAAATGACAGAGACAGAGGACGTGGAGCTGGAGAGAGAGGACGGGGACGTGGAGGAAAAGCCAACAGAGGACGGCGGTAAGTTAACCCTCGTGTCGTCCTGCGGGTCAAATTGACTCGTTTTAAAGTTTGAAAATGTGGAAAAACACATATTTTCACTGTGAAAACTTCCACATTTTCAGGAAATTTTTGAGCATTTTTTGGTGGAAAAAAAAAGAAATGTAAAAAAAATATATATATATATGTTTTTTTAATAGCATTCACATAAAAATCAACCAAAATCCAGCGAAATTCGTTGCATTTATGTGGATGTTCTTAAAGAAAAATATTAGAAGTTTTACTGATATATATGGAATCACTTTAGATATTTTCAGGATTTTTTGGAAGATTTTTACTCATTTTGAAAATATTTGCAAGAATTTTCTTGCCAAATTTGGGGAACTTTTTTGCAGAATTTTTGGATTTTTTCAGACAAGGAAACAGTATTTTTTTGGTGCCCATAATTGAGGACAACAGGAGGGTTAAAAACATGTTAGTATGTTTCATCACCTTTCTGTTCTGTACTGTTCTGCCATAAAGATGAATCATCTTTTAACTCCCCCTCCCAGGAACATGGACGATTCCAACGCGGCTGTTGGAAAGAAGAGGAAAGGAGGCAACGCTGGTTTGGATTTCCACGACCCGAACCGGGAGGCGAAGAAGCAGAGCAGGGCGGCTCGTTTCCACAAGCAGCTTCGCTCAGAGCCTCTGGTTCTGTCCATCAACGCCCTGGACCTCCCAGACGGGACCCAGGAGGGCCTCAGCTGGGAGGACTGCCCCATCGTAGGAACCTGTCAGGACATCACCAAGCACTACCTGAGGCTCACCTGTGCACCCGACCCGTCCACAGTGCGCCCCGTCCACGTAAGTCCTTATCTCTGTTGGTTTATTTACAGGGAAATGCTGTTGGACATCCAGGATGCGAACACAGTCCCAGATCATCTGTGGAGGAAACACTTTAATCATTTTCTTTGAGTCTGAGTTTGTATTTTTCACACTGTTGGAGATCTGTGGACTGAATGTACTTTGCTGGTGGTCCTCATCACAGAGGCTTAACTCTGTTTGTGAACTCATGTTGGTCCAGGTGCTGAGGAAGTCTCTGCAGGCTGTGAAAGCTCACTGGCAAACCCACCAGGACTACGCCTACGCCTGTGAACAGATGAAGTCCATTCGACAGGACCTCACGGTGGGTCACAGTCTTCTGTGTCCCGTTTGTTTCACTGTCTTTTTACACTTTGAATTAATCCGCCACGTCTAAAGTAGCCGTCGGTGAACTAAAACGAGGACAGATTCAGCTGCTGCACAGATTATTTCTGCCTCAAATGCTCTCAGAAATGCTTTTCACTGAAGTGTTTTCAAAATAAAAGAAAGTTTGCGGCTGAGCCGCTGTGTTTATCCGACTCATCTGCTGGACCGTCAAGCTGAAAGCGCTGTCATAAGACATGTTGTGGCCGCTAGTGACGGCCCGCTATGCGTACGAATTTCAGATGCAGCATTTACATGTGGCAAAAATGCATCTAGTGGGTATACAGATAAAGGGTTTCAAATTGACTGTTTATTAAATCCAAGCCATATACACACAAAGGGTAAACTTCTCCAACACTACTCCTCTCCAGATAAGTTCTAATAAAGCTTCAAAAACTAAGTATACTGGCTCTATATCATCAACACATCATTATCATACTTACCTGCAGAGAGGAGTTTATCACAGCCTCATATAAAACCTACAATAATGACAATAATATTAAAGCTAACAGAGCTCTGCTATTGGAATAAGTATTGGTATCAGCAGATATCCAAATTCAGGCATCGGATCGGAAGTAAACGAATGTGGATTGATGCGACTTGCTTTTAATCAGGATTGTGCTTTGGAATGATGATACGCTGATAAGGAAACCCTGCTGCTGTCATCTCATGTACAGTGATTGGTGTATGAGTGCCGGAAGCAACAACATACTTAAATACTTTTTTTTTTTTTTTTTTAACACTACGTGAGCTGCCTGACTGTGATCCTACTACAAATCCACCGCTGAGGGCCACAAATCTTTTAAATATTTCATCTGTCGGAAATGATACGACTGAGCATCCTTGGAGGAGTCCTGAGCTCTCTGAGGGCTTTTCTAGTTTCTGTCTGAGTTTGTTTTTTTCTTCCTGAGTCTGATTCGTTTGGATTTTTATCTGTCGCAGGTCCAAGGAGTTCGTACCGACTTCACGGTGGAAGTGTACGAGTGTCACGCTCGCATTGCTGTGGAAAAGGTGAGTCTTTTTCTTCACCTTCTGAACCCTAAAGCCTGCCGGCAGGTTTGAGATGCAAATTATCTTTAAAAATGGTTCAAGTTTGTGTTGTTTTTTTGTCCAAAGCAGTACAAACTTGACTGAAAAGGAAAGAAAAGCTTCCGGAATGATTTAATTTTCCAAAAATGACATAATGTGTCCAAAAGTTATTGAAAAATGACCCCAAACGACCTAAAATGTGTTCAAGAATCACATGAAGATCTCCAGAAATGACCATGATAAACAGAGCAGAGAGAAAAGGTCTGTAGAGGAAACAGGAAAAGTCCATGACTGAAATATTGTCTAAAATGACAAAAACACATTCAAAACTATTGAAAAATGTATTTAAAATGTCTCAATATGTGCAAAATGACATAAACTTGCCCAAACTTATGATGAGTCAAAAATGACCAAAAACTGGGGGAAAAAAATTAAAATGTCCATGTTCAAAGTTATTTTAATTATTCAAACTTGCCCAAAAGTATTTTAAAGTTGTCCAAAATGACATAAAATCTATTCAAAACGACAAAGTTTTCCACAAATGATTAGGAGAGGAAAAATCAAAGCTTCTGGATGAAAACGACACAAAATCGAGACACAAAATGACACAAACGGACTTCTGGAGAAATGTTGGACATGTTGATTCCAGATTTTTTTAAAGAAATTAAACTTGGTTTTCTGCCAGAAGATGTCTCTGAGTTCTCTTCATGATGTTCTGGTTCCTCAGAGCTGCAGGACTTTAAAATGAACCACAGTGATTAAAACCAGTTATGAGCTGCTCTGAGTCCAGAGGGTTGAACTGATGATAAACTGCTCTCAGTCCAGAGGGTTGAACTGATGATAAACTGCTCTGAGTCCAGAGGGTTGAACTGATGATAAACTGCTCTCAGTCCAGAGGGTTGAACTGATGATAAACTTCTCTCAGTCCAGAGGGTTGAACTGATGATAAACTTCTCTCAGTCCAGAGGGTTGAACTGATGATAAACTTCTCTCAGTCCAGAGGGTTGAACTGATGATAAACTTCTCTCAGTCCAGAGGATTGAACTGATGATAAACTGCTCTGAGTCCAGAGGGTTGAACTGAAGATAAACTGCTCTCAGTCCAGAGGGTTGAACTGATGATAAACTGCTCTGAGTCCAGAGGGTTGAACTGATGATAAACTGCTCTGAGTCCAGAGGGTTGAACTGATGACGGTGTATTTCTGTGCTGGTGTTCAGGGGGACCATGAGGAGTTCAACCAGTGCCAGACCCAGCTGAAGGCCCTCTACAAGGACAACCCCTCAGAGAACATTGGGGAGTTCACAGCGTATCGACTGCTGTATTACATCTTCACTAAGAACTATGGAGGTGAGCTCACATCTGTTAGTGTCTCCGTTATAGAAATGGTGTCCAACATGAGGCCCATGGGCCAGAAGCGGTCCTCCAGAGGGTCCAATCCGGCCCTCGAAGTGTAAAAATCCCAGAGAAGACATTAACTGTAAATTGGTAAAACTATAAATTTAAAATAATTTCTAGACAAGTTGTTTTGATCATAAAGTAAAATGCTAGATTGTTCATTGTGCTTTTGTTGTTTTGTGTCTCATTTTAGTAATATTTTGTCTTGTTTTTGTCATTTTGTCTAGTTTTTCTCATTTTGTGTCATTTTTGTTATTTTTTTGTCTCATTTTTGTCGTTTTGTGTCTCATTTTTGTAGCTTTGCCTCATTTTGTGTCTCGTTTTTGTTGTTTTGTGTCTCGTTTTTGTCGTTTTGTCTCGTTTTTGTTTTGTCTTGTTTGTTGTTTTGTGTCTCGTTTTTGCCATTTTATTTCTCATATCTGTAATATTTTGTCTTGTTTTTGTTATTTTTGTCTGACTTTTGATAATAATAACTTTAATGAGTTTAGTGGTTTTGATCCTGCAGTATATTCTCCTGGATCCACACTATAACGGGTCGTGTGTGTGTGTTTAATGTTCACATTAATAAAAAGTAGAGCGGGGCAGGCGCTCTAGCACCACCTGGTGTCTATCTGTGCACACCACTGGGAGCTGTGGTTATTAATGGTTATCATGGTTTTCTTTTACTGCTCCGGTCCACTGGTTAGACGTCCTGCTCTCCATGTTCTGACGTCGGTTCTTCTTCTTCTTCCTCCAGATCTGACCACTGAGCTGGTCTACCTGACGCCGGTCCTCAGGGCAGACGAGTGCGTGGCTCATGCTCTGGCGCTACGAGCCGCCTGGGCGCTGGGAAACTACCACCGCTTCTTCAAGCTCTACCTGGAAGCCCCACGCATGGCCTCATACCTCATCGACAAGTTTGTAGAGAGAGAGAGGAAGGCGGCGCTGCGGGCCATGGTCAAAACGTAGGTCCTGCTCCCAACACACTGGAAAAAATGCTCCTCTCAAAACAAGAAAAAAATGTGTTTCTAAGAACTTTTGCCTTGAAATCAGTGGAAAAATCTGCCAATAGAACAAGATTTCTTGAAATAAGATCTGATATTTAGAATATTGATCTTAAAATTAGCTGGGAAAACTTATTTTAAGCTCTTATTTTATCAGGATTGTCAAGCTTAGGTGTGGAAAATCACAGTATTTCATTCATAAATAGATTTTTGCTTCCATGTAACCTACTAATTTTAGATGTATTAAACTTGTTTAGAGTTTTCTTGTAAAATTCAACTCAAAACAAGATAATTTCAAGATTGTTTGACTTAACAAGATATTTCAGATGCATTGTCTTAACCTTCGTGTCGTCCTCCGGGTCAAATTGACACATTTTATACTTTGAAAATGTTTTAAAAGTATATATATTTTCACAGTGAAACTTCTGATGTCCACATTTTCAACATTTTGGGGAAATCTTTGAACATTTTTTGGTGGAAAAAAGGAAATGTCAAAAATGTTTCTTAAGAACATTCAGAAAAAATTCAACTGGATTTTAGTTGATTTTTATGTGAATGTTCTGAAAGAAAATATAAGTTTTACTGATATTTATGGAATCACTAGATATTTATAGGATTTTTTGGAAGATTTTTACTCATTTTTTGAAAATATTTACAAGAATTTTCTTGCCAAATTTGGGGGATTTTTTAAAAAATAAAACTTTTAAGGAATTAAATTTTCTTCCTGAAAGTTTTGCAAATTTTCAGAAATTTGGGGAAATTTTTTGCAGAATTTTTGGATAAGAGAACAATATTTTTTGGTGCCTGTAAATGAGGACAACAGGAGGGTTAAAACTAGTCCCTCCATCTGCTGAAATGTCTCTTGTTAAGTGAATTTATCTTAAACCAAGTGCGATGAGACATTTTGGCTAAAATAAGACAAATAAACTTCGTAAGATTTTGAGTTTTTGCACCCTGAACACCGTCCAGACCATAAACCTGACTCGGGTCCCGTCTGTCTCTGCTCCGTCCACAGGTTCAGACCCGACCTGCCGGTGCTGTATGTCCAGTCCTCTCTGGGCTTCACCTGCTCAGACTCCTGCATGGCCTTTTTAACGGGGCTCGGGGTCACCTTCAGCCCCTCCGACCCCTCAAAGATAGACTGCAAGACCAGCTCAGCCTGTTTAGCCGCCTCCTGAGGGCCGTAGACCAGGACCAGATCCTCACACAACGACACACCTCACACAGAGCACACACTAGCGCTAGTCAGACATCCACGGGGGGTCACATGACGCAGTTTAACGGCCAGCGGGGCTCAGATCAGGGCTTCCTGTTCCTTTACCGCCGTCAGATTTAAAGCTAACAGTGTTCTGTTATGTTCTTTCCCTCCTCAAGTCAGCAGCTCGAAGACTCAAGTCCGAGCCTCAGGAGAGAAGAAACGGCTTCTTCTCCGAGTCTCAAGTCACTGAAGTCACGTCAATCAAGTGTTCCTCTTAGAGACTGTGAGGAGAATCAGACAGGAGAAGAGCTGGTTTGTATGAATCCTGCAAGCTTCATCCTCCTGAGAGACTGAAAGTTCATGAAATATCCAACGAAGAAGAGCAGAGACTTTACCAGATAAAAGGATGAAAAGTTCCTGGAAGATTCATCATCATCAGGTAGAAGCTCTGGAAGCTCCGCCTCACCTGGAGGATTGTCCTGGTTCTGGAGGAGTTATCAGGTGGTTTGTATGAGGCTCTGGTGTCTGCAGGCTGGTAAGAGAAACAAAGAGACTCTGGGAGGACGGAGACAAACACACTGCTTCCTGTTTGAGTGTTTTATGTGTTTACTAGTGTTCCTCAAAGCTCCAATCAGGGTTTTATCCGATTAAATCCTAGAAACGCCAAAACTTCAAAGCAGTATTTAAATGAAATCGGTTGTTTAATAAAGAGGGATCCTTCATGAAATCTGTCCCCTAGAAGCTGCCGTTGATTTTTACCAAGCTAGCAGTGATTTTTAGCGTGAACACTGGTGATAAATGTGAGATTATTGGTGATTAAAAACGGCTCAGGAGCCGTTTAGGGTCTAATTCAGTGTTATTTAATGATCCAGAGTCTATTTTTGTAAATATCGTATCGTACCCGCCGTGGTCTCTCTCCCATTAGTTTTCGTCGGGTAAGTGCGACTCGTAGCCGGGGGTTCCACCGGAAACCGAATGTTTCGGTCGTCGCGACAAACCGCCGAGTCGCGAATCCCGCTTATTTCTGCTGAGTCATGATCTCAACCTGTCTCCCTCTCTTCCTCCCCCCCTCCATCCCGCTCCCTCCCCCACTCCACCCCTCCACCCCAAACATCTTCAGCTCGGAGGGACGATAACGCGACCGGGCGAACCTCCTCCAGACGCCCCGGAGACAAAGAGGAAGAAGGAGGAACACGGAGCCTCGAGATAAAGATCTGAGGCTGTTCTTCTCCTGAGCAACAAAAATCTGTCCTAGATAGAAGACTGAATGTGTCCCGCCTGCTTCTGTGAGTCCAGATGCATCTAAACGTGTTGAAGGACCTCAGTTTATTTCACACTTTATTGTTTCGTTAGATTCTCCTCCACTGGTTGGTTTTCAGTCCTTCAGCTTCCGATGCGTCCGGACCTACAGAACCAACATCTAGCTAGGTCTGCCACCACCGTCCCGGGTTTTTCAGGGTGTTTGCTTTGTTGTTTATTTGTTTTCTTTGTTGTTTTTTTTATTTATTTACTGCTAAAGTTCCACCCGGACCACTAACAGAAACACATTCAGTTCCTGTTTCTTGTGTATTTTGTTGTAAAAACCTCCATCATCAGTCTGTAACTTCCTCTGAAGAACCTCCTCCTCGTCTTCATCTCCTTTCTTTTAACTCCGTTTGGATTCGTCTTCTCTCTGTTCTGGTTCTCCTGCATGACGTCCTCCTCCTCTTCCTCCTCTAACAGTATCTCCTCCTCCTCTCCTCATTCTTCTGTTTTCCATTGAGTATTCTGACTAGTAAGTATTGATCTTCTGGGTCTGCAGTGCTTCATAGTTTACGTTGCAGCTCACTAACAACCCAAGCTGAAGGTTTATCTTCTTCCTCCTCCTCCTCTTCCTCCCCTCGTCCCTCATCTGATCTGACCAACTGCCGTTCTGTAAATACCGTGTACATATTTACTTTTTGGAAAAAAAATCTAATAAAAGTCCACTAGAAAGAGTATCAATTGTCCGGTTCTCTGTTTTTTTTGGGTTTTTTTCATGTATTTTATTGGGTTTTCAGCTTTACAAACATTCTCCTCAAGATACACACAACTTAATTATGTTTTATTTGCAACAGAAAAACATCTCAAAACAACACATACATACAGAGGAAGAAAATTATAGACGATAGAAGCAAAACATAACAAATATATACAACTAAACAAAAATAAAGTAAAACCAGTGAAAATATTATAAATCATAATACAGAAATAATGCTAATAGGAGTCTTTACTCATTTGACCTGCAGGATGACAGGAGGTTTAAAAATTCCCATTGAAAGTGCTATATATATATATATATATATATATTTTTTTTTTTTTTAAATTCCCCCAAATTTGGCAAGAAACTTCTTTATAAATATTTTCAAAAAATGAGTAAAAATCTTCCAAAAAAAATCCTAAAAATATCTAAAGTGACTCAATATATATCAGTAAAACTTTTAATATTTTCTTTAACCCTTCTGTTGTCCTGCCGGTCAAAATTAAAAAAAAAAAAAAAAAAAAATATATATATATATATATATATATATATATATATATATATATAGTTTTTTTTTCAGTGAAAATGTTCACATTTTCAACATTTTGGGGAAATTTTTGAACATTTTTCATTCAAAAAAAATGTTTAAGAACATTCAGAAAAAAATTAGTTGATTTTTTTCTGAATGTTCTTAAAAGAAAATATTAGAAGTTTTACTGATATATATTTAGTCATTTTAGATATTTTTAGACTTTTTTGGAAGATTTTTATTAATTTTTTGAAAATATTTACAATTTTTATTTAGTATTTTTTAATATTTATTTCTTGCCAATTTTGGGGGATTTTTTTTTTTCATAAATAAAACTTTGGAGGGAAACTTTTAAGGAATTTTTGGGAATTTTCTTTTTGAAGATTTTGCAAATTTTTATAAATTTGGGGATTTTTTTTGCTGAATTTTTGGATTTTTTTCAGACAAGGGAACAATACAGTGCACCCAGAAAGTATTCAGAGCTTCATTTTTTCCACATTTTTTTTTAATGTTGCAGCCTTATTCCAAAACGGATTAAATCCATTTTTTTCCTCAAAATTATACACACAACACCCCACAATGACAATGTGAAAAAAGGTTTTTTGTAATTGTTGCAAATTTACTGAAAATAAAGCTGAGAAATCACATGTAGATAAATATTCACAGCCTGTGCTGTGAAGCTCCAAGTTGAGCTCAGGTGCATTTTGTTTCCACTGATCATCCTTGAGATGTTTCAGCAGCTTATTGGAGTTCACCTGCGGTAAATTCAGTTGATTGGACATGATTTGGAAAGGCACACACCTGTTTATATGAGGTCCCACAGTGGACAGTGGACAGTGGACGTCAAAGCACAAACCAAGCATGAAGACAAAGGAACTGTCGGTAGACTTCCGGGGCTTGAGAGGAACAGGAAAGAGGAACGGGTGAAACTGGCCAAAGACAGGTGTGCCGAGCTTCTGGCATCATATTTAGAAGGACTTGAGGCTGGAACTGCTGCCAAAGGAGCATCAACAAAGTACTGAGCAAAGGCTGTGAATACTTTACTTACATGTGATTTTTCATTGTTAACAATTGCAACAATTTCCAAAAACCTTTTATCACATTGTCATTATGGGGTGTTGTGTGTAGAATTTTGAGGATAAAATGGATTGAAACCATTTTGGAATAAGGCTGTAGCATAAAAAGTGGAAAAAGTGAGGCGCTGTGAGTACCTTCCAGATGACTGTATTTTGTTGGTGCCCGTAAATGAAGACAACAGGAGGGTTAAAGGCAGATGCCGTGTTTTACTGAGAAAGGTGGATTTTTTTTTGAGACAAAAATGATTTTTAAAAAAAAAACAAACAAAAAAACGTCTGACTTGTTTAAATCTCAAACACAACATCCGACTGTCTTTAGTCACGTGTGTAACGTCATTTAAATTAAATAACAAACCGTTTGGTTGATTAAAAATAAATCAAAAATCCTGCATTTTATTCTAGTTATTTATTTAACTGTCAAACACAAATGTCTTTAACTTCCATCGTCTTCATTAAAACAGAAAATACAATAAATAAACGTTGGAAAACTCCTGTTAAAGTTCAGCACATTTAATTTTTATAATAATAATCACATTTTTTACTAAATGACTCTCATGAGAAAAAGAGTTCAAAATATAGAGAAAAACTATAAAAAGGGAGAAATACCTACAAAGCAAAGTCAGAAGAGTCAGATTAAATGAAGAGCAAGGTGGAAAATGGTCTAATAGAATATAATGAAGCTAGAAGTGCTAAATAAACAGCAGCAGAGCAGGAAAATGACAGAAATCTTCATGCAAAAATAGAAAAAAAATCTGAATTGAGCAGAAATAAGATCAACTAAACCTACGAGAAAAGGAAAAGGAAAATGTACGAGCTGAGAAAGAGCAGAAATGAAATAAACAGAGGAAGAATCAGCGCAGAAAAGCTCGACAAAAGAGGAAAATAAGGCAGGAAAATGGAAAAAAAGAGGCTGAATCAGGTCTAACAGCCAACCGAAGGAAAGCAGAAAGAATAAATGAACCCAGAAAAGATCGAGTCAATAAATAAGAATAAAAGAGCAGGAAAAACAGTTTATTTAGAGGGAAACGTCAACAAAGCAGAGAAAAGAGCGAAAGACGAGAAGAATTCAGGCGATACAAGGCAAAAAATCAACAGATTCAAGGAGGAAACAGAAAAAAAACAACAGAAAAGAAGCAGGAAGTGGTCATAAAATGAGAAAATGAGCGTTAAAAAGGCACCGATGGAGGAACAAGAAGCTAAACACGAAGCTAGGAGAGGTAGATAGAACCACTAGAGAACATCCAGAGGTTGAGGATTTAGAACCTCATGTTCACTCACACACAAACACACACACACTCAGAAAGTCCAGAACTGCATCAACAACAAGTCATTTAAACAAACGTACAAAATGTGGTTTTAGGATCGATCCAGAACTGGAGGACGTTTTACAGCAAACCAGCTCAAATAATCCAGAACCTGAAACATGCAGCCGTGGAAACGTAAAATCTGACGTTTCTGCTGTTTCGTGTCTCGTTCATGTCGTTTTGTGTCTCCTTTTTGTCGTTTTCTGTCTTGTTTTTGTCATTTTGTTTCGTGTTTTTGTCTTTTGTGTCCTATTTTTGTCGCTTTCTGTCATTTTCGGTCTTATTTTTGTCATTTTCTGTCTCGCTTTTGTCATTTTTTGTCTTGTTTTTGTCGTTTTGTGTCTCGTTCTTGTCGTTTTGTATCTTGCTTCTGTTGTTTTGTGTTTTGTTTCGTTTTTGTCGTTTTGTGTCTCATTTTTGTCATTTTGTGTCTCGTTTTTGGCATTTTCTGTCTTGTTTTTGTCGTTTTGTGTCCCGTTTTTGTCATTTTCTTTCTTCTTTTTGTCTTTTGTTTCTTGTTTTTGTCATTTTGCTCTTCATTTGTCGTTTTGTGTCTTTTTTGTCGTTTTGTGTTTCATTTTTGTCATTTTGTGTCTCGTTTTTGTCATTTTCTATCTTGTTTTTGTTGTGTTGGGACTGATTCTTTGGACTGTTTTCCATCAGTCAGTTTGTCCTCTTGGTCAGCAGTAACAGCAGCTAAATATCTAGCTTCTACTGCTGAGAAAAAGATCACATTAGCATGGATTAGAGTAGAGTTAGCAAACAGCACAGAAAACATGGAATAAAATGCTACCATTGATGTGGAAGCTGAGCCAATCAATACCTATTATTGATCAATATGGAGCAGAAACCTGGAGAAGAGAAGGTTGATTTTTAAATGTCCTCCAGTTCTGGAATGATCCTCATACACTTCAAACCCCTGAAGAATCTCAGATATCAAACATCTCACAGTATCTTCCAGCAGTAAAACTATAAATTAGAGAAGTTTGTGTTCGGTCTCTACAGGAGACGATTATTCCAGTTTGTTCTGAGGTTCGTCCACAGATCGGCCAATCATAGCTCAGTATGGAGTGAAGCGGTTGTAGCCTCCTCGGTACAAACTGGCCTGGAGGAAGCAGAAAAACACAAATAAAAACATAAATAACAATAATACCTTTAACTGTAAAGAACCCTCTCATGTTTTACAATAAAATGCAACAGGAACCAGATGTAGAGGAAGTTTTAGTCTGATTGGTGTTACCATAGCAACCTAACAAGACTGATCATTGCAGCTAAAACTCTGTAGTGTCGTCTAAGAATGAATGCCCATCTGCTGGTTTATCTTTGACTCCTCTGGACACTATACCTACCATCAGGCATGGAGGTGGCAGTATCATTATACTATCAGTTTAACTGACTCAAGTCTGTGACAGAAAGACGACAAATTTAGTGGAACGGCACCAGAATTGGTGCCGTTCCACTAAATTTGTCATCTTTCTGACTTGTTTCTTCAGGTTCTGATGGGTCTAAGTCAGGACTTTGGGGAGACCAGTCTAGAACCTTCATTTTAACCTGATGGAACCATTTCTTTACCACGTCTGATGTGTGTTTGGGCTCATTGTCTTGTTGAAACATCCAACTGTGCCCAAGATCAACCTTCTGCTGATGGTTTCAGGTTTTCCTGAAGAACGTGGAGGTGATCCTCCTTCTTCATTATTCCATTTACTTTGTGGAAAGCTCCAGTTCCACAGAGCATGATACTGCCACCACCATGCTTGGTGGTAGGTTTGGTGTTCTTGGGGTTAAAAAAAAAAAAAGTCCAAGACCTGCCTAAAACAGTCTGAAACCAGTCCTTAAAAGGTCTAAAACCAGAACCAAAATCAAACCAAAACCAGTCCAGAAAAACATTCAGAACCCAGTCTGAAACCAGTCCTAAACAAGTTAGTTGGAACTGTTGGGACCAAAACCAGACTTAAACTACTGCCCCCATCACTCTGGAACCGGGTAGATCTGGACTCATCAGACCACATGACCTTCTTCCATTGATCCAGAGTCCAATCTTTATTTTTTCTGATCATCCTCACTGATCAGTGGTTTTCTTAGAGCTACAGCTGTTTAGTCCCAATCCTTTGAGTTCCCTTCATGTGGAAATGTTCTTACTTTGACTATTAAACAGCCGTGAGTTCTACTGTTGGTTTCCTACGATCATCTAAGAGTTTGTTCCTGAAGGTGATGGTTCTCCACTATCCTTCAGGTTTTAATGATGTGTTGGACGGTTCTTAACCTGATCTTAGTAGTTTCATCTCCTTAGTTGTTTTCTTTGCTTGATGCAGGTGAATAATTGGACCCTTCTGAGAGATTAACATCCTTTTAAATGACTTTTATTGGACAGGCAGGGTAGTTTCTTTATATTTATTTCTATATGTGTGTGTGTTTGGACTCACCATGGTTCCGACTCCGTATGTTGTCGTCGGTCCGACTGAGTGGTGATAAGGATCCGCAGCTGTGGCATAAACTCGTCCATATCTGGAAGAAAAAACATAAACACATCAGAAACAGGAACCATCTAGGAACTACCCAGGAACCTACCAGGAACCATCTGGGAACTACCCAGAAATCTACGAGGAACCATCTAAGAACTACCCAGAAACCTACGAGGAACCATCTAGGAACTACCCAGGAAGCTATGGGAACCATCTAGGAACTATCCTGGAACCTATGAAGAACCATCTAGGAACTACCCAGGAACCTACAAGGAACCATCTAGGAACTACCCAGGAACCATCTAGGAACTACCCAGGAACCATCTAGGAACTACCCAGGAACCATCTAGGAATCTAGCAGGAACCATCTCGGAACTACCCAGGAACCCTCTAGGAACTACCCAGGAACCTACCAGGAACCATCTAGGAACTACCCAGGAACTCATTTTGTTTCCTCCATAATTCCAGATGTGTTCATTCATATTTTTGATGCCTTCAGTGAGAATCTATGATGGAAATAGTGCTGAAAATAAACATTAAATGAGGAGCTGTGTCCAGAATAAAGACAGCTGGGGTAAATAATGGAGATGTATTTCTGTCTTCCTACCCGTCGCTGTAGGTCGCTGTGGCTGCAGACGCCGACTGAGCGACTCGGTACGCTGCAGGATAACCTCCCTGCAGGAAAATAAAAAAACATGAAAACAGAAGCAGCAGACGGTTTGCTGGTTTAAACGTGAGAAACGTGCAGCTGCTTACGTAGACTTCAGCTCCGTAGAGTCCGTCCTGATAAACCACCCTGAAAACACCAGAAACACTGAAGTTCACACAGAGTTCCACACAGCTGGAGTCATTTAATGTTCAATGAGATGTTATTAACGAGAAAAACTGATAATAGTAATAATAAAATGTCCCCATGATGTCAAAAAATGTGTCCCTAAATTCATAAAACATAAATGTGACATAAAAAGTAACATAAATTAATAAGTAAAGGTTAAAAATTATCAGGAAAAACATTCCAAAAGTATAAAATATACTAAATAATTAAAAAAATGAACCAAAAAGTGTGTGAAAAAATCAATAAAATTCCAAAAAATAAAAACTAATTTACCATTATTCTTAATATTAACAACAACAACAACAACAACAATAATAATAATAATAATAATAATAATAATAATAATAATAATAATAATAATAATAATAATAATAATAATAATAATAATAATAATAATAATAAAGTGTCTTAGAAATAGCTCCAAAATATTCATGAAATTTCAGAAAAATATTTTACAAATTGGTCCAAAAAATGAGAACCAAATTTCTTTAAAATCATGATAAACATTATGCATTAAAATATCTAACACATAAATAAATAACAATAATAATAATTACTAAAATGGCCCCAAAATGTCAAAAATATATAATTTTTTTCAAACTTTCTCAAAGAATTAACCCCGTGTACTTTGGTTTAGGTCGGATTTTCCGTGCAGTGATTTTACTTGTAATGGAGTATTTTTACTGTGCTCAGGTGAAGTATCCGACGACTTCCTGTTCTTACCCTGGGTAGGCGGGGACAGCGGCAGGTGTGGTTGCGGCAGAGCGAATCGTGTTGTAGACGGCTCGACCTCGACCTCGCAGCGCCGAGCCCCGATAGGCCAACGTGGGCGTCGCTACGGGATACGGAAAACTGGCGACTACAGCGGCAGGAAGGTGAGAAAGAAAATTAAAATTCACAAACTGTCATGTCTCAGGAGTAATATTTCATCAGAGTTACAGAACTCACCTGTATAGAGCTCAGGTGCGTACATCGCCCCCATGACGGGGTTGATCTTCCACCCAGAAGCTGCAGGAAATAAAAAAGACGAGTAGAAGCTTCGTTTCTACCAACGTTCATGACCTTTTTAATGGTGACAAAATGAAGATATTTACAGACTCTAAGTTAGTCTGGAGGCCTGTATAATCAGACCATTCTACTCAGCTCTGTGGAGAATAGTCTGCTGCATGTGTCGAGTTTATAGCATCGATATCTGAGAAATGCAGTGGAACAATGGATAGTGTTGAGTTGTTAAAGACAAATTTCGAGTCATTTGGACAAATTTCAATTATTTTGGACAAATCTTTAGTTGTAAAAGATCAAATTTTGTGTCTTTATGGACAATCTCTGAGTCATTATTATCAAATTTTGAGCCATAATTAGTCATTTTGGTTCATTATAGACAAATTTGAATGATTTTAGACAAATTTTTAGTCATGTGGACAAATTTGAAATAATTATGTACAAATTTTGCATCTTTATAGACAAATTTTGACTCATATGGAGAAATGTTTTTTTTTATTTCCTCTATGTCCGAATGATAATAAGGTGCAGTCAGACCATTCTCCAGGGCTGACACCATCTATACGTTAAATAAGATTAAACAGAGATTACTGAACATTCATGAGGCGTTTCTCACTAGATATTTCCCCGTTGACCAGAGGCGTCTGGGGCTTCTTGGTGACTACTCTGGCCGTGGCGTTATTCACCTGAGAGGATAAATAAAGAGTCATTATAACGGATAATTCTACAGAATGTTAACGTATAAACCTCCAAACAGCAGGGTTTCTGTCCTCACCTCGATCTTCCTTCCTTCTACGATGGTTCCGTTCAGCTTCTCTCTTGCTCGGTCGGCCTCGGTGGCGCTCTCGAAAGTGACAAATCCAAATCCCTGCATGTTGGTGCGATTATTTAGCTGAGTTGTTTGGTCCGTATGAGCTTTAACTCTGCTGCTATTTGTGTGTTTCTCACCTTCGACCCTCGCTCATTGAAGATTATCTCCACATCAAGGATCTTGCCAAATTGCTGCAAGTACCAGAATAATTTTCATTTAATTTAGAGCAACTTTATCTACTATGGAAGTTCAGAAACAGGCTGAATTTAAAGATGGACGCAACCACTGATGTCCCAAATCTGCTTTTTAAAGACAAATTTTGAATCTTTATAGACAGATTTTGAGTCATAATTAGTCATTTGAAGTAATTATTGACAAAGTTTGGGTCATTTGGACAAATTTTAAACAAGCATGCATAAATTTTGAGTCATAATTAGGAGTTCTGAGTCATGATTGAAAAATTTGAATTACCTTGGACAATTTTTAGTTTGAAAAGACAAATATTGAGTCATTATTGAAATAATCCAAATTTGAAATATTTTGGGCAAATTTTAAACAATTATGTACAGATTTTCAGTCATTAAAGACACATTTTAAGTCTTTATAGACCAATTTTGAGTCAATTTCTCCAAATTTTGTGTTATTTGACACAGATTTTCAATCATTTGGACAAATTTTGAATCATAATTAGGAGTTTTGAGCCACTAAAGACAGATTTGAATCATTTTGGACAAAGTTTGGGTCATTTGGACAGCTTTTAAACCGCTTTGAAACAGTTGTGTCCGATGGTTTCTCGCTGCTTTATGGATGCGTCCGTCTTTAGTTTCATTTCTAAAAGTCATACCCCGAACATCTGGCGGAGGTCCGGGTCTCTGAAGCGGAACGGGATGTTGGAGACGTGGAGGCGTTTGGGTTGGGCCTTACCTGAGCCCTCCTCCTCACCTCCGCTTCCGGCCCCGCCCCCCGATGACACGCTGAGGCTCTGGGGGTCGGAGGTCACCGGCGCCAAAGCATCCTCCTGAAGATGGAGGACGAGGAGGACAGGAAGAAACGGGGGAGAGGGCGTCAGTAGAAGAGCAAAGACAGAGAAAAAAAAAGGAAAAAAGAACAAAAGTGATTTGAGTGATCAGAAGTTTTGAGCTGAGAGGCGTGAAGCATCACAGGAAGCAAAGATCATCTCCAGATGAACCAAAGCAACAGCATTCAGCAACCAGTGGTTCCTCTCAGGCAAAATCAGGAGCTCAGTTTAGTGACACATGCCTGGAGAGAGTAGAACTACAGATTATAGATGGAGCGTTAAAGCTACACGAGCTAACTGAAGAACTGGAGGCTCATTCATGCTTCTCAATGTGGAGCTTTAAAACCAAGACTGCGTTCTGTTTGTCCTGCAGCAGATATGTGTCGTTTCCTCTCATAAAAATAGAGAAAAACCTGGAATAAATGTTTCTAAAAAGGCCGATTTTTGACACATCGAACTGTAGCTCCGGATATCTGGAGATCTTAGAACTTCTGACTGCATCGTTCCTGCAGCAAATACTTCAAGGACAACTCCCCTGTAAAACCCACTGTTGCACAAATGCAACAATCAGTTTTATTTTTTCAATTATTATTATTAATTTTTTATTATATTTATTTTATATGTATACATATATATAAAAATAAATATATATATAATAAAAAATTAATAATAATTGAAAAAATAAATAAATATATATATATGCATATATATTGTATTATATTATTTTTATATTATATATAAAATAATATAATGTGTATGTTATTTTTGCAAATTAAGCTTTTTTCCCTATTTTTTCTATATTTGGGTTCATATATATATATATATATATATATATATATATATATATATATATATATATATATATATATATTTAAAAAATAATTTATTTGGGTCTAACAGGGTTAATAATGAATTATAAATCACTAATTAAACATTGATAGAAACCTGAGGCATTTTGTGCGAGTTTTGACTCATTATAGACTAATTTGAAGTATTTTGGACAAATTTTGAGTTTTAAAAGACAAATTTTGAGCTATAATTAGTAATTTTGAATCATTATTGACAAATTTGAATTATTTTGAACAACTTTTAAACAATTATGTAGAAATTTTCAGTCTTTTTTGAGTCTGACTCAGTGACATGATGAGAAATATGAGACAAACTGTCAGGTTTTCATTTCTAATAGTTCAAACAGATTTAATGAGAGAATAAACCTGATGGAAGTGGGTCGACGGGCAATAAATTATCTTGGGAAGTATTTGAAATATGAAGCTAAAATTCCATGAGTGTCTTTCTAAATATCGATATTTTATGTTGTAAAACTTTCAGGCAGATCAAAGCAGAAATACCCATAAATATCTGGTGGTTTGAGATGAAATAAATCCTATTTTCTGAGTGAAAAACCGCCTCATGCAGAACAATTCAAGGACTAAACAACCAAAACATTCACTGTCCCACAATGCACCACGATGCTAGTGCGTGTGCATGTCTGTGCACGTGTGTGTGTGTGTGTGTGTGTTGGTCAACCAGCATCGTTGCAAGAAGAGTGTTAAAAAATAAATCTAATTTTAGAGTCCAAACACAAAAAGTTCTGCAGGAAAACTGTGAGCTTCAGCAGAAAGAAGAAGAAAAGCAGCAGAGAGGAAATAAAAGTGGAAGAAAGATTAGATTCTAGTACCACCAGACAGGAAGAGGAGGGGCCTCGGACAGAAAGAGGAGGAGCCTCAGACAGGAAGAGGAGGAGCCTCAGAGCAGCAGGAAGGCAGAAGAAAGAAACCAGAAACAAAGCAGAAGAAGCAGGAAGAAAGTGGAGTCAGTCTGGGTCACGGTGCTGCTTTCTGCCAGAGGTTAAAGGTCGTCATTAAAGGAGGAACAGGAGGGTTCATCCATCCATCCACCATCCATCCATCTGTCATCCATCCACCATCCATCCATCATCCATCCATCATCCATCCACCATCCATCACCATCCATCCATCATCCATCCACCATCCAGCCATCCATCATCCATCCATCATCCATCCGTCCACCATCCGTCCATCCATCCATCATCCATCCATCCATCCATCAATCATCCATATTTACATCCATCTATGCATCCATCCATCTATCCACCCACCATCCATCCATCCATATTTACATCCATCCATCCATCTTTACACCCATCCATCCATCCATCCATATTTACATCCATCCATCCATATTTACATCCATCCATGCATCCATCCATCTATCCACCCACCATCCATCCATCCATCCATCCATATTTACATCCATCCATCCATATTTACATCCATCCATGCATCCATCCATCTTTACACCCATCCATCCATCCATCCATATTTACATCCATCCATCCATATTTACATCCATCATCCATCCACCATCCATCCATCATCCATCCATATTTACATCCATCCATCCATATTTACATCCATCCATGCATCCATCCATCTTTACATCCCTCCATCCATCTTTACATCCATCCATCCATCCAGAGGGGGAGGTGGGGGAGGAGGGGAGGCTGGGTGGTGATGTCATGTCACGATGCAGGTTTGTGTTCTGGACCTGGGTGATATTTCAGAGGGTAGGGGGTCGTCCAGTCGGCCTCCCTCAGACCCCCTCCCTCCACGGCGACGCCTCAACTGTCCTCAGTCAGGTTCTAACAGAACTATAGACGGGCCACAGAAACCACAGAAAGCAGGATGAGAGGAGGCAGAGGAGGAACCTGGAGTCTGAACCTCCCAGTTCACACAGAACCACACAGAACCTCCAGTTCTGTCTGAACAAAGCTGGAAAATCTGCAGGTTCAGACGGAACATTTCAACCTCTGTCCAATAATTTTAGGTTTCCAGAGAAGCTGTGAGCTGAAAGTTGACCTCAGGAAGTTTATCTAATGTTCTAATATTCTCTCAAACGTTCTCAACAACACTGATAGGGTTTGCCCCAATCCCAACCCTAACTCCAATCCGAACCCAACACTAAGCCTTTTTAGACAAAGCTGGAACTTTTCTCAATCATTTAGTACGAGTTTTAAGTCATTCTGGAGAAATTCTGAGTGATTTGGGGAAAAAAAGTTTGGAATTTTGGAGATTTGTAACGTTTTTGATATTTCCTACTTCTGTGTGGATAATTCTTGCGTCATTCTGGATGTATTTTAAGTCATTTTGTGAAACATTTATGGAATTTCAGACATTTCAAATTCATTTTGACATTTCTGAGTTTCTTTTGGAAAATTTTCAATCATTCCAAAGAAATTTCAAACCATTTTTCAGAAATGTACAGTGATTTTGGAGAAATGTCGAGTAATTTTGCAAGTTTTCAAGATTTTCAGACAAATTTTGAGGGATTCTATAAAAGTTTTGAGTCATTTTAGGTTGATTTTGAGTCATTTGGACAATTGGGGGTCTTTCCAGACATATTTGGGTCATTTTTTTATGGATTTGGAGTCCAAATTTTGACTCATTATGGAGTCTTATGAGTCATTCTGACAAATACTGAGTCGCAGCATGAGTTTTAAATCATTCTAGAGGCATTTGGAGTCATTTCAGACCTTTTTATTGACTGAAGTCATTCTGTGCAGTGTTGGAGACAGGTTGAAATGTGCTTGCACCCGATTTCAAGTTTGAAAACCCGCAGAAACAGAAAATAAGCTTGAGTCCTGAAACAGAAATCACTTTGCTTTCTGGTTGAAGGAGGAACTGAACAACTTAACAACACGTCCTGAATGTCAGCCGAGTTCTGAACTATCGTCTTGACATGTGATCGCTTTTACTAGCAGCTAAATAAGACTCTGGGGAGAAGGAAAGAGGGGATTTATTTTCAACAACAAATCCCCTCTCAGCTGTCCGACGCTCTGCTGGACCCTGACCGATGTTTCCCTACAAGGACACACAGGAGCATCTAAATATAGAAGAAACTCTGTCTGTTCTCTGTGGGGACAGGCTGAGAAAATCTGGGAAAAATCTGGGAAAAAATCTGGGAATCTGACGGCAAGGTGCCTAAAATAATCTATTAAATAATGTTGGTATATTATAATGTTAAGAAACTGTAAAACTGGTAAAGATACCAGAAAATAAGAGTGGAATGATGCTATATTAGCTCATTAACAAACAGTAAACTGTGGAATTTTATGGTCGCGAAAAGAGCAAATTCATAAAATTCCAGGTTTTTCATGTGAACATTATTCACAGTTTTGGCCTTCACTGTTTTTTTGTTTTTGTTTTTACAATAAATTCAATTTAAATACTTAAAAAAAAAAAAAAAAAAAGTTGTTGCATGTTGTTTATCCTTGCTTTTTCTGTGATTTTACTAATTTTTTTAATCTGTAAATCAAAATACATGGAAAATTAGTAAAATACTGTAAAATGTTTTTCAAAAAAATCCAAAAATATTACAGCTAAACACATTATTTTGCAGTAACCAGGGAGGATCCAGGTTAATTAACTTCCTGTTTAATGAACTTCCTGTCTAATTGCCTTACAGTTTAACGTGCTTCCTGTCTAATTAACTCCCCGTCTAACGAGCTTCCTGTCTAATTAACTCCCCGTCTAACGAGCTTCCTGTCTAATTAACTCCCCGTCTAACGAGCTTCCTGTCTAATTAACTCCCCGTCTAACGAGCTTCCTGTCTAATTAACTCCCCGTCTAACGAGCTTCCTGTGGTCTTACCGAGCTGCTGGGGGTCAGGCCCTCGGGGCCCTCGTGTTGGGGCCCCTGATAGACCCGAAGCTGGGGGTGTTCTGGATACTCGGCGCTCTGGTGGGCCGAGCCGAAGTCCAGAGCCGGCAGTCGACCCGCCGACGACGGAGGACCCTGACCAGGTGGAGGGTAGGAGGGGGGCGGGGCATACACCTGAGAGAGGGCGGGGTCAGCGCTGCCGGGGCCCGCCTCCTGGGAGGGGCCCCCCTAACGAAGAGACCAATCAGGAATAAGAGTTAATACCAGCAGAAATATCAGAGATAAAAACAAAAATAGCAACTTTATGATATGATATTATGTACATTAATTAAGTATTAATTATTATTATTAATGAATTAAGTAATTGTTATGCCTAATATGTAAATTTGTTACTATTATTGTTATGAATTATAATACTGATTTTGGTACTTTGAAACATCTGAAGTATTTTTACACTGCATTCCAACAATAAAAATGTTTTATTAAATACATTTTTAAAGCAACACAAACAACAGTGAAGATTTCAATCAAAAGTGACAAAAACAGCCTCAGACTGCAGCTTTGTTTTAAAAATTTGACTTAAAACCAGAATATTACGCACTTCTACACACTTGTTTCATGAAAAATAGTTCAAATACATCACTCAGACAAATCTACCTTGAAAAAAATGTCTCATCTTTAATGAGAAAACTGTAAAACGAGACATTCTGACTCTTGAATTTCCCTTATTACAGCCTTTAAGACGCCAGAACTAAACTCCAAACTGTAAATCTGGGTGAAAATGTTTCTAGACGCAGCAAAAATCTAAATGTTCAAACTCAAAATGACAGAAAATGACGAAAACTGGTTCAAACATTATTGAAAATGTGTCTAAAATGACCTAAACTTGTTCAAAATGACATTTTTTAAACCAAAATGATGACAGGAGAAAAATAAAAATAACTGGATCAATAAAAAGTTAGCAGAGGCTGTAAAAATGCAAACTCTTAGAATCAAAGTAGCTCAAAATTTGCCAAAAATGACTAAAACTATCGGAAAAAAAGCGTCCAGAATGACAAACTTGCTCAAAATGATTGAAAATTGGTCCAAAATGACCCAAAATCTGTTCAAAATGACAGAATTTTTAGGCAAAATGATCCTGAGAGGAAAACCAAAGCTACTGGATGAATAAATAAATGCAGCATGGATCAGAAACATGTTGGAGATCCATCCAGCATGGAGAAACATCTACTGATGATGAGCAGGAAGCATGGAGATAGAAAAACATCTAGACACAAAACGACAAAACTGAGACACAAAGCAACAAAAACAAGACCGAAAATGACGAGACACAAAACAGCAAATATGAGGCAGAAAATGACAAAAATGAGACAAAAATTTACGAAAACGAGACACTAAAGACAAAAACAAGACACAAAACTGAAATCACAAGAGACTGTGAGAAGAAGACCAGATGATGAGTAGAGTAGAGAGGAAACATGGAGATAGAAGAACATCTACAGCATGAAGCTTTTCCAGCCTTTAAGACACCAGAACTAAAGTCCAGATGCCCTGCAGAGCCTCCATATTGATAAACTACCAAAATAAAAGCCTCGTCTTACCGCCTCACTGCATTCCTGGATCTCTGAAGCTTTGTCCCACAGCAGCAGCATGTTTTAATGCCGGCCGGCCGCCCGCCCCCCATAAGACCCCCTCATCCACCAATCATCTGGCAGCAGCAGCTGTGGACATCTGCAGCCGTCAGTCAGCTCCAGACCTCCACCCAGAAAGCCTCCTAACCCAGCTGCAGCTCCACCAGCACACAGATCCCAGGTATTTACCAAAGCACACGCTCCTGAACGCATCACGCTCCTGAACGCATCACGCTGAAGGTCGCCTCGAAGAATAGCAACCAGCAGACACCAACATAATTTATATTTATTACTTCACTGAGACGTAAATCATCCGTCCACACGTCCATGGTGGCATTTAACATCAAAATAAATATTCATTTCTGGGTTCTGACTGATAATCAGTGAAATAAAGAGGCCGAAATGATTAAAACAAGAACGAAAACCATTAAAATGAGACTCAAAGTGATTAAAATGAGACTCAAAGTGATTAAAATGAGACTCAAAGCGATTAGAATGAGACTCAAAGCGATTAAAATGAGACTCAAAGCGATTAAAATGAGACTCAAAGCGATTAGAATGAGACTCAAAGTGATTAGAATGAGACTCAAAGTGATTAAAATGAGACTCAAAGTGATTAGAATGAGACTCAAAGTGATTAGAATGAGACTCAAAGTGATTAAAATGAGACTCAAAGCGATTAAAATGAGACTCAGAGTGATTAAAACGTTCTTCAGTCTTTCTATTTACTGCGTCTCCTACATGCTCGAGGATTTAGAAGACATTAATTAATTAAAAGCCTCTCATCTGGTGTTTATCTCCATCAGCTGTTGCTCTCCAGAGGTGTGAAGAACTAAAGATTTATTGGCAGCATGAAGGAGAAACCGGAAGAAGGAAGGAATTTGTTAGGTATTAATAATCCATGTTGGATCTCCTCCTTCTGAATGTGTTTTAGTCCCACCACCAAACTGACTGGAGGCATTTTAGTTTGTTTGGTTAGAAACAGCTCAGATTACAATCACAGAGATTAAATACTCTGAAAATGATTAAATTATGTTTGAGAATTTTAGCAGAGCTTGAAAAGACTATAAAACAACCAAAACGAGACACAAACTGTGTATGTTTGTGTCATTTTTTGTCTCGTTTTTGTCATTTTATTTCTCATTTTTGTCATTTTATGTATTGTTATTGTCATTTTGTGTGTTATTTTTGTCGTTTTATGGCTCATTTTGGTCATTTTGTGTCTCATTTCTGTTATTTTGTGTCTCATTTCTCGTTTTGTGTCTTGTTAGCCTTTGATAGTTTATTACCTATTATTGATGAATGTGGAACAGAAAACCGGAAAAGAGAAGGTTGATGTTCCAAACATGTTGAAGTCCAGATGTCCTCCAGTTCTGGAACGATCCTTAAAGCTTGAACTGTTTCCAGACTCTCTAACCAGAACCTGTTTTCTTCTACAGACCTGAACGTCTCCTCTAGATAACCTGGAGATAATCAGCCTGTTAACATCTCCAGTTTCTCAGCCTCAGCTCCTCCTCTCCTCTGAAGACCTTCTCCTGACCAGCATTTGCTCCGCCTCCTCCTCAGCTGTCTCCTAGAGGTCGGAGGTCGTCGGTCAGAGCCAGGTGCATGCTGGGACAGCTGCAGCCGGATTTAACCGGCCGACGGCAGCTGCAGAGGAGGTTCAGACTGAATATCTCCTGAGGTTCAGACCTGAACATCTCCTGAGGTTCAGACCTGAATATCTCCTGAGGTTCAGACTGAATATCTCCTGAGGTTCAGACCTGAACATCTCCTGAGGTTCAGACCTGAATATCTCCTGAGGTTCAGACTGAACATCTCCTGAGGTTCAGACCTGAATATCTCCTGAGGTTCAGACTGAATATCTCCTGAGGTTCAGACCTGAATATCTCCTGAGGTTCAGACCTGAACATCTCCTGAAGTTCAGACTGAATATCTCCTGAGGTTCAGACTGAATATCTCCTGAGGTTCAGACTGAACATCTCCTGAGGTTCAGACCTGAATATCTCCTGAGGTTCAGACTGAATATCTCCTGAGGTTCAGACTGAATATCTCCTGAGGTTCAGACTGAATATCTCCTGAGGTTCAGACCTGAACATCTCCTGAGGTTCAGACTGAACATCTCCTGAGGTTCAGACTGAATATCTCCTGAGGTTCAGACTGAATATCTCCTGAGGTTCAGACTGAATATCTCCTGAGGTTCAGACTGAATATCTCCTGAGGTTCAGACTGAATATCTCCTGAGGTTCAGACTGAATATCTCCTGAGGTTCAGACTGAATATCTCCTGAGGTTCAGACTGAATATCTCCTGAGGTTCAGACTGAACATCTCCTGAGGTTCAGACCTGAATATCTCCTGAGGTTCAGACCTGAATATCTCCTGAGGTTCAGACTGAACATCTCCTGAGGTTCAGACTGAACATCTCCTGAGGTTCAGACCTGAATATCTCCTGAGGTTCAGACTGAATATCTCCTGAGGTTCAGACCTGAATATCTCCTGAGGTTCAGACCTGAACATCTCCTGAGGTTCAGACTGAACATCTCCTGAGGTTCAGACTGAACATCTCCTGAGGTTCAGACCTGAATATCTCCTGAGGTTCAGACTGAATATCTCCTGAGGTTCAGACCTGAATATCTCCTGAGGTTCAGACTGAACATCTCCTGAGGTTCAGACTGAACATCTCCTGAGGTTCAGACTGAACATCTCCTGAGGTTCCTCCTGGTTTTATGTTAAAGACGATTAAAGCTGCTGGTGGAGAAACTGTTCTAGTTTATGTTGTTTTCTGTTTGATTTTGTTCATTCTGTGTTGCTTTTTGTCTCATTTTTCTTGTTTTTTGTTTGTTTTGGGACAGTTTTGTCTCTTATTGGTCGTTTTATGTCTAACTTTTGATGTTTTCTGTCTCATTCTAGTCATTGTGTGTCTTTATTTGTAGTTGTGTGTGGTTTTCTGTTTTATTTTGGTCATTTTACGCTACATTTTTGTTGTTTTATGTTTGCTTTGGGACAGTTTTGTCTCTTATTTGTCATTTTGTGTCTAAAATTTCTTCTTTTGTGTTGTTTTTGTCTCATTTTTGTTGTTTGTGTTTGTTTTGGGACAGTTTTGTCTCTTGATGAGGATGATAATAATATATTGTATTTTTATCTTTGACTGTTATTTTCCTGTTTTAGTAAATTACGGAGAATATTTTGTAAAATAATGGAAAATTTTGTTATTTATGCTGTATTTAAATCAGCAACAAAAGTAACATTCATTTACAAATATTTCTGAGAATTTGAAAGAATATATTTGTGGTTATTTATTATTATTATTATTATTATTATTATTATTATTATTATTATTATTATTATTATTATTATTATTATTATTATTATTATTATTATTATTATTATTATTATTATTATTATTATTATTATTATTATCATCATTATTATTATTATAAATTGATAGCAATAATAACATATTAATATAATGTACTATTATTGTTTTTGTTGTTATTATGTTATAATAGTACTTATTATATAATAATAATGATAATAACAATAATAATAATAATAATAATAATAATAATAATAATAATAATAATAATAATAATAATAATAATAATAATAATAATAATAATGATAATGATTTTTTTCTGTTATTTTCCAGCTGTTTCATGTTTTGTTTAATTACAGATTATATCTAGTTAAACCACAGAAAATACAGTTTTATCTGGAATTAAATGAACAAAAAAATGAAAACGGTTTTCATCTGGGGTTTTGTTGTAGTTTTTAAGGTATTTTTAAAATGTTTCTAGAGTCCAGAAGACAAAGGATGATGTTTAATAATCTAATAAAACTGATGCTCAGCCCAACAGAGTCCAGCAGGAGGCCTCAGGAAAGGACTTTCTAAAGATTCTGGACGTGTTTCACTCCTGAAACCTTCAGACTTTCTCTGTGTGTCATTAAATAAAAACACTGGTGAATGTGATGTGTTTTCATGCTGCAGGTTTCACACCAGAGGAAGGAAGGCGTGAGAAGCTCCTGCAGGAGACTAAAGGAGGCTAAAAATACAGCTGGTGTGAAGCTGGAGGTAGATACAGAGCAGAGCATGCTGCTATCACTGCTGTGTCTAAAGATAACCGCCGTGTCCTGAGCAGCAGATAAATAAGATGTTTCACATATCAGACCACCAGCTGACCCACAATAAGACTGGAGACAATCAGAACATCCATAAATATTAAAACATGCAGGTTCTGCAGTAAAAGTTACTGCACAGCTGGAAGAATTGAGTGTTTCATTTCCATCAGACTCCTGGACGTTGTCTAACCCACAGAAATCTGTTTATTTATTTATTCGGTAAAATTTCAGCGCTCGACCTTCACTGTGCAAAATCTGGCAGCAAAGTGTTGAAATAAACAAGGTTTATTTGCAGGAATCGGGAACTTTTTGATGCATTTATCTGACTGTTCTGCACTAACTCCAGAAATAAACGAGCAAAGAGTCGATTAACAGAAAGAATTATTAATCTTATCATCATGATTCTGCAAAAATGCAAGAAAAGCTTCTTAACTCTGTAAAAACCCACTGGTGGAGAAGCACAACATGACTGTCATTCTATCATATTTTTATTATATGTGTATATATAAAATTTTTGCTATTTTTTTCTATATTTGGGTTTATCTATATATATCATTTTTGCTAATTTTTTGGCAATTTTTTTAAATATATATATATATATATATATGTATTTATATATATATATATATATATATATATATATTAATTAAAAAAAATATATATATATATATATATATATATATATATATATATATATATATATTTTTTTATTTTTATTTTTTATTTTATTGCTTTTTTTCTTTCTGTATGTGGGTCTTACTGGGTTACATAAATGTAAATATTATGCAAAAAATTACCAAAGAAATGTTTCTTAAACTGAAACATTTGCTTCTATTTTCTATTCCTTAGTGACAGTTGACAGATTTCTGTTGGATTTTCAGTTTTTGAGCAAAAAAGATGGGTGCACTGAGGAAAAACGATTGTTTGCTGCAGCCAGAAACTGATTCTGTTGGAGATTTTAACTCTTTTCTGTGTTTATTTCAGGCCTCTGAGTCCTGAGACGCTTCAGATAAAGAGTCTTATCTGGTTCTTGTTTGGTTTCCAGTTAATCTCAGGCTGTTTTTAGTCTTTTATCTGCTCTGTCTGTCAGCGTTAAACCAGATGCTGACTGTGGTTTACTCTGTGGATGAGGTGTTTACCTGGACGATGCTGGGGTAGCATGTGGTGGTCTGAGGGTAGACGGGGAGTCCGTAAGGCTGGAGGATCACAGTGGGTGAGGAGAGCATCGCCCACAAACCAGAGGACGGAGGGAGGACAAGGAGACGTGGGGAGAAGGAAGGACGTCCACAGCAGAGAGACGACCAGGCAGCAGGAAGGAAAAATAAAAACCCAAAAACTCTGGTGGACAGCGAGGCTCAGAGAGGGTGGAGGGGAGGACGGGGGAGACTCTGCTTCACCTCACAGGGGAGTCAAACCAGAAAACAAGGAGAAAGTCCAGAAAACCAGTGAGCCCTCGTCCAGGAAAGACAGGATCCGGAGCGGTGAAAGAGAAACTGAGTCCATGAGCAGGAGTTTCAGCCTGACAGACAGAAACACATGTTCAGGCTCCCCTTTCAGAGTTTTATAAATAGTCTGTGGTGTCCTTCTCCCAGAGTTTACCACCTTTCCTCCCTCTCTCCCCCTCTGGAACATTGATCAACACCAGGACAGGCCGTCCAAGTCAGAGCAGAACATCTACCTGCTGGTTCATTCAACATTCTTTAGGCTTTAATATGATCACAGGCTGGTGGAGGCTCAGTCTGTACTTTGGAACTCTGTGTTTTCAGCTGCTTTTTTCTGTTTGACCATCAGAGGGAGACAAACCCAACAGGTTCACTTCCTTTCAGGTGACGAGAGGCATGATGGGATATGAAGGCTGAGTCCAATATCCCGGGAGGTCCAGAAGGAGTCATAGTCCCACTAATCAGGAGGCATGGAAGGAGTCATAGTACCACTAATCAGGAGGTCTAGCAGGAGTCATAGTACCACTAATCAGGAGGTATAGAAGGAGTCATAGCACCACTAATCAGGAGGTCTAGAAGGAGTCATAGTACCACTAATCAGGAGGTATAGAAGGAGTCATAGTACCACTAATCAGGAGGTCTAGAAGGAGTCATAGTACCACTAATCAGGAGGTCTAGAAGGAGTCATAGTACCACTAATCAGGAGGTCTAGAAGGAGTCAAAGTACCACTAATCAGGAGGTCTAGAAGGAGTCATAGTACCACTAATCAGGAGGTCTAGAAGGAATCATAGTACCACTGATCAGAGCTCCTAAAATGATTCAGCAGCTCCAAAGGGTAAGAAAATGGCTTATGGGTCATTTTTTGTCTAATTTTTGTTGTTATATAAATAATTTCCTCCGGGATGAATAAAGTAGATCTTACCTTTTATTATCTTATGTTGCTTTGTTTGTCTCATTTTTGTTGTTTTATGTTTGTTTTGGGACAGTTTTGTCTCTTACTGATCATTTTAGGTCAGTTTTTCTTGTTTTTTGGTTTTCTGTTTTGTTTTGGTCATTTTGTGTCTCATTTTTGTTGTTCTCTGTTCCTTTATGATAGTTTGCCTCATTATATTCATTTTGCATCTCATTTTTGTTGTTTTGTGTTTGTTCTGGGACAGCTTTGTCTCTTATGGTCATATTGTGTCTTATTTTTCTTGTTTTATGTTTATTTTGGGACAGTTTTGTCTCTTACTGGTCATTTTGCGTCTTATTTGTGATGTTGTTTTCTGTTTGACCAGCAGAGGGCGACAAACCCCGCAGCTCCACTTCCGCTCCGGTGGTGAACGGCATCATGGGATTTGTCGTCTTTGCGCAGGCGCTATAAATGACTGCTAACTTCCTTTAACGTCCTCTTTACTACGCGAGCCTGAGCGAGACAGGTATGTTCCGCGGCCTCATCCTCTAATACAACACATATTCAACGCTTTCAGAGCTTTACAGTTACAAATATCGATAATAAATCAGCTTAAACGTTAGTGTTTGTGTTTTAAACCAGCTACAGAACATTTTGTTGCCGATTTTTGAAGATAGATCGTAAATGCAGCTAAGCTAACGTTAGCTCGTCGCGCTGAACAACGTGGTGCGGCCTACTCGCATGAATGAAAAATACACGATTCATGTACTTAAAACCACATTTAAGGGATATGATTTAGGAGTAACGATATTGTCGCTTTATTAACTTGCATATATATTATTATTGTTGTGTCTAAGAATCTCATTAATTGCACGGTGACGGTACAGATGTTAGCTTGTCGTTTAGACACTGAGCTAACTGGAATAGTGCAGTGAAGTTACTGTTTTTTTATGATTAGTTTTGGGAAGCAGAAAAATGATGACCTGAATTTTGTTGCTGTCCGTGCCAGACAAGCATGCTTATTTAATATCTAGAGAATATAATATTTAGGTTGGAGCATCACAGTGTTTTATTTAATTAAATGTTATTGTAGCTCCTGTTATTTGTATATTGCACTTGTCCACATTAAGAAATTGTGAATTTGTTGATGAAGATGAAGTGGTGATGTTGTCTTTATCAGGGCTCTGAAATCCCACAGATGTAGTATTTGGTTGGTTGGCAGTTTTTGCAGTGAAACATTAGTTGGTTGGTAGTTTTTGTAGTGAAATGTTAATTGGTTGGTAGTTTTTGCAGTGAAATGCCGGTAGGTTGGAGATTTTTTTGCTTATGAATTCATAAAAGTTGTATTAGGTTGGAATAACTTCATAAGTGACAATTTACTGTAGTGATGCCTAAATAATGTATTTCATTCTCTTAACCCTTTTAAACCCACAAGGATCACCGGTGACACCGCGGCGCATGTGTATTTCAAATTACTGTAACTCCTCGCTACTTTGTGCAATTTTAATCATTCAAACTGTCCCTGAAAGCTGTAAAACGGGGCTTTCTGGTGCTATTACATGCATTATGGTAATGACTGAGTGCTGTGTGGGTAGAGGGAGGAACTGAGTATTATAGTGCTAAAAGGGTTAAAGCTAATGTTACGTCTTTTCGTCTTGATCTTTTCAGGCACTATAAGCCGCCATGCCCGTTGCCAGGAGTTGGGTTTGTCGTAAGACGTATGTCACCCCCCGTCGTCCCTTCGAGAAGTCCCGTCTCGACCAGGAGTTGAAACTCATTGGTGAGTTGTGATGTAATAAACTTAACCGTGCCACATGAAGAAGACGACATTCTGTGTTGTAGTGCAGTGATTATTAACTCCGTTCCTCCTCGTTTCCAGGCGAGTATGGACTGAGGAACAAGCGTGAGGTGTGGAGGGTCAAGTTTACTCTGGCCAAGATCCGTAAAGCCGCCAGAGAGCTGCTCACTCTGGATGAGAAGGACCCTAAACGTCTGTTTGAAGGTACGTTGAATAAATACATGAGTTAATGTTGGCCGATGATTTAATTATAAACCGTCAGACTTCACTGTGGTGTCAAGAATTCCTCGTCAATGAGGCCAATGCTGCTGCTTCACTAAAACATCCATAAATACCGTACGTACACGTTTGGGTTGTAAATGGCTCCTATGTGGTTTCCCAGGTAACGCTTTGCTCAGGCGTCTGGTGAGGATCGGAGTGCTGGACGAGGGTAAAATGAAGCTCGATTACATCCTGGGTCTGAAGGTTGAAGACTTCCTGGAGAGGAGGCTGCAGACGCAGGTCTTCAAGCTGGGACTCGCCAAGAGCATCCATCACGCCCGCGTCCTGATCCGCCAGAGGCACATCCGGTAAGACGTCGGAGAAATGAACCTCAGTGAATGAGGGTCTGTTAGAGTTTGGAGGGACTCACCAGAAACTGTCGATGTTTCCTCTTCCATCAGAGGATCGCCAACCTGATCAGTTTAACCTTTCAACAAGGTCAATTCGGTATCAAAGCCGTATACCTTGTCATAGACATTGCCCAGAGCCAATCCTGCTGCCGAGGGCTCAGACCGGTGCTGTCAGGTAAGGCGTGGGGGATTGCACCTCGGGCAATATAGCGTTCACTTCACCTCATAGCACTGATGGAGGAAACACTGAGGCTGATGATTTAAGATTCACTGTCAGACTGACTGTGGTGTCACGAATTCCTCGTAAATGAAGCCTGCAGTCGATTGTTCTATCATTAACCCTCTGTAATCCTGGTAGTTTCTGATGTTTGTTCTTGTAAAGATAAAAAGTCAACCATGACTAGAAAGACAGAACTCAGAAATGTCCTCTGTTCAATTTGACATGAAACTAGAATCAGTTTGTCTAAAAAAGAAGAATGCCACAAGTGCTTTATTATATTTATTATTTGTTCCGATACTTTGCATGCCTGCTGTTCACCTGGAAATGCAAAAGTTTTGTCTCGTGACTTTTGGTTACATCTGAGGCTCTGGTTGTTCAGAGGAGCACAGAATTTTTGTTTTTGCAGGATCCGTTTAGCTTTTGTCATTTTTCACAAAACAACCAAAAACGAGACACAAAATGACAAAAATGAGACAAAATGACACGTGATGCGTTCAGGGATTGTGGAAGCTAAATATCCAGGGATTCTTTGTTTTTAATATAGAATTCAGAGGGTTAAAGCTGCTTGAATTTTGTAAATTTAGTAAACTTTGCCCCTTAACTCTGGACAGCATGTGAAAGCCACTGATCTTGTTTTCTAAAGTCTGTCCTCGTGTTTCGTTTCTCCAGTGTGCGTAAGCAGGTGGTGAACATCCCGTCCTTCGTGGTTCGCCTGGACAGCCAGAAGCACATCGACTTCTCCCTGAGGTCTCCATACGGCGGCGGACGCCCGGGACGCGTCAAGAGAAAGAACGCCAAGAAGGGCCAGGGCGGAGCCGGAGGAGCCGACGACGAAGAGGAGGATTAAGAAGGAGGTTGTGTAGGGGGTGTTTTCATGCTTCCTGTTCTGTCTGAATTCTAAATAAAAGGTTTGACCACAGAACCGAGTAGTTTCCTTTGATTTCTTCCCAATAAACCTGGTAGAGCTTAATACTTACCTGTGTGGTTCAGTTAGAATACTGGGTTCACTTTGGTCTCACTAGCAGCCCTTCGACATGTGAGACAAAAACGAGTAAAGCAAAACACAAAATGACAAAAATTAGACACAAACCACAAGCAGGACCTAAAAGGAAACGACAAAAATCAAAGACAAAATATTACAAAATGACCAAAAATTAGACAAGTTACAAAGTAACAAAAAATGGACAAATACCAAAAATTATGCTCAAGTCAACAAGCCAAACAAAATGACAATAACATGAGACAATCTGACAAAAGTCAGACAAGAGAACTGACATGAAACGAGACAAAAAAAAAAATAGTTACAAAGGAGACAAATGACCAAAAGGAGAAAAGCGAGACAAAATGAGACAAAAAGCACAAGCAAGACAAAAAGGAAACAAAGCGACAAAAAATACAAGTGTCAACGTGACAAAAACGAGGCTCAAAACAACGAATGAAGTGAAACAATGACAAAAATGAGACAAATTAGACAAAGCAACAAAAAAATGGACAGATGAGAAAACGATACTCAAAACAACGAATAAAGCAAAACATTGACAAAAAACAGGTGAAACAAAAGAAACACAAAATGACAAGAAAAAACTGTTACAAAGCAACAAAAAAAAATGGGCAGGCCAACGACAAAAACGAGACAAAAATTGACAAAAGTGAGAAAATGACAAAAAACATGAGACGACAAAAAACAACAAAAAAGACAAAATATTACAAAAACGAGACAAAATGACAAAAGAACAATCTAGTATTTATGATCCAAACAACTTGTCATGGTCTAGAAATTATTTAAATTCAGTTTTACTAATTTACAATCTGCAGTTAATGTCTTCTCTGGAATTTTTACATTTTGAGGGCCGGATTGGACCCTCTGGAGGACCGCTTTTGGCCCGCGGGCCGCATGTTGGACACCCCTGACTTACAGCCTTTCCCCTATCAGCAGCTAAGCATCAGATGTTTTCAGTTTATACTGTACTGAAACACCTACAGCACCGTTTGGAATGCAGTGGAAGATGTGTTTCCTCAAAATGTCACACTTTGGGCGTGACTTTTTCAGTGGAAAAATTGCATCGGAATTAAGATTTCATGATTAAACTCTCTAACACGATGTCTTACTGTATTTTTTCATGTTTATGTCATTTCTAGCCAGAAGATGCATGTTTGTCAAATAAGAATTAAAAATCTAAATTCTGCATTAGAGTAATTTTGAGAGCTCCACAGACAGTGGATAATTTTAAAAAGGCTGTTATTTTTATTTTACCTGCTTGTTTTGTTTTTATCCTTTTATATCTTTAATGTAGCACTTTGAGATTTTGCTTAAATGAAATGAGACACAAAACGACACAAAATGACAAATCGAGACACAAGACACAAAATGACAAAACAAGACACAAAATGAAAAAAGCAAGATACAAAATGACAAAAACGAGACACAAAATGAAAAAAGCAAGACACAAAATGATTTATTTTTTTTAATGATTATTCTTAATTATGACCTTAACTGTTAAAGCACAGAATGGTACGGTCCGCCACCTCTGCAGTCGGAATAGTCCCCCCTCCGCTCTGTGTCATCAACCAGGAAGTTGTGAAGTAGCGGTGGGTAGTTAGCGTCGGCTAGTCGGTGCTATTTGAGGTGATCGGGGCTCTACCGGAGACACGAGTCGTTAAACGCGGTGTTTTAACGCGATATAAAGGTAAGTAATGACGCCTGCTTGTGCACCGGATGGCTGTTGGTTTGTTCCGCCGGTGCTAACGTTAGCATAGTTGTCCACCGGTAAATAAAACCGTTAGCTAACGGTAGCAGCAGACTGGACGAACGGGATGGTGTCACTGTGATTAGCCACATTTTTAGTGATTTTTAGAGCCAGTTTAAAGTCTCAAATAAACGAACCTGTTGTCATTTGTACCTGTGAGGAGAAGCAACGGATTGTTAACAAGGTGGTCTCCCACACACCTTACCGGAAGTTGCCTTTTTTGGTAGCACTTCCTGATCCTGAGGCGATGTTGTGAAATTCACTCAGAGGTTTGATGGAAGTTGTTGCCTTATTTAGCTAAAAGTACCACAACTACCCTGTGAAAGTACCTTAGTACAAGTATCAGCATTTCTGACATTAATAGCAGCGTGTTGAACTTGAATTTCCCTCGGGATTAATAAAGAATCTATCTATCTATGTTCTATCTATGTTCTATCTATCAATGTTCTATCCTGCCGGAAAGGAACAGTCAAACCCTCAGGTAGCAATCAAATATTTAAATGTGCACAAATGTTTTCTGACATAATAATAATAATGTAATGTGTTGTATAGCACCTTTAAGAAGAACATTCTCAAAGTGAATTTTATATTTTCTTCCAAAATTACTCAACATGTCTCTAAATTACTTTAATTATGTCCAAAACAAGAAAAGTCCAAAATACCAGACATTTTTTTCACTCGAAACATGTCCAAAATGAATTGAAATTTGTCCAAAACAATGAAAGAAAAGTCCAAAATGAGTTAAAAATGTCCAGAATACCACACATTTTCTTCCAAAAGGAGTCAAAAACCCCAAAACACTTGATATTCGTCCAAAATGACTCATCTTGTCATCTAATTTAACTTGACTGTAGGTTTCAGTTACCAGGACTAACAACAAATGTGCAGTAATAGAACTGATAGTAGCTGAACTCTGTCAAACCTAAATGTAGGATGTTGATTATGTTAATTTTATCCTTATATTAGTCAGATGACGCTCTGAGGAGGACTGCAGACGGAGTCAAAACATGTCAGCAAGGTAAAAAAACTCACCCTTACTAACCTGTTGGCAAAGAAGAATTGCTAGTCTAGATGTAGGATAAATATATGAAATGTTGATTTTACCTCTGTGGATAAATAAAACTCATCTGTACTAGTGCTGGGCGATATGACGATACATATCATGAGAACGATAGAAAAGTGTGTATCGTGCCATTTCTCTTCTATTGTTTCTATCGTTTCTAACCTGATTTTATCAATTATTACATCAAAGATATCATTAAATAGCCTGTGACGATTGTATTAGTGTTTTCTTGTCACTATGCATACTCTATGTTTATATAAGCGAAAATAAAGAATGAATAAAAAAGATTTTTCGCAAAGAAACTCCATCTTATGGTTTTTGCGACATGGCGCTGCTTTACGTTCTTTGATTCTCACCCTGGTTTGCGACATGCTTTACGTTACTTAACTCATGAGTGCTGAGCGAACTGAAAACATACTTTATTGTGGTATATCGTGATATATATCGTTATCGTGATACAAAATAATGCATATCGTGATATATGATTTTTTCCATATCGCCCAGCACTAATCTGTACACACTTCTGCTTAGATTTACTCAATAACGCAAATCACCAGCCTTCACTCTTTGTGTGTCACTCCGGAAAAGGTAATATTGCAACAGGATGTGATCTTACACTTGCATTGCCTTCCCTCGAATTGTTTTTTTTTAAAAAATATTTCCCCCACTTAAATGTTTAAGACCATCAAATTAATGTAAATATTAGACAAAGATAACCAAAATAAGCACAAAATGCCTTTTTTCAATGATGATTTAATGTTTTAAGAGTAAAAAGCTATCCAAACCTACCTGGCCCTGTGTGAAAAAGTAATTGCCCCCCTTGTTAAGTCTTGAATTAACTGTGGCTAATCACATTTTTTGGAAAGCGAGTTCAACTTCACCGACCACGCCCAAACCAAGAAATCACTTCAGTAGAACCTGTCTGACTAAATGAAGTTGACCAAAAGATCCCAAGAAGCTGTAACAAAATGATCCAAAGAGATTCAAGAACAGTTGACATCTATTAGTCTGGAAAGGGTTCAAAGTCATTTCTAAAGCTTTAGGACTCCAGAGAACCACGATAAGAGACATTATCCACAAATGGAGAAAACATGAAGCAGTGGTGAACCTTCCCTACCAAAATTACCCCAAGAGCACAGCAACGACTCATCCAGAAGGTCACAAAGGAACCCAGGAGAACATCTAAAGAACTGCAGGCCTCCCTTGCCACAGTTAAAGTCAGTGTTCATGACTCAAAAATAAGAGAGACTGGGCAGAAATGGATCCATAGCAGAGTTCCAAGGCCAAAACCACTGCTGACCAAAAAGAACATAAAGGAAACAAACATCTATATGATCCCCAAGACTTCTGGGAGAATATTCTCCAGACTGACAAGACCAAAGTAGAACTTTTTGGAAAGTGTGTGTCTCGTTACATCTGGCCCCCAGCAACCCAAGGTCCCCCAGCAACCCAAGGTACCCCATCAACCAAAGGGTCCTTCACCAGCCCAAGATTCCCAGCAACCCAAGGTGCCCAAGGTCCCACAAAAGCCCAAGGTTCTCCAGCAACACCAGATTCCCAAATACTGGCTCCAACAACCTCAGGTACCCAAATACCGGCTCAAACGACATCAGATGGTACTCTATCCATTCAAGAAGCCAGGCTACCAGCCCAAGGTGCTACGCCAGAAGCCCCAATAGACCAGTCACTAACATTAGCAGCTTTTCAGAAAAGTGAAAGAGCATTTCAGAAAAAGAATATCATAGCAACAGTCCAACATGGTGGTGGTAGTATGATGGTTTGAGGCCCTGGACGACTTGCTGTGATTGGTGGAACCTTGAATTCTGCTCTCTACCAGAAAATCCTGAAGGAGAACGTTCGGCCATCGGTTCATGACCTCAAGCTGAAGCTCACTGGGGTTCTGCAGCAGAACAATGATCCAAAACACTCCAGCAAATCTACTTCTGAACGGCTTAAAAAAACTAAATGAAGGTTCTGGAGCGGCCGAGTCAAAGTCCAGACTTGAATCTGATTGAAATGCTGGCAGGACCTTAAAAAGGCCGTTCATGCTGGAAAACCCTCCAGTGTTGCTGAATTAAAACCATTCTGCAAAGAAGAGTGGACCAAAATATCTCCACAGAGATATGAAAGACTCATTGGCAGTTCTAGAAAACGCTGCTGAGAGAGGCCCAACCAGTTATTAGGTTTAGGGGGCAATTACTTTTTCACACAGGGCCAGGGAGCTTTGGATAAATAAAATCATCATTTAAAAACTGCATTTTGTGTTTGCTTGGGTTATCTTTGTCTGATATTTACATTTGTGTGATGATCTTAAACATCAAAATGGGGAAAATATGCAAAAAAAAAATCATTTGAGAAGGGGGCAAATACGTTTTACAGCGCTGTACCTATAACTCAGGCTGTTATTGTGCTGTATTTGTTGCAGGATATTGGAATGGATTGTGTTCTATGTGTTTCTGTTATTACAACTCTGGATGTTGGTTCTTTATATTTCTGAATTATTAGTTTTTGAGGTTTCAGGTGTTTCAGGATTCAGTAGCTTTGAGCTGATCTGTTTCTGTGTCGGCAGAGAGACGAAGATTCCTGATGAGGCGGTGTATTTGGGATATCTTGTTGCCTCCATCCCAGTCGGATTCCTCTTCCGTTACCTCAGTGAGTATTTTAGTCGGGTTGAGGGTATATTAAGTTAATTATCTAAAGAAAGGTTCTTTGAAGGGATGAAGACGGTGAAAGTCTGCTGAGAATTCTGTCAGGAATCAGTGATGTTTAATCTGGCGTTTAGGGAGACAGTGAATGATGTGTTAATCCTTTAATGTTCAAGGCTTTAGGTTTAGTTTAATTCCATGTGAAGGCTGTTGTCAATCCTTTCTCTTGCAGGTTATACATTATATTGCCAAAAGTATTGGCTCACCCATCCAAACAATCAGAATCAGGTGTTCCAATCACTTCCATGGCCACAGGTGTATAAAATCAAGCACCTAGGCCTGCAGACTGCTTTTACAAACATTTGTGGAAGAATGGGTCGCTCTCAGGAGCTCAGTGAATTCCAGCGTGGAACTGTGATAGGATGCCACCTGTGCAACAAATCCAGTCGTGACATTTCCTGGCTCCTAAATATTCCACAGTCAACTGTCAGCTGTATTATAAAAAAGTGGAAGTGTGTGGGAATGACAGCAACTCAGCCACCAAGTGGTAGGCCACGTAAACTGATGGAGCGGGGTCAGCGGATGCTGAGGAGCATAGTGCCAAGAGGTGGCCAACTTTCTGCAGAGTCAATCGCTACAGACCTTCAAACTTCATGTGGCCTTCAGATTAGCTCAAGAACAGTGCTTCAGCAGAGAGCTTCATGGAATGGGTTTCCATGGCCGAGCAGCTGCATCCAAGCCATACATCACCAAGTGCAATGCAAAGCGTGGGATGCAGTGGTGTAAAGCAGCCACCACTGGACTCTAGAGCAGTGGAGACGCCTTCTCTGGAGTGACCAATCGCGCTTCTCCATCTGGCAATCTGATGGACGAGTCTGGGTTTGGCGGTTGCCAGGAGAACCATGCTTGTCGGACTGCATTGTGCCAAGTGTAACGTTTGGTGGAGGGGGGATTATGGTGTGGGGTTGTTTTTCAGGAGCTGGGCTTGGACCCTTAGTTCCAGTGAAAGGAACTCTGAATGCTTCAGCATACAAAGACATTTTGGACAATTCCATGCTCCCAACTTTGTGGGAACAGTTTGGAGCTGGTCTTTCCTCTTCCAACATGACTGTGCACCAGTGCACAAAGCAAGGTCCATAAAGACATGGATGACAGAGTCTGGTGTGGATGAACTTGACTGGCCTGTACAGAGTCCTGACCTCAACCCCATAGAACACCTTTGGGATGAATTAGAGTGGAGACTGAGAGCCAGACCTTCTGGTCCAACATCAGTGTGTGACCTCACAAATGTGCTTCTGGAAGAATGGTCAAAAATTCCCATAAACACACTCCTAAACCTTGTGGACAGCCTTCCCAGAAGAGTTGAAGCTGTTCTAGCTGCAAAGGGTGGACCGATGTTATATTGAACCCTATGGATTAGGAATGGGATGTCACTTACGTTCATATGCCAGTCAAGGCAGGTGAGCCAATACTTTTGGCAATATAGTGTATGTCGTCCTGATTTTTGCTTTAGGTTTGCTTTTGATCCTGGTTTTAGACCTCTTAAGGACTGGTTTCAGACTGTCTTAGGCAGGGCTTGGACTTTTTTAACCCCAAGAACACCAAACCTACCACCAAGCATGGCGGTGGCAGTATCATGCTCTGTGGAAGTGGCGCTTTCCACAAAGTAAATGGAATAATGAAGAAGGAGGATCACCTCCACATTCTTCAGGAAAACCTAAAACCATCAGCAGAAGGTTGATCTTGGACACAGTTGGATGTTTCAACCAGAAAAGTCCAAACACACATCAGACGTGGGAAAGAAATGGTTCCATCAGGCTGGAGTGAAGGTTCTAGACTGGTCTCCCCAAAGTCCTGACTTAGACCCATCAAGAACCAAGACAGAAAGATGACAAATTTAGTAAATTTGTCGTCTTTCTGTCACAGACTTGAGTCAGTTAAATTGATAGTATAATGATACTGCTATTGTCATTTTGTCTCATTTGCACCATTTTGTGTCTCGTTTTTGTCATTTTGTGTCTTGTTTTTGTCGCTTTGTTTGTCGTTTTGTATTTTGTTTTGGTCATTTTATGTCTCATTTTTATAGTTTATGTCTCGTTTTTGTTGTTTTGTGTCTCATTTTAGTTGTTTTGTGTCTCGTTTTTGTTGTTTTGTGTCTTGTTTTTGTTGTTTTGTGTCTCGTTTTTGTTGTTTTGTGTCTCATTGTTGTCATTTTGTCTTGTTTTTTAAATTTTGTCTCATTTTTATAGTTTGTGTCTCATTTTTGTTGTTTTGTATCTTGTTTTTGTTGTTTTTGTTTGTTTTTGTTGTTTTGTGTCTCATTGTTGTCATTTTGTGTCTTGTTTTTGCCGTTTTCTGTCTTGTTTTTGTTTTGATGTGGTAAAGAAATGGTTCAATCAGGTTAGAATGAAGGTTCTAGACTGGTCTCCCCAAAATCCTGACTTAAACCCATGAAGAACCTGAAGAACCAAGTCAGAAAGACGATAAATGCAGTAAATTTGTCGTCTTTCTGGCTTGGTTTGAGTCAGTTAAATTGATAGTATAATGATACCGCCACCTCCATGGTTTTCTCTACAGCAACAACATGTGGAACTGATTCATCAGATGGTCTGCTGCGTCCCGTAGTTTATCTGTAGCTCCGGCTGACGGCTGTAGGTGGATTAACTGTAATTTCTCAATCGTTTCAGGTCCGCCGGTGAAGCAGGGAGCAGCTCTCCTACTGGGCCTCTCCGTCACCGTGGCAACCTGTAACATCCACGCCCTCCACTCCCTGGTGACAGTGATCGGGACATGGATCGTCATAAAGAGCAGCTGGCGGTGAGGGATCAACGACTTTTAAAACTTTATTCACGCATCCACTGTGAGCACAGAAGTCAGAACAAGCTGATCAGTCTAAGAAATGTATAAAAAACATCAGGTCACCGTCACATCTGACGTTCTGGTGATGGACAATCTGGAGAAACTGAGGCTATTGGGGATATTGCACATACATCATTTATGTTTTTTTACAGTAACGTTATTTTATGGGGATATATTTTTAAAATAACCCTCTTAGCTCTGCTCATACATGTTGTTTTTATTCCCAGACATGCCCCAGCTCTATGTCTCAGCTGGACCTTCCTCTACCTCCTCTTCTTCCGTTTGGTCGATTCGTTCGGTCTGCCCAAACCGCCGCCTTTTGCCAACGCCATCCAGCTAATCCTCACGCTGAAGGTACGACTGTAGAAACACAAAGATTCAACAACTGCCTGACAAAAAAACAGTCAAATCTGAGCTAAAAATTCAGATATTTCATCAAAATCATTTCATTTTCTATAAAAAGTCACCAAAGAGTTGCTAAAATCTCACCAGTTATTAGTCAGAAACTGTAGAAATGGAAAGAAACTAAAACTTTTTGCGAAGGTTTCATGTCTAACATCAAGCTCTGTCAGGAAAAATGGCCAAATGTGAGCTGAAAATTCATCAGACATTACAAAAGTTGAAAAAAAATACACTGTTGGCATGAACCAGAACCAGTACAAAACAGAAAGCTGCTCTTCATTCTGGATTTTATAAACCTTCTGGACCCCTAAAGCCACTTTTAAAGGCATGTTTTCTGTAAAAAGTCACCAAAGAGTCGCTAAAATCAGAAACCCAACAGTGAAATCTCTCAGTCTGATGCGTCTTTGTGTGTTTCTTGCATCAGCTGGTGAGTCTGGCCAACGAGGTGAAGAGTTTCCACGTGGAGAAGAAACAGGAAGTGAGCTCTTTCTCCAAGTCTCCGGTCATCGGTGGTTTGTCTCAGGAGCCGTCTACCTACGACATTCTGTCCTATAGTTACTGTTATTTGGGTTTAATGACCGGTAAGTTCTAAATCTAACCTGAAACTGGGTGTTGGTGCACCTTTATCATTTTTTTTCTTGTTTTTGTCATTTTCTGTCTTGTTTTTGTCGTTTTCTGTCTTGTTTTTATCGTTTTCTGTCTTGTTTTTGTCATTTTTTGGTCATTTTGTCTAATTAATATTTTGTCTCGTTTTTGTCATTTTCTGTCTTGTTTTTGTCTTATTTCTTATTTTTGTCGTTTTAAGCCTTGTTTTTGTCGTTTTGTGTCTCGTTTTTGTCGTTTTAAGTCTTATTTTTGTTGTTTTGTGTCTTGTTTTTGTCGTTTTCTTAGGAATCTAACCTGGGACTGGGTGTTTGTGTTTCCCGTGTTGTTGCTGCTGATGTTTATTTGCTTTTTGCATGGATTTTAACTGTTGTCTCTCTTTGTCTCACTTCCTGCTTCTTGTCCGACATCGTGAGTTCATACGGTTTTCATTATTCCTTCTGTTTATTCCGGTTCCTCTCTTTTTGTTTTCCTGTTCGACTCCCATCACACCGTCCTCCAACGTCCCCGTTCCTATCTCACTTTATCCTGATTGTCTGTTTTATTTCGTCTCGCCATCGTCTTACCTCTACGTTTACTCCTCTGTCTTGTCCCTCCGTCCACCCGAAGGTCCGTTCTTCCGGTTCCAAACCTACGTGGACTGGTTGAAGCAGCCCAGTCCGCTGTCCCTGCCCGGCTGGACTCCATGTCTGCAGCGTCTGAAGCTGGTTCCCGTCTATGGAGCTTTATTCCTGGCCGTCAACTCGCTCTTTCCACTGAACTACGTCCGCACGGAGGAGTTCCTGGATCATAACTTTTTCTTCAGGTATTGTGACGATGATTTACTGATAATTTGTCTCATTTTAACTCTTTGTGGTTCATTTTAAAGTCCTGCAGCTCTGAGGAACCAGAAAATATTTTTAAAATGACTCAAACTTTGCTTATAATGTGAAAAATATTGAGCAAAATTAGTTTAAAATCATAAAAATGTGTCTTGAATGAAGTGAAAGTTTAAAATGACAAATTCATCCACAAATGACTTTTAATTGCTTTAAATGTCAAAATACCGTCTAAAGTGACGTTTTCCTGAAATTTGTCTTTGCTTTCATCATAAATAAATACTCTTAAAATGACTTTGTCTAAAATGACATAAAACTTGTCTGGAATTACAAAAAATCATCCAAAATTACTTCAAAATGATCAAAAAATACTCACAATTTGATTAAAATGACGATATTTGACCTAAATCTGCTTAAAATGACAAAAACCTTGTCTAAAATGACAGAAATTTGTTCAAAAATGACTCAAAATAGCTTTACATGACAAAATATTGTCTAAAGGGGCTTTTTCCTGAAATTTCTCTTTGCTTTTATGATAAATAAATTGTCTTTAAAGACACAAAACTTGTCTAAAATAACTCAAAACTTGTCTGGAATTACAAAAAATCATCCAAAATTACTTCAAAATGATCCCAAATTACTCAAAACTAGTTTAAAATGACCAGATGTGTCCAGAATGAGCCCAGATTAGTTTAGATCAGTAGACTGGTTGTGGTTCATCCTCTGAATCCCAGACAGGTTCTGTTTTTTGTTTTTTTTTTTTTACTTCTGTCTCATTTTTATTCACTGTGGTTCATTTTTAAAGTCCTGCAGCTCAACATAAAGAAGGAGAGAGAACTCAGAGATGTCTTCTGTCAGGAGGACTCAGATGGAATGATGCACTGTTTGTCAGAAATAAATGAATAATCGTCTGTGTTTTATCGTCTACAGGTTCTTCTACATGGTCGCCGTGTTCTTCGTGTTCAGGATGCGGTTCTACGCCGCCTGGTGTGGAGCTGAAGCCGGACTTATCAGCGCTGGTCTGGGCTGCTACCCAGAAAAAGCTCTTTCCAAACCCGGAGGAGGACCCACCGTCAACTACAGGTTCCTCATTCAATTCAACTTTATTTATAAAATGGCAATTACTCACTGAACAACAGAAGGTCAGTCAGTCTAAACTAGAGGAAAAAAACCAGAGTACAAAATAAACCTGAAAACGGAGCAAATGGAATAAAAAAAATAGAGTACAACTGTAAAAACATGGCTGAAAGTGGTGTTATTATTATTATTATTATTATTATTATTATTATTATTATAATCAATGCATACATAATGCTAAAAGAGGATAAAATGAACAAATGAAATAATAAATGACATAACAGTAAGTCTCTATATTTTCAGAAGTAGTTTCTATGTATATAAATGAAATGGTGTTCTGTTGTTGACTGATTGTTTTTGTTCTCCTCCAGTCCCGATCCGTCTGCTGAAGAGAACTACGACTTCAGAACCATCCAGAACATCGACTGTTACAACACAGACTTCTGCGTGAAGGTCCGACATGGGATGCGTTACTGGAACATGACGGTCCAGTGGTGGCTGCATCACTACATTTACCCCAACGCCCCCTTCAGGGCCTACACCCTCAGGTATGTAGAGATCACAGCAGCTACCAGACCAGGTTTCAGAGGAGCTGCTGGAGCACAGACAGAGAGAAATCACATTATGTTGCTTTGGTAAAAATTCAGATATGATTCCTGAACCTGAACACACCTCAAAACCCACCAACAGGTTTGAGAAGCATCTTTAAATACAAAAATAACAAGAAAAGCCCTTAGAGAGCACAGCACTCCTCCAAGGCTGCTCATTCCCCCATATGTCAGAAATGCAGCATTTGTTTATTAGTTATTGATGATCAGAAACTACAGCAAAATAGAATGTCTCCATTTAATATAGATGTACCCACAATAAAATGACCTGAGCACAGGTGTGTGTTCTGCATGTGTATGTTATGTACAGATACTGAATCACATGACCTAAATATGTGGCGGGAATTGATGGGACTCAGAAACACCCCCACAATTTAATCAGTTGTTCCTTGAATCATTTCCAATGGATAAGTCCTGATAAGTCCTCAGGGGTGGATTTGTAGTAGGATCACAATCATGTGATCATCAGCAGGCAGCTGACGTAGTGTTCACTTGTAGTTATGGTTGCAGTGACGGTGTTTGTCTGTTTTTGAGTAATGTTGCGAACGGATGGATGGATAGACAGACAGTGTGGCCAAAATTCCTCAAAATTTGTCCAAAATGACTCAAAATCAGACAAAATAAGTAAAAAATTTGTTAAAAACAGACTCAAGACTTGACAAAATGACTCAAAATTTGTCCAAGATGATTTGAAATCTGTCCTAAATTACTCTAATTTGTCCTGAATGACCGGAACCAAACAGGAAATGTCCAAAAAGAGTTTAAAATTTTTCTTTTTTTTCCCAAAAATGACTCAAAATCAGACAAAGTATGTTAAAAATATGTTAAAAACAGACTCAAGACTTCACAAAATGACTCCAACATGACAGGACCTCGGCAGAAATGCGTTTGACATTGAGAATTTACCAAACCAGTTTCAGTATTAACGAGTTGTTTTCCATAAATCTATCCCACGTTGCCCCGGTGAAGCATTGATTAGTTGTTTTCCATTAATCTGTCCCATGTTGACCAGTTGAAGCATTAATTAGTTGTTTTCCATTAATCTGTCCCACGTTCACAAGTTTCAGTATTAATTAGTTGTTTTCCATTAATCTGTCCCACGTTAACAAGTTTCAGTATTAATTAGTTGTTTTCCATTAATCTGTCCCACGTTAACAAGTTTCAGTATTAATTAGTTGTTTTCCATCAATCTGTCCCATGTTGACCAGTTGAAGCATTAATTAGTTGTTTTCCATTAATCTGTCCCGTGTGGACCTCCTGTCTCCTCAGAGCTGGATGGACCATGTTCATCAGCGCCTACTGGCATGGCCTCCACCCCGGCTACTACCTCTCCTTCCTCACCATCCCGCTGTGCATCGCTGCAGAGTCGTCCATGGAGGCGGCGGTCCGGTCCAGACTGAGTCCAGGAGGTCAGAAGGCCTTCGACTGGGTCCACTGGTTCCTGAAGATGAGGGCCTATGACTACATGTGCATGGGCTTCGTGCTGCTGAACGCGTCCGACACCATCGCCTACTGGACCTCCATCTACTTCATCATGCATGTGGTCGCCCTCTGCTGCATCATAGCCGGGAAAGTCCTGAAGGGAGGGAAGAGAGAGCAGAAGGTGGAGAAGCCTGCACAGAAGACGGACTGAGAACTTTAAACAAACATCTCACAGCTCCAAGGAGGTTCCTGGTGAGAGAACCTGGTAGGATGTCAGCAGAGGAGGCTTTTCTCATCCAGAGGGAGTTTAAGCTCCATGAATGTTACTTTTCTAGTTCGGTTTGTGTTTATTTAGTCTCATGAAATTAAAATCCAGATGTTAGAGATCAGAGGAACATTCCGAGAGGCGACAGGAAGTGAACTTTAGAGACTTTAGAGGCAGGAGAACATCTGATAACTCCTCTTTCATTAGACCAGATGAGCTGTGTTGATGAATTCTCACAGCTGGTTGTTATTATATTTTTATTTATTGTCTTCCACAGGGGTTAAAATTGAAAAGTTGTAGAACAAGGGTGTCCAACATGCGGCCCGCGGGCCAAAAGCGGTCCTCCAGAGGGCCCAATCCAGCCCTCAAAGTGTAAAATTTCCAGAGAAGACATTAACTGCAGATTGTAAATTAGTAAAACTATAAATTTAAAATAATGTCTAGACCATGACAAGTTGTTTGGATCCTAAAGTAAAATACTCATTTTTTTGAATATTTTGTCAAATTTTTGTCATTTTTTTCTTGTTTTTGTCATTTTGTGTCTAATTTTTGTAATATTTTGTTTCATTTTTGTTGTTTTGTGTTTCGTTTTTGGCATATTTTGTCTCATTTTTGTGATTTTGTGTCTCGTTTTTCGAAATTTTTTCTCTCATTTTTGTTGTTTTTTTCTAATTTTGTCATTTTGCCTCATTTTTGTCATTTTGTGTCTCGTTTTTGGCATTTTGTTCCTCATTTTTAAAATATTTTGTGACTCATTTTTGTAATTTTTTTCTCATCTTTGTCATTTTGTCTAGTTTTTGCAATATTTTGTCTCATTTTTTCATTTTGTTTCTCTTTTTACAATATTTTGTCTTGTTTTGGTTGTTTTTTGTATTTTTTTGTCATTTTGTGTTTTGCTTTATTTTGTGTCATTTTTTTTGTCTCCCTTCTGTTGTTGGTCGATTGTCATTTGGTTTCTCGCCTTTCTCATTTTTTGTCTAATTTTTGTCATTTGTCTATTGTCTTGTCGCTTTCTAACTTTTTTGGCCAATTTTTTGTTTCTTTTTTGTTTTGTTTTGTGTCGTTTGTCTCATGTTTTGTTGTTTTGTGTCTCGTTTTTGTTGTTTTTTTTGTCTTTTTTCCTACCGTGTTGTCGTGGTACTTTAACTTCAAGATCTGAGTACTTTTATCAAAGGGTTGAAATGGACCAATCAGAGGAGGAGTTATCAGCCGATTTCCCACCCCCAGAGATTTAAAAAATCAACGTGACAGGTGATCGAGTGTTCCTCATCTTTATGTCCTCTAAACCCGTGCACGCTCCTGGTTGTCACGTGCACGGGCTTTGAGGCTGATTACAGTATTTCTGATTGTATTTCAAGACGCTGTGTGCAGCTCCAGGAGCTTTTTATCTACAGAAACGCAGGTAACAGGTGACTGATCCACATAAAAGATGTTAAGTTTGGAGACGTGAAGGAAAGAAAGACGCTGCATCACACTTTAGAACAATTTATACTCAACTAGTTCATTATTACGTCAGAAGTTGGAGTATAAATGAACCAACGATTGAATTAATAGTCAACAGTTTTTGATAACTTCGGATTGGTTTAAGCAATTTGTTTTCAGGATGATCACTCTAAATTCAGTGTTTTCAGCTCCTTAAATGTGAATATTTTCTGCTTTCTTTCCTCCGTGACAGTAAACTGAAGATCTTTGGACTAAACCAAACATTTGAGGAAACTGATCCACATTTTTCACCATTTTATGACATTTTAGAGACCAAACAACCAATTTTTTAATCAATATTTAAAATAATCTTCAGTTTCAGATCTTTAATAAACCTTCATTAAACCAAACGCCATTCAAAAAAGTTTTAATTTTAATCCAGACAAAGAATATTTATGAATAAATCTTCATTTTTAGCTCCAATTTGGTCTCCTCCAGCAGATTTTACTATCAGAACGATTTTTTTTTTTTTTTTTTTTAAATCTGTCTAATTTCTGTGATTCCAGAATGTGACTATTTTCTGATTTCTTTCAGTAAACTGAAGATCTTTGGACTAAATGAGATGTTTTCCACCATTTTCTGGCCTTTTAGAGACCAAACAGCTGATTAAATCCTGAAAATAATCAACAGATACACCAAAAGTTTAAATAATTATCTGTTGCTCCAGATAATGTCCTGTCTGTTTACATGATGTTTAAATCACTCCGTATTCTAATATTCCTCATTTTCCTGCTAAACATTCCTGCTCTTTAGCTTCCTGCCTCCATCCTGTGGGTTTAAAATGTTTTTCTGGTTGGATTTGAGCAGAACAAACTCTGAAAGGTGTCATAATGAACCCGTTCACTGCCAGACATCTGTTTCAGGACCAAACCTTTCCTGAGCTGCCAGCGTTGGATTACAGCACAACTTTAGTCTATAATATGTAAGAAAAAAGGTGGTTGAAGCAATGAAACCGCTCCGGAGGGATTCCTGCATGAGACCAAACTCCACTAATGAACTTTTAACCCACAGTCCTGGAATAAGAACTGATCATGGATGATTGTTGAGTCACAAAACTGCAGTTTACAGCCGAGAGACTCTGTTTGATGCGATTGAAGTCTGATCCTCTGGTGGGTTTCTGTTCTGAGACAAACTAGAGACAAAAACATTAAATAAGAATCCTTAAGAGGATGAATTTTAACTATTTCACTGTTTGTTTTTTACATTCTACTGCCTGAGACTATATATCTGTACATAAACACTGCAGAACTGGAGGACATCTGGGCTTCAAAGTGTCTACCCGTTTGATGATGGAAACAACAAAAACAAGACACAAACCAACAAAAACAAGACCCTAAACAACAACAAATGAGACAAATTGACAAAAACGAGACACAAAACAATTTTTTTAGATTTAGTCTCAGTACATTTCAGCAACTGCATGTTTTCTGGATTATTTGACATTAGATGTAAAATGTCCTCCAGTTCTGGAACGATCCATGAATCCTTTTAAAACTCAGCTTCTATCCAGATGTTCTGCTGATTCCCAACATTTAACCCACACTCCTGGAAGAACAACTGATTCTGGATCATCGTTGAACCACAAAACTGCAGTTTACAGCCGAGAGACTGATGGTTTCCAGTTAAATGGTTCTGTCCTGTTTGTGTGGAACCTCTTCCTCTCTGTGTTTTTATTTTTGCACACTGATCATGTGAATTCTCCACACTATTTATTTCTGTTTGTTCTGACATAAACAAGAGACAGAAAACATTAAGGAAGGATGGAAATCCTTCTGAGGATGAATTATAACTATTTTACTGTTTTTAATATTTTGCTGCCTGAAACTAACTTGTTTTTGTCATTTTGTGTCTCGTTTTTGATGCCTTGTGTCTCGTTTTTGTCCTTTTGTGTCTCGTTTTTGTCATTTTGTTTCTTGTTTTTGTTATTTTGTGTCTCATTTTTGTCGTTTAAACGACTCTGGAATGAGCCTGAAATATTTTTTTCCATTTTGTCCTCTTTGTGTCGAACCTCTTCCTCTCTGTGTTCTTATTATTCCACACTGACTATTTATTTCTGTCTTTGTTGAATCATTTCTGATCTCTTCGTCTTTCGCTGCTTCTACTCTTCTTTATTTAATGTGATTAATGAGTTCATCAACTTGTCAACAGACAGAAAAAGTCTTTTGTTTGTCTCATTTTTCACCCGTTAGGAGGCGGCAGCTCTTCAAACACACCTGCTTCATGTCTGGAAACTAAATCCTTTTATTTTATGACCTTTATGCTCTTTAAATATCTGCTTTTTCTCAGTTAAATCTCTTCATTTCCAGCTTAGTTAAAGCCTTAACTTTACCGACATGTTTCCTTCAGTGTCTTTCCGTCCGGTTGGTTTATCCCATTGTGTAAACTGCAGGTGGATGGTGACTGTCGCTGTGGAAACGACAGGTTAAAACCCCATAAGGAAGTACCTGTGAGGTAATTTTACTGCCGAGGTTAAAGTCCTCCAGCTGAGCTGAGCAGGAAGAGAATCCAGGATCGTTTCCTCATGAACAGACCGGACTAGTTGTCGGTGAAAAGCTCAGAGAAATGGAACCTCAAAGACAAAACTCAGGTAAGATGTTTGATTTTATGAACATTTAATTATAAGTTTTATATGACTCAGCCGAATGACAAACTGTGATTTCTGTCGATTTTTAATAAACCAGCAGGTTTGTTCTGGCTGGAAATGATTAAAAACAAAGAGACAAAAGACAGTAAAAGTCTGTTTTTTTTTTAGTTTCTGTGTTAATATTACAGAGAAACTGATGTTTTTCTACTTTAGATGTCTGAATTTGAGATTAAAACATGAAAATAAGAGCAAAATAGAGCCTGATGTTCCATGTTTTTACATCTATAAACCCCAAAATTATTTATTCACGTTTAGATTTATAGAGAAACAACATAAAAATGACAGAAACAAGAAAAAACTATCGATGTTAATGATGGATTTGAACTATTTTATGTCTGTTTTTACATATTTAAACAGTTGTCAAAAACCAGACACAAAACTACAAAAATGAGACAAAAAACAATAAAAACCAGACACAAAGTGACAAAAAGGAGACAAAATGACAAAAATGAGACAATGACAAAAACGAGAAACAAAATGACAAAAACAAGACACACAAAGACAAAATGATAAAAAGCTGCGTTTTTGAGGAAATATATCATTTTTGGACAGTAAAATGTAAAAAACAGTTAAATAGTAAAAATCTGTTAATGCTATACATCCACTATAATTCTAAATTTAACGCATCTATGAATAATTTTAGGTCAAACTATAATCATGTTGATGTGGAATCGTCTTCTTCTCATCTTCCTGGCCTCTCAGGTTACCATGGCGACCAGCAGTCACTCAGGTTACGGCAGGTGTCCTCTCCAGCGTCCAATCAGAACTATTCTCACTTCAACTGGAACCCGGGTCCAGAAGAGGATGAAGAGGACGAGGTGGACGGCAGCGAAACACAACAAGACCTCCGGACCCTCGGGCTGCCGATGGGGCTGAAGAGAGCCGTCCGGTACGATTTAGAAACACCCCAGAAGCCTTTTTAAGTGTTCAAAAAGTCCAGAAATAAAACTCCCACAGCCTTGAAACCCAGTGAGGACTCAGACAGAACAGTTCCCAGCAGATTTAAACGATGGAATGGATCCAATAAGGGACACATTTTTAACTACTAGTGCTTGAAAATGGAAAAAAGTGCAAAATTTTCAATCCAGGCTGGTTTCCAAGACGTCCATGAAATGTCAACCAAATATTTGTCAAAACTCATCTAAAAGGACTCAAAATCTGTCCAAAACAAGCCAAAGATTGTCCAAGTTGAAGATAATGAACAATAATTGGCCCTTAAAAATGGAAAATGTTACAGTAAAGTTCGACCCAGGCAGGTCTAGTGTCTCCATAAAGTTCCTGTAAGTATCTATGGATGGATCCATATTTCTACTAAACTACATAGATAAATGAAGTGTTTCTGGTGAATCCTGATGTCCAGCTGCTCCAATGTTGAAGTTGAAGTGTTTAAAACCTCCTTCTTTCCAGGCAGGTGCAGCAGATGAAGATTCCGGTTGTTTCCAGCTCAGATTCCTGGAAACTGAAAAGAACCAAAACTCTACGAACAATCAAAGCCAGAGGCCGAGAGGTTCTGTCCTTCCTGACACTGTGGAAGAAAACGCTGCAGAAGATCGGAGGTAAAAACCTGAAACTGAAGAACTTTAAGTCTGGAGAGTAAAACTGGTTTTGGTCAGTTTATTTGTCTTTAGGACGGTTTTGTTTCCTTTTTGTGTTATTTTATATCTGCTTATGCTTGTTTTGTGTCATTTTTGCGGCCGTTTTGTGCCTCCATGTGGTAATGTTTTGGCTCTCTGCAGTCATTCAGTGTCTCTTTTGTGATCATTTTGTTTCTTGTTTGAGTGGTTTCGTGCATTTTTGGGACAGTTTTGTCTCTTTGTGGTGAATTTGTCTCAATTTTGTCATTTTTTGCAATTACTTTCTTTTGTTAGAGTTTAGTTTTTGTGGTCATTTTTGTCTCCACATACCATAAATACATCTTCAGTAGATGTTTCTCCATGCTGGATGGATCTCCAACATGTTTCTGATCCATGCTGCATTTATTTATTCATCCAGTAGCTTTGGTTTTCCAGTCCTTTGTGATCTCAGTTTTGTGTCTCATTTTTTTCGTTTTGTCTGTTGTCTCCTCATCCTGTCAATGTTTTTCTATCTTCATGTTTCCTCTCCAGACTTTTCCTCTCTGCTCTGTTCATCATCTGTAGAAAGATGTTCCTCCATGCTGGATGGATCTCCAACAACCTGCTCCTCTGTTCACTGTTTCTGATCCATGCTGACTTTATTTATTCATCCAGTAGCTTTGATTTTCCTCTAAAATTACTTATGAACAAGTTCTGGATCATTTAGAATCATTTTTTCAACAATTCTGCACAGATTTATGCCATTTTGGACTAATTTTGAATCATTTTGAATTTTTCTTAAACAATTGTGGACAACTTTATGCCATTTTCAACCATTTTTGAGTCATTTCATGTGAGTTCATGTAATTTCAGACAGTTTTTGAGTCATTTTGAGCATTTTACACTTATTTTACACAGGTTTATGTCACTTTGGACACATTTGGAGGCATTTTGAAGATGGATAATTACAGCTGTAGAAAGATGTTTCACCATGCTGGATGGATCTCCAACAACCTGCTCCTCTGTTCACTGTTTCTGCTGCATTTATTTTATTTTCTGTTTCTCTGTAAAAACACTGCCTGCAGTTCAACCTGAAAACTCTTAACTTTTTGGTCAGTGATGGCTTTACAGTTGCACCAATTAGCATTAGATTTTTTTGTCTATTACAGAATCTGGTTCCAGCAAATGCTTAGTTTTGGCCAATTTATAAACAACACATGGAATGAAGAAGGTTTGAATAAAAATCACAGATCTCAGCTCAGATTTGGTTCTTTTTCCTGACAGATCAGATGGACAGCTGAACTTCTTTTCTGTTGGTCTGATAAATAGAGTCATTTTGGTGATTTTGTTTGAAAGAACATTTTGCTTTTTTTGAAGTGAACTCTTGTCGTTTTCCTCTACAGGGAACTTTGGAGGCGGAGTAAAGTCCTACTTCCTGTTCCTGAGATTCTTGGTGGTTCTGAACTTCTTCTCCTTCTTGCTGATTGGTGGATTCGTCCTCATTCCCAGCATCGTCCTCACGTCTGTGGACACTCAGCTGGTCAACAGCACAGGTAACCGTTAGCTCAGGAGTACAGGAGAAGAAATCAGGATGAACTGAAAGAAACAGAGGACTTTTATTGTGAAAAACAGCTGTAATATTTACTCATAGACGCTACCAGACCTTTTTCTTCTTCATATCAATCACTGGAGCTGCAAAGATGAATTAATTCAATGTTAACAATTAAATGATTCTCCAACTATTAGAAGAATCTGCTGGTTGGTTTGAGTGATTTTAAAAATTAAAATCAGTTTAAGTCTCCTGATTTCAGCTCCTTAAATGTGAATATTTCCTGGTTTCTTTCCTCTGTGACAGTAAACTGAAGATCTTTGGACTAAACAGACATTTGAGGAAACTCTGATTCTCATTTTTTAACATTTAAAGGCAAACAGCCAATTGATTAATACAGAAAATAATCAAAATAATAATTATTAAATCAGGTGTATGGAACATTTAAAAATTGTCAAAAATTAGACCAAAAATGATCCAAATTGACTTCAAAATTGACCAAAATGACACAAATAATCTGAAATTAGGCATGAACTGTTTAAAAACTCAAAAACTGTCCATAACTACAGAAAAAGTGTCTAAAATGACACTAAATGAGTGAATAAAACAACACAAAATGGACCTGAAAATACTCAGAACTCGTCCACAAGGACTCAGTTTCTAAAATGACATGAAACCTGTTTTTTCATATTTCATCTCCCCCATAATCAGAGATTATTGATCTACTGTCCAATATTCCAGATTCTGGATCAATGACATGATGAGAAACTTTCAGGTTTTTATCTTTAATAGTTCCTCACATGTTGTCGTTCAAACACATTTAATGAGAGAATAATAAACCTGATGGGTCGACGGGGGATTTTAAAACATTTTATCTTTAAAAATGTTTGATATTTGAAGCTAAGATTTCACAGATTTTAAATATCCAAAGTTTATGATAAATACGTTCAAGCAAATCCAAGATGTTTGAGCAGAAGGAGGCTGATGATTTCAGGTGGAACAACCCAACAGGAAGTTTATGCAAAACCAAGAATTGGAGCTACTTTCCTGAGTTCACTTGTTAATGAATAAAAGGATGTATTTCTATTTCCAAAAGGAGGAAAAGCTTTTGGTATTTTCATAAGAGAAAACGGAACATATATAGACGACTGCACAGGGATTAATACTACCATCTGAGACCTGCGTTTAGTTTCCATGGCAGCTTTGAAACTCCTCTTCGTGTCTCTTTTTGTTGTTAAAATCCTGGCAGCAGCAGCAGCAGCTAAACCTGAACTAATCCTCAGCTCTGACCTTAACGCTGTTTGTTTTCTGTGTTTCAGGTCCAGAGGAGTGTCTGGAATACGATCCTAACCCTCAGGGCCTGGTGCTTTTCTATGACTACCTCCTGGACTTACTGTCAGGAACGGTGAGGAACCAGAGAAACACAACGACCCGCACACATTTTAGCTTCTGGTGCATCAGGCAGCAGCAGTAGACTGTAATTAAAGATGGATCAAGTTTACACCATGTAGGTAAACTCCATCATCCAGCCCTCAGATTCAGACCCTCTACCAGCAACTGAATGTTTACTGCAGCTACAAACAAATGAGAAACTTTACAGAGAGATTAACCACCATCACACCTTTAGAGTTCATCATTAGGTTCTAGTTGAAGTCAGAACTTTGGAGAATCTTTTATTGTTTTACATCAAACAGTCAGAAGTTCTAAGTTCTCCAGATACCCTGTGCTCCTCACGAATATTATCTTATGTATCTTATTATACAATCTCCCATCTCATCTCATCTCATCTTATCTTACCTTACCTTACTTATCTAGTCTCATCCCATCTCGTCTCGTCTCGTCTCGTCTCATCTCATCTCATCTCCCTTATAGTTCATCATTAGGTTCTAGTTGAAGTCAGAACTTTGGAGAATCTTTGATTGTTTTACATCAAACAGTCAGAAATTCTAAGTTCTCCAGATATCATGTGCTTCTCAGGAATATAATCTTATCTTGTCTTATCTCATCTCATCCCATCTCATCCTATCTTATCTAATCTTATCTCTTCTCATCTCATCCCATCTCACCCTATCTCATTTCATCTTATCTTGTCTTATCTCATCTTGTCTCATCCCATCTTATCTAATGTTATCTCATATCATCTCATCTTGTCTTATCTTGTCTTGTCTCATCCCATCTCATCCTATCTTATCTCATTTCATCTTATCTTATCTCATCTCACCCTATCTCACCTTATCTAATCTCTTCTTATCTCATCCTATCTTATCTAATCTCATCTCATCCCATTTCACCTCATCTCATCTAATCGTATCTCATCTCACCTTATCTTTTTCTCATCTCATTTCATTTCATCTCATCTCATTCTCTCCAGATAAAGGTTTGTTCCATGTTTTTGTGTGTATTGTTTATTAAAGTGACTTCCTGTCTGTGTGTGTTCCATGTTTTTGTGTGTTTGTTTATCAGATGACTTCCTGTGTGTGTGTGTGTTCCATGTTTTTGTGTGTATTGTTTGTTAAATGACTTCCTGTGTGTGTGTGTTCCGTGTCTTTGTGAGTATTGTTTATTAAAGTGACTTCCTGTGTGTGTGTTCAGGGTTTCATGGAGTACTCCTTCCTGTTTTACGGCTACTACAGCATGAAGGACAGCAGCTACAGCCTCCCTCTGGCCTACCTGCTCACCGCCGTCTTCTACTTCGCATTCTGTCTCATTTGCATCATCGTCCGGTGAGTCGCACCGCAAACAAACAAACAAACAAACAAACAAACAAACAAACAAACAAACAACAAACAAAGTTCAGTCACCTCCACTTCACATCCTCCTCCTCCTGCTCTTTGATTGGCCGCACAGGATGGGCACCGCAGCTCGGGTCGCCGTGGCGACGGGAGGTGGCGCCGTGGGCAACTACAGCAGCATCGTGTTCACCGGTTGGGATTACGGTTGCCTAGGAGACCGAGCGACGAAGCTGAAGCAGAACAACATCCGATACCAACTGCAGGTCAATCATAGATAGATAGATAGATAGATAGATAGATAGATAGATAGATAGATAGATAGATAGATAGATAGATAGATAGATAGATAGATAGATAGATAGATAGATAGATAGATAGATAGATAGATAGATAGATAGATAGATAGATAGATATCTTTTTGGACAGTTTCAAGAGATTTTTAACAACTTCAGAGTCATGTTGGACCCATTGTGAGACAGGATTGGACAGGTTTTGAGATATTTTAGAAGCTTTTAAACTAATTCTAGCCACTTTTAAGTCATTTTGGACACAGCACTTGGTTTAGACAGGTTTTGAGGTATCTTTAACAGCTTGTGGACATGTTTCAAGACATTTTAGACACGTTTTTACTCATTTGGGACACCTAACACCTAATTTGGACAAGTGCCAGTCCATTTCCGGCAATTTCTTAGGAGTTTTGGCAACTTTTTACGTTATTTTGGAGAGTTTTTAATTTGTTTTGGACAGGTGTCAAGACATTTTGGAACCTTTTTAACTAATTTTAGGCCAGATTTAAGTCATTTTAGACAAATTTGAGTCCATTTGAGAGAAGTTTGGACTTGTTGGAGTCCTTTTGGACAATTCTTGGTTATTTTTGGGACTTCTTAAGTTTTGTTGGACAGTTTTGAACTCTTTTTGGACAGTTTCTAAAGCTCACCTATGTTCTCTCTGTTCCAGGTGGATCTGGAGGAGGAGCGACTGAAGCAGCAGGCAGCAGCTCTGACGGCGTCTCAGAAGATCCTTTTATATTCTCTGCGTGTCTCCATGTTTTTTGTGGCGGTCGGCTTCATTGCAGCAGCTTTGTACGGCATCTTTGTGGCCACAGAGTTCAGCCAGGTAACCGTTCACCAGCAGAAACAGAACAATGAGGTTCCTCTGGAGCTTTTAGTGACTGTCTCTGGTTTCTGTCCAACAGGGAAGGAGTGGAGACGAAGGAATCCTGGGTTTGGTCTTCGAGTATCTGCCGTCGATCGTCATCACCGCTGGGAACTTCGTGGTTCCGCTGCTGTGCGACCAGATCGCCTCCGTGGAGAAATATCCTCCCACCATCACCATCATCCTGGCTCTGCTCAGGTCCGGAGGAACTCTGGTTTGGTTTTAACTCTCTGAGCTTCAAATATTTTCTGGCTGTTTCTCAGTTTTTTGTTTAAAAAGATAACACGCCTCTAGAACCCACCTGCAGGTTTTGGGTGTCAGATGATTCATGTATTTGGGTGTTTAAGTGCCGGATAAAGTTCTGATCCAATAAAAACTGCAGCAAAGTTGATATATTCTGGTCATGTGAATTGATTAAGTTGTTGAGACTGTGTGAAAAACTGTCCTGAAACCGGTCCAAAATGAGTTAAAATGATTCAAAATGACTTAAAAACTGTCCAAAATAGCTTGAAAAGACTCCAAAAGGCCAAAAAAAAGTCTCAAAACAATTGAATTTGTCCAAAATTATTTGAAACTTAGTTAAAAACTGTCCAAAATGAACCAACATTTTTTTCCTAAATGACTTGAAACTTGCCTAAAATTAGATTTTTTAAAAAGGCATCAAAATGGTTTGAGCTTAGAGTCGTGTTGGACCCATTGTAAGACAGTTTTGGACAGGATTCAAGACATTATGGATGCATTTGAACTCATTTTAGGCATGTGTTAAGTCACCCTAACCGCAACCCTTTGGGCTTGTTGGAGTCCTTCTGGACAAATCTTGGGATTTTTGGGACTTCTTAGGTTAAATTGGACAGTTTTTAACTCCTTTTGGACAAATTTTAAGACAATTTGAATAGTTCCAAATAGTTCTGGACTGATTTCAAGACATCTTGTGCACTTTGTTCAGTCATACATGTCAAGCAGCTTGTATCTCTTGTTTCTGAAGTTCTTCAGAGCAGGTTTTATCCCTACAATCTTTCAAGACCAGTTGAGTCCTTTTGAACAATAATGAAATTATGTTGGATTCAAGTGTTTCACTAAGTCTCAAGACATTTTAACAAGTTTAGAGTCACATTGGACCCATTGTGAGACACTTTTGGACAGATTTCAAGACATTTTGAACTAGTATGACCCCTAAATGACTTTAAACTTGACTAAAATGAGATAAGAAAGCATCAAACATGTTTAAACATAGACATAAAGCATGTCTAAATGTATTAAAATGGTTCAAAATGTCTTGAAACTTGTCAAAAATTAGATAGACTTCAAAATAGTTGAGAAGAACAACTTCCCAGGAGCTGAATGTGTTTTTGTGTTGAGGAGGCAACTTCTGTCCAGTCCGACCCTGACGTCTTTGTGCATGTTTGAACCTAATAATCTCTAATCCTGTGATTTAAAGGCGGTTAAATGCCAGTTCTTCCTGTATTTTCAGAGCTGTGGTTCTGCGTCTGGCAGGTCTGATCGTCCTCCTGTCCACTCTGTGGAGTCAGATCACCTGCAACGGACAAACAACCAGCAGAGAATGTCAGCTGTGTCAATACGACCATAAAAACTACCCGGTAAATAAACCAGACTGTCTTTAAGGGTGTTCATCTCAGAATAATCACAACACAAACAGCTTTTCAAATTAAAAGTTATTGTCAGTATCTCTACATAAGGAGAAATTAAAACACTAACACTTAGTCTAGGCAGGTTCTGAAGTATCTTTTAACAGATTGTGGACATGTTTTAAGACATTTTTGACAAGTTTTTACTCATTTTGAACAATTTTCACTTAGTTTTGACAACTCTCGGTCATTTTGGCAATTTTTTCAGAACTTTGGCAGGTTTTTATATTTAATAGTTCCTCAGATATTGTTGTTCAAACAGACTTAGGTCTAATGAGAGAATAAACAAACAAATTAAATTTCTAAAATATCATTTTAAATGTCCATATTTTAAGCTACAAATCAGAGATAAAATTATGAAATTATGTGTTTCTGGTCCTCAGTGATTTGAAACTTTCCAAACTTACTCAAAGTGTCTGAAATGACACTAAATTAGTGAATAATACATGTTGTTCAAACATATTTAATGAGAGAAGAAACCTGATGGAAGCGGGTCGACGGGGGATTATTTTCCAATCTCTCGTAAAGTATTTGATATGTGAAGCTGAACTTTGACAGATATCTTTATAAATATTCAGATTTTATGCTCTAAAAGTTTCTAGTAGATCAGAGAAGGTGGAGCAGAAGGACACTGATGATTTAAGGTGGAATAATTCAGCTTTAACAGTCTGTGTGTGTAGAGAACGATTATTTAGTTGTAATTTAACGTAACATTTGCACTGAATGTGAATTTGTGGATCTAAGCTGTTGTGTTTCATGCAGTGCTGGGAAAGTCGCATCGGTCAGGAGATGTACAAACTGACGCTGTTCGACCTCCTCATCAACATGGCCACTCTGGTTCTGGCTGAGTTCCCTCGAAGGTACCAAGCACCAGTTCTGTTTAAATTATCTGGATGTTAAACCAGTGTGACGGTGTGTTTATGTGTTTTCAATTTAACTTTCAGGACAGTTTGACCATAATTTGGAGACGTTTAAGATATTTTGGATGCCTGTCAACTCATTTTGGGCAGTTTGAGCTCAGTCTCAATGGGTTTTTGGACCGTTTTAACTGAATTTTAACAGGTTTCAAGTTATTTTAGAAGCTTTTAAACTCATTTTAGCCATTTTTAAAGTTATTTTGGACACATGGCACTTGGTTTGGACAAGTCTGAGTCATTTCTGGCAATTTCTTAAGAATTTTGGCAACTTTTTAAGTTATTTTGGACCGTTATTAATTTGTTTTGGATAGGTGTCGTTTTGGATGCTTTTTAACTAATATAAGGCAAGACTGAAGTCATTTAGACAATTTTGAGTTGAATTGTTGGAGTCCTTTTGGACAATTCTTGGGGGTTTTGGGACTTCTTAGGCTTTGTTGGACAGTTTTAACTCTCTGGACAGGTTTCAAGACATTGTGGATGCATTTTAATTCCTTTTAGGTATATTTTAAGTTATTTTGTACAAGTTTGAGTCCATTTGAAAGAAATTTGGACTTATTGGAGGGATTTTGGGGCTTTTTCAATTATGTTGGACAAGTTTCAAGATATTTTAAGCAAGTTTAGATTCATGTTGGACCCATTGTGAGACAGTTTTGGACAGTTTCAAGAAATTATGGATGCATTTGAACTCATTTAAGGCAAGATTTAAGTTATTTTAGACAAATTTGAGTCCCTCTGAGAGAAGTTTGGACTTGCTAGAGTCCTTTTCGACAATTCTTGGGATTGTTGTAATTTTTTAGGTTAAGTTGGAGAGTTTTAACTTATTTTGGACAAATTTTTAGACATTTTGAATAGTTTTAAGTAATTTTGGACTGATTTCAAGACATCTTCAACAATTTTGTTCAGTTGATATTGAGCTTCCAGAGTTCTTCAGATTAGGATTCATCCCTACAGTCTTTCAAGACAAGTTGGAGTCCTTAAGTCTTATTATAATAATCATTAGTTGCAGGCGTTGTTTGTTTGTTATTTTGGACATTTTTATTTACTCATTTTGGACAATTTTCAAGGCATTTCGAACACTTTTGACTAATTCTGGACAGATTTCAACTGAACCAAAGATTTCAAAAACATAATCTAAGAAGTCCCAAAAATCCCAAGATTTGTCCAAAAAGACTCCAGCAAGTCCACATTTCTCTCAAATGGACTCAAATTTGTCCAAAATTACTTAAAACATGCGTAGAATGAGTTCAAATGCATCCTTAATGTCTTGAAACCTGTCCAAAACTGCCTCACGATGGGTCCAATGTGACTCTAAACTCGTTAAAAATCTCTTGAAACTTGTCCAAAACAGTTAAAAACTGTCCAACATAATCTGAAAAGTCCCAAAAATCCCTCCAACAAATAAAACTTCTTTCAAATGGACTCGAATTTGTACAAAATTACTTAAAATATGCATAAAATCAATTCAAATGCATCCACAATGTCTTGAAATCTGTCTAGAGAGTTAAAAACTGTCCAACGAAACCTAAGAAGTCCCAAAAATCCCAAGAATTGTCCAAAAGGACTCCAACAAGTCCAAACTTCTCTCAGATGGACTTAAATTAGTCTAAAATGACTTAAATCTTTTCTTAAATTAGTTTAAAAGCATCCAAAATGTCTTGAAATCTGCCCGAAACTATCTCACAATGGGTCCAACATAATTATGTTGGAGAGTTTTTCACAAAATCCGGACAAGAATCAAGACATTTTGAATGTTTTTAAACTCATTTTAGGCCATTTTAAAGTCATTAGGGACAAATTAAAGCTCTTTGCGTCGTTTTGGACACTTTTAAAGTTATTTTGAAAAGGTTTTTACCCATTCTGGTCAAGATTTCGGTTATTTTTGATGATTTTCTTCAATAACTTTTGAGCATTTTGTAGCACCTGTTTCCAGAGTTCTTCAACACGTTTCGCTCCTGCAGTCTTCAGAAATCTGGACCAATGAAATAATCTGGATCTTGGTAAACCAGTGTGACATGTGATGATATGTCTGTATGTTTTTGAGTTATGTGTGAACAAGTTTCAGGTTATTTTTCACAATTTTAACTCATTTTGGTGAAGTTCCATCATTGTGGAGCCGTTTCTAGGACTTGTTTCCAGAGTTCTTCAGGTTTCATCCCTACATGCAGGAGTCTGGATCTCAGTAAACCAGTTTGTGTTTCTGTCTGTCAGGTTGCTGGTGGATAACTGGTCCAATAAACTGACCCAGTGGGTCGGTCGGCAGGAGTTTGTGGTTCCTGCTAACGTTCTGGGGCTGGTTTACGGTCAGACTGTGGTCTGGACCGGAGCTCTGTTCTGTCCTCTCCTGCCGCTGATCAACACCATCAAGTTCATCGTCCTGTTCTACTGCAAGAAGGTGAAGCTTCCACTCAGCCAACGTCCAACAGACGCCGCTGCTCCAGTTCCTGACCCGGTTTCATTTGGTTTTATTTTCCTGTGCAGCTCACGCTCTTCCAGAACTGTCGACCGGCCATGAAGACGTTCCGATCCACCACCTCCAACTTCTTCTTCCTGCTGGTGCTGCTGCTGGGCCTCGGCATCGCCACCATGGTCATGATCTACAGCGTGGCTCAGTGAGTGCTTTCTGCAGAGGTTTAAGTTTCAACAAGTTTTAAGACGTTTTGGACACTTCTTACGGTATTTAAGACAGTTTTAACAAATTTTTTGTCACGTTTCAGGACATTTCGAATGCTTCTTATCTAATTTTATGCAAGTTTCAAGTCATTTTGAAAAAAAAAATCATCCTCTGGACTAAGTTTGGTTCATTTTGGACAGTTTTGAACTCCTTTTGAGACACATTGGGAGACATTTTGAACCGTTTTATCTAATAGTTCAAAATGTCTGGCTGGTTTTAAGACAGGTTAGATGCTTTCCCCTCAATTCAGGCAGGTTTCAAATCATTTTGAATGAATTTGAATCACTTTGGGCAGTTTTTAACTAATTTTGGACAGATTTCAAGATATTTTGGATGCTTTTTCAGTAATTTAAGGCGAGATTTAAGTCATTTAAGTCCATTTTTTTGGCCGTTACAGCTTTATTTGATAGGCGCAGTGAGAGACAGACAGGAAACGGGGGAGAAGAGTGGGGGGAAGACATGCAGCAAAGGGCCACGAGCAGGAATCAAATCCGGGCCGCTGCATCGGGGACCAGCCCCTGTACATGGATCACCTGCTTAACCTGTTGAGCTATACGGGCACCCAATTAACATACATGAGAGGGTTTAATGTTCTTGAATCTGTTTCCTTCTTTCCCAACAGGATCCATCCCTCCATGGCTTGTGGTCCTTTCCGATCTCTCCCCAACATTTGGTCAATTGTTCCAAATTCTTTCTACAGCCTCTCTGACGTCACTCAGGAGTTCCTGTTTTTCATCGGCTCGCAGGCTTTCAGCATCCCTCTGTTCACATTATCATGGTGAGACGCATCAATGTCCTGGTTTACAACTGCAGACCTGCAGCCGTTAATCCATTAGTTGTCAACTGTTAAATCAATCGACAACTACGGTAGTCTGATAATCACTTTGAGTATTCTTTTCAATAAAAACAGTCTAAATTCAGTGATTTCAGCTCCTTAAATGTGAATATTTTCTGGTTTCTTTCCTCTCTGACAGTAAACTGAAAATCTTTGGACTTAACAATACATTTGAGGAAACTCTGACCCACATTTTTCACCATTTAAAGACATTTTAAACACCAAACATCTGATTGTAGTTTGTTTTTGGTTCAGTTTTCTGTGACAGAGGAGGAAAGAAACCACAAAATATTCACAGTTAGGAAGCTAAAGTCACAGAATTGAGACTTTCTGAAAGAAAAACTTGCTCTAAATTCAACAATTTTTTCAAGAAAACGTCTAAATTCTGTGATTTCAGCTTCTTAAATGTGAATATTTTCTGGTTTCTTTCCTCTGTGACAGTAAACTGAAGATCTTTGGACTAAACAAAAAAACATTTATCATCTTTAGGAAACTTTTAATACCATTTTAATGTTTGTTTTTCCACTAATAATAGGCAGGTTTCAAGTCACTTGGGTCAATTTTCAGTCCCTTGGGTCCACTTCAGCCCATTTTAGACTATTCTGAAGTTATTTTTGAACCGTTTTTTTCCCACTCGTTTTGGACAGTTTTAACTCAGTCGGACAAGTTTTGAGATATTTTCACAAGTTTTATGGGTACTGACACTGTTTAAGCTGTGTTGGACTGTTTTCCACTAGTTTAAATATATTTTGAATTGTTTTAAGTAATTTTGGACAGATATCAAGACAATGTGGTTGTCTTTTAACTATATTGAAGCAGCTTTCAAGTCATCAGGGACAAATTTGAGCCTCTGGGCCAACTTCAAGCCATATTTTAAACCATCTTCTGACATTTTAGAGATCAAACAACTAATTAGTTAACCCAGAAAATAATCAACAATGAAAAGAACTGTTATTTGCAACTGGCCAAATATGTGACCAAGTCATTTGACCCTTTGCTCTTAAACAAAATAAAAATCATGCATTTAAACAAGAGCTAAGATGAGATCTGCTTTATTTATCCTGGAGGAAATTATTTAAATTGAAAAGTCATTTCATGCAAGTTTCACATGATTTTAGACCATTTTCAAACTAATATTGGACAGATTCTGAGTAATTTTGGACATCTTAGTCATTTTGTTCAAGCTTCAAGTCACATTTGACTGCAGATTACAAAAGGAAAATGACTTTTTAACTGATATGTGCAACAATAATATTTATAAAAGAGTGTCTTTAAAATGGGAGTTTTAGTGCAGTTTTTAAACAGTTAATACAAAGTTAGTGAGATAAACATGAGGTATAGAGTTTCTGTAGAGTTTATTCTGTATTTCCTGGTTCTTTAATGTCCTTTTTCTCTCTTCCTGACAGCGTGGTGATGTGCTACATCATCGCTTTGGCTTCCGTCTATGGGAAAAGTGTTGCCCTGCTCAGAGCTCAGCTTAAAGCGGTACGTTGTTGGATTTTACACTAAATGGTTTAATGTCAATCAATTAGTTTGATTTTGAAAAATAACCCGCAGGCTTTATGAATACTTTGTGGGTGTTTGGTTCACAGGAGGGCAAAGACAAACAGTTTCTGGTCAAACAGTACGAGAAGCTGCGACAACAGCTTCAGATACCAGAACAGAGCGGAGGACTCTGAACACACCATCAGGAACCTGCTTTATTATCTGAAACACGAGGAGCTGGAAGGACTTCATCTGCCTTCTAAAGCACGTTTTACCAAAGATGTTGTTGTTCCTGATCTAAATCCAGAGATCAGTGTTTTTAAGAAACTGTATATTATTAACCTACCTAAGTTATAGAGTTAAATTATATAAATTCCAAGTGTAGCGTGTCTTTAATGTAAGAGATTTGTACAGTTACTAAATTATTCATTTGTGATTTATAGTTAGATTTTATTTGACTAGTGGGTTCCTTCTGGCTGAAAATATCATAAACAAGTGACAAAAGATAGAAAGCAGAAGCTGCTTTTCTCAAAAACTTGAAATATTGAAAGGTCATTTTGAATTTTTAGTGAAAATGCAAAATTAAACATATCGCCAACACAATGTGACACGAAACGACAAAAACGAGACACAAAATGATAAAAATGAGACACAAAACAACAAAAACGTGACACAAAACGACAAAAATGAGACACAAAAAGACAAAAACGAAACACAAAACGACAAAAACAAGGCAATGTGACACAAAACGATAAAAAACAAGACACAAAAATGTATTTTTAAGTCTTTATTTTCTGGTTCTGGTGATTTGTTTTTGGACAGACTGCAGTTTTCTTGAATATATTTTACAGTTAAACCAAAAATTATTCATTTATACTGAACCATGATTTTATAATGAACATCTCCAACTCAAGGTTTTACTGAGTTTATTTCTTGTTTATCTTGTTTCCAGCCAGAAGAAACCTGCTAGTCAATGAAAAATCCGCTGTAAATCAAAACTTGACGTGGTGAGGAACAGTTTGTGGCTTCACTGTACTTATTAGATGTATGTACAGATATTCATTGTTTTTCTTTTTAAGTCAGTTAACACTGTCAGATTAAAAATTCTGCAACAAATCAGTCACAGGAGGGTTTAAAACTTTCATATCATCATTTTAACCATTTAAACGTGAACATGTTTCCAGTAAATTTATGATTGTTACTATACATAATGATTTCTAACTTTCTGTATGTTAAAACAACGTGTGTTAGAGATGTTTGTGATGAATTATATGAACTATTTCTGTTTTTTTTGCTTTTTTTTTTTTAAGAAATTGACTAATAATGCCATGTCTAAACTTATTCACTCATTATCTAGAGCAAGTTAATAATTTTGGACGTTATATTTTTAAGTAAAAATGTAAAATAATGCAGAAATATATTCTAACATGGTGTCCTCATGCCTTATTGTCGTTTATGTTATTCCTAGCCAGAGGTAACCTGTTGGTGCAGTTTTATATCTATCTATCTATCTATCTATCTATCTATCTATCTATCTATCTATCTATCTATCTATCTATCTATCTATCTATCTATCTATCTATCTATCATAAAATAAGAGGGGTTTTAGCGCCGCCTGGTGTCATTGTTATATAATTGCTTCAGTGTGACGCCACTTCCTGTTTACATCTGGGTTGACTATTACTTCCGGTTGATCTACTTTAGCCTCCAGGAGCAGAAACTCTTCACCCAGTAAGCTACCGACAATATTTTAGTCCCATTTTGCACTTTAAATATCAGAAACGTGAGTTTGTTTGTTGTTCAGAAGCGGGTTAAAGTCTCTACTCGCTGCTAACGTGAAGTAACTCTGCGGAGTAGCAACCCGTGGCTAATGTTAGCCTCCTAACTCTGACAATAACATCAACAGTTTAACTGCTTTGTCGCTCATTTTTTCATATTTTCTCGGTTATACCGTTTAGTCACTCGTCGGCTTCTCGGTTACCGGAGACGGTTCGGGTTTTTTAGCTAACTTTGTGTTGTTTTCTCCCGCTTCGTTAGCGGCTAGCTGCCTGCTAACGTAAGGAGCAGCCGCAAAAGGAGCAGCAGCAGCAGCAGTTTCCAGGGCGACCATGAACATCCTGCCGAAGAAGAGCTGGCACGTGCGCAACAAGGACAACGTAGCGCGCGTGCGGAGGGACGAAGCGCAGGCGGCGGAGGAAGAGCGCGAGGCCCAGAGGCGCGTGGAGCGAGCGGAGCAGGAGGTGAGGAGCACGAGAGGAACGGGAGGAGAGCTACTGTGGGTATGATGTTACCTGGGAGGAAGGGGGAGGTCCAGGTGTTACCATGGAGGTCCCGGTGTTACCATGGAGGTCCAGGTGTTTCCATGGAGGTCCAGGTGTTACCATGGAGGTCCAGGTGTTAGTAGGTAGGTCCAGATGTTTCCATGGTGGACCAGGTGTTACCATGGAGGTCCAGGTGTTACCATGGAGGTCCAGGTGTTACCATGGAGGTCCAGGTGTTTCCATGGAGGTTCAGGTGTTACCATGGAGGTCCAGGTGTTACCATGGAGGACCAGGTGTTACCATGGAGGTCCAGGTGTTACCATGGAGGTTCAGGTGTTACCATGGAGGTCCAGGTGTTACCATGGAGGTCCAGGTGTTTCCATGGAGGTTCAGGTGTTTCCATGGAGGTCCAGGTGTTAGTAGGTAGGTCCAGGTGTTACCATGGAGGTTCAGGTGTTTCCATGGAGGTCCAGGTGTTAACAGGGAGGTCCAGGTGTTACCATGGAGGTCCAGGTGTTAGTAGGTAGGTCCAGGTGTTACCATGGAGGTTCAGGTGTTTCCATGGAGGTCCAGGTGTTTCCATGGAGGTCCAGGTGTTACCATGGAGGTCCAGGTGTTAACAGGGAGGTCCAGGTGTTACCATGGAGGTCCAGGTGTTAGTAGGTAGGTCCAGGTGTTTCCATGGAGGTTCAGGTGTTTCCATGGAGGTCCAGGTGTTACCATGGAGGTCCAGGTGTTAGTAGGTAGGTCCAGGTGCTACCATGGAGGTCCAGGTGCTACCATGGAGGTCCAGGTGTTACCATGGAGGTCCAGGTGTTACCATGGAGGTCCAGGTGTTTCCATGGAGGTCCAGGTGTTTCCATGGAGGTCCAGGTGTTAACAGGGAGGTCCAGGTGTTAGCATGGAGGCCCAGGTGTTAACAGGGAGGTCCAGGTGTTACCATGGAGGTCCAGGTGTTTCCATGGAGGTCCAGGTGTTTCCATGGAGGTCCAGGTGTTAACAGGGAGGTTCAGGTGTTACCATGGAGGTCCAGGTGTTTCCATGGAGGTCCAGGTGTTTCCATGGAGGTCCAGGTGTTTCCATGGAGGTCCAGGTGTTACCATGGAGGACCAGGTGTTACCATGGAGGTCCAGGTGTTAGTAGGTAGGTCCAGGTGTTTCCATGGAGGTCCAGGTGTTAGTAGGTAGGTCCAGGTGTTACCATGGAGGTCCAGGTGTTAGTAGGTAGGTCCAGGTGTTACCATGGAGGTCCAGGTGTTTCCATGGAGGTCCAGATGTTTCCATGGAGGTCCAGGTGTTACCATGGAGGTCCAGGTGTTAGTAGGTAGGTCCAGGTGTTACCATGGAGGTCCAGGTGTTTCCATGGAGGTCCAGATGTTTCCATGGAGGTCCAGGTGTTAACAGGGAGGTCCAGGTGTTAGCATGGAGGTCCAGGTGTTAGTAGGTAGGTCCAGGTGTTAACAGGGAGGTCCAGGTGTTAGCATGGAGGTCCAGGTGTTTCCATGGAGGTCCAGGTGTTACCATGGAGGACCAGGTGTTTCCATGGAGGTCCAGGTGTTAGTAGGTAGGTCCAGGTGTTTCCATGGAGGTTCAGGTGTTTCCATGGAGGTCCAGGTGTTAACAGGGAGGTCCAGGTGTTTCCATGGAGGTCCAGGTGTTAACAGGGAGGTTCAGGTGTTTCCATGGAGGTCCAGGTGTTAACAGGGAGGTCCAGGTGTTTCCATGGAGGTCCAGGTGTTAACAGGGAGGTCCAGGTGTTACCATGGAGGTCCAGGTGTTACCATGGAGGTCCAGGTGTTACCATGGAGGTCCAGGTGTTAACAGGGAGGTCCAGGTGTTAGCATGGAGGTCCAGGTGTTACCATGGAGGTCCAGGTGTTACCATGGAGGTCCAGGTGTTAACAGGGAGGTCCAGGTGTTTCCATGGAGGTCCAGGTGTTTCCATGGAGGTCCAGGTGTTAGTAGGTAGGTCCAGGTGTTTCCATGCAGGTCCAGGTGTTAACAGGGAGGTCCAGGTGTTAGCATGGAGGTCCAGGTGTTTCCATGGAGGTCCAGGTGTTTCCATGGAGGTCCAGGTGTTGGCATGGAGGTCCAGATGTTTTCATGGAGGTCCAGGTGTTAACAGGGAGGTCCAGGTGTTAACAGGGAGGTCCAGGTGTTTCCATGGAGGTCCAGATGTTTCCATGGAGGTCCAGGTGTTAACAGGGAGGTCCAGGTGTTTCCATGGAGGTCCAGGTGTTAGCATGGAGGTCCAGGTGTTTCCATGGAGGTCCAGGTGTTAGCATGGAGGTCCAGGTGTTTCCATGGAGGTCCAGGTGTTAGTAGGTAGGTCCAGGTGTTAACAGGGAGGTCCAGGTGTTTCCATGGAGGTCCAGGTGTTAACAGGAAGATGATTTTGATGAAGTAAATCTATTAAATCTGATGGGATTAATTTATTTCTCAATCACTGCAGACCTTTGTTGTGCTTTTTGTGTTTAGTTATCTGGAATCCAACAAACAGAAAGATCTAAAGTCTTCATAATTAATAATATAACAGTAAAATACAGTAAACCAGCCCATGAAGTACCTGAGATACTTCAACAGCTGCTCCTTTCCTCAGGCTCGGACAGAATATCTGAGGAAGAAATCCAGAGCTGCTCTCCAGACGGCAGGAGGACGAGGAGAGGATGGAGATGATGGAGGAGGAGGTGGAGGTCTGCAGCATCTCAACCTGTTTCCTCTGGAGGAGTCCTTGGAGAAGAAGGGCAATGAGGAGTATCTCCGAGAGAAGAAGGAGGAGAAGGTAACCAGCAGCTGAATGATAGAAGTTCTGTCATTTTAAAGCTTTAACCAGGTGTGATCCAGTTAAACCCCAAATTATTCACCAAAAGTTGATTTATAGGAGATTTTTATTGGACCAGCTGGTTTATTCTGGATGTAAACGGCATAAAAATCCACTAAAACATTGTGTTAGACATGTTAATGATGGATTTCAGTCACATCTATAATCTATCTATCCATAGTCTATAATCTATCTGTAGTTTATCTATAGTCTTTCTGTAGTCTATCTACACACATGGACAAAATAGTTGGTACCCCTCAGTTGGTCACAGAAATGATTTGAATCTGACAAAAGTAATAATAAATAAAAATTCTATGAAAATTAACCAGTGAAAATCAGACATTGCTTTTGAACCGTGGTTCAACAGAATTATTTTAAAAAATAAACTCATGAAACTAGGGCTGCAACATCGAATCGATAAAATCGATAATTAAAAGCGTTGACAACGAATTTCGTTCTCAATTCGTTGTGTCGCGTGATTCGTGCGTCACTCGCCATGTCGCGGAGCCGTCTACTTCACCTGCAGAGCTTTGTCAATGCTGGCTGGCTGAAATAAAGTTTAAAAAACAAGAACTCCACCTGCAGAGCGAGTTGAACAGAGCGAGGTGGATGCAGAGCAGAGGCGGTATTTTCAAAGGAAAAGTAAATTCAACAAATGTTGACCCCAAACTTGTCCTTTGGGACCTGTTTGGGGTCATTTTAGACGTTTTTTTAAGTCATTTTGGACAAATTGCAGGCAATTTGAACACTTTCTAACTGGGTTTAGGCAAGTCTTGAGTCATTTTGGAGAAGTTTGAGGCATCTTGGACACTTTTAAGTTTTTTTCCCCATATTTTTAAGAGTTTGAACTCAAATGTCATGTTTTTTAGACATTTTTGACAATTTTAACTAAATTCAGACAGGTTCCAAGTTATTTTGGACACATTTTAGCTGAGTTTGGGCAAGTTTAAAGTCATTTTGGACAGTTTTTATCTCATTTAGGACAAGTCTGAGTCCTTTGGGACAAGTTGAGCTCATTTTAGACATTTCTTAATTCATTTTGGTGAAGTTTGGATCCTTTTTGGACATTTTGTAGGCATCTTGGACACTTTGCAGGTTATTTTTTCACTAATTTTGGACAGTTTTCAGGCAATTGCAAGATTTTTTAACTAGGTTTAGGCAAGCCTTCAGTCATTTTGGATAAATTTGAGTCTCCTGGGGCAGTGCTTAGTAATTTTGGACAAGTCTGGAGACTTTTAAACTCAGTCGAGGTTATCTCCCGCTGGATAATGTCACCAGAGAGCTAAATATATTCTTCAGCTCGGTTTTCAATAGACAGATCGTGATTGTCGGGAGAAACTAATTGAATTTTTTCAATTTTATTTATATAGCGCCAATTACAGTCAAATTGTCTCGAGGCGCTTTCCAGAACCCGTATGCCTGAAACCCAGAGCAGCCAAAAGGAGACAGTGGCAGGAAAACACCCTTTAACAGGGAAAAAAGTTAAAGTTAAAGCGAGTCAAGGTGATTTGAAACGGTGCTGGAGGCCGAGAGGAGAGAGAAAAAGACAGATTGAAGGTGACTCATTCAGCTTATTTTCTACATTAACTCAAGGAACGACCACCAGTTCCCGTAACTTCTGTTTTCTGTTGGTTTCTTCAGGAGAAGCAGGAACGAGCCATCGGACTCCTGGTGTCTTTGGGACCTCAGCCGGGATCGGAGGCGACGCCGTGGTACCTGAAGGGCAGCAGAGGTAAAGAGGAGAGGCCCGAAAAAGAAAAGAGGAAGATGGTGAGCGAAGAGGAACGAGAGAAGAAGGATCGCAGACTGAAGGACAGTTTGGATCCTTTGAAGGACATGAAGAAAGTTTTAGGGGTTAAAGACCGACGGGAACACAAGAAGAAGGACAGAAGAGACAAAGGAGAGAGGAGGAGCAGTGGAGAGAGGTGAGAGGTTTCACACTTTTAACCTTTTATTACCCCTTTTTAAATGTGTATTAATATTCCAAAGTCCTTGCAGTGTCTTCAAATTGCCTGAAACGTGTCCAAAACGACTGAAGAAACGTCTAAAATGACCCCAAACTTGTCCCAAAAGACTCAGACTTGTTCTAAATGAGCTAAAAACTGTCCAAAATGTCTTGAAATCTGTCTGAAATTAGATCAAATTGTCCAATATGTCTAAAAACATGTCCAAACTGAAGTAAAGCTTTCCAAGATGCCTAAAAATGTCCAAAAAGGACTCAGACTTGTCCAAAATACCCTGAAACCTGTTTGAGATTAGTTAAAATTGTCCAATATGTCGAAAAAAACATGTCCAAACTGAGTTCAAACTTTTAAAATGAGTGACAAAATAATCGGAAAAGTGTCCAAGATACCTCAAAAATCTCCAAAAAAGACTCAGACTTGTCCAAAATGACTCAAGACTTGCCTAAACCCAGTTAAAAAGTCTACAAATTGCCTGAAAGTTATCCAAAATGACTTTAGAAACATCTAAAATGACCCCAAACTTGTCCCAAAGGACTCAGATGTGTCCTAAATGCGCTGAATACCAAAACTAAGTAACTTTAAACTTGCCAAAACTCAGTTAAAATGCATCCAAAATGTCTTAAAACCTGTCCAGAATAAATTAAAACATTACATAGAAGGAGATAAGAGGGACTGAAAGGACTCAAACTTGTCCAAAATAACTTGAAACCTGTCTGAAATTTGTTAAAATTGTCCAAAATGTCTTTAAAAAAAAAAAAAAAGTCTAAACTGAAATAAGTGTCCAAGATGCCTAAAAAATCTCCAAAAAGGATTCAAACTTGTCCAAAAAAACCTTGAAATCTGTCTGAAATCATGACTAAACTGAGTTCAAACTGTCCAAAATGAGTGAAAAAATAACCTGAAACGTGTCCAAGACGCCTCTAAGTTCTCTAAAAAGACTCCAACTTGTCTTTTTGCAGCTCCATGGAACGATTGCGAGCCGAGCGTCTGCAGAGGGAAGCCGAAGAGCGAAGGAAAGCTCGGGCTCTTCTGGAGCAGCGGAGCGGCAAAACGAAGGATCCCGGGGCCGAGTTAAACGACAGAGAACGGCCGTACAACAGCGCCTACTTCCCCCAACTCGCTCGGAAGAAACAGAGGAGGGACCGGGACAGCTGGAGAGACGACATTCTGAAGTCCTGAGCCCGTCTCTGGTGCAAGGTTTGATCCTCTGCAGGTTTCACAGTCGACAAACTGAAGCCAGAAACGGTAGAAACTGGAGATGTGTGGGATTTTCTGCTTTCTTACTGTCTCTGAACTTCTGTCTGGAAATGAACAGGAACACTCACTCATGCTGCTCTATGAGACCTTTAGAAAGCTAAATACATGTAAAAAGCTGCAACAAAACGATTGAAATAAATGTAGAAAAATGACCCAGAACCTCTTAAATATCACAGAACTTGTGTCTGAAATGGCTCAGTTTGACCAAAAATAATTGGAACAAAATGACCACAGAGAGACAGTCTCCAAGCAGCTGGATTTGTGAACATCAGGGCGGCTTTTAGGACCCAGATGGTGTCTTTATTTATTTATTAAGGTTTATTATGAATTCTATCCATTTCAGGTGAAAACTCACCTAAAATGTGTGAATTTGTGCTTTTTTTGAATGAAGCTCTTTAGGTTTCGTCCGTAAAATGAAGCAAATGTTCAGTAGCAATAAAAGAATAAATGCTAAATATTTGTTTTTGCTGTTTCCAGGAGTAAAGAATACAGATAAAACTAATTCTGGTTTTATTAATGCTTATTGTTGCCGTAGTAACGCTCCTCCTGCGGCAAAATACGAAATATCAACGAGCAGCACGAATAAGCGACGTTCATTTTACACGTTTTAAAGTGAAAATGCAGCAAAATCTGCTTTTATGAGACACAAACTGTGATTTATGCTGTTAAAGCTAAAAGTGCTAGTTATAGAAATGCTTCAGAAAAGTGTCGATAACTAACATTTTTAGCTTCAACAGCATTACTATTTTTATTTTAATTAACTAGAATCTGTGCAGACTGATTTCATTTATGACCTCATTTATTGTTAATATGTCAGCAGCAGTAAACGGATGACATCAGAGTCTGATTTCTGCCTTTTCTGATAATAATAATAATAATAATAATAATAGTAATAAATGCTGTTTTTAGAAGTGATTTAACTGTAGTTTGTTTTTGTCTCGTTATTGAACAAAAAATGTTAATTATCAACACAAAAAAAAATACATTTTACACATTTTTACTTGCTTTTATCAGTATTTTTGTTACATTAACTAAATATATGACCTCATTTAGTGTTAGTATGACGTCAGCAGCAGTAAACAGATGACATCAGAGTCTTATGAATACTGATTAGGAGGATTAAGGATCCAGTAAAGGATCGATGTTCTCCCGGTGGGATCATTAACGGCGGCTCTCCGGTGCCGTGAGGAGGATGAAGATGATGATGAAGATGATGGATCCGGACCGTGACGACGCGTGGGTCTGACGTCGGCTGGCGGAGGAGAAAAACACGGTGACACGGGAGCGGACGACGCGCATGAAGACACCGGGAGCCGCGCAGCGTTTTTGTGTGTTTTTTTTTTGTTGTTTATTCAGAAATGTGCGCAAAGGCTGAGGACGCACAAAGAGCGGCTCCCGCACCGCGACTAACGGCGGATTAGAGCCCCGGGGGGGAGGAGGAGAGGGGAGGAGGAGAGACAACAAGGAAGCCGAGGAGACGCTCTTTATTACCGGGGAGGGGGGAGACGGTCAGACCGTGGCGGCGGCGGAGCGGCGCAGGAGCGGGACACCGACGGTCGGCGCTCGGATGCTGGAGCGGCTCCGGACGCGGCGACGATGCGGCCACACTGCTGGGTGATGGTGGCGCTGGCGGGGATCATGTCGTACCCGGAGAGAGCGCTCGGAGCTCCGCAGAGGGAAGGTGAGAGGAGCCGGAGGAGCTGGAGGCAGGGATGAGGGGGGAGGAGGCCGCTGGTTGTTATTGCAGCAGGATGGAGCTGATGGAGGAGGAGGAGGAGGAGGAGGAGGTGATGGAGGCAGAATTTTCGGGCCTCACGTCGACCAAAAAAAAAAAAAAAAAAAGGACAACAAAAAAATCAGCATCGAGTGTTTTGGGAGCTCCAGATCCGCTGAGCTGCTTCTCCTGTTGGTCTCATTGTGCTGCTGTATTGTTGTCATGGAGGCCTGGAAGCTTCTCTGTCTGGACCTCTGTCTGGGAAACACCAGAACCGATCCGGTACCGGAGCGGTTCCGGTGTCTCCTATCAATCAATCGATCAATCGATCAATAATCGGCACTGTCTGTTTGTGTTGATGCAACTTCCTTCAGCACAAAAGAGGAATGGAAGTGTTTTTATTGTGGAGAATTAAAGCTGCTCTCATGGTGTCTACAGGATCATGACCTTGTGCAGGGGTGTCCAACATGAGGCCCGCGGGCCAAAAGCGGTCCTCCAGAGGGTCCAATCCAGTCCTCAAAGTGTAAAAATTGTAAGAGAAGACATTAACTGCAGATTGTAAATTAGTAAAACTATGAATTTAAAATTATTTCTAGACCACGACAAGTTGTTTGGATCTTAAAGTAAAATACTAGATTGTTCATTTGTCATTTTATGTGTCATTTTTGTCATATTTTGGCTTGATTTTGATGTTTTTTGTCATTTTGTGTCTCATTTTTGTAATTTCGTCTTCTTTTTATTGTTTTTTGTCTTTTTTTTGTCTGACTTTTGTCATTTTGTGTCTCGCTTTTGTAATATTTTGTCTTTTTTTTGTTTTTTGTCTGACTTTTGTCATTTGTCTCATGTTTTTGTTGTTTTGTTTTTCCTTTTTGTCTTATTTTTGTTACTTTGTGTTTCGCTTTATTCATTGTTTTCGGCATTGTTTTTGTCATTTTTTTTTCATGCTTTTGAGATTTTTGTCTCGTTTGTACATTTTTTTCTCTGTCAGTTTTTTTGTTTTTTTGTGTGTCTGTCTCATTTTTTTGTCATTTTGTTTCTCGCTTTGTTCGTTCTGTGTCTCATTTTTGGAATATTTTTGTCTTGTTTTTGTTGTTTTTCTTTCTTTTTTTTTTAAGTCAAATAGTATGTCATTCAGTTCCAGATACTTGTGATTAAATGTTTTGTGCTTTTGTAGATAAACTGATCTGGAAATTATAAACTGAGGTTGTTGAAATTCTGTTTATTTTTCTTAACAAATTTCACTTTTTCATGATGTTTTGTTAAAAAAAAAAAAAAAAAGTCCTTCAACGTGACCATTTTGCACTAAAACAAAGGAACCACTAGGGGTTGTGGTTACTTATCGGTTATTATGCTGTGGTTTTACTGGTTTTACTGGAGATCAAACTGGAAATGAACTAAAATGAGTTTGACTCCCCTGATCTTGTGGATGGACGAGTTCTGGGATTTTTCTGGTTCAGAAACACAAACATGACATTAGAACTGGATCTTTAGGAGTCAACAGGAGGAGAAATCACCAATAAATTCACCTAAATGTTGACAGAATGGAGCAGATCTGGTGTCACAACTTGTCTTGCAGCAAAACTAAATATGTCAGCATCAGTTTTTTACAGCATCGTTCAGTCGACACAAAAAGTCATTTTTAATTTTTTATCTACAAGAATACTGTGTGATCAAACCTCATTTACTCCAATTTAGGGACGTTTTTCTCAACTTTGTTTCATAACAGAGTTAGTTGCCCTGCAGGCTGCACATGTGCACAAGAAAAACACTGGAAAGGAAGATTTGTCTGCAGAAACAACCAGATTTGCATTCAGATGAGTCTTTGTGCTGCTGATTTAGATGATAAATGAAAACAAGACAGAGAACCTGTTTTAAGTCCAAATATTTCCATAGAACTGGTTGTTTTTGTACACTAATCTTCCTTTTCAGTGTTTTTCTTGCACATGTGCAAAAGATCCATTTTAAAAAGCTGGGAAATGGTGGCAAAGAGCTCAGTGCAGCTGATTTAAACAGTTTATAGTGTTATTTTTGTGCAGCATGCAGATCAACAAACTCTGTTTTTAAGGAAAGTTGAGAAAAAATTAAATTGATTGAAATTGAAGATTCAGTGTTAAAAATGACTTTTTGTTTTGGCTGAACGATACTGTAAAAAACTGACATTGAGATATTTAGTTATGCTGTGACATATGATTAACCCTCATTAATGGGCACCAAAAAATATTGTTTCCTTGTCTGGAGAAAATCCAAAAATTCTGCAAAAAAATTCAACCACATTTCTGAAAATTTGCAAAACCTTCAGGAAGAAAATTCCAATAATTCCTTAAAAGTTTTCCTTAAAAGAAAAAAAAATCCCCAAAATTGGCAAGAAAATTCTTGTAAATATTTTCAAAAAATGAGTAAAAATCTTCCAAAAAATCCTAAAAATATCTAAAGTGATTCCATATATATCAGTGAAACTTCTAATCTTTTCTTTAAGAACATTCACATAAAAATCAACCAAAATCCAGTGAAATTTGCAGGATTTTGGTTGATTTTTATGTGAATGTTTTTAAGAAACATTTTTAACATTTCTTATTTTCCACCAAAAAATGTTCAAAGATTTCCCAAAAATGTTGAAAATGTGGACATCAGAAGTTTCACTGTGAAAATGTATTTTTTTCCACATTTTCAAACTTTAAAACGGGTCAATTTGACCCGCAGGACGACACCAGGGTTAAAAAATGCATAAATTTTCAGTAGAAAATCTGAATGAGGACAGAGATGATGCTTGTAGATTGTAGGTTTTTCTATCCCATCCCGGCCGTTCTGCTCAGACGTCCTCTGACTGTTTCTGGCTTCTCCGTTTCCTGCTTCTTGTCGTCTTCTGTACATTTTTGGCTTCAGAACATATAAACCTGTGACCTGTCGGCTGTTTAACTCGCTGCCCTGCCCCTTTTCTTTCCCACAGATGGTTCACTTCTCACAATCGACCACGCTGAGGTACAAAACAATCAAATAATGTCCCGCTCCTCCCTCTGTCACCTTCCTGAGTTCAGTACTTCTTCCCTCCTACCTGATGGTATCTCCAGCTTCCCTCCCTGCTTCTTGTCTCCTGAGTGGAATGCCATTTCTGATATCTCCCCTCTCCCCCATGCTTCTCTCCCGACTGGAATGGTATACTCCCTCCGAACTTTTAACTCCGCTCCTTTTTTTACCGACTCAGACGATGTTTTTTAGATCTTGAGCTTCGTTTGTTTTCCCGCTTTTTTATCCCCCGAATCCCCGAAGCAAACTGTCCATTGGGGTTGTCCAATCCTGCCGCTAACAAATCTCTCCAATGGCTTCCTCTGTGACAGATCTCTCTCTATCTTCTCTGACTCCGTGATTCTCTCTGTTCCAACCTACCAGTTCCCCTTCTGTTGTAGAACCTCTAGAACCTCGATGTTCCTCACTAACCATCCATCTTCCTCTCCAGTTTCTCCGTCCAGGGCCGCCTCCCTCTCTCCTCCGCCTTACGTCGTCATCCTCATCTCGTGCTCGGGGCTCGTCTCGTTTGTTCTGCTGCTGCTCACCTGCCTTTGCTGCAAGAGGGGAGGAGTGGGGTTCAATGTAAGTCTTCAACATGTAAGAGACTTCTTCACCTCTGCTTCCTCTGTCTCCTCCAACACTTTCTGCATGCTGGTTTTTGGTGTCGTTGCATGAAAGATCAGATTCTCCACCCGGACCTCCTCAGAATCTGCTGTTTTGATGTCTACAGTAGCTTTAGGAAGTTTACTGAGTGCATGTAGAGTTCTACCATCATACTGGGAATGTTTCCAGAGTTCCAGGTCCTTGAAGTCCATAGAGGTGGCTCCAGATTTATCCCTTTTTGGTGGACTTTTTCCATCATTTCTGAGCTTCAGCAGAAGAGGAGAACGTCCCCTGGAGAAAGTTCTAGAGTAGACCTACCGACAACTGGAGAAAATTCTAGAATAGAATAGGTCTACTCTAGAACTTTCTCCAGGGGACGTTCTCCTCTATGGACTTCAAGGACCTGGAAGTCCGGAAATATTCCCAGTATGAAGGTAGAACTGTGATTATTAATAAAGTTACTGGAGATGAGGAACCAGATGTTCTGAGGAGGTTTGGGGGGAAAGTTTTTTCTAGATTTTTTAGATCTTTTCTAGACTGTAAACAGAAACTCATCAGTGTTTTTTGTTTCTAGCTTTCTGAATGTCCGTCTTTGGGTATCTGCTACTCTGATCATCTCTCTTTAAAGGGAACTTTATTTCCTGTTGGGAGCAGCTCTGTGATCTTTCTGTCCATCTCCAACCAGGAGTTTGATAATGCAGATGGGGAGGAATGTTCTGGAGGCTCCAGCCCCATCCAGGAGGACAGCCTGTCGTCCTGCCCCTCCCTGCCCGAGGTCTACACCCTGCCAGTCAGGGACCGGAACAACTGCCCCGCCCTGCAGGACGGACCAGGTACCTGAACGCACCTTCAGAGGACATCTGGTCTCAGATAGCTCACAGACATTAGAACGTCTAAAAACACTAAAGAAACCACCATGATGTTAGTAATAAACTAAACAGAGCTGCAGATGGTGGACTTCTTTTTTTATGAGCTCAAACAACCACATTAGGTCCACTGATATTCCATTAGTTTTTGGAATTTTGTGTCGTCTTTACATAAAAATATACTTTCTAACCGTAAATTGATGCAGAAAAGGAATAAATCAGCACATAAAAATCCACCAGAATGCAGGAAATAAAGTGTTTAATGCTTACAATTAAGTGTAAATTGTTCAAAGGGCTCAGAAATTGTTCTATATAAATCAGTTTGTTTTAAATTAGATGTAAATAGTCTAAAATGACCCCAAAAATGGTCAAAAATCAATTGAAATTGTCTAAAATGAGCCAAAAATATCCAACTTTACTCAAAAACTGTCCAAAATGACTTAAAAATGTTGCATAATGATCAAAACTTAGATCTAGTTTCCCAAAATGACTCCACGTTTGTCCACAACCCATTAAAATAGTCTAAAACTAGATTGAAATTGTCTATATGTACTCAATAGTTGACCAAAATGACTTGAAAAATTGACTAAAATTAGACATCTGTCTATCTATCTATCTATCTATCTATCTATCTATCTATCTATCTATCTATCTATCTATCTATCTATCTATCTATCTATCTATCTATCTATCTATCTATCTATCTATCTATCTATCTATCTATCTATCTATCTATCTATCTATCTATCTATCTATCTATCTATCTATCTATTAAAAAATCAAGTTCTGCTGTCAAATAAAAATAAAGTTTTGTCCAAATCTGCTGAAGGAGAAACCTCAACATCAGACCATTGAAACCTGTTGTGAATTAAAATCTCCATTATGTATTTATTTTCCATCTAAACAAAAGATGATGTCATCAAATACACAGTTTTTGTTTGATCAGTGGTTCTAAAGCCTTCTAATATTCAGTTTACTTTGATGAAATGCAACAAATTCTGACGTTTGCAATGCTAGAATCAGCATTTTGTTTATTTGCCTGAAAATACTACTTACAGAAGTGTTTGTTGATTTTATTTTCTATAAATGTACAGAAATAGAAGCCGAGAAACACTGGAATCTGGGGAAAAATGTGCAGAAAATGGATTTTTCAGGGACATTAAACTTAAAGTGAACTGTATATTAAATGTGTTTAAATAAGAAATTATTTATGTATTTTTTTAATATGACTGACTTATATGTGTTAAATCACATCATATTTAATGTTTTGATGCAAAATCTGCGGTTCTTTGTTTTTCCTGTGTCAGTTTTTGTATTTAGATTTTATATCATAAAAAAACATCTCTGATCTTTTTTTAAATTCTCTGTTTTTTTACAGACTCCAAATCTCAGTGCTTCAAAAGACACACTTTAAACTATCTTCAGGAGATTGGAAATGGCTGGTTTGGAAAGGTAAGACGACCGCCGCTCACTTTACGATGTCATATGAGGGTCGATCGAAAAGTTCCAGGACTGTCTGTGTTGTACATACGAGGGTCGATCAGAAAGTTCCAGGACTGTCTGTGTTGCGCTTTATGTGGAGCATGTCACGGTCACATGTTGGGCGAATGGGTTGATATTTCATCATCAGCATCAAGTCCAGATGTTCCAGATGTTTTTGGAACCACTGCAGCTGCATATTTGTGATTTGTTTCAGGAGAAAGAGGCGCTGTTTGCTGTTTTTTTTTTTTTCAACATCCAGCTGGTTTTTACTGCAGATTCATCCCTTAGAGTTCTGCTGGAACGTCCTGAGGAGTTTAAGGAGGTCTTTAAACCTCCTGAACTTTGATCTGATGCTTGTAGATGCTCCAAAACAGGAATCAAGTGTGGCGTTTTTGATTACAAAACCATTGTTGCTCTGCTCACCAAATTTGTGTCCCTGCGACTTCTTCCTGCTTCCAAACTGAAATTCCAGCTGATGTTTTTTTTTTTTTCAGCAGATTAAACTCATCACAGATGGAGCTTTACGTGTTTAGAAAACAGGACTTTGATTGAGTGTTAATTTGTTGACTACCCTGTTAGTAGTTTCACCATGTTGTGGTTGTCTTCTCATTCTTCACCAGTCCTAAACGCTGGATTTCTCTCCCTCCTTTTTCACAATTAAATTCCAGTTATATAGTTGCAGTTAGGAGATTCTGGGTTGGGGGGAGTTGCTCAAGTATCTCAGGATCTTGTTCACGAGTGATGGGAAAATGGTGTGGTGAAGATTTACTGTCCACCTACGCTCCAACCCTCACCTATGGTCATGAGCTCTGGGTAGTGACCCAAAGAATGAGATCATGGATACAAGCGTCTGAAATGAGCTTCCTCTGTAGGGTGGCTGGACTCAGCCTTAGAGATAGAGGGAGAAGCTCAGACATCCAGAGGGAGCTCAGAGTAGAGCTGCTGATCCTTCACCTCTAAAGGAACCAGCTGAGGTGGTTTGGACATCTGATTCAGATCCTCCAGGGAGACTTCCTTTGGAGGTTTTCTGAACACGTCCTCCTGGGAGGAGACCCCGGGGTAAACCCAGAACCCTCTGGAGGGATTATGTATCTCATCTGGCCTGGGAACGCCTTGGGATCCTCCAGGAAGAGTTGGAAAGTGTTGGTGGGAGGAGGAACATCTGGAATGACCTGCTTCATCTGCTGCCTCCACGACCCGACCCCGGATAAGAGGAAGAAGATGATGGATGGATGGATGGATGGATGGATGGATGGATGGATGGATGGATGGATGGATGGATGGATGGATGAATGGATGGATGGATGGATGGATAGATGGATGGATGGATTTATGGATGGATGGATGAATAGTTGGATGGATGGATGCATAACATGCTGTTTATCTGCTGCAGGTGATCCTGGCTGAAGTTCTGTGCGACTGCAGCTCCTCCCAGGCCGTGGTGAAGGAGCTCCGGGTCAGCGCCAGCCCTCTGGAGCAGAGGAAGTTCCTGGCCGAGTCGGAGCCGTACAGGTGGGAGAAACCGATCGGACTAGAGCGGCCATTTTGGGTCTGCTGCAGCCAGAAGTGCAGTTATAGAATAATGATAAATATAGTTTAACAGCCGCACAAATATAGAAGAGTGACTCAGTGGCTGTAGAGGAATATCCAGCTAAGGTTGGCTCACTTTAAGGCCCTTTGTTTAGAATTTAAAGGGAGAAAATGAGCATTTAATAAATAGTTTATAATAATAAAAGCATTTATGAGCAGATGTTGGACATGAGTTTGTCCTGTTTTACTACCTTAAAAAATGGCTCAGTCTCACTTTAATCATTGATAAAATCAGCAAACCAGATGTAGTTTGAATTAAATCTGTCTAACAGTGAGAGCGGAGTTCAGAGTGGGAGGATTACTGCAGCTACACGGTGATAAAACTGAACCACAAACAACCTATTTAATAGATTTTACTGTGAATCCCAGCAGCATTTTGGCTGCAGCCCTCAGTCTGTAACACACACACACACACACACACACACACACACACACACACACACACACACTACACACACAAGCACACACACACACGCACACACACACACACTCAGAGGATTCGTCCAAGGACACAGCTGATTTCATTCCCACTGCAGAACCTACAACAGCATCACAGCTATCAAAGCAGCACTACCTACCTGCTGTGAAAATTAGATTAAAACTGTTTATATGTACTCAAAAATGGGCCAAAATGATTTTAAAATGGACTGAAATTAGACAAAAATTGGTCAGAATTACTCACAAACTGTCCAAAATGTCTTAAAATGTGTTTAATGGTAATTTTATCTACCTACTGCATTTGAAAATGTCTTGAATCACTTAAAGCTTTTGAACAAATGACTCAGTTTGTCCAACATGACTACAAAAGATGATCCAAAATAAGTGACAATAGTCCAAAGTTGACTTAAAAATTGTCCACATGTACTAAGTAATTGTCCAAAATGACTCAGTTGATCTAAGATTAGGTTTAAATTGTTCAGAATGACTCAAAAATGGTCCAATATGAATCAATTGGTTTTCAGTTAGATATAAACAGTCTAAAATGACTCAGAAATGGCTACAAATCAATTGAAATTGTCCAAAATGAGACAAAAATATCCGCCTTTCATCAAAAATGTTCCATAATGACTTAATGTGTCCAAAATTAGATCTAGATTCCCAAAACTACTCCAAATTTGTCCATAACCCATTAAAATAGTCTGAAGCTAGATTGAAATTGTTGATATGTACTCAAAAATCTGCCAAAATGACTTGAAAATTGACTGAAATCATTCCATCCATCCATCCATCATCGTTCCATCCATCATCATCCATCCATCATCGTTCCATCCATCATTCCATCCATCCATCCATCCATCCATCCATCCTTCCATCCATCCATCCATCCATCCATCCATCCATCCATCCATCCATCCATCCATTCATCCATCCATCCATCCATCCATCCATCCATCCATCCATCCATCCATCCATCCATCCATCCATCCATCCATCCATCCATCTAATCTGTGGTTTCGTCCCATCAGGAGCCTCAAACATCCCAACATCCTCCAGTGTTTGGGTCAGTGCAGTGAGAGCATCCCCTTCCTGCTGGTGATGGAGTTCTGTCAGCTGGTGAGTGATGATCTGAACTTTTACTAACTTGAGTGGAGATTTAAGGTTCTGCTTCTAGAGGAAGAACTTCCTTCTTCTCTCAGCAGCAGGTGGTAGTTTGTGTTTTCTTCCTGATGGTGGCAGCAACACAACTGGACCATGAACTTTATTCTGACAAACTGATGATTTTGGATCTGAAGCTGCTTAGAAATGGCTCCAAGACTTTCCTCCTGTAGAGTTTGAGGCTAATGAGTGGATCTGATGGTTCTATTTAAACTAGATCAGAAGAGTCAGCAGCTGTAGTTGACTGGGATCACTCAGGAGAAGTTAAGATGCCACGAAACTAAGAAAACTAGATTAACACAACTTTCTACATCACCAAAACATATAGTTCAAGTTGCTGTTTTGCAGATTTTGTCAGATTTCTAGGAGACCTTTAATAAATCTATGAAAGAACCAAAATACATGATTGTTTCTGTGACAAAGATTCATGTGTTTCAATGATTCCATCATTGAAAATTCAGTTATAGGAGGTGAGGGCTTTACCTCCAGGAACACCAAACCTACTGTTAAGCATGGTATCATGTTCCAACCACACATCAAAAGTGGTAAATAAATGACTAAACCAGGCTACAATTCAGGTCAAGAGGAGGTTCGAAGATAAACCAGAAGCTAAAAGCATCCAGTTGAGATGAAAATGGAAAAACATTAACATTTGTGTTTGTATTATTTTTGACCCAGCAGATTTAGTTCTGTTTCCAGAAGACCTTTAATAAATCTATGAAGGAACCAAAATAGATTCATGTGTTTTAATGATTCCAACATAGAAAATTCAGAGTTTTAGGAGTCACTGAAATTCAAAATGAACCACCACTGTTAATACAAGTATAAAGGGAGAGATTTGGGAAATGATCTGTAGTAACTGATTCTGCTTAAGTCTTTAAAGTCATTTAAATATTTTTCCTTCAAGTTTCTTTTTGTTACCTTTTGTTTTTTCTATTGAAGACTGCAAATATATGTATATTTTTTTTGCCGGCATGGTGTTTTGTCCTCTACTTGCTACTTTAAATCTCTCCTGGCACCAGTTTAGTTGCATCCAAAATGCTTCACGCCTCCTTCTACTGTTGTCTGATCAGAGCAGCTCTGCATACAAACCATTTGCTGCAGAAATCCTGAGTTATTACAGTTACAGACGTGTCCAGCATCTACAATCTGGGCCGGATTAATCACTGACTGATTAATAAAACCGTATGAGGCCGAACAACCGAGCGAGCGGATCAGTCACAGCAGCAGCAGCAGCTCTAACCTCGTCTGATAGAGTCCCCCATCGTCCTCTCCTCGCTGATATTTTTCACGGCCCTGGTTTTATTCCCCTGCCCTTCCCGGAGCACAAATATGACGATCACAAAGGCAGCCAGCTCATTACTGATTCCCCTGCTGCTGCTGAGGCTGTGTGATGGAAAACACCAAAAAAAAAAGAGGACGCATTTACCGCAGAAATCACAAATAGCTCCACTGCTCGTACAGTGTTTCTGCAGGTTTTTATCTCTGGAACAAACAATTCAGTCTTACAGCCAAACTGACACTAACTCATCCTCCTCTCGGGTTCACATAGAATACAATCCACTGTTTGCATTGTTGTGCTGCACAAACAGGCTAATGGAATACATGGAACAGCAGTATCTAATTAAAGCTGCAAGTAGCGTTGAACAGGCCTTCGGGGGTGTCGAGGTGTGGGGGCTTGTCAAGATGTTAAGACTAAGCTGACCAATGTCAAGGATTACATCACAGAGTTTCTAGCAATGGAATGTTCAAATGTAATGCCTGTAACTTCCTGTTTCCATTGGTTGACATGATAACGACGACTCAGTGTTAGAATGTTGAAGTCTTCAGACCTGAACTCTTGTCCAACAAACACTACCTTTCAAGTGTTTAGGGTCACTTAGAAATGTCCTTATTTTTGAAAGAAAATATTTTTTTAAATGGAGATACCATTAAATGAATGATTAATCCAGTGTAGACATTGTAATGTGGTAAATTACTATTGTAGCTGGAAACAGCTGATTTTTAATGGAATATCTCCATAGGGGTACAGAGGAACATTTCCAGCAACCATCACTCCTGTGTTCTAATGCTACATTGTGTTAGCTAATGGTGTTGAAAGGCTCATTGATGATTAGAAAACCCTGCAGTTATGTTAGCACATGGATAAAAGTGGGAGTTTTACTGGAAAACATGGAATTGTCTGAATGAACCCAAACTTTGAACGGTGGTGTAATGCATGTAACTTCCTGTTTCCAAAGGTTGATGTGATGACTATGACTCGAAGTCTTCAGATTCAGACTCTCTTTATCAAAATAGTTGCTGTAGTTTATTTTGAAATATGAAAATGCAGCAAAAACTGCAACAAATACTTTTTTTTAGGTGATGTAACTGCAGTTTGTGGTGTTGTAGTAGGTATTTTATTTAGCTCGTCCCCTCAGTTCCTGAATATTTCCATCAAAAATTTAACATTATACATTTTTTTGCTTGATTTTATTCTGTTTTGTTTTTTTTAAAATCTCGATTCTGTGCAGGCTACCTTCATTTCTTACTTGATTATCGATAAAAATATCAATGAACTGCACACAAATTAACATTTATTTGGGTTTTTCAAGTTTGTTATAAATATTTCATTTGAAAATTCACCCCTGCTCCTTAGAAATGACTCAAACTGATGAACTGATTATCACAATAATTTCAGGTTAATTTAATAGTTGATGGTTAATTGATTAATCGTTGATGCTCTAATTGATTGATGTAATTTCTATGGTTTTTAACTGAATATGAGGTAACCCAAACGTGACGTTTTACTTTAATTTTGAGATGCTTGGATTACTGACTGCATCCTTTACCTGGTAATCAGATTACATGTTTAAAATAACCCTCCTGACCCTGTGCTGGACTTCAGGGTGACCTGAAGCGATACCTTCGAGCTCAGCGTAAAGCGGACGGGATGACTCCGGACCTGCCGACTCGGGACCTCCTGACGCTGCAGAGGATGGCGTTTGAGATCACGTCGGGTCTACTGCATCTCCACGAGAACAACTACATCCACAGGTCAGCCGGGATTCTCTGACTCTAATCTTTCATCCTGATAAAATTGTGATTTTAAAGGTGTTTGTTGTGTCTGCAGTGATCTGGCTTTAAGGAACTGCCTGCTGACCTCTGACCTCACTGTGAGAATAGGAGACTACGGCCTCTCACACAACCATTACAAGGTAAAAATCGGCACTAAACCAGGTGTTCCTTCTTGTATTTTTAATTTCCTGATCCATATTTAACCTTGTTGTGTGTGTTTGTGAAGGAGGACTATTACCTGACTCCAGACAAGCTTTGGATTCCTCTGCGATGGATTGCTCCTGAGCTGCTGGAGGAATATCGAGGATCTCTGATCGTCACCGACCAAACCAAGACCAGCAACGTGTGGTACGTTTACAACTAATATACACTGCCTGTCCAAAAAAATAACCTGGATTAGGGTTAGACATATCCTGTGGTCATGGAAAGGATGTTAATCTGGCTCAGAAGGGTCAAATTATTGGCCTGCATCAAGCAAAGAAAACAACTAAGGAGATGAAACTACTACAATCAGGTTAAGAACCGTCCAACGCACTATTAAAACCTGAAGGATAGTGGAGAACCATCATCTTCAGGAACAAACTCTTAGGTGATCATAAGAAACCAACAGTAGAACTCACAGCTGTTTAATAGTGAAAGTAAGAACATTTCCACATGAAGGGAACTCAAAGGATTGGGACTAAACAGCTGTAGCTCTAAGAAAACCACTGATCAGTGAGGATGATCAGAAAAAATAAAGATTGGACTCTGGATCAATGGAAGAAGGTCATGTGGTCTGATGAGTCCAGATCTACCCGGTTCCAGAGGGATGGGGGCAGTAGTTTAGGTCTGGTTTTGGTTCCAACTTTGTGCTGGTTTTAGACTTTTTTTAGGACTGTTTCAGACTGGATTCTGACTGGCTCTAAATGTTTTTTTGGACTGGTTTATGTTTGATTTTGATCCTGGTTTTAGACCTTTTAAGGACTGCTTTAGGACTGGTTTTACAAGGTCCTGGACTTTTTTAGGAGTAGTTTAGGTTTGATTTTGGTCCTGGTTTAAAACATTGTGAGGACTGGTTTCAGACTGTCTTAGGCAAGTCTTGGACTTTTTTTTAACCTCAAGAACACCAAACCTTCCACCAAGCATGGTGGTGGCAGTATCATGCTCTGTGGAACTGGAGCTTTACACAAAGTAAATGGAATAATGAAGAAGGAGGATCACCTCCACATTCTTCAGGAAAACCTGAAACCATCAGCAGAAGGTTGATCTTGGACACAGTTGGATGTTTCAACAAGATCATGAGCCCAAACACACATCAGACATGGTAAAGAAATGGTTCCATCAGGTTAAAATGAAGTTTCTAGACTGGTCTCCCCAAAATCCTGACTCAAACCCATCAAGAGCTTGAAGAAACAAGTCAGAAAGATGACAAATTTGTCATCCTTCTGTCTCAGACTTGATAATATCATAATACTGCCACCTCCATGCCTGACAATAGGTTTAGTGTCCAGGGGAGTCGAAGATAAACCAGCAGATGAGGCTGTCAGGGTAAGAAGAGAGGCAGATGAAGTGATGCACTCATCATGGCTAGTGCCTACCAGCCTGTGGGGGTTAGGTGTTAGCACACAAGATTGACATTTACTGGTCTTTTCAAGTTTATCTTACAAATATTTAAAGTAAAAATGCATCCACACAGTGATAAATGCTGCTTTTACAAGTTATGTGACTGTAGTTTGTGCTGTTGTCTTGTTACTGAGCTGAAAAATGTTAATTATCAAAAGTTTTCTGGAACATTTCCAACAAAAACTGAACATTATAAACTTTTTTCTTGATTTTATTGGAAGTCAGAGCTCCATCTGTACGGGGTATTGCTATGAAAGTGTTGCATAACAGATCATCTCTCACCATTTTCACTGTTCTTCTTTCAGGTCTTTGGGGGTGGTGATTTGGGAGCTGTTTGAGTTCGGCTCTCAGCCTCACCGACACCTGAGTGATGAAGAGGTTCTGACCTTCGTCATCAGGGAGAGACAGATCACACTGGCTCAACCCAGACTCAAGCTGTCCCATGCAGACTACTGGTCAGTGCCGCTATGCTAACTTTACTGTACAGACATGACTGCTATGCTAATTCTCAAGCTGATTTGTTTTTCTGTCTTGTCTGCAGGTATGAGATCATGCAGTCCTGCTGGTTGCCTCCGTCACAGCGACCCTCAGTAGCCGAGATATTCCTGCTGCTCTCCTCTCTGCTGGCAGCCGAGCGAAGTCTGGCGAGGGGGAGCGTCGGGGAGGAAGATGAAGAGGATGAGGAGTACGAGGAAGGCAGAGGAAGGAGAGGGGAGAGCGAGGAGTCGTTTGAAAGACGCTGGGATTTACTGCGTCCTCCTGCCTTTCAGACTGCAGCGGCTGAGCGGCAGCGAGAGTACGGCCGGGACGACCGGGACAACTCCTACCCCCTGCTGGACCCGGTCGGGAACTGCATCACCCCGTCCTCGTCCGAACTCGACGACATCCTGACTGTCACTGAAACCAGCAAAGGCTTGAATTTTGAGTATTTCTGGGAGAAGGCTCACGCCAGACGAGGCTACAAGCCGCTACCTCCCCCTCAGCCGATACCGACTGTGAACAACCACAGACAGTCTTTGGACACGCCCACTGTGGTGCCCGTGATAAGCGCTCGCAGCCCCTCCCTGGCCAGCGAATACTACATCAGACTGGAAGAACACACCCCCCAGGACAAGTCACCAACCCTCAAATCAAAGTCTTCTTTCCGATCGGATTCTATTTGCCCCGGAGACATGGAGCTGGTGGAGATACGCAGTGGGATGCTGGGAAAAGAGCGAGTCCCTTATTGTTCGTCTGATAAGTGTGGAAAGGGCCTGCAGACGGTCCGATCAAGTGAGGTTCAGCTCCAGGTGCCCAACACTGGCGTGGCCGAGTTCAGGGACACCTCGACCAGAGTGACCGACTTCTCTGTGGTCGATTTGGGTGACGATGATGAAGTAGAGATCAAAAAGAACAGCGAGGCGGATAAGAAACCTCAAGCTCCGGTCCTGCCTCCCAAACCTCGCTCCATGTCCATGTCCTCGGCCAATCACCTCCACTCACGACCTCTCCCCGCCCCACCACTCGGGTACAGAGGCCTGCCCCACTACACTATCAGTGGGAAAATCGAGACGGACCCCCTCCACTCCTGTCCACCATCCACCTTCGATCACCTGGGCCTCCATCGATCCCGTCAGGCTCTGCCTCCTTCACCATCCCTCTCGCCCTCCTTACCTCCATCAAGTCATCCGATTTACCCCCAACCTCCTCAGATGTGCCCTCCACCCCTCCCTCCACACTCCAGACCACAAAGAACCTGTCCCAGCTACAACACAGCCGATATCTACTCCAGGTACAGCAAGCCACAGATGCAAAGATCCAGCAGAGACCCACTGTCCTGCGATCTCTCCGACCGAGACAGTGACACACGGCAGCATTCGCGGGCAAAAGACTTTGACTCTCCTATTCGAAGGGAAAACCCTCTGCGCCCTATTTATCGAAACCTCCCCCGCCCTCAGCCCACAAACTCCCAGACTGACCAGCAGTCTTCGTCCAGTCCCACCTACTCAGATGAGGATGACTCACCCTTCATGTCGCCTGAGAGATCCAGCGGAGGGACCACCATCGCTCACTCCAGCCTCTCTGAAGATGCCGACCCAGCCGCATCCGAGTTCTTCTCCAGGGGAATGAAACGGACTCAGTCACGCCTCGACACCATCCTGCCAGCCATTTGGAAGGAAGATGCTGAGCTTCAGGCAGAACGCATCGCCGCTGCCAGGAAATCCCCCATGCACCTGTTTCTGACGGAGATATCGAGCGAGCCGAGCGACGGCAAGTCGGAGGCTTCGTGGGAGGCAAAGAAGGAGGAGAAAAGAGACGGAGACAGATGGGGGAACTTTGTTTTGCCGAACAAAGGAGGGATGAGGCGATCCCAGTCGCTGATCACGGAGCTGGGCTCAGCAGGAGAATCATGGGCACCAGAAAAACACAACAACCGGATCGCCACTGAAGACAATGAAATGGTGACTAAAGAATCATTCCAGAGGGATCTTTTCCTCACAGAGATCGACACCGGTGGGATGGACTCGGATCTGGAAGGAGGATCGGAAAATGATCCAGTGAAATACCTCTATCCGGCAGGATCCAGACTTCGGCCCTATGTCTGCGCTCCAGGCCTTCCTTCATACAACGAGGCAGAGGAAGCCTACTCTAAAGGTATTCGAAGATCCCGTTCTCTGCTGTCTGAGATCACTGTTGAGAAGTCTGAAACACTTTCAGAGCCACAGAGAACTGAAATGACAAGAGAGGAATTCCTGAAGGAGATTCAGTCAGCAGAGACGTTTCTTACTGAGATCATATCAAGACAAAATGCAAACAAGAAGGAGACAGATTCATCTTACTCCCCGACTCCGCTGTCCCCTGAGTATGAGTCCATATGCATTGACCCAAACTCTGCTCAGACCATCAGATTCCAGTCGGAAAGCTCCATACGAGCGTCCAACAAGGGCAAAGATGACATGCAGACTGAGGCTATCTATGCCCAAGTCACCAAGCGTGCCAAGAAGAGCGAGATAAAAGTCTCCATGAGGCCCGAGATCCCGATTCTCCACATAGGATCGAACAAACAGCCTCTAAAACCGGACAATACCGACCACTGCCAGCCAGGTGAATTTGTGTTTTCTGAAATCATGCCCAAGAACGGTTTATTGCACAACCAAACACTGTCCTGTCAGAAGGAGGAGGAGGAGAGTTCAGATGGACCAGCGTTACCTGCCAGAGGAGAGGATCCGACCGAACGCTCTCCAACCAAAGACTCCAGCACTGTGACGAACAAACCACCTGCTGCAAATGAAGCTGCTGTTGTGGCGAACGGTGAGATAATGAAGGCTGACCTGCAGGCCTTGGAGAGAGGAGGTCAAACAACAACAGCTGATCGGGAGAACTCTCATGACACAAAAAGAGAAAATTCGCTGCAGCACAACGACCAGAAAAACGGCCAGAATGCACCAAGCACTCCGGACTGGGACCCTTCCTCGGATGCCTCCCTGGTAACACCAACTGATTCGGTCCTGTCGCCGATGACCTCCAGTTCCACCGACTGCCTCACGCCAAGCGACTCATGGACGTCAGGCGGAGGCGAAAGAGGAGGAAGCAGTGGGTGGCGAGCACTTGGAAATGAAACGCCGCATCGAGACTCGGCGTATTTCTCCGATAGCGACTTCGAGGGCGACGGGATGAACAGGAGGAGCAGCGACGGACTCATTGCCTCGAGGCCAGGCAGCAGCCGAGGAGGAGATCGGGGAATACTGACGGGGATAGAGGAGAAAACCGAAGAAGAGGGCGAGATGGGAGAAAAGAGTCCTTTAAGGAATAATATGCACATTCCAGACAACGAAACAAAAAGTGTCGCCGAAAGAACTGTTGAGATCCATGAAGAGAAAAATATTGTTTATCAGAATGCTCACGAAAATCATTTAGGTAACAGCAAAGGACTGGAGTCTACACAAAGAGACGATTCTGGGATTTTCCACGACGTGATCCGTGATGATCCGCAGGCTAAAGACTGTGTTGACTTAATTGGTAAGTTGTTCTCTAAATTAGACGAGGAACCGCTGAAAGGGTTTGTGATTGACAGCCACTACACAGATGGCATCATTTCTCAGATAACAGACTCTACAGAGAGCGACTTCAGCCTGCGTTCTAAGACAAATAGCTTGATCAACTCTGTATCTGGCAGCAAGGATCTAACAAATATTACAGAAGCAGACAACCATCTTGCCGCAATGAATTCCTTTAAATCTGGAGATGAAACTGTGGAATTAGAGTCCAGATTGTCCAAACTGTGTGAAACTGACGAGGCTACGAATCAAGATGAAATCCTGTCAAATAAAGCGACCAGTCCCTGGGCTGAGCCGGTTGTTGAGAAGCCACAGAGATGCAACGAAAAGCTTGATTTCGACCACAACGAGCTCGGACTGAGAAACCTTCACTGCTCGGACGGCAGGGAGGACATCAGTATTACGGTGGAGACAGAGAAGCAGCTGGTTGCCGCTGAGCTGAGCAACGCTATGAAGGAAAAGTCCCCTCTGAGAGGAGCGTTAAGCAGAACTGCTGTGGATAAAGGGTCCTGCGAGGGGCTATGGAGTGATCTGGATGAAGAAAGATCCGGAGCAGTTCAGGGAGAGTTGGACTGCCACCGTTTTTCACAGTCAAGCGACTTGCGGTTGTGGCCCAACGAAAACAACCAGTGGGCCTCTCCAGAGAGGAGGTGCCGAGGAGCCGAACTAGGATCGGAGTTCTTCTCTGGGTTCGGTAACCACGCCTGGGAGGTCGGGGAGAGGCTGGTCGTGGGTCAGGAATACTGGGAGACCGAAGAAAACGATGAACTTGCAGGAAGCGAGCCTCATCCTGCCCTGCTGGAGGGCTGCGAAGAAACCTGGAACAACGAAGGTCAAGGGCTTGGTGGCAAAGTTCAAGCGAAGGAAATGTGGGACTCTAAAGATCCAGAAAACCACCAGAGTGTAGCAGACGTACAGCAAGAGGAAAATATAGAGAACCTGCGGGAAATCGATGGATTTAAGGAAGAACCAAATAGAGAACAGTCGGATATTGAAGTGGAGAATGTTGAGATACCAGCAGAGGAGACCTTGAAGATCTCATCAGTCAGGGATGGAGAAGGTCGCCTCGAGTCTACAGAGATGGCGGAGAATCAGAACTTTAACAGATGGTCACAGAATGAACTCAGCAGCATCCAGAGGGAGGAGAACACATCGGCTGAGAACTTCTTCAGTCACACTGTAGAGAACTCATCAAACATATCGATCTGCATCACTGAAGCTCCTCACATGAACTTCTCAGACCTGGAAAACGTCGAGTCGGGCTTAGATTCAGAGGCTGAGATGAGACCGTGGCAGTACATAGAGGAAGGAATCAGCATTATGAAGGTAGAGGAAGATTTCAGAGATGTTCCTCCTCCGTCTGAGCCCTGTAATGCTCAGGACGAGATGGATCAGTCTCAAGCCGACAACTTCAGCTCTGTAGATTTTCCAAGTCCTCCTCCAAGCATAGACCTTGATGTGCAAGATGATAAACTGGAGAGTTTAGATGACTCTTTCCCCAGCCCACCTCCATCGGTTATAGACACGGAGGACTTTGTAAGCCACATTAATCTTGAGGATTTTATTGCTGATGCTGAGACCGAGTCGTATATTTCCTCAGCTTACCCAGCCGATGTCCCAGAGCCACCTCTGCAAGAACCTGCTGCGACTCAGAGTAAAGGCATCTTGGCCAATCTGAAGCTCCCCTCGGTGCACATAACGCTTACCGATGAGACCAACCTCACCTCCACCTTAGAAGGTCAGGACGATCACGATAACGTGTCCCAGATAACATCACCAGCAGCACCTTCTGCACCCCAAGTTCCCCTGAACAACCTCCCAGAGCTGCTGATTTCCGAGTGGAAAGATTTGGACGAGGAGCCTCTGGAGGACTTTGAAAAGTTGGAACAATTGTGCTGCATATCTGGGGACGAGGAGGAGGACCTTTTCCTGGGGAACCTGGAGCTTCTGGAGTCTTTGAAGAAAACACCTGATCAGAAAGGTAGCAGCTCTGGTGATGATGATTCAGAGATATCTCCTGGTCCTGAGGGCAGCAAGGTGGACCTGAAGGAGGACTCTGAAAACTCTGATCAGTCGGGGGAATCTGTTCAACCGATGATCCTGGACTCAGAAGAAAACCTTCAGCAGGACAGGAATGAGGGACGGACGACATCTGACACCAAGGACCAGGGATCTCTGTCCAAGATGACCACCAAGAATGGTCTCATGATGCAGGTGAGCTTGTTTTCTGGTGGGTTTCTGCGTTTTCCACGGCCTGGTGGAGTTTATTCATCTTGATGGTTTTGTTTTGGTGCTTCAGGTATGCGAGGAGCGACTGCAGTTCTCCCTCAGTGAAAATGTGAAAACGAATGTTCTTTGGGGATCGACTGTGAAAGACACTGTGACGCTCCGACCGTGGGGGGAACAAGTCGCAGAAAACAGCAGCGAGATGGAAGAAAAACACGACGAGAGGTATGAAGGCTGGAATAAAATCTGATCTGGAGTAATATCTCAGTTTGTTTTAATCCTCTAAACCCCAATTTAAAAAAAAAAATCACCAAAATGATGCAAAATGATCAGCCAAAAACTATAAAAACAGAAAGAATTCTTGAATGTTCAGCTTTCTTGTTTGAACTAATCATTTGTAACACACAGTTCTGTCTGGAAAGTTGACCAAATGCAAGCTAAAAGTTGTGATGTTTCATCAAAATCACTTTATTCTATATGTTTGATTCAAAAATTGCCAAAAATAAACCATTTGCACAAAACAGGCTTTGTTAAAAAAAAAAAACTGTAATCTTAGGTTTTTGCGGCAAATTGTGACAAAAATGTTGGTCGATAGAATCCATCCTAAAATGATCTAAAATGATTCAAGTTGTCTAAATCACCCAAAAACTGTCAAAAAATGGCCAAATTGACATTAAAAAAATGTTCAGAATTATTCAAAAGTTGTCCAAGTTGATCTAAAATGAGAATACTAATTAATGTAGTCAACAGTTGGTTTACAATTTCCCAAAATGTGTTTAAAAAGCGTAAAAAATTTACTCCAAAATTGTTCAAAATGACCAAAAATTTAAATCTTGAAGCTCGGACTGAAATGACTTCAGAATTACCAAAGTTACTCAAAAATGGTCCAAACTGAATCCAAAATTCGATAAAATTGTCAAAAATTGTCCAAAATCAATTAAAAGTATAAAAAAAGATGCAAAAAAATCCAGATTTACTCAAAAACTTTCTAAAATTACTCCAAAATTGTCCATAATGACTTATTGTATCTAAGATGAGATAAAATATTTCCAAAATCTGTTAAAATAATTCAAAAGTAGATTAGAAAATTGACTACATTAATTTTTAAAAATTCTAAAATTAGACATAAATTGTTTACAGTTACTCAAAAATTGTCAAAGTAGACTCAAAAAATGTCCACATCCAAAATTGTCCAAAATAACACAAATTGTCTCTAGAGTTAAATTAAATTTGATGTAAATAATTTACAATAACTCAAAAAATGTCCCAAAATCATTTAAAATGTTCCAAAATGAAACAATAAAGGTCCAAATTTATTATAAAATTGTCCATAATGAGTTAATATGTGTAAAATTTTATAACATTTTCCAAAACAACTCTGTTAAAGTAGTACAAATCAGATTTAAAAATGTCTCTGACTACTAAAGAATTGTCCAAAATGACTTTAAAAATAATCTAAAATTAGGTATAAATTGTTTAAAACTACTCAGCCTATGAGGGTCAAGTGATAAAAAATGTTGTTCTGTAATTGTGGTGAACAGTTTTTAATGTTCGTTTCTTTCTGTTTTTTCAGTGAGGAGGTGGAAGAGGACGAGGCCGCCAGCAATCAGCCGCTCACGGAATCTGAAGAAACTAAATCTGAGCCGCTCACTGTGATCGAACAACCGGAGGTGACGACGCCTCAACCTGCCGCTAACCAAGCCATGAAAGGTACCTTCAAATGTTCTTCCACACATCTGGAATACGACCTGTATTCCAGATACAGTCCTGGTCACAACTATTGGCACCCTTTCAGTGTTTGCATAACCTGTACAATATCTTCAGAAATAAATGGAGATGTACCAAATTCATATGATCAGAATTTTTAAATTGGATGTCCAAAGTAATTGAACAAAAAATACAATTTTTCAGTTTACATGTTGTAATTTCGAAGAGGAAGTTGAAAAAAACACATGGACAGTAATAAAGGCACCCATCTTTAATATCTGGTTGTCCACCCTTTGGCAGCGATGACTTCCTCCAAACATTTCTTGTAGCATCTAGAAGCTTCTTGCACTTCTCAGCTGGTATTTTCTTCCACTCTTCCTTTGCAATTTGTTCAAGCTCTTGAACAGGATTCCTTGCCACAGTGGCAGATTTCAGCTCATTGCCATAGATTTTCTGAGAGATTGAGATCAGGACTCATTGCTGGCTCATTTCTTTCCTTTTCAACCATTCCTGCATGTTTTGGGATGTGTGCTTTAGGTCTTTATCTTGCTGGAGAACCCATGATCTTCAATGCAAACCTAGTGTTCTTACACTGGGTAGCACATCTGGCTCTAAAACTCCTTGGTAATCCTTTGATTTCTTCTCCTAATGTGCTTCATTGCACCATCAGAAAACAAATTGTTGGTGTGCGTTGCCATGGAGCTCTATTTTTGTTTTGTCTGTCCACAAAACATTTTTCCACATTATGTGTTTAAATTTCATGGGTGCCAATGATGGTGACCAGGACTGTATATGAAGCCAAAATAAATGTCTAACTTTTCTGTTTCCTCCCTGCGTCCTGTAGCAAAGCTGGCTCGTCTCTCTCTCGCTCTCCCTCCTCTGGCTCTCGCTCTTCCTCTCACTCCATCCGGGAAAGGAGGATTCGGCGATGGTCCAATCGGGAACCGGATCGGCCGGCGGAGAGGCCTGTCGTCGAGCAGCGACCCTGACGATGAGGACGAGGACGAGCCGGAGGACGAGAGCTCCCGCCGGGTCATCGTCGTCACGGAGACGGACGTGGACAAACGAGTCGGGCTGAGGAGTCTGCTGAAGTCCCCGAAGGAGGCGATGGACCGGGAGAGGGACCGGGGCAGGAACGTGTCTTTCTTTGATGATGTCACAATCTACCTTTTCGATCAGGTACTTCCTGTTCACTCTGTCGCTGATTCACAAACGGCCAGAATGAGATGAAAGTCTGATTCTCTGTTTGTCGGCTTCAGGAAACTCCGACCAACAAGTTGAGCTCCTCGACGCCCACCAGTCCGGCCTCGGTGTCCGTCAAGAGCACCAAGCTGGAATTACACGGTGAGGTCATCAACACGAGATGCAAACAAGAAACAAGGATCTACAGCGACTAAAACGCTTCAGAGTTTCAGTCTACTTTAAACTGGAGAATGACATCATAAAATCTGACAACCAACTAATCCCCACTTATTGCAGTTTAAATTCTTCAAACTTACTTGAAACTTTTCCAAAATTACACGAAATTCCGAAAGTAACTCACTTGAAATTTGTCGTAAATGACACAATTTGTCTAAAATTAGTATGTATGTCCCTGATTCACTGACCTTCATGTGTTGAAGTAATGATGGACTTCCTTGTAGGTTCCCAGGTAGTTCCTAGATGGTTCCTGGTAGGTTCCTGGGTAGTTCCTAGATGGTTCCTGGTAGGTTCCTGGGTAGTTCCTAGATGATTCCTGGGTAGTTCCTAGATGGTTCCTGGTAGGTTCCTGGGTAGTTCCTAGATGATTCCTGGGTAGTTCCTAGATGGTTCCTGGTAGGTTCCTGGGTAGTTCCTAGAGGGTTCCTGGTAGGTTGCTGGGTGGTTCCTAGATGGATCCTGGTAGGTTCCTAGGTAGTTCCTAGATGGTTCCTGGTAGGTTCCTGGGTAGTTCCTAGATGGTTCCTGGATGGTTCCTGGTAGGTTCCAGGTGAACCTGTGATAGACTGTTACCTTTCCAGGTGAACCTTCACCCTCAGTCAGCTGGGATAGACTCCAGCCAACTGTGACCCTCATGAGTATTAAGGTGTATTATATAGATGATGGATGGACTGAAAAATGTCCCAGAATGTTGTGAAATGTGTTCAGTGTGACTCTAGATCAGCGTGAGTGTTTCTCCTGCTGCCATTTGAATTCTGTATCAGTTTTAATCCTTCAGATCAGAATGCTGCAGATCTACCAACACGTCTTGTTAATGTTCTTCAGATGACGAAATGAAATGTGACCAAACCGAAATAAAAACCTCCGGCCGGGTCGAGTTAATCTGCTGTAATTATCAGTCGACTCGCTGACGTTAATCCGCCATTTAACAAGACTTTCTGAACTCATCGTCTGGACTTTTATTCTCATCAAGGTTCAGAATCTGAAACACCAAAATTAGAAGCCTACACAATCCTTCGCCGCCTTTTCAGCTGAATTTCAAAGCTGCGAGGAGATGCTGAGTTCCCTTTGAGTTATTTTTAACTGCCTTCAGTCTGCTCATATTAATAGACGATGATTATTAGTTTATTTCTGCTCTCCAATGTTTTACTGTAGGAATGAAGCTCCAGAGTACTGTCTGATAGTAGAAATACTCCGATTATGGTTAAAGTACTGCATTTAAACTATGAGTCAATGAAAAGTGAGTTAAAAACCATTAAAAATGCCTTGAAATGTGCCCAAAATGACTCAATTTGTCCAAAATGAGTTTTAAAAAAAAACGTCCACAATAACTTAACAAAATTTGTCCAAAAATGACTCAGGAGTGACCCAAGATTTTTAAAATGTTCCAAAATCACTTGAAACCTGAACAAAATGACTAAGAAGACATCCGAAATTGCTCAGATTCTGTCCAAAATTATTGAAAAAATGGTCCAAAATCACTAAAAACTTGTCAGAAATGACTAAATTTGTCCAAAATAAAGTTTTAAAATGATCCAAAATCATTTCAAACTTGTCAGAAATGACTAAATGACTTTGTCCAAAAAAGACTCAGAAAAGATCCAAGATTGTTAAAATGTTCCAAAATGACTTGAAACCTGTCAGATGTGACTTGAAACTTGAACAAAATTACTAAGAAGATGTCCAAAATTAATCGGGATCCGTCCAAAATGGATTTAAAAATGGTCCAGAATCACTTAAAACTGGCCTAAAATAACTAAATTTGTCCAAAATGACTCAGAAATGATCCAGCATTAATTAAAATGTTCCAAAATCACTTGAAACTTAAATAAAATGACTAAGAAAATGAAATGTCCAAAATTACTCAGAAATTTACTCAGAATATAAATATATATAATATAAAATTTGTAAATTTGTCGAAAATGAATTTAAAAATGGCCAAAATCTCTTAGAACTCATCAGAAATCACAAAATGTGTCCAAAATGAAGCAAAAAATGGTCCAAAACCATTTGAAACTTGTCTGAAATGGCTAAATTCATCAAAAAATAGTTTAAAAATGGTCCAATATAACTTGAAACTTGATGAAAGTCTCTTAAAAACTCATAAAGCGTCCAGAATCCGGTGACTCTGGATGTTTTTTGTCCTTCAGGGCCAAACACCAGGAGCAAAGAGTCGAAGAGGAAAGACGACCTGTCAATCAAGCCGAGGTCGCCCGTGGGCGGAGCCAGTCCGGTGACGTCATCGCGCTTCACGGTGAGCCCCGCCAACGATCCCCACCTGGTGTGACGCCGCCGCCACGTCGCCACGTCGCCACGGCAACCCTCGGAGCCCCTCGACCCGACCAGCCGCTCGCCCAGAGGATATTTTTTTATTGAGAGTGAGACTCCAGACAGAGCTGCCGTTTCCAGAGTCTACGGGGGCGCCTGAAGGCGGCGCCTGAAGGCGGCACCTGAAGGCGGCACCTGAAGGCAGCAGACAGCTATGCAGCGGGATCTGGACCCTCGTCCTCCTCCTGCTTCATCATCGTCCTCCTCAGCAGAAACCTGACAGACGGCATTTGTACAAAGATCATCACACGCGTGTAAACAAAAGCGTTTTAGAGCCGTTTACTTTTAGATGTATTCTTAGACTGCACGAAAAACCAACCAGCTCTGGTCCTTTATTTATTTACCCCGTTCATTCATTTATTTATCCACTTATTCATTTATTTATTCACTTATTGAAGCCAGTTCCCATGCAGTTGTTTATTTATTTATGTATCTATTTATTTACTCGTTAAAGCCAGTTCCCATGCAGTATTTAATTTATTCATTTACCTAATTATTTATTAAATAAATAAATAGCAACATTTAAGTTATTAATTTTCTATTATTTATCAAATAAATTAATAAATATATACCAGCATTTTTTATTAATTTTTCTATTTATTTATCTATTTATCAAAGCCAGTTCCCATGCAGTATTTAATTTATTCATTTATTTATTAAATGCAGTTCCCATGTAGTATTTAATTTGTTAATTTGTCTAATTATTTATTAAATAAATAAATAGTAGCATATAATTAATTAATGAATTAATTCATCTATTTATTAATTTATTAAAGACATTTCCCATACAGTTATTTATTTATTCATTTATCTGTTAATTTAGCATTTAATTTATTAATTTGTCTATTTATCGATTGATTGATTTATTAAATAAATAAACAAACAGCAACATATAACTAATTCATTTATTTATCTATTTATTCATTTATTAAAGGCAAATCCCTTGCAGTTTTTATTTATTTATCTGGTTACTTATGGACGTAATCCAGTTCTCATGCAGTATTTAATTTATTAATTTTTCTATTTATTTATTTATTAAATAAATAAATAGCAGCATGCCATTTATTAATTTATCTATTTATGTATTTATTTACCTATTTATTCATTTATTAAAGCCAGTTTCCATGCAGTATTTAATATAAATTTTTCTATTTATTTATTTAATCCAGTTCTCATGCGGCATTTAATTTATTAGTTTAATCGATTTATTTGCTGATTTCTTTGCTTCAGTGCGACTGTGAGCATATATCGGTAGAATTTTTGGGGGCAGAACGCTTCTACAACCTCCTCTAAGATCTTCATAACAAATAAATCAAGAATATTTTTCCCGAACGTCTTAAATTACTAAAAAAAAAAAAGGTGAAAAAAAGTATTTTGTATAATTTTCCTTGTTAATATCCGCCGGCGTCCCGTAAAGTTTCCTTCTTTTCCTCTAGAGTCTCGTCATTCTTTCCTCTCGTTTGATGACAGTTAGCGTAGCTTAGCATGAAACCTCCAGCCTCTCATCAGTAAATAAACTCCATTAGTTTGTGTCTCCGTTAATTTGCTCCATTTTCTACTAATAACGGTCCGTCCTGCAGTCCATCTGTTCAGTCTGTTTAAATGTTGGTTTAACTCGTATTGTTTAAAGATGCTTTTCAGGGGGTGATGTATAAACAAGGGGAATAAAAACTACAAAATTTCAACCCACTTACTGGAAATCTTCTTTATTTGTTTGTTTGGAATCACAAAGTACAGAAATATGTGCTGCTAGGAATTTGATTTTATGTGTCAACTTCATTTTTTAAAATTGCAATCATTCAAATTTAATAATTAAATTGTCTCATTAAAGTTAATTTTTAAAAATCTTTAAGTTAAGCAATGCCAATTCAATTCATGATTAAAATAATTTTTAGAAAAATAGTGTTATTCAAGTTGAACTAGGCAGATGAATTTATGATTAAATTATATTTTTAAATATATTTATCCAGGTTTAACCATAAAAGATTAAATTATGTTTCAAATCCTAATTCTGTTACAATTATTTAAGTCAAACTTTGCAGATTAAAATTATGATTCAAATTATTTATTAATAAAATGATTTCAAATAATGCAAATTAAATTGTCTGATTAAAATTCCTTTTTAAAAATATAATTTTTTAAGTTAAGCAATGCAAATTCAATTTATTATTCAAATTATTTTTAAAAATATTATTTCAGTTAAACTATGCAAAATTCATTTATGATTACTTTTTTCCATTGAGCTTAAACACTGCAAATTTAAATTATGATTAAAATTACATTTGAATAAAATTATTTGAATTAATGTAAATTCAATTTCTGATTCAAATTATTTTTTAAAAAATGTGATTATTAAATTTAAACCATACAAATTAAACTATGGTGCAAAATATTTTTTAATAAAATTATTTAAATTAAAGATTTACATTTGACTTTTAATCAGACAATTTAATAAAGTTAAACAATTCATGATTTAAATTACATTTTAAAAATATTATTATTGAAGTTAAACTATACAAAATGAATTTAGGATTAAATTCTATTTTTTTCATTGAGGAGCAGACAACTGGAAAAGAGAAGGTTGATTTTTCAAACATTTCAAAGCACAGATGTCCTCCAGTTCTGGAATGATCCTTAAACAATGCAGATAAGTTTATTTTTGTGTCATTTTTCAAATAGGTCAGGATCCAAAATAAGTTCTGCAAATGCAGTTTCCGGCAGCGCACAGTTGTGAGTAGTAAAGTATAATTTGCTTTGTGTTTTGCCTCCATTTCCCAGAAAGCCTCCCGTCACTCTGACGTATTAACCTGCGACAAGCGACGCTACAAACAGTGGCGCACAATCTCAAAGCACAAACTGAAGAAAACAGCGCAAAAGAAGCAGATTCACAGCAACACAGACGACCCGAAGTCTCCAGGAGACGCTTGTGTTTTATACCTTTAGTGAGTCTGAGCTTCCGAGGTGAGTTAATGTCATTTAAACTGCTTTTAATAAACGTACAACCAACGTTTGTTAGCGCTAGCGAGCTAGCATCGTTACTTCTAATGTGGTAGCCACTGATACAGGGGATCAATTCAGATTTATTAGGGGGATAAATTAGGATTTTTTTCTGACCGATATTGTGATTTGACATATTTATTTCAAAGTAAAGCTTCAGATCAATGTTCATAGTGTAACCATTTTTTAAACATGATAGAATAGAATATTGTTTATTGTCATTATACAATGTATAACGAGATTGCAGATGGAGATTTAATAGAAGAAACAGCATCAAAATATATTTTTTAGGATAATCTTATTCATAGATGAGAACTTAAAGATATGAACTGCTGACAGGTCATTTTTAAAGAAAGAAAAGATCTGAATTTCGTGATTTCCGCTCCTTAAATGTGAATATTTTCTGGTATCTTTCCTCTGTGACAGTAAACTGAAGTTCTTTGGACTAAACCAGACATTTGAGGAAACTCTGATCCACGTTTGTCTAGTCTAGAATTCTAGTCTAGTTTAGCTCCAGTTGGACTCCTGATGTAGTTTGTTTGTGGTGATTTCAGCAGGAATCCAAGAGAAACTACCATTAAATCTGGAATTATTTTCATTCTGATCATTAGTTTCTGGATTATTTTATTGTTTTGTCTCTAAAACGTCTCAGGATGGTGAAAATGTCCATCAGAGTCTTTAAAAGTCTTTCTTAGTTCAACCATCAGTCAGAAACTCAGTTAAATTGAATTCGAGCTGCAATAATTAATCGATTAGTCGTCAAATATGAATTTAATCTGCAACTATTTTACTAATCGATCAGTTTGAGTCATTTTCTAAATATAAACAGTGTAAATTCAGTGATTCCAGCTCCTTAAATGTGAATATTTTCTGGTTTCTTTCCTCTGTGACACTAAACTGACGATCTTTGGACTAAACAAGACATTTGAGGAAACTCTGATCCACATTTCTCACCATTTTCTCACCTTTTAGACCCAAATATCTGATCTATTTTTCCAGAAAATAACTGACAGATTACTTGACAATAAAGATTACTGTTAGTTCTGTCACTGTTACACCCTCAGTGCTGCTGGTGGTCCTTTAGGTTTATGTCTGAGGCTGATCTGAGTAGCTTCGCCTCATTAATCACTCTTTTCTCTGCAGATGTCTCTGGCAGACGAGCTCCTGGCCGACCTGGAGGAGGCCGGAGACGAGGGGGAGGACGGACTGTACGCCGAGGGAGACGAGGGGGAGATTGATGGCGATGTGATTCAGGGAAGGACGGACGGAGGGCTGGAGGACATCCCAGAGGAGATGGAGGTGGACTACAGTAAAGCTGAGAGTGTCACGTCCATCGCCAAGCTCCGCAACAGCAAACAGGTTGGTAAATATCCGCTGGTGGCTTTACTCCCGCTGGTTTTTACGGTCAGATAATCAACGTAGCTCTGCTGTGATTCCAGTTCTCAGAGATCATGGACAACATTTCAGGATACATCGGAAAACAGCGCAAGAACTCAGAGGGTGAGTGAAGTTTGTCATTTTATATGGGAAACGTGGCTCTTTTTTTTCCCGTTTCAGGAGTTTAATGTTGTGTTTCCTTCCAGTCTCGGGCCCAGTGGAGGCCGACCCAGAATACCGGCTGATCGTAGCAGCAAATAACCTCACAGTGGAGATCGACAATGAGCTCAGTGAGTCCTCTCTGCTCAAACTAAACACACAAAACACAGAATTAAACTAGAATGAACCAGACGGCATGACAAATCTCCAAACTAAACCAAATAGTCTGTGGGCCAGACCAGATACTGGAAGCGCCTCAGCCTCAGGTGACCAAACCTCAGTGGTACTAAAATGTACGTTGGGTTAATATAAGTACATCAGGATGTGAGAGTCTTTCCACACTGGCAGCTTTATCACTGATTAGTGAAACGATCACATTCACCACAATTCATTTAAATCTCACCATATGCAAAGATCACATCTAATGTGAGTCAATAATCAAATAAAACTGTTTGAGAAAAGGTAATATATTCTAATAATTAAACATCAGACCCATATGAATGCATTTCTTGTTCATACTTATCATTATATTATATGTATCATTATATTATAAGTCATTAATACAGATGATGTGTGGCGTGTTGTGTTTCTTATTTTTTCATAATGAGGAATAATCCTGTCGAATTCAACTTTAGGCTCAGACTCTTTCATCGTGTCCATTAAACCAGTGATAACAATCATTAAGCTGTGAGTCTGTAACGGCATCATATCAAAATGCAAACTAGAGACATATAGCTGGTTAAAAAGACCAAAAAGAACTGGTCACCTGGAGTGGTACCAGTACTGGAGATGTTGGATCCGTTTCCGTGGACTAAAACGCTTTTACAACAACATCATCATCATCATTGTTGGACTGAGTTGAAACATCAACAAAACAATTAGGAATGTGAGAAACAGGAATAAAAACTAAAAATTCAGTCTTTACTTAATTGAGTCACATTTTGGTGCGGCTGTCTAACCTGGAGTGTGTTTGTATAAATCATGACAACATGTTGAAGCAGTGGAGCCTTTGCTGCTTCATTCGTTAGTTCAGACAGAGAGTCGTGAAGCTTTCTGCCACACTGAGGAGTTCAGATTGCCAAAAGTAACTCCAATAAGGTCATTTTTTATACAACATGTGCATCTGAACATGTCATTTGTTCTTCAAAGTGCTGATGAATCCTATTGTAGTTTCTCCTATATAACTATTTATACACCGCAGATAATAATAAAATCCATAATAATGGCTAGGATACTGGATTGCTAAAATAATGATTTCAGCTCCTTAAATGTGAATATTTTCTGCTTTCTTTCCTCTGTGACAGTAAACTGAAGATCTTTGGACTAAACAAGACATTGGAGGAAACTGATCCACATTTTTCACCATTTTCTGACATTTTAGAGACAAAACTGATGATTAATGAATCACTTTGAGTAATTTTTCACAAAGAAAATAGTCTAAATTCAGTGACTGCAGCTCCTTAAATGTGAATTTTTTTTTTTTAGATTTTTTCCTCCTCTATGACAGTAAACTGAAGATCTTTACTACTAATTGCCATTTTTCACCACTTTCTGATTTTTTTTATAGACAAAAGTATTCATTCAGAGTGCTGATGAATCCTATTGTACTTTCTCCTATATAACTATTTATATACTGCAGATGATAATAAAATCCATAATAATGGATAGAATACTAGATTACTAAAATAATGGATAACTGCATTCCTGCTACAACCTGACTTGTCTTCTGTGTTTCCTCTCAGACATCATCCACAAGTTCACCAGAGACAAATACTCCAAGAGGTTTCCGGAGCTCGAGTCTCTGGTTCCAGATTCCTTAGACTACATCCGTACGGTCAAGGTGAGTCCAAAGGTTTACTCGGCTTTGAAATCAAAAGTCCATTTCAGAATGACAATAAAGACCCAATAAAGCGACTCATTCTGCTGTTCAGACGTCGTGTTGTTCACAAGTTTTTTACTCTTATTAATCTGAGCTGTCTTCACTGCAGTTAAGTTTGATTTTTATGGGCATTTCGGTTTGTAGAAGGTGTGAAGTTGGAGAGCAAAACAAGGCAGCGTTGTTTGTATAGAAGATTTCATACACGAGGGCAACTCAATGTGCTTTACGTTAAAACATTAAAAGCATTGGAAGCATTCAGACAAGACAACATTTTAAAACAGATTTTTTTGCCAAATATTAGTGCTGAACTATGGAAAAAATTCTTGAAATCACTCCTCAGGATGTTGTCCTCTTCGTTAGTGTAATTACCAATGGTGGGATTTTAAAAAATGAATCTAATTAATTAGAGGCTTTGTAATTAATTAATCAAGATTAAACGCATTTGTGATGCTTTTCTCTTTCAACAAAAGTCTGAACTTCCTGCAGCGGCGTTATTGGATAGAGGCGTAGCGGTGATCCAGAACTTCTCGGAGTTGTGGGATTTAAAGACTTTTTGCACATTTTAGGACCCAAATTGGTAGAAACACATCACAGAGAGCAAAAGACACAGATTTATTTATAGATTAATTAAGCGGTAATGTTCCATATCCCATATCTGAAAAGGCTTTGAGACTCTTGATGCAACTTTCACAGAGAAGTGAGCAGGAAGCTGATATGTTCTAATTAGCAGGAAGGAGTTGAGAGTTTGTGTCTTTAGATGGGTAGAAGAATTGTTTTTCAGTTACTGAGGAACTTAAATTAGTTTTCTGCTTCAGTGTGTATTTTCAAAAGTCTCACTTCTGTTATTGAATCACACTAGAGTGAAGTAATTTTTAGCAAAACCGAACTAAAGCGTTTGTGTTATCACTTTAGAAATGAATTTTTGAAAATATTCACGTTGGTCAACATGTGGGAAGACAATTAGACATCAGACAGCCTCAGTGGTGACAGGATGAGAGAATACAGCCCAAATACTTTCTTTATTTACTGCACGTTTACTTGTTTATCTGTGTTTCTGGTGGTGGGAACTGAACTCTCTCTGCTGTAGCAACCAAACTTCACCTCGGGGATTAATAGAGTATTTTCTATTCTATTCATATTTATCATAATATTTAAAAATAAAAAGTCTAAAAGTTCACAGCCGCTACTTCCTCAGAACTGACAGTTTTGATTTTTTTAAAAACTAATTTTGAACATTTCAACATAAGAAGAAAACAACAACAAAAGACAATAAGTTGCTCAAAAAGGAGTGGAAAGGAGTCGAAGCGTAACTAATCCCACTTCTTCTCCTTCTTCCTGCTTCTACCATTTATAAACAATAATTATAATAGTGGACATGATTTATAATACATATACACCAGTAAGTCCATCTACATTTACACAACACATAGACTTTGTGAGTCTTCGCTGGAAAAAATGCCCTTTTCAAAACAGGAAAAACAACTTATTTCAAAGAACTTTTGCCTTGAAATAAGTGAAAATGTCTTGGTAAGATTTCTTGAAATAAGATATGATATTTAGAATATTGAGATCTTAAAATTAGCTGGGAAAACTTATTTAAAGCTCTATTTTACCAGGATTGTCAAGCTTAGGTGTCTTAAAATAAGCCAGACATGCTAAAAAAAAATAGTAGTTTTTCACTCAAAAATAGATTTTTGCTTTCATGTAACCTCCTAATTTGAGATGTATTAACCCTCCCGCTGTCCTCATTTACAGGCACCAAAAAATATTGTTTCCTTGTCTGAAAAAAATCCAAAAAATCAGCAAAAAAATTCCCCAAATTTCTGAAAATTTGCAAAACCTTCTGGAAGAAAATTCCAATAATTCCTTAAAAGTTTTCCTTACAAGTTTTATTTTTTTAAATCTCCCAAGTTTGGCATGAAAATTATTGTAAATATTTTCAAAAAATGAGTAAAAATGTTGCAAAAAAAACCCTAAAAATATCTAAAATGATTAAATATATATCAGTACAACTTCTGATATTTTCTTGAAGAACATTCAGAAAAAAATCAACCAAAATCCAGTGAAATTCGCTGGATTTTGGTAGATTTTTTTGTGAATGTTCTTAAGAAACATTTTTAACATTTCTTTTTTCCATCAAAAAATTTTCAGAGATTTCCCAAAAATGTTGAAAATGTGGACATCAGAAGTTTTACTGTGAAAATATATTTTTTCCACATTTTCAAACTTTAAAACGGGTCAATTTGACCCGCAGGACGACACGAGGGTTAAACTTATTTTGAGTTTTCTTGTAAAATTCAACTCAAAACAAGATAATTTCAAGATTGTTTGACTTAAGATATTTCAGATGCATTGTCTTAAAACAAGTCCCTCCATCTGCTGAAATGTCACTTGTTAAGTGAATTTATCTTAAATCTGAGGTGAGACATTTTGACTAAAAATAAGATAAATAGACTTGGTAAGATTGAGAGTTTTTGCAGTCTTCAGTTTTATTCGCTCAAACAGAATCAGGTTAAAACTCTCGTCTCTGATATTTCCTGGCGTCAGATTAAACCGGTGTGTTTCTGTTTTTGTCGTTCCTGCTCAGGAACTCGGGAACAATCTGGAGAAATGCAAAAACAATGAAACTCTGCAGCAGATCCTCACCAATGCCACCATCATGGTGGTCAGCGTCACGGCGTCGACCACTCAGGGGTGAGTCCCACCGTCCAGGTCCTTCCTGACTGTTAGCTGATCAATACTTCCTATCGCTGATCGATAATCTTTCAGGTCGATGCTGACGGAGGACGAGCTGAAGCAGCTGGAGGAGGCCTGCGACATGGCGCTGGAGCTGAACCAATCCAAACACAGGATTTATGAATACGTGGAGTCCAGGATGTCCTTCATCGCCCCCAATCTGTCCATCATTGTCGGAGCGTCGACGGCGGCGAAGATCATGGGTGAGGAGAAGAATCCAGTTTGTAGGTAGTGTTTCTGATCTATGTGATTGAATTTTTTGTCTCTAAAATGACAGAAAATGGTGAAAAATGTGGATCAGAGTTTCCTCAAATGTCTCATTTAGTCCAAAGATCTTCAGATTACTGTCAGAGAGGAAAGAAACCAGAAAATATTCACATTTAAGGAGCTGAAATCACAGAATTTAGACCAATTTTCTCTTTGGTTTAAAGACTCTGATGGACATTTTCACCATCCTGAGATGTTTTCAAGACAAAACTATTCATCGAATGAAAATAATTGTTAGTTTTTGCCCTGAAGAATGTTAAAATCCAGATTTAATGGTAGTTTCTCTTGGATTCCTGCTGAAATCACCACAAACAAACTACATCAGGAGTCCAACTGGAGCTAAACTAGACTAGAATTCTTTTTAGTGTCAATTATTTTCTGGATTTGGACCAAAAATGTTGAAAAATGTGGATCAGAGTTTCCTCAAATGTCTGGTTTAGTCCAAAGAACTTCAGTTTACTGTCACAGAGGAAAGAAACCAGAAAATATTCACATTTAAGAAAAGCAGAGAATCTGGAAGCTTGAAATGTTTCATTTTATCATTTCGTCTTGACTTTTTGATTAGTTTAATGTATAGTAAAGTTCAAAGCTCAAATATCAAAGATAACAACAAAGATCTTTAAAAAAAAACGAAAAAAAAACCTTTATTGTAGAAGTTTCATTCAAATCCGTTGGTCTGTTTTTGAGTAATGTTGGCGGACAGACAGACGGACAAACCAACGTCGATCGTCCCATAACTTCACCGCGTTCCTTGGTGGAGTAAAAATATGAATTTTAGAGGAAAGTAAACTGCAGGTTGTGGAGAGAAACAACAGGATTGTTCAACTGGACGTCTCTTCTAGGTTCTTGAAGACCTTCAAGAACCTAGAAGAGACGTCCAGTTGACTACAAGAGAAGTCCAATTGACTTCCAGTGGACTTCTCTTCTACAAGAGAAGTCCATTGGTCATCTTTCGACTTCTCTTGTAGGTTTTTAAAGACGTTCCAACTTTCATGAGAGGTGGAACGTCTTCAAGAACCCAGAAGAGACATCCAAAGGTTCTTGAAGACATTCTTGTGGTCGTTGTGTCATTTCTGGCCTTCCCTGAAAACTTTGTCCAAATCCGTTACTCTGTTTTGTGAGTAATGTTTTGAACAGACAGATTCACCTACGCTGATCGTCACATAACTCTGCTGCCTTCCTTGGCGGAGAAATAAAACTGATCTGATCTGGCTGCAGGAATCGCCGGAGGCCTCACCAACCTGTCCAAGATGCCGGCCTGTAACCTGATGCTGCTGGGAGCTCAGAGGAGAACGCTGTCTGGCTTCAGCAGCACCTCCCTGCTGCCCCACACCGGCTTCATCTACCACTGCGACGTCGTCCAGTCTCTGCCACCGGTCGGAAAATACGTTCGCATGCGTTTAACTCGGTGCTGAGGCTCGTCAGCTCAAAGCTCTCTGCTCTGTTTATATCCCTTAGGACCTCAGGAGGAAGGCGGCTCGTCTGGTGGCGGCAAAATGCACTCTGGCAGCTCGAGTGGACAGTTTCCACGAGAGTTCAGACGGAAAGGTGAGTTCTTACAGCAATACCGTAAACCTCAGAGGACGCTTCCAGATTCACCTCCCTCTTTACCTGAGCAAGACTTTCCGTCCACCTATAAAGACCATGAAAGAGAGAGAGTTTTATCAGATGTTTTCCCCAAACTGTGTAGGAGCTTCTAATCTAGTGTAGATATCAGGACTAAAAGAATAAGGAGGAATAAAGACATTTCCACCATAAATTAATGCAGACAAGAACAAACCGATGCAGGAAAATTCACCAATATACCAAGAAGAAGTAGAGGAAGAACAGTAACGAGTAGAAGAATGAGTAGAACAACAGTACGAGTAGAAGAAGAACGAGTAGAAAGACAAGTAGAAGAAGAATGAGTAGAAACAACAATAACGAGTAGGACGAGTAGGAGTAGAAGAACAACATTAACAATGAGTAGAAGAACGAGTAGAAGGAGTATAAGAACAACAGTAACAAGTAGAAGAACAACAAAAGCAACAATGAGTAGAAGAGGAACAAGAACAACATGGAGAGGAAAAACAACAGTAAGGAGTACACAAACAATAATAATATGGAAAAGAACAATAAGTAGAAGATGGACAACAACATGAAAAAGATTTTGCGACTTGCATGTAGAAACAAAACTATTTCATAATTAAGAGGTTTTTACATTAGAAAAGGGTAAAGGCTGCTGCAAGTGTTGAAAGCTGTGGATAGCAAGTGTGGTTAGTTTTATAATAAGCAAGATAAGACCCTGAAAGTAGTGAAACTACTCTAAAAGACACCTCATAGCGCCACCTACACACATCAAAAATCAATACAACAACCACCTCTGTGGTTGCGTTGGTTAAAAATGAAGATCTCCGAATGTACGGATGCATCGAAACATCCAGATTTTCCGGTTTCTGGTCTGCCAACATCTGCTTAGTCTCCTTTTTAAGAATATTTCCATGCAGGCGGATTGGCATGCAGCAGAACTGAGAGGAAAAGGACTTTATTTCTGTCACTGTGTGCAGGTTGGCTATGATCTGAAAGAGGAGATCGAGAGGAAGTTTGACAAATGGCAGGAACCTCCACCGGTGAAGCAGGTCAAACCGCTGCCAGCTCCTCTGGACGGACAGAGGAAGAAGAGGGGAGGACGAAGGTAAAACCAGCAAAACAGATGAAAAGAAAGATTCAGGATTTTATTCCCCATGAATCCAGAGGAGGTTAAACTGATCGACATTCATCTGCAGAGTAAAAAGTAAAACCTGCAGCAGAGAATAAAGACGCATCAACGAGAGGCTTATGTAACCTGCAGAGCCCAGTTTGGAAAGCTAAATATACGTCCAGCAGCACTAAACTCTGCTGTGTTTCTGTGTTTCTGCAGGTACAGGAAGATGAAGGAGCGACTCGGCCTCACGGAGATCAGGAAACACGCCAACAGGATGACCTTCGCTGAGGTCTGAGCATCTTCTCTGCTCCCTTTCCGTTTCATTTTAAAGCAGTAGAACGCTTAAATGTTCATATTTTTGTCTAATTCTGAGCCGTCGACTGTGATTTTCATAAAGAGAAAGACAAAAAAAAACGAGACACAAAGCGAGAAAAGCAAGACACAAAACCACAGAAACGAGACACAAAACCACAGAAACGAGACACAAAATGACAAAAACAAGATGCAAAACTACAAAAACAATAATTTAGACTGTAACTTTAAAATGACTCCTTGATGATCATAATATTCAGTGTTTCCTGAATGAGTTGATGGTTTCTGCTGGACGTCTGACTTTGATAAGGTGCAGCAGCAGTGATTCTCTGAGGTAACTCCTCCGTTGGTGTTTCAGATCGAGGACGACGCCTACCAGGAGGATCTGGGCTTCAGTCTGGGGCAGCTGGGGAAGAGCGGCAGCGGCAGAGTCCGGCAGGCTCAGGTCAACGAGGCCACCAAGGCCCGGATCTCCAAATCCCTCCAGGTGAGCCTCCACAGATCCTCTCCACTCCAACAGCTGCTATCAGAGGGGTTCTTCTTCATGTCAGATGTTTCCTTCTCCCCACAGAGGACGCTGCAGAAGCAGAGCATGACGTACGGAGGGAAGTCCACGGTCCGAGATCGATCCTCAGGAACCAGCTCCAGCGTGGCCTTCACACCTCTACAGGTACGAAGGAAGGAAGGAACCTTTTTCTGATTAACATACTATACTATGATTTTTTTTTTTTTTTTTTTATTCAACATGCGATACTATGACCTTTTTACTCAACATACTACAGTCCCTGACAAAAGTCTTGTCACTTATCCATTTTGTAGAAACAACTGCTTATAACCTGAATTTTAATTAATCCACTGGTTTTAGAAATGGCTCATATGAAAGCTAAAACCCTCCCAAATTATGTTTAATATACTAAAATAAATTTGCTTCACTGAAGACAGATTGATCATTTAATTGGAACAGAAAGGTCAGATTTTGGCAAGACAAAATTTTGTCGCCTACAGAGAGTAATGTGAAAATTGAACAAATAATTTTCTTCAAATACAAAAATATCTTGCATAACATCAGTGAATTAAGTAGTGGTGCTGTGAGATCCATATTTAATATCTTGTATGACTTCCATGAGCTTGAAGGGCTGCATCCATGCAGTTCGGCAATGATTCATACAATTTATTGATAAAGTCATCAGGAATAGCAAAGAAAGCAGTCTTACATGCCTCCCAGAGTTCATCAAGATTCTTTGGTTTCGTCTTCCATGCTTCCTCTTTCATTCTACCCCAGACATGCTCAATGATGTTCATGTCTGGTGACTGGGCTGGCCAGTCCTGGAGCACCTTGATCTTCTTCGCCTTGAGGAACTTTGAGAGAGATGGAAGTATGCGATGGAGCACCATCCTCCTGCAAAATTTGACCCCTTTTATGGTTGGGAATGTAAGAGGTAGCTAATACTTCTTGATATTTTAGGCTGTTGATATTGCCTTCCACCCTGCAAATCTCTCGCACACCCCCATACTGGATGTAACCCCAGACCACGATTTTTCCGCCACCAAACTTAGCTGTTTTCTGGGTGAATCTCAGATCCATGCGGGCTCCAGTAGGTCTCCTGCAATATTTGCGGCGGCTGTGATGTAATTCCACCAAAGATTCATCTGAGAAATCCACCTTCTGCCACTTTTCCAGTGTCCATCCTTGTAGCAGGCTGTGGGCCTTGGCAAATGCCACACGTTTTTTTAATTGCCTTTTGTTTAGTGCTGGTTTCTGGGCAATGATTCGACCATGGAGGCCATTTCGAGACAGAATTCTACAAACTGTTCTGGTTGACACCGGGACTTGAGGTGACCAGGCCTGGTGGAGCTCTGCTGCAGTGGAAAAGGGGCTGGCCTTGGATTTTCGAGCCAACAAACGGTCCTCCCGAGCAGTTGTCTTGCAGGGTCTGCCGGACCTGGGCTTGTCAAAAACATCTCCAGTCTCTTCAAATCTTTTCTTATTCTTTGTACTTGACGCTGAGACACATTGAAGGTGTCAGCCACCTCAGCAGTGGATCTGGTCTTCAGCCTCTTGATAATCAATGCTTTGGTCTCAGGGTGAATCTTAGACATGCTGTCAGAGTTCAAGTTGCAGTTGATGTGAAGGTCAGGTGTGCTGGGGTTCTTTTTATACACCCCCACTAAATGATTGATCAATTATTGATCACAGGTGAGGCTGTAATCTAGGATTGGGTGCATCATATGACAAGGCGACAAGACTTTTGTCTTTGCAAAAACTGACTCAGTGGGCTTTACCAAGCTGTGAACGTTGGAATGCTTTTCAGCAGTTTTGTTTGGCATCAGAACATTATTTCAAAAGCTGTTGGGATTGAAATTAGCCATTTCTTGTTAAAAAAATAAAAAATAAATAAATAAATAAAAATGATTAGAAATATATTTGAGGGGCCCTTAAAGTCAACTTGTACCCAAGCGACAAGACTTTTGTCAGGGACTGTATACTATGACGCTTTATTCGACATATGCCGTTTTTATTTCGACATACTATAACTATGACATTTTTATTCAATATACTATACTATGACCTTTTTACTCGACATACTATACTATGATTTTTTTTTATTTGACAGGGACCATAAAACACACAGTTTGATGCATGATAAGACAGATGATACATGCAAAGTGCAATTAACATGGAAACTGATTATAGTTTACTGCTATGGTGTACAGCTCTGGCATTAAATATACTACATTGGGTTTTTCTGCATCACTCTGAGACAGGATGTTCCTGATTTTCACAATATTTCTCAGGTGGAAAAAGGAAGTCCTACAGATTTGTTTTATGTGTGAGTTAAAGGACATGTCCTGGTCAAAGATAACGCCGAGGTTCCTCACAGTAGCCAATGTAATGCCATCCAGAGTAACTATATGCTTTGAAAGCAGCTTTCCAAGATGTTTGGGGCCAAATACAATGACTTCAGTCTGGTCTGAATTTAGTAGTAAGAAATTATAGGTCATCCAGGTCTTTATGTACTTAAGACAATCTTGCAGTCTGGCTAGCTGATTAGTTTCATCTGGCTTCATAGATAAATACAACTGTGTCCTCAGCGTAACAATGGAAATTAATACAGTGCTTCCTAATAATATTGCCTAAGGGAAGCAAGTATAATGTGAACAGTATTGGTCCTAAGACAGAGCCCTGAGGAACTCCATGATTAACCCTAGTATGCTCAGAAGAGTCATTGTTGACATGCACAAACTGGAACCTGTCTGATAAGTAGGATTTAAACCAGTCCAGTGCTGCCCCTTTAATGCCAATACAATGTTCTAGTCACTGTAATAAAAGTTTGTGTTCGATTGTGTCAAATGCCGCACTAAGGTGCAACAAAATAAGTATAGAGACCAGTCCATTATCTGACGCTATGAGAAGGTCATTTTGTTTCAACACACGGCGTTTTTGTTTCAACACACGGCGTTTTTGTTTCAATACACGGCGTTTTTGTTTCGACATGCGGAGTTTTTGTTTTGACATACGGCATTTTTATTCAACATACAGCGTTTTTGTTTCGACATACGGCGTTTTTGTTTCGACGTGGCGTTTTTGTTTCAACATACAGCGTTTTTGTTTCGACATGCAGCGTTTTTGTTTCGACATACGGCGTTTTTGTTTTGACATACAGCGTTTTTATTCGACATACAGCGTTTTTGTTTCGACATACGGCGTTTTTGTTTCGACGTGCCGTTTTTGTTTCGACATACGGCGTTTTTGTTGCGACATACGGCGTTTTTGTTGCGACATACGGCATTTTGGTTTCGACATATGGCGTTTTTGTTCAACATACTATACTGTGATGTTTTTATTCGACATACTATGATGTTTTTATTCGACATGCTACACTATGACCTCAGTAACCATCTGAGCAGCTCCCAGGTTGACTCATCTCCTGATGTTTGATGTTCTTTTGTCCTGCAGGGTCTGGAGATCGTGAACCCTCAGGCTGCAGAGAAGAAGGTGGCTGAAGCCAACCAGAAGTATTTCTCCAACATGGCCGAGTTCCTGAAAGTCAAGAAGGAAGCTAAGATGTGAACACACTCTCACACACACGGACAGTTGGACACTGAGCGGAGTGTTTTCAGACTGGCGTTGTGCTTCGTCCAGTATTTTACTTTCATTTTTGGATGCATTGTTTCTCTATTTTAATAAAAGATGGAAAGATTCCAGAAAAGTCTACTCATTTTTTTAGCAGGAAACTATCAAGTTGTGTGAATTAAGATGTTTTTTTTTCTAAAATTTTCATACAACTTCCAGATGTAGAGGTTAGTTTTTAAATCAAATCAGTCTACATTCTGTGATTCCAGCTTCTTTTTTTTTTTTTAAGTTTTTTTTTGGCCTTTTTTCAGCCTTTATTTATAGGTGCAGTGGAGACTGACAGGAAAGGAGGGAAAAGAGTGGGGGGAAGACATGCAGCAAAGGGCCGTGAGTGGGAATCGAATCTGGGCCGCTGCGTCGGGGACCAGCCCCTGTACATGGGTTGCCCGCTTAACACGTTGAACTATCCGGGCCCCTGATTCCAGCTTCTTAAATGTGAATATCTTCTGGTTTCTTTCCTCTGTCACAGCAAACCAAAGATCTTTGGACTAAACAGGACTTTTTAGGAAACTGATCCACATTTTTCACCATTTAAAGACTTTTAGAGACAAACAGCTGATTGATTTATCCAGAAAACAATCAACAGATTAATTGACTGAAAATGATCATTAGTTTCTTTCTGGTCCACCTCCAGTTGGATTGTTTGTAGTGATTTTAACTAGTGCTGTTAACTATGATTTTTTTTGGAACACATACTAATGACGTTTTTGCGCGACATATACTATAAAGTTTTTTGGACGGCATACTATACTATGACTTTTTGACAACATACGATGACGTTTTTTGGAACACATACTATGACTTTTTTTGGACGAAACTAAAAGTCATAATTTAGTATGTCATCCGAAATGTGAAAAAAATGTCATAGTTTAGTATGATGTCCAAAATCTCACCAAAAAGTTATAGGTTAGCATGTTGTCCAAAATTTGAAAAAAAAATTGTATAGTATGTCGTCCGAAACGTCATATTATAGCATTTCACTCAAAAAAGTCATAGTATAGCTTTTAGTCCACAAAACGTTGTTATGTCCCGGCTGTCTGAAGTAGGTGAGGAGCAACACAAAAACAGTCCAAACGCTGGTTTCCAGAGGGTTAGACGAATGTTTATTTGAAAGAGTAAGTTTACAACAACACAACATGTGAGGGGGTTAAGAACAAATGGGTGTTAGTAAAATAAAAATAAATAAACAGAACTAAAAGTGAACTTCACGTTGACATTGATGGGGATTCCAACTAGGAACAAAGTAAAAGATACGAAAAAAACTCTTCCTGTTCACCTCTTAAAACCCAAAAACACACCTCAGTAGCACCCTAAACTAAAACTACCAATGGGTTCCCTGTTTTCCTTTGTGAACAATTCAAAGGTCCCTCTCTATCTCCCCACACATCCACCAACCACTGGAACACATCTCCAAAGTTCTGCCGGGCCAGCTCAGCTTCCCCTCAGAAGAAGTGCCGCCACCTGCCAGATGAAGGAGCCTTTTGAGAGGCAGCTGGCATCGTGATTGGACTGTACTTTGGTCTGTTCCAGTCCAGCTTCAGCTCCAGAGACGGCAGGCGGGACGAGTCAACGGAGGCCGGATGGACGAAGGCATGCAGCTGAGTACAATCCAGAAAACAACAGAGGAGGAGTGCAGCAGCCCAGAGCCAGAACAACCAGAGTAGCATGGTATGTCTCTTAGAAAACATCATAGTAGAGCCTTTGGGATGAAAAAACACCATCATATACATCGTAGATTATACAAATAACAAGTCAAAGCAAAGAGACATACATTGTAGAATTGTAGTAATTACGGGCTGACTGATTTACTGATTATCAGTATTTTGTTTTTTACTGATTTACGATAATAAATACATTTAAAAATGGCGCTGCTTTGGCTCTGAACCTTTATCTACCTGTGGTCGCTCTGTCTTCTGGAGTGATTTGATTGGTTATACGTCACGAATAAAACTCCTTTAACTTAACATCTGTAAACAAAACAAAAACGTATCAACAAAATTTTCTGTTAGAGTTTGTGTTCTTCTAAGTTTAACTCCAAGATTTTAAATACTTTCATTTACTGCAAATGAATATCTACTCCAAATGTCTCACTAATAATCATTATCAGCCTTAAAAACCCACAAAACACCTCTCTATACTCGACCACACGTAGTACAGTCCGGTTCCCCCTTCTATAAATCTGCTTGGAATCTTCCACTTCCTGTTTGTCAAAGTGGCCTTCTACCTGGACAGGTTTTGTTGGAGCTCATGCAACAAACATTTTGGGTAACTGCACTTTAATATGGATGGATGACACTGAATTAGAGTCTGTTTTAATGAGACTGAGTTAAGATGTGTAGCTCTGTCATTAAATAGGAAATTATTTCTCAGAATTCACAGAGAAAAGTCTGAAATGTTTGCTAGGTTAGCGTCCCACATGTTCTTTGGCTCAGCTAAAGCTAACTCTCTCCAACTTCTGGATCTCTTGAGTTGCTTGTTGTTAAAATATCTTGCTAGAGGTGCTGAAGCTCAGAAAGTCTGAGATGTTTGTTCAGAATAAGCTCATTCTCAAGTCTGATCTGAACTGTCCTCTTTTGTTTGAACTTTCCCTAAACTTAGGAGTTAATGACAGAGCAGCACATCCAGACTCAGTCTCATTTATGTAGAGATTAAACTTCAGTGTCATTCATTGATGTTAAAGTGCAGTTTTTCAAATGTTTGTTGCACATGCTCCCGACCAAACCAGTCCAGGTGGAAGACGATGTGAAGAGAAAGCTCCAGAGGATGAATATCACACATTTACGTTGGAAATAAATGTCCTTTAATTAGACATTGTCATGCAAAAGTTGGATTTCCCTTTAATGATGTTCAAATCTTTGTTGAATGTTTTGTTGATGTTGGTTTCTAAATGTTTTCTGACACTCGGCCCCAAAGATTAAAACCTTTTACGGCTCACAAGCTGCAACAATTCACACATTATCAACTATCTTTCTGACTAAACTAAGATAAAAAGTGAAAAACTGTCTGATTCCTGCATCATGAATGTAAATCTTTTTGGTTTTTATGACAGTAAACTGAATATATTTGGGTTTGACATTTTATAAACCAAAACAAGAAATGAATTAGTGGAGAAAACAATCAACAGATTAATGGACAAAGAAAATGTGTTTTCCAACATATATGGCTGAATTACTCCAACATTACAAGATACATACAATTTTAATTCAATTTTATTTATATAACGCCAATTACATGTCAAATTGTCTCGAGACGCTTTATTTTTATATTTTTTTGTCATATTTAAAATATGACAAAGTAAGAAATTTGAAGCTCTTGACTAATCCAATTTATTATTTGGTTTTTAAGAGACTAATGGACAATTAAAATAAGTTTCTCCACTAAAACTAATAAACATGAGGTCAAATAGAAGGAACAGTTTTAAATACTGCAGTCCCACGACGACAAGAATAAAGTTCGTCAAGAAAAACTAAGTCTGCTGGTGGATTCCATTAAAGTCCTAATCATTGATAATAAAGTGTGATACTAAAGGTTTGTGGTGCTAAAAATGTCCAAGTAAAGATATGAAGTTGAACATCTGGATGGAGGTTGATAAAAGTTGACCTCCCTTCATTTCTCTGGAGCGACTCCATGGATTTTATGGATGGTGGTTAAAGACCTGCTCTTCTAGTGGTCTTCCTTCTAGTCGCTGTAAAAAGTCAGTCCATCCTGGCCGACTTCAACACCTCTTCATGACAACTTGTTCTGCCTCCGACCTGGTGGAAACTGCAGAAACTGGGGAAAACCTCTGGAGACTGGAAGAACTCGTGGAGACTGGAAGAACTCGTCGGGCGGGGGAAGGTGTGGTGGGTGGTGGGAGGAGGTGGGGGAGTAGAGAGGGGAGGCTGCCACCCACCTCCCCACCTACTCTCCGCCCTGACTCCACCCAGACTCCGCCTTGACTCTGCCCATGTGGTCACTTGAGGAACTACGATGCCAAAGGGACGACAAATTTGTTTCTTTTCATCTGATCTGTAGCTCAGTGAGTTAAGGATTTACCTGTGGAGCTGCAGGTCACTGGTTCAAGACCAGGCTGTTCTTAAATTTTTCTCAAAATTCTGACAAAGAAAGAAAACTGCCAGTGGCGGGTCTTGAACCTGCAACCTTCCACTTGGAAGTCTGTCTTCTTATTCTGCTGAGCTACACACTCAGATACTAATTCTTTTTTTTTTTGCGCATTTATCATCAATTTTTTGTCATTTTCGAGTTTGTTTTTTAACTCGGGTCTCGTCTCGACTGTTTTTCTCAAGAGGTTGGACTCCTTGGAACCCTCAGTTCCAAGACTTTCCAAAGCCTCCACACCTCCCGAGTCCTCAGGACCTGAGCTTTCACACAGTCTGAGGGCTGAAATTTTCTAAGTCCCACAGTAGATCTCTGTTAGATTGAACTTTCAGACAGTCCAAGGACTGATATCTTCTAAGTTCCTGAGTAGTTCTCTGTTAGTTTGAACCTTCAGACAGTCTGAGGACAGAAGTTTTAAAAGTTTCTCAGTACTTCTCTGTTACTTTAAACTTTATATTATTTCATCATATGGCACGTTTTTACAACATGTTTGAAAAAATGGCATTTTTTTTCGACAGATTTAGACAGATTTTTTTTTCAAAGAAAACTGTTGGTGCAGCCATGCCTTGTGTAAGAGCTGGAGTAGCCGGTAAAACGAAGGAAAAACATCACACTAAGCCGACATTACTTTCGGCCTGCATGCCACGATTTCGTGAATGAGCTGCAGCCATTTATTGAAAATTGCGCACCGGTGTGTAGCCCCGCCCACACCCAAAAGTAGGTCAATTGAGGACAAACAGATCAACATCACAACACCCCCACTTGTTCCTCAATTGACTAGGGTACATCACAGTGCATCAAATCCATATACAATAGAAATTCCGTTTATAATACCACATCTTCATGCACCAAATAGAAAAGGTACAAATTTATCCATTCTTATTTTAGTTACAGGTTTCGTAAAAATGTCTGCCATCATTCTATCTGTAGGGCAGTATTGAAGAGTAATTTTGCCATCACCAACAACAGATCTGACAAAATGATATCGAATATCAATGTGCTTGCAACGTTGGCGACATACCGGGTTCTTTGAAAGGGCAATAGCACCTTGATTGTCTTCAAAAACAGTAACAGGAGTATAGTCCGTCTCATTGTCCATTCCTGCCAACAAATGTACAAGGTATAGACTCTCCTGTGCTGTAGCTGACAAAGCCATGTATTCAGCTTCACATGTGGATAAAGCTACTGTGGGCTGCTTCTTTGACTTCCAGGAAGTAACAGGCCCACTCTCAGACAAAGTAAAGCAGTAACCAGTCACACTGCGTCGGTCATTCTGGTCAGCTGCCCAGTCTGCATCGGAATAAGCCAAAAGTGCAAGATTTTCTTGTTTCCTGTAACACAATTCCTGGTCCACAGTGCCTTTTAAGTATCTTAACACATGCTTAGCTGCAACCCAATGTTGTTGTTTCTGTTCAGAAAGGTACTGTGACAATTTACTAACAACAAAACTCAAATCTGGTCAAGTTGATACAGCAAAACAGGAAAAAGCTAGATCCTAAAGGCAAAAAGGGAATCTTTGTTGGTTTTGACCGTCATTCACCTGCTCATTTGATTTATTTTCCAGGCCGACAAGACTCAACTGGAGGACCACTATATAGAGTGGGTAACTATGCCTAAAGCAAGTCAGCTACAGACAGAATATGTAGAAAAAGATTCTGACACAGAGCCAGGGCTTGAACCTGACTGCGACACGGACCCGACCACTTGTACTGAAACCCCTCGTACCACTGGTAGGGAAAAAAGAGGCAATGGCATCGCCAAAGTCAGAAAAGTGGAAAAAGGCTATGACAGATGAGATGACTTCATTTAAAGAAAATGACACTTTCACCCTTGTACCATTACCGGAGGGTAGACAGACAGTGGGGGGAAGGTGGGTGTATGTTTTAAAGGATGACAAAGGCAATGAAACATATAAAGCGAGATATGTAGCCAAGGGGTACAGTCAGGTAGAAGGACTTGACTATTCTGAGACATTCTCGCCGACCGCTAATCTGACATCACTGCGACTACTGATGCAGCTTGCTGCACAGCATGACTTAGTCTTAAACCAAATGGACGTGAAGGCAGCATACCTGCATGCACCTATTGACTGCGAACTATACATGGACCAACCTGAAGGTTTTTGTGTGAAACAAAAGAATGGTGTACAACTTGTTTGTAAGTTAAACAAATCCATATATGGCCTCAAACAGTCAGGCAGAAATTGGAACATGATGCTTCATGAGTTTTTACTTGAGAACGAGTTTGTACAGAGTCAAGCAGACCACTGTATCTACACCAAAATGTCTGACAAAGAAAAAGTAATTTTGTTAGTGTGGGTCGATGATATAGTTGTGGCTGCCAGCAATGAGAGGTGCTTATGTGAGGTCAAAGAGAAACTCCAGAGTAAGTTTAAAATGAAAGACCTCGGACACCTCACTCATTTCATTGGGATTGATTTCAACCAAAGTGTGGGCTCAATCACATTAAACCAGTCCAGATATATTGAGAAAATACTGGAAAGGTTTGGCATGTCTGAATGTAAAGCCAGAGCCACTCCAAGTGAAATCAAATGTGACCTGGCTCCAGAAGGGGACAAAACAGATGAAAGTAAATACAGAGCAATGCTGGGCAGCCTCATCTACATCATGACCTGTACTAGGCCTGATATTAGTTGGGTTGTGAGTAGACTATCTCAGTATATGTCTGATCCCAGAGAGAAGCACATGACAGCTTTAAAACATGTGTACAGATACTTACAAGGGACCAAGGACCAAGAATTATGTTACAAAAAGAGTGACACAAAACTAGAGTTGATAGGATACTCTGACGCCGACTGGGCAAATGATACAGAGAACAGAAAGAGCACCACAAGCTACTGCTTTAGTCTGTCACAAGGGGGTGCTATTGTTTCATGGAAGACCAAGAAGCAACAGACAGTTGCACTTTCAACTTGTGAGGCAGAATATGTTGCACTGGCAGCTACTATTCAAGAGGCACTCTACCTCACTCAAGTCTTGAAAGACATGTATCCAGGATTTGAACCATCCACTAAAATATTTGAGGAAAATCAAGGGACGATACGCCTTGTGAAAAACCCAGTGTATCGCCAAAGAAGCAAGCATGTGGACATTAAATATCACTTCATCAGGTCCAATGTTTTGCTGGGAAAAATTGTTTTGGTGTATTGTCCAACAGATAATAGGGCCGCAGATGTGTTCACTAAATCTGCCACAAGGGCTAAGATTGAAAAGTTCAGACCCTATATGTTTGGTAACTAGTGCAATGTTAAAGTGTGTGGCACCATCGAGTGGGGGTCTTGAGTACGATGTATGCCACTAGTATTATGTGTGTTCTTGTTTGGCACTACTTTGTGTGGAAGATTACCATATTTTGTGTTCATTGTAAATAAAGTGGGTGGAGCTTCCCTGTGTTGTCTGGGCAGTAAGACGTGACAATGCGCTGAGGCATGTCTCTGAGCGGTCAGCGGTGCAGTGGTAGTGACCACATGAAAATGAGTAAATGTCTCCAGTGTTGTGCCTGTAACTTAGTGTAATTTGTCCGAAAATGATGTCTACACAAGAAGGAGCACTGTCTGCGCCAGAAGGATCAACAGCCTTCATCCTCACTGCGCTAACCGGGGCGGCGGCATCCAGCTGCACCTTGAATGCGAACGTGTGGTCCTCCTCGTCCACCGCTTGCTTCACCTTGTCCCGCTTTCTCCGCCGACAGTGCGTGGCGCTTTCACAGAGGCTACACCACTGTCTGCTTCCTGCGCCCTCCAGCTGACGCGCACTCAGCCCGCAGGTGAAACAGGTGAGTTTCGTGCTCCAATTATCTCTTCCTTTCACCTTCATCACCGCTGTCTTCTCCTGAGCTAGAAGCACCAAACTTCTCCGTACTTTCATAGCTCCTGAGTTTAGTTTTAAACTCGGCAAATGTCAGTGTTTGATCACTCTGCGTAACGTGAACAGAGAATGGTTTAAATACATCAGGCAGGCCTTTTAAAATCATTGCGGTCAACAAACCGTCACTCAGTGTCTCTCCTGCATTACGCAGTGCTGTGATGGCAGTCTCTGCACAGATTATATAGTCTGTGACGCTCTCATTCACACCTTTTTGGAGAGAAGTCAGCTCCGTGTACAAACTAATTATGCGCGGCTTCCCCTTCCCTGCGTAATGATCGCGCAGGACCTGCAGCGCGAGATAAACTTTTGTCATCCAACAACTGAATTAGAACTGCGTACGCCTCTTCATTTTTCCTGGCGTGTTCTTCAGCACCGTCTGCATCTGCAACGGGGGCAACACCCAGGATGGTAGCTTTCGGGTCCAGCAGACGCAAATGTGCCAGGAACTTTGTTTCCCACAGTTCATAATTCTTTTCATCTCCGTCAAAACATAAACGATTACATCGGCTCCCAAACTCTTTACTGGGCCCATAACCTGTTGGCACAATCATGCCTTGTGTAAGAGCTGGAGTAGCCGGTAAAACGGAGGAAAAACATCACACTAAGCCGACATTACTTTCGGCCTGCATGCCACGATTTCGTGAATGAGCTGCAGCCATTTATTGAAAATTGCGCACCGGTGTGTAGCCCCGCCCACACCCAAAAGTAGGTCAATTGAGGACAAACAGATCAACATCACAACAAAAACCTTTCTGGAGTGTTTTTCACGGCCTCCTTTACATTATTCCATCATATGGCACGTTTTTACAACATGTTTGAAAAATGGCATTTTTTTTCGACATAGTATAGTAAGGCATTTTTTTGGCGCCAAAATTCATGATGATTTTTTTTTTCAAAGAAAACCTTTCTGGAGTGTTTTTCAGTGCCTCCTTTACATTATTTCATCATATGGCACGTTTTTACAACATGTTTGAAAAATGGCATTTTTTTTCGACATAGTATAGTAAGGCGTTTTTTTGGCGCCAAAATTCATGATGGTTTTTTTTTCACAGAAAACCTTTCTGGAGTGTTTTTCAGTGCCTCCTTTACATTATTTCATCATATGGCACGTTTTTACAACATGTTTGAAAAATCGCGGTTTTTTTCGACATAGTATAGTAAGGCGTTTTTTTGGCGCCAAAATTCATGATGGTTTTTTTTTCACAGAAAACCTTTCTGGAGTGTTTTTCAGTGCCTCCTTTACATTATTTCATCATATGGCACGTTTTTACAACATGTTTGAAAAATCGCGGTTTTTTTCGACATAGTATAGTAAGGCGTTTTTTTGGCGCCAAAATTCATGATGGTTTTTTTTTTGACAGAAAACCTTTCTGGAGTGTTTTTCACAGCCTACTTTACATTATTTCATCATATGGCACGTTTTTACAACATGTTTGAAAAATCGCGGTTTTTTTCGACATAGTATAGTAAGGCGTTTTTTTGGCGCCAAAATTCATGATGGTTTTTTTTTCACAGAAAACCTTTCTGGAGTGTTTTTCAGTGCCTCCTTTACATTATTTCATCATATGGCACGTTTTTACAACATGTTTGAAAAATGGCATTTTTTTCGACATAGTATATTAAGGCGTTTTTTTGGCGCCAAAATTCATGATGGTTTTTTTTTCACAGAAAACCTTTCTGGAGTGTTTCTCACGCCCTCCTTTACATTATTTCATCATTTGGCACGTTTTTACAACATGTTTGAAAAATGGCATTTTTTTTCGACATAGTATAGTAAGGCGTTTTTTTGGCACCAAAATTCATGATGGTTTTTTTTTCACAGAAAACCTTTCTGGAGTGTTTTTCAGTGCCTCCTTTACATTATTTCATCATATGGCACGTTTTTACAACATGTTTGAAAAATCGCGTTTTTTTTCGACATAGTATAGTAAGGCGTTTTTTTGGCGCCAAAATACATGATGGTTTTTTTTTCAAAGAAAACCTTTCTGGAGTGTTTCTCACGCCCTCCTTTACATTATTTCATCATATGGCACGTTTTTACAACATGTTTGAAAAATGGCATTTTTTTTTGACATAGTATAGTAAGGCGTTTTTTTGGCGCCAAAATTCATGATGGTTTTTTTTTCACAGAAAACCTTTCTGGAGTGTTTCTCACGCCCTCCTTTACATTATTTCATCATTTGGCACGTTTTTACAACATGTTTGAAAAATGGCATTTTTTTTTCCACATAGTATAGTAAGGCGTTTTTTTGGCGCCAAAATTCATGATGGTTTTTTTTTCACAGAAAACCTTTCTGGAGTGTTTTTCAGTGCCTCCTTTACATTATTTCATCATATGGCACGTTTTTACAACATGTTTGAAAAATCGCGTTTTTTTTCGACATAGTATAGTAAGGCGTTTTTTTGGCGCCAAAATTCATGATGGTTTTTTTTTCACAGAAAACCTTTCTGGAGTGTTTTTCACGCCCTCCTTTACATTATTTCATCATATGGCACGTTTTTACAACATGTTTGAAAAATGGCATTTTTTTTCGACATAGTATAGTAAGGCGTTTTTTTGGCGCCAAAATTCATGATGGTTTTTTTTTCAAAGAAAACCTTTCTGGAGTGTTTTTCAGTGCCTCCTTTACATTATTTCATCATATGGCACGTTTTTACAACATGTTTGAAAAATGGCATTTTTTTCGACATAGTATAGTAAGGCGTTTTTTTGGCGCCAAAATTCATGATGGTTTTTTTTTCACAGAAAACCTTTCTGGAGTGTTTTTCAGTGCCTCCTTTACATTATTTCATCATATGGCACGTTTTTACAACATGTTTGAAAAATCGCATTTTTTTTCGACATAGTATAGTAAGGCGTTTTTTTGGCGCCAAAATTCATGATGGTTTTTTTTTCACAGAAAACCTTTCTGGAGTGTTTTTCACGCCTCCTTTACATTATTTCATCATATGGCACGTTTTTACAACATGTTTGAAAAATGGCATTTTTTTTCGACATAGTATAGTAAGGCGTTTTTTTTGGCGCCAAAATTCATGATGGTTTTTTTTCACAGAAAACCTTTCTGGAGTGTTTTTCAGTGCCTCCTTTACATTATTTCATCATATGGCACGTTTTTACAACATGTTTGAAAAATGGCATTTTTTTCGACATAGTATAGTAAGGCGTTTTTTTGGCGCCAAAATTCATGATGGTTTTTTTTTCACAGAAAACCTTTCTGGAGTGTTTTTCACGCCCTCCTTTACATTATTTCATCATATGGCACGTTTTTACAACATGTTTGAAAAATCGCGTTTTTTTTCGACATAGTATAGTAAGGCGTTTTTTTTGGCGCCAAAATTCATGATGGTTTTTTTTTCACAGAAAACCTTTCTGGAGTGTTTCTCACGCCCTCCTTTACATTATTTCATCATATGGCACGTTTTTACAACATGTTTGAAAAATGGCATTTTTTTTCGACATAGTATAGTAAGGCGTTTTTTTGGCGCCAAAATTCATGATGATTTTTTTTTCACAGAAAACCTTTCTGGAGTGTTTTTCAGTGCCTCCTTTACATTATTTCATCATATGGCACGTTTTTACAACATGTTTGAAAAATGGCATTTTTTTTCGACATAGTATAGTAAGGCGTTTTTTTTGGCGCCAAAATTCATGATGGTTTTTTTTTCACAGAAAACCTTTCTGGAGTGTTTCTCACGCCCTCCTTTACATTATTTCATCATATGGCACGTTTTTACAACATGTTTGAAAAATGGCATTTTTTTTCGACATAGTATAGTAAGGCGTTTTTTTTGGCGCCAAAATTCATGATGGTTTTTTTTTCAAAGAAAACCTTTCTGGAGTGTTTTTCAGTGCCTCCTTTACATTATTTCATCATATGGCACGTTTTTACAACATGTTTGAAAAATGGCATTTTTTTTTCGACATAGTATAGTAAGGCGTTTTTTTGGCGCCAAAATTCATGATGGTTTTTTTTTCACAGAAAACCTTTCTGGAGTGTTTCTCATGCCCTCCTTTACATTATTTCATCATATGGCACGTTTTTACAACATGTTTGAAAAATGGCATTTTTTTTCGACATAGTATAGTAAGGCGTTTTTTTGGCGCCAAAATTCATAATGGTTTTTTTTCACAGAAAACCTTTCTGGAGTGTTTCTCACGCCCTCCTTTACATTATTTCATCATTTGGCACGTTTTTACAACATGTTTGAAAAATGGCATTTTTTTTCGACATAGTATAGTAAGGCGTTTTTTTGGCGCCAAAAATCATGATGGTTTTTTTTTCACAGAAAACCTTTCTGGAGTGTTTCTCACGCCCTCCTTTACATTATTTCATCATTTGGCACGTTTTTACAACATGTTTGAAAAATCGCATTTTTTTTCGACATAGTATAGTAAGGCGTTTTTTTGGCGCCAAAATTCATGATGGTTTTTTTTTCACAGAAAACCTTTCTGGAGTGTTTCTCACGCCCTCCTTTACATTATTTCATCATATGGCACGTTTTTACAACATGTTTGAAAAATCGCGTTTTTTTTCGACATAGTATAGTAAGGCGTTTTTTTGGCGCCAAAATTCATGATGGTTTTTTTTTCACAGAAAACCTTTCTGGAGTGTTTTTCAGTGCCTCCTTTACATTATTTCATCATATGGCACGTTTTTACAACATGTTTGAAAAATCGCGTTTTTTTTCGACATAGTATAGTAAGGCGTTTTTTTGGCGCCAAAATTCATGATGGTTTTTTTTTCACAGAAAACCTTTCTGGAGTGTTTCTCACGCCCTCCTTTACATTATTTCATCATATGGCACGTTTTTACAACATGTTTGAAAAATGGCATTTTTTTTCGACATAGTATAGTAAGGCGTTTTTTTGGCGCCAAAATTCATGATGATTTTTTTTTCAAAGAAAACCTTTCTGGAGTGTTTTTCAGTGCCTCCTTTACATTATTTCATCATTTGGCACGTTTTTACAACATGTTTGAAAAATGGCATTTTTTTTCGACATAGTATAGTAAGGCGTTTTTTTTGGCGCCAAAATTCATGATGGTTTTTTTTTCACAGAAAACCTTTCTGGAGTGTTTTTCACTGCCTCCTTTACATTATTTCATCATATGGCACGTTTTTACAACATGTTTGAAAAATGGCATTTTTTTTCGACATAGTATAGTAAGGCGTTTTTTTGCGCCAAAATTCATGATGGTTTTTTTTTCACAGAAAACCTTTCTGGAGTGTTTCTCACGCCCTCCTTTACATTATTTCATCATATGGCACGTTTTTACAACATGTTTGAAAAATGGCATTTTTTTTCGACATAGTATAGTAAGGCGTTTTTTTTGGCGCCAAAATTCATGATGGTTTTTTTTTCACAGAAAACCTTTCTGGAGTGTTTCTCACGCCCTCCTTTACATTATTTCATCATATGGCACGTTTTTACAACATGTTTGAAAAGTGGCATTTTTTTTCGACATAGTATAGTAAGGCGTTTTTTTGGCGCCAAAATTCATGATGGTTTTTTTTCAAAGAAAACCTTTCTGGAGTGTTTTTCAGTGCCTCCTTTACATTATTTCATCATATGGCACGTTTTTACAACATGTTTGAAAAATGGCATTTTTTTTCGACATAGTATAGTAAGGCGTTTTTTTGGCGCCAAAATTCATGATGGTTTTTTTTTCACAGAAAACCTTTCTGGAGTGTTTTTCACGCCCTCCTTTACATTATTTCATCATATGGCACGTTTTTACAACATGTTTGAAAAATCGCATTTTTTTTCGACATAGTATAGTAAGGCGTTTTTTTGGCGCCAAAATTCATGATGGTTTTTTTTTCACAGAAAACCTTTCTGGAGTGTTTCTCACGCCCTCCTTTACATTATTTCATCATATGGCACGTTTTTACAACATGTTTGAAAAATGGCATTTTTTTTCGACATAGTATAGTAAGGCGTTTTTTTTGGCGCCAAAATTCATGATGATTTTTTTTTCAAAGAAAACCTTTCTGGAGTGTTTTTCACGCCCTCCTTTACATTATTTCATCATATGGCACGTTTTTACAACATGTTTGAAAAATGGCATTTTTTTTCGACATAGTATAGTAAGGCGTTTTTTTTGCGCCAAAATTCATGATGGTTTTTTTTTCACAGAAAACCTTTCTGGAGTGTTTTTCACGCCCTCCTTTACATTATTTCATCATATGGCACGTTTTTACAACATGTTTGAAAAATGGCATTTTTTTTCGACATAGTATAGTAAGGCGTTTTTTTGGCGCCAAAATTCATGATGGTTTTTTTTTCAAAGAAAACCTTTCTGGAGTGTTTTTCACGCCCTCCTTTACATTATTTCATCATATGGCACGTTTTTACAACATGTTTGAAAAATGGCATTTTTTTTCGACATAGTATAGTAAGGCGTTTTTTTTGCGCCAAAATTCATGATGGTTTTTTTTTCACAGAAAACCTTTCTGGAGTGTTTTTCACGCCCTCCTTTACATTATTTCATCATATGGCACGTTTTTACAACATGTTTGAAAAATGGCATTTTTTTTCGACATAGTATAGTAAGGCGTTTTTTTGGCGCCAAAATTCATGATGGTTTTTTTTTCACAGAAAACCTTTCTGGAGTGTTTTTCACGCCCTCCTTTACATTATTTCATCATATGGCACGTTTTTACAACATGTTTGAAAAATGGCATTTTTTTTCGACATAGTATAGTAAGGCGTTTTTTTGGCGCCAAAATTCATGATGTTTTTTTTTCAAAGAAAACCTTTCTGGAGTGTTTTTCACGCCCTCCTTTACATTATTTCATCATATGGCACGTTTTTACAACATGTTTGAAAAATGGCATTTTTTTTCGACATAGTATAGTAAGGCGTTTTTTTTGCGCCAAAATTCATGATGATTTTTTTTTCAAAGAAAACCTTTCTGGAGTGTTTTTCACGCCTCCTTTACATTATTTCATCATATGGCACGTTTTTACAACATGTTTGAAAAATGGCATTTTTTTTCGACATAGTATAGTAAGGCGTTTTTTTGCGCCAAAATTCATGATGGTTTTTTTTTCAAAGAAAACCTTTCTGGAGTGTTTTTCACGCCCTCCTTTACATTATTTCATCATATGGCACGTTTTTACAACATGTTTGAAAAATGGCATTTTTTTTCGACATAGTATAGTAAGGCGTTTTTTTGGCGCCAAAATTCATGATGGTTTTTTTTCAAAGAAAACCTTTCTGGAGTGTTTTTCACGCCCTCCTTTACATTATTTCATCATATGGCACGTTTTTACAACATGTTTGAAAAATGGCATTTTTTTTCGACATAGTATAGTAAGGCGTTTTTTTGGCGCCAAAATTCATGATGATTTTTTTTTCAAAGAAAACCTTTCTGGAGTGTTTTTCACGCCCTCCTTTACATTATTTCATCATATGGCACGTTTTTACAACATGTTTGAAAAATGGCATTTTTTTTCGACATAGTATAGTAAGGCGTTTTTTTTGGCGCCAAAATTCATGATGGTTTTTTTTTCACAGAAAACCTTTCTGGAGTGTTTTTCACGCCCTCCTTTACATTATTTCATCATATGGCACGTTTTTACAACATGTTTGAAAAATGGCATTTTTTTTCGACATAGTATAGTAAGGCGTTTTTTTGGCGCCAAAATTCATGATGGTTTTTTTTTCACAGAAAACCTTTCTGGAGTGTTTTTCACGCCCTCCTTTACATTATTTCATCATATGGCACGTTTTTACAACATGTTTGAAAAATGGCATTTTTTTTCGACATAGTATAGTAAGGCGTTTTTTTGGCGCCAAAATTCATGATGGTTTTTTTTTCAAAGAAAACCTTTCTGGAGTGTTTTTCACGCCCTCCTTTACATTATTTCATCATATGGCACGTTTTTACAACATGTTTGAAAAATGGCATTTTTTTTCGACATAGTATAGTAAGGCGTTTTTTTTGCGCCAAAATTCATGATGGTTTTTTTTCACAGAAAACCTTTCTGGAGTGTTTTTCACGCCCTCCTTTACATTATTTCATCATATGGCACGTTTTTACAACATGTTTGAAAAATGGCATTTTTTTTCGACATAGTATAGTAAGGCGTTTTTTTTGGCGCCAAAATTCATGATGATTTTTTTTTCAAAGAAAACCTTTCTGGAGTGTTTTTCACGCCCTCCTTTACATTATTTCATCATATGGCACGTTTTTACAACATGTTTGAAAAATGGCATTTTTTTTCGACATAGTATAGTAAGGCGTTTTTTTGGCGCCAAAATTCATGATGGTTTTTTTTTCAAAGAAAACCTTTCTGGAGTGTTTTTCACGCCCTCCTTTACATTATTTCATCATATGGCACGTTTTTACAACATGTTTGAAAAATGGCATTTTTTTTCGACATAGTATAGTAAGGCGTTTTTTTTGCGCCAAAATTCATGATGGTTTTTTTTTCACAGAAAACCTTTCTGGAGTGTTTTTCACGCCTCCTTTACATTATTTCATCATATGGCACGTTTTTACAACATGTTTGAAAAATGGCATTTTTTTTCGACATAGTATAGTAAGGCGTTTTTTTGGCGCCAAAATTCATGATGGTTTTTTTTTCACAGAAAACCTTTCTGGAGTGTTTTTCACGCCCTCCTTTACATTATTTCATCATATGGCACGTTTTTACAACATGTTTGAAAAATGGCATTTTTTTTCGACATAGTATAGTAAGGCGTTTTTTTGGCGCCAAAATTCATGATGGTTTTTTTTTCAAAGAAAACCTTTCTGGAGTGTTTTTCACGCCCTCCTTTACATTATTTCATCATATGGCACGTTTTTACAACATGTTTGAAAAATGGCATTTTTTTTCGACATAGTATAGTAAGGCGTTTTTTTGGCGCCAAAATTCATGATGATTTTTTTTTCAAAGAAAACCTTTCTGGAGTGTTTTTCACGCCCTCCTTTACATTATTTCATCATATGGCACGTTTTTACAACATGTTTGAAAAATGGCATTTTTTTTCGACATAGTATAGTAAGGCGTTTTTTTTGCGCCAAAATTCATGATGTTTTTTTTTCACAGAAAACCTTTCTGGAGTGTTTTTCACGCCCTCCTTTACATTATTTCATCATATGGCACGTTTTTACAACATGTTTGAAAAATGGCATTTTTTTTCGACATAGTATAGTAAGGCGTTTTTTTTGCGCCAAAATTCATGATGATTTTTTTTTCAAAGAAAACCTTTCTGGAGTGTTTTTCACGCCCTCCTTTACATTATTTCATCATATGGCACGTTTTTACAACATGTTTGAAAAATGGCATTTTTTTTCGACATAGTATAGTAAGGCGTTTTTTTTGGCGCCAAAATTCATGATGATTTTTTTTTCACAGAAAACCTTTCTGGAGTGTTTTTCACGCCCTCCTTTACATTATTTCATCATATGGCACGTTTTTACAACATGTTTGAAAAATGGCATTTTTTTTCGACATAGTATAGTAAGGCGTTTTTTTGGCGCCAAAATTCATGATGATTTTTTTTTCAAAGAAAACCTTTCTGGAGTGTTTTTCACGCCCTCCTTTACATTATTTCATCATATGGCACGTTTTTACAACATGTTTGAAAAATGGCATTTTTTTTCGACATAGTATAGTAAGGCGTTTTTTTTGCGCCAAAATTCATGATGGTTTTTTTTTCAAAGAAAACCTTTCTGGAGTGTTTTTCACGCCCTCCTTTACATTATTTCATCATATGGCACGTTTTTACAACATGTTTGAAAAATGGCATTTTTTTTCGACATAGTATAGTAAGGCGTTTTTTTGGCGCCAAAATTCATGATGGTTTTTTTTTCACAGAAAACCTTTCTGGAGTGTTTTTCACGCCCTCCTTTACATTATTTCATCATATGGCACGTTTTTACAACATGTTTGAAAAATGGCATTTTTTTTCGACATAGTATAGTAAGGCGTTTTTTTTGGCGCCAAAATTCATGATGGTTTTTTTTTCAAAGAAAACCTTTCTGGAGTGTTTTTCACGCCCTCCTTTACATTATTTCATCATATGGCACGTTTTTACAACATGTTTGAAAAATGGCATTTTTTTTCGACATAGTATAGTAAGGCGTTTTTTTGGCGCCAAAATTCATGATGTTTTTTTTTCAAAGAAAACCTTTCTGGAGTGTTTTTCACGCCCTCCTTTACATTATTTCATCATATGGCACGTTTTTACAACATGTTTGAAAAATGGCATTTTTTTTCGACATAGTATAGTAAGGCGTTTTTTTTGCGCCAAAATTCATGATGGTTTTTTTTTCACAGAAAACCTTTCTGGAGTGTTTTTCACGCCCTCCTTTACATTATTTCATCATATGGCACGTTTTTACAACATGTTTGAAAAATGGCATTTTTTTTCGACATAGTATAGTAAGGCGTTTTTTTGGCGCCAAAATTCATGATGGTTTTTTTTTCACAGAAAACCTTTCTGGAGTGTTTTTCACGCCCTCCTTTACATTATTTCATCATATGGCACGTTTTTACAACATGTTTGAAAAATGGCATTTTTTTTCGACATAGTATAGTAAGGCGTTTTTTTTGGCGCCAAAATTCATGATGGTTTTTTTTTCAAAGAAAACCTTTCTGGAGTGTTTTTCACGCCCTCCTTTACATTATTTCATCATATGGCACGTTTTTACAACATGTTTGAAAAATGGCATTTTTTTTCGACATAGTATAGTAAGGCGTTTTTTTGGCGCCAAAATTCATGATGGTTTTTTTTTCACAGAAAACCTTTCTGGAGTGTTTTTCACGCCCTCCTTTACATTATTTCATCATATGGCACGTTTTTACAACATGTTTGAAAAATGGCATTTTTTTTCGACATAGTATAGTAAGGCGTTTTTTTTGCGCCAAAATTCATGATGGTTTTTTTTCACAGAAAACCTTTCTGGAGTGTTTTTCACGCCCTCCTTTACATTATTTCATCATATGGCACGTTTTTACAACATGTTTGAAAAATGGCATTTTTTTTCGACATAGTATAGTAAGGCGTTTTTTTGGCGCCAAAATTCATGATGTTTTTTTTTCAAAGAAAACCTTTCTGGAGTGTTTTTCACGCCCTCCTTTACATTATTTCATCATATGGCACGTTTTTACAACATGTTTGAAAAATGGCATTTTTTTTCGACATAGTATAGTAAGGCGTTTTTTTGGCGCCAAAATTCATGATGATTTTTTTTTCAAAGAAAACCTTTCTGGAGTGTTTTTCACGCCTCCTTTACATTATTTCATCATATGGCACGTTTTTACAACATGTTTGAAAAATGGCATTTTTTTTCGACATAGTATAGTAAGGCGTTTTTTTTGCGCCAAAATTCATGATGATTTTTTTTTCAAAGAAAACCTTTCTGGAGTGTTTTTCACGCCCTCCTTTACATTATTTCATCATATGGCACGTTTTTACAACATGTTTGAAAAATGGCATTTTTTTTCGACATAGTATAGTAAGGCGTTTTTTTTGCGCCAAAATTCATGATGGTTTTTTTTTCAAAGAAAACCTTTCTGGAGTGTTTTTCACGCCCTCCTTTACATTATTTCATCATATGGCACGTTTTTACAACATGTTTGAAAAATGGCATTTTTTTTCGACATAGTATAGTAAGGCGTTTTTTTTGCGCCAAAATTCATGATGGTTTTTTTTTCAAAGAAAACCTTTCTGGAGTGTTTTTCACGCCCTCCTTTACATTATTTCATCATATGGCACGTTTTTACAACATGTTTGAAAAATGGCATTTTTTTTCGACATAGTATAGTAAGGCGTTTTTTTTGCGCCAAAATTCATGATGATTTTTTTTTCAAAGAAAACCTTTCTGGAGTGTTTTTCACGCCCTCCTTTACATTATTTCATCATATGGCACGTTTTTACAACATGTTTGAAAAATGGCATTTTTTTTCGACATAGTATAGTAAGGCGTTTTTTTTGCGCCAAAATTCATGATGATTTTTTTTTCAAAGAAAACCTTTCTGGAGTGTTTTTCACGCCCTCCTTTACATTATTTCATCATATGGCACGTTTTTACAACATGTTTGAAAAATGGCATTTTTTTTCGACATAGTATAGTAAGGCGTTTTTTTTGCGCCAAAATTCATGATGTTTTTTTTTCAAAGAAAACCTTTCTGGAGTGTTTTTCACGCCCTCCTTTACATTATTTCATCATATGGCACGTTTTTACAACATGTTTGAAAAATGGCATTTTTTTTCGACATAGTATAGTAAGGCGTTTTTTTGGCGCCAAAATTCATGATGATTTTTTTTTCAAAGAAAACCTTTCTGGAGTGTTTTTCACGCCCTCCTTTACATTATTTCATCATATGGCACGTTTTTACAACATGTTTGAAAAATGGCATTTTTTTTCGACATAGTATAGTAAGGCGTTTTTTTTGCGCCAAAATTCATGATGATTTTTTTTTCACAGAAAACCTTTCTGGAGTGTTTTTCACGCCCTCCTTTACATTATTTCATCATATGGCACGTTTTTACAACATGTTTGAAAAATGGCATTTTTTTTCGACATAGTATAGTAAGGCGTTTTTTTTGGCGCCAAAATTCATGATGATTTTTTTTTCAAAGAAAACCTTTCTGGAGTGTTTTTCACGCCCTCCTTTACATTATTTCATCATATGGCACGTTTTTACAACATGTTTGAAAAATGGCATTTTTTTTCGACATAGTATAGTAAGGCGTTTTTTTTGCGCCAAAATTCATGATGATTTTTTTTTCAAAGAAAACCTTTCTGGAGTGTTTTTCACGCCTCCTTTACATTATTTCATCATATGGCACGTTTTTACAACATGTTTGAAAAATGGCATTTTTTTTCGACATAGTATAGTAAGGCGTTTTTTTTGGCGCCAAAATTCATGATGTTTTTTTTTCACAGAAAACCTTTCTGGAGTGTTTTTCACGCCCTCCTTTACATTATTTCATCATATGGCACGTTTTTACAACATGTTTGAAAAATGGCATTTTTTTTCGACATAGTATAGTAAGGCGTTTTTTTGGCGCCAAAATTCATGATGATTTTTTTTTCAAAGAAAACCTTTCTGGAGTGTTTTTCACGCCCTCCTTTACATTATTTCATCATATGGCACGTTTTTACAACATGTTTGAAAAATGGCATTTTTTTTCGACATAGTATAGTAAGGCGTTTTTTTTGGCGCCAAAATTCATGATGGTTTTTTTTTCACAGAAAACCTTTCTGGAGTGTTTTTCACGCCCTCCTTTACATTATTTCATCATATGGCACGTTTTTACAACATGTTTGAAAAATGGCATTTTTTTTCGACATAGTATAGTAAGGCGTTTTTTTTGCGCCAAAATTCATGATGATTTTTTTTTCAAAGAAAACCTTTCTGGAGTGTTTTTCACGCCCTCCTTTACATTATTTCATCATATGGCACGTTTTTACAACATGTTTGAAAAATGGCATTTTTTTTCGACATAGTATAGTAAGGCGTTTTTTTTGCGCCAAAATTCATGATGATTTTTTTTTCACAGAAAACCTTTCTGGAGTGTTTTTCACGCCCTCCTTTACATTATTTCATCATATGGCACGTTTTTACAACATGTTTGAAAAATGGCATTTTTTTTCGACATAGTATAGTAAGGCGTTTTTTTTGGCGCCAAAATTCATGATGATTTTTTTTTCACAGAAAACCTTTCTGGAGTGTTTTTCACGCCCTCCTTTACATTATTTCATCATATGGCACGTTTTTACAACATGTTTGAAAAATGGCATTTTTTTTCGACATAGTATAGTAAGGCGTTTTTTTGGCGCCAAAATTCATGATGATTTTTTTTTCAAAGAAAACCTTTCTGGAGTGTTTTTCACGCCCTCCTTTACATTATTTCATCATATGGCACGTTTTTACAACATGTTTGAAAAATGGCATTTTTTTTCGACATAGTATAGTAAGGCGTTTTTTTTGCGCCAAAATTCATGATGATTTTTTTTTCAAAGAAAACCTTTCTGGAGTGTTTTTCACGCCCTCCTTTACATTATTTCATCATATGGCACGTTTTTACAACATGTTTGAAAAATGGCATTTTTTTTCGACATAGTATAGTAAGGCGTTTTTTTTGCGCCAAAATTCATGATGATTTTTTTTTCAAAGAAAACCTTTCTGGAGTGTTTTTCACGCCTCCTTTACATTATTTCATCATATGGCACGTTTTTACAACATGTTTGAAAAATGGCATTTTTTTTCGACATAGTATAGTAAGGCGTTTTTTTGGCGCCAAAATTCATGATGATTTTTTTTTCAAAGAAAACCTTTCTGGAGTGTTTTTCACGCCCTCCTTTACATTATTTCATCATATGGCACGTTTTTACAACATGTTTGAAAAATGGCATTTTTTTTCGACATAGTATAGTAAGGCGTTTTTTTTGCGCCAAAATTCATGATGTTTTTTTTTCAAAGAAAACCTTTCTGGAGTGTTTTTCACGCCCTCCTTTACATTATTTCATCATATGGCACGTTTTTACAACATGTTTGAAAAATGGCATTTTTTTTCGACATAGTATAGTAAGGCGTTTTTTTTGCGCCAAAATTCATGATGATTTTTTTTTCAAAGAAAACCTTTCTGGAGTGTTTTTCACGCCCTCCTTTACATTATTTCATCATATGGCACGTTTTTACAACATGTTTGAAAAATGGCATTTTTTTTCGACATAGTATAGTAAGGCGTTTTTTTTGCGCCAAAATTCATGATGATTTTTTTTTCAAAGAAAACCTTTCTGGAGTGTTTTTCACGCCCTCCTTTACATTATTTCATCATATGGCACGTTTTTACAACATGTTTGAAAAATGGCATTTTTTTTCGACATAGTATAGTAAGGCGTTTTTTTTGGCGCCAAAATTCATGATGATTTTTTTTTCAAAGAAAACCTTTCTGGAGTGTTTTTCACGCCCTCCTTTACATTATTTCATCATATGGCACGTTTTTACAACATGTTTGAAAAATGGCATTTTTTTTCGACATAGTATAGTAAGGCGTTTTTTTTGCGCCAAAATTCATGATGATTTTTTTTTCAAAGAAAACCTTTCTGGAGTGTTTTTCACGCCCTCCTTTACATTATTTCATCATATGGCACGTTTTTACAACATGTTTGAAAAATGGCATTTTTTTTCGACATAGTATAGTAAGGCGTTTTTTTTGCGCCAAAATTCATGATGTTTTTTTTTCAAAGAAAACCTTTCTGGAGTGTTTTTCACGCCCTCCTTTACATTATTTCATCATATGGCACGTTTTTACAACATGTTTGAAAAATGGCATTTTTTTTCGACATAGTATAGTAAGGCGTTTTTTTTGCGCCAAAATTCATGATGATTTTTTTTTCAAAGAAAACCTTTCTGGAGTGTTTTTCACGCCCTCCTTTACATTATTTCATCATATGGCACGTTTTTACAACATGTTTGAAAAATGGCATTTTTTTTCGACATAGTATAGTAAGGCGTTTTTTTTGCGCCAAAATTCATGATGATTTTTTTTTCAAAGAAAACCTTTCTGGAGTGTTTTTCACGCCTCCTTTACATTATTTCATCATATGGCACGTTTTTACAACATGTTTGAAAAATGGCATTTTTTTTCGACATAGTATAGTAAGGCGTTTTTTTTGCGCCAAAATTCATGATGATTTTTTTTTCAAAGAAAACCTTTCTGGAGTGTTTTTCACGCCCTCCTTTACATTATTTCATCATATGGCACGTTTTTACAACATGTTTGAAAAATGGCATTTTTTTTCGACATAGTATAGTAAGGCGTTTTTTTGGCGCCAAAATTCATGATGTTTTTTTTTCACAGAAAACCTTTCTGGAGTGTTTTTCACGCCCTCCTTTACATTATTTCATCATATGGCACGTTTTTACAACATGTTTGAAAAATGGCATTTTTTTTCGACATAGTATAGTAAGGCGTTTTTTTTGGCGCCAAAATTCATGATGATTTTTTTTTCAAAGAAAACCTTTCTGGAGTGTTTTTCACGCCCTCCTTTACATTATTTCATCATATGGCACGTTTTTACAACATGTTTGAAAAATGGCATTTTTTTTCGACATAGTATAGTAAGGCGTTTTTTTGGCGCCAAAATTCATGATGATTTTTTTTTCAAAGAAAACCTTTCTGGAGTGTTTTTCACGCCCTCCTTTACATTATTTCATCATATGGCACGTTTTTACAACATGTTTGAAAAATGGCATTTTTTTTCGACATAGTATAGTAAGGCGTTTTTTTTGGCGCCAAAATTCATGATGGTTTTTTTTTCACAGAAAACCTTTCTGGAGTGTTTTTCACGCCCTCCTTTACATTATTTCATCATATGGCACGTTTTTACAACATGTTTGAAAAATGGCATTTTTTTTCGACATAGTATAGTAAGGCGTTTTTTTTGCGCCAAAATTCATGATGATTTTTTTTTCAAAGAAAACCTTTCTGGAGTGTTTTTCACGGCCTCCTTTACATTATTTCATCATATGGCACGTTTTTACAACATGTTTGAAAAATGGCATTTTTTTTCGACATAGTATAGTAAGGCGTTTTTTTTGCGCCAAAATTCATGATGGTTTTTTTTTCACAGAAAACCTTTCTGGAGTGTTTTTCACGCCCTCCTTTACATTATTTCATCATATGGCACGTTTTTACAACATGTTTGAAAAATGGCATTTTTTTTCGACATAGTATAGTAAGGCGTTTTTTTTGCGCCAAAATTCATGATGATTTTTTTTTCAAAGAAAACCTTTCTGGAGTGTTTTTCACGCCCTCCTTTACATTATTTCATCATATGGCACGTTTTTACAACATGTTTGAAAAATGGCATTTTTTTTCGACATAGTATAGTAAGGCGTTTTTTTTGCGCCAAAATTCATGATGATTTTTTTTTCACAGAAAACCTTTCTGGAGTGTTTTTCACGCCCTCCTTTACATTATTTCATCATATGGCACGTTTTTACAACATGTTTGAAAAATGGCATTTTTTTTCGACATAGTATAGTAAGGCGTTTTTTTTGGCGCCAAAATTCATGATGATTTTTTTTTCAAAGAAAACCTTTCTGGAGTGTTTTTCACGCCCTCCTTTACATTATTTCATCATATGGCACGTTTTTACAACATGTTTGAAAAATGGCATTTTTTTTCGACATAGTATAGTAAGGCGTTTTTTTTGCGCCAAAATTCATGATGGTTTTTTTTTCAAAGAAAACCTTTCTGGAGTGTTTTTCACGCCTCCTTTACATTATTTCATCATATGGCACGTTTTTACAACATGTTTGAAAAATGGCATTTTTTTTCGACATAGTATAGTAAGGCGTTTTTTTTGCGCCAAAATTCATGATGATTTTTTTTTCAAAGAAAACCTTTCTGGAGTGTTTTTCACGCCCTCCTTTACATTATTTCATCATATGGCACGTTTTTACAACATGTTTGAAAAATGGCATTTTTTTTCGACATAGTATAGTAAGGCGTTTTTTTTGCGCCAAAATTCATGATGATTTTTTTTTCAAAGAAAACCTTTCTGGAGTGTTTTTCACGCCCTCCTTTACATTATTTCATCATATGGCACGTTTTTACAACATGTTTGAAAAATGGCATTTTTTTTCGACATAGTATAGTAAGGCGTTTTTTTTGCGCCAAAATTCATGATGATTTTTTTTTCAAAGAAAACCTTTCTGGAGTGTTTTTCACGCCCTCCTTTACATTATTTCATCATATGGCACGTTTTTACAACATGTTTGAAAAATGGCATTTTTTTTCGACATAGTATAGTAAGGCGTTTTTTTTGCGCCAAAATTCATGATGATTTTTTTTTCAAAGAAAACCTTTCTGGAGTGTTTTTCACGCCCTCCTTTACATTATTTCATCATATGGCACGTTTTTACAACATGTTTGAAAAATGGCATTTTTTTTCGACATAGTATAGTAAGGCGTTTTTTTTGCGCCAAAATTCATGATGATTTTTTTTTCAAAGAAAACCTTTCTGGAGTGTTTTTCACGCCCTCCTTTACATTATTTCATCATATGGCACGTTTTTACAACATGTTTGAAAAATGGCATTTTTTTTCGACATAGTATAGTAAGGCGTTTTTTTTGCGCCAAAATTCATGATGATTTTTTTTTCAAAGAAAACCTTTCTGGAGTGTTTTTCACGCCCTCCTTTACATTATTTCATCATATGGCACGTTTTTACAACATGTTTGAAAAATGGCATTTTTTTTCGACATAGTATAGTAAGGCGTTTTTTTTGCGCCAAAATTCATGATGGTTTTTTTTTCAAAGAAAACCTTTCTGGAGTGTTTTTCACGCCCTCCTTTACATTATTTCATCATATGGCACGTTTTTACAACATGTTTGAAAAATGGCATTTTTTTTCGACATAGTATAGTAAGGCGTTTTTTTGGCGCCAAAATTCATGATGATTTTTTTTTCAAAGAAAACCTTTCTGGAGTGTTTTTCACGCCCTCCTTTACATTATTTCATCATATGGCACGTTTTTACAACATGTTTGAAAAATGGCATTTTTTTTCGACATAGTATAGTAAGGCGTTTTTTTTGGCGCCAAAATTCATGATGATTTTTTTTTCAAAGAAAACCTTTCTGGAGTGTTTTTCACGCCCTCCTTTACATTATTTCATCATATGGCACGTTTTTACAACATGTTTGAAAAATGGCATTTTTTTTCGACATAGTATAGTAAGGCGTTTTTTTTGCGCCAAAATTCATGATGATTTTTTTTTCAAAGAAAACCTTTCTGGAGTGTTTTTCACGCCCTCCTTTACATTATTTCATCATATGGCACGTTTTTACAACATGTTTGAAAAATGGCATTTTTTTTCGACATAGTATAGTAAGGCGTTTTTTTGGCGCCAAAATTCATGATGATTTTTTTTTCAAAGAAAACCTTTCTGGAGTGTTTTTCACGCCCTCCTTTACATTATTTCATCATATGGCACGTTTTTACAACATGTTTGAAAAATGGCATTTTTTTTCGACATAGTATAGTAAGGCGTTTTTTTTGCGCCAAAATTCATGATGATTTTTTTTTCAAAGAAAACCTTTCTGGAGTGTTTTTCACGCCCTCCTTTACATTATTTCATCATATGGCACGTTTTTACAACATGTTTGAAAAATGGCATTTTTTTTCGACATAGTATAGTAAGGCGTTTTTTTTGCGCCAAAATTCATGATGATTTTTTTTTCAAAGAAAACCTTTCTGGAGTGTTTTTCACGCCCTCCTTTACATTATTTCATCATATGGCACGTTTTTACAACATGTTTGAAAAATGGCATTTTTTTTCGACATAGTATAGTAAGGCGTTTTTTTTGCGCCAAAATTCATGATGATTTTTTTTTCAAAGAAAACCTTTCTGGAGTGTTTTTCACGCCCTCCTTTACATTATTTCATCATATGGCACGTTTTTACAACATGTTTGAAAAATGGCATTTTTTTTCGACATAGTATAGTAAGGCGTTTTTTTTGCGCCAAAATTCATGATGATTTTTTTTTCAAAGAAAACCTTTCTGGAGTGTTTTTCACGCCCTCCTTTACATTATTTCATCATATGGCACGTTTTTACAACATGTTTGAAAAATGGCATTTTTTTTCGACATAGTATAGTAAGGCGTTTTTTTGGCGCCAAAATTCATGATGGTTTTTTTTTCAAAGAAAACCTTTCTGGAGTGTTTTTCACGCCCTCCTTTACATTATTTCATCATATGGCACGTTTTTACAACATGTTTGAAAAATGGCATTTTTTTTCGACATAGTATAGTAAGGCGTTTTTTTTGCGCCAAAATTCATGATGATTTTTTTTTCAAAGAAAACCTTTCTGGAGTGTTTTTCACGCCCTCCTTTACATTATTTCATCATATGGCACGTTTTTACAACATGTTTGAAAAATGGCATTTTTTTTCGACATAGTATAGTAAGGCGTTTTTTTTGCGCCAAAATTCATGATGATTTTTTTTTCAAAGAAAACCTTTCTGGAGTGTTTTTCACGCCCTCCTTTACATTATTTCATCATATGGCACGTTTTTACAACATGTTTGAAAAATGGCATTTTTTTTCGACATAGTATAGTAAGGCGTTTTTTTTGCGCCAAAATTCATGATGATTTTTTTTTCAAAGAAAACCTTTCTGGAGTGTTTTTCACGCCCTCCTTTACATTATTTCATCATATGGCACGTTTTTACAACATGTTTGAAAAATGGCATTTTTTTTCGACATAGTATAGTAAGGCGTTTTTTTTGCGCCAAAATTCATGATGATTTTTTTTTCAAAGAAAACCTTTCTGGAGTGTTTTTCACGCCCTCCTTTACATTATTTCATCATATGGCACGTTTTTACAACATGTTTGAAAAATGGCATTTTTTTTTCGACATAGTATAGTAAGGCGTTTTTTTTGCGCCAAAATTCATGATGATTTTTTTTTCAAAGAAAACCTTTCTGGAGTGTTTTTCACGCCCTCCTTTACATTATTTCATCATATGGCACGTTTTTACAACATGTTTGAAAAATGGCATTTTTTTTCGACATAGTATAGTAAGGCGTTTTTTTGGCGCCAAAATTCATGATGATTTTTTTTTCAAAGAAAACCTTTCTGGAGTGTTTTTCACGCCCTCCTTTACATTATTTCATCATATGGCACGTTTTTACAACATGTTTGAAAAATGGCATTTTTTTTCGACATAGTATAGTAAGGCGTTTTTTTTGCGCCAAAATTCATGATGATTTTTTTTTCAAAGAAAACCTTTCTGGAGTGTTTTTCACGCCCTCCTTTACATTATTTCATCATATGGCACGTTTTTACAACATGTTTGAAAAATGGCATTTTTTTTCGACATAGTATAGTAAGGCGTTTTTTTTGCGCCAAAATTCATGATGATTTTTTTTTCAAAGAAAACCTTTCTGGAGTGTTTTTCACGCCCTCCTTTACATTATTTCATCATATGGCACGTTTTTACAACATGTTTGAAAAATGGCATTTTTTTTCGACATAGTATAGTAAGGCGTTTTTTTTGGCGCCAAAATTCATGATGGTTTTTTTTCACAGAAAACCTTTCTGGAGTGTTTTTCACGCCCTCCTTTACATTATTTCATCATATGGCACGTTTTTACAACATGTTTGAAAAATGGCATTTTTTTTCGACATAGTATAGTAAGGCGTTTTTTTGGCGCCAAAATTCATGATGTTTTTTTTTCAAAGAAAACCTTTCTGGAGTGTTTTTCACGCCCTCCTTTACATTATTTCATCATATGGCACGTTTTTACAACATGTTTGAAAAATGGCATTTTTTTTCGACATAGTATAGTAAGGCGTTTTTTTGCGCCAAAATTCATGATGATTTTTTTTCAAAGAAAACCTTTCTGGAGTGTTTTTCACGCCTCCTTTACATTATTTCATCATATGGCACGTTTTTACAACATGTTTGAAAAATGGCATTTTTTTTCGACATAGTATAGTAAGGCGTTTTTTTTGGCGCCAAAATTCATGATGGTTTTTTTTTCAAAGAAAACCTTTCTGGAGTGTTTTTCACGCCCTCCTTTACATTATTTCATCATATGGCACGTTTTTACAACATGTTTGAAAAATGGCATTTTTTTTCGACATAGTATAGTAAGGCGTTTTTTTTGCGCCAAAATTCATGATGATTTTTTTTTCACAGAAAACCTTTCTGGAGTGTTTTTCACGCCTCCTTTACATTATTTCATCATATGGCACGTTTTTACAACATGTTTGAAAAATGGCATTTTTTTTCGACATAGTATAGTAAGGCGTTTTTTTGGCGCCAAAATTCATGATGTTTTTTTTTCACAGAAAACCTTTCTGGAGTGTTTTTCACGCCCTCCTTTACATTATTTCATCATATGGCACGTTTTTACAACATGTTTGAAAAATGGCATTTTTTTTCGACATAGTATAGTAAGGCGTTTTTTTTGCGCCAAAATTCATGATGATTTTTTTTTCAAAGAAAACCTTTCTGGAGTGTTTTTCACGCCCTCCTTTACATTATTTCATCATATGGCACGTTTTTACAACATGTTTGAAAAATGGCATTTTTTTTCGACATAGTATAGTAAGGCGTTTTTTTGGCGCCAAAATTCATGATGTTTTTTTTTCACAGAAAACCTTTCTGGAGTGTTTTTCACGCCCTCCTTTACATTATTTCATCATATGGCACGTTTTTACAACATGTTTGAAAAATGGCATTTTTTTTCGACATAGTATAGTAAGGCGTTTTTTTTGCGCCAAAATTCATGATGATTTTTTTTTCAAAGAAAACCTTTCTGGAGTGTTTTTCACGCCCTCCTTTACATTATTTCATCATATGGCACGTTTTTACAACATGTTTGAAAAATGGCATTTTTTTTCGACATAGTATAGTAAGGCGTTTTTTTGGCGCCAAAATTCATGATGGTTTTTTTTTCAAAGAAAACCTTTCTGGAGTGTTTTTCACGCCCTCCTTTACATTATTTCATCATATGGCACGTTTTTACAACATGTTTGAAAAATGGCATTTTTTTTCGACATAGTATAGTAAGGCGTTTTTTTGGCGCCAAAATTCATGATGATTTTTTTTTCAAAGAAAACCTTTCTGGAGTGTTTTTCACGCCCTCCTTTACATTATTTCATCATATGGCACGTTTTTACAACATGTTTGAAAAATGGCATTTTTTTTCGACATAGTATAGTAAGGCGTTTTTTTTGCGCCAAAATTCATGATGGTTTTTTTTTCACAGAAAACCTTTCTGGAGTGTTTTTCACGCCCTCCTTTACATTATTTCATCATATGGCACGTTTTTACAACATGTTTGAAAAATGGCATTTTTTTTCGACATAGTATAGTAAGGCGTTTTTTTTGGCGCCAAAATTCATGATGATTTTTTTTTCAAAGAAAACCTTTCTGGAGTGTTTTTCACGCCTCCTTTACATTATTTCATCATATGGCACGTTTTTACAACATGTTTGAAAAATCGCATTTTTTTTCGACATAGTATAGTAAGGCGTTTTTTTTGGCGCCAAAATTCATGATGATTTTTTTTTCAAAGAAAACCTTTCTGGAGTGTTTTTCACGCCCTCCTTTACATTATTTCATCATATGGCACGTTTTTACAACATGTTTGAAAAATGGCATTTTTTTTCGACATAGTATAGTAAGGCGTTTTTTTTGCGCCAAAATTCATGATGGTTTTTTTTTCAAAGAAAACCTTTCTGGAGTGTTTTTCACGCCCTCCTTTACATTATTTCATCATATGGCACGTTTTTACAACATGTTTGAAAAATGGCATTTTTTTTCGACATAGTATAGTAAGGCGTTTTTTTGGCGCCAAAATTCATGATGATTTTTTTTTCAAAGAAAACCTTTCTGGAGTGTTTTTCACGCCCTCCTTTACATTATTTCATCATATGGCACGTTTTTACAACATGTTTGAAAAATGGCATTTTTTTTCGACATAGTATAGTAAGGCGTTTTTTTTGGCGCCAAAATTCATGATGGATTTTTTTTCAAAGAAAACCTTTCTGGAGTGTTTTTCACGCCCTCCTTTACATTATTTCATCATATGGCACGTTTTTACAACATGTTTGAAAAATGGCATTTTTTTTCGACATAGTATAGTAAGGCGTTTTTTTTGCGCCAAAATTCATGATGATTTTTTTTTCAAAGAAAACCTTTCTGGAGTGTTTTTCACGCCCTCCTTTACATTATTTCATCATATGGCACGTTTTTACAACATGTTTGAAAAATGGCATTTTTTTTCGACATAGTATAGTAAGGCGTTTTTTTTGCGCCAAAATTCATGATGATTTTTTTTTCAAAGAAAACCTTTCTGGAGTGTTTTTCACGCCCTCCTTTACATTATTTCATCATATGGCACGTTTTTACAACATGTTTGAAAAATGGCATTTTTTTTCGACATAGTATAGTAAGGCGTTTTTTTGGCGCCAAAATTCATGATGATTTTTTTTTCAAAGAAAACCTTTCTGGAGTGTTTTTCACGCCCTCCTTTACATTATTTCATCATATGGCACGTTTTTACAACATGTTTGAAAAATGGCATTTTTTTTCGACATAGTATAGTAAGGCGTTTTTTTGGCGCCAAAATTCATGATGTTTTTTTTTCACAGAAAACCTTTCTGGAGTGTTTTTCACGCCCTCCTTTACATTATTTCATCATATGGCACGTTTTTACAACATGTTTGAAAAATCGCATTTTTTTTCGACATAGTATAGTAAGGCGTTTTTTTGGCGCCAAAATTCATGATGATTTTTTTTTCAAAGAAAACCTTTCTGGAGTGTTTTTCACGCCCTCCTTTACATTATTTCATCATATGGCACGTTTTTACAACATGTTTGAAAAATGGCATTTTTTTTCGACATAGTATAGTAAGGCGTTTTTTTGGCGCCAAAATTCATGATGATTTTTTTTTCAAAGAAAACCTTTCTGGAGTGTTTTTCACGGCCTCCTTTACATTATTTCATCATATGGCACGTTTTTACAACATGTTTGAAAAATGGCATTTTTTTTCGACATAGTATAGTAAGGCGTTTTTTTTGGCGCCAAAATTCATGATGTTTTTTTTTCACAGAAAACCTTTCTGGAGTGTTTCTCACGCCCTCCTTTACATTATTTCATCATATGGCACGTTTTTACAACATGTTTGAAAAATGGCATTTTTTTTCGACATAGTATAGTAAGGCGTTTTTTTGGCGCCAAAATTCATGATGTTTTTTTTTCACAGAAAACCTTTCTGGAGTGTTTTTCACGCCCTCCTTTACATTATTTCATCATATGGCACGTTTTTACAACATGTTTGAAAAATGGCATTTTTTTTCGACATAGTATAGTAAGGCGTTTTTTTGCGCCAAAATTCATGATGATTTTTTTATCAAAGAAAACCTTTCTGGAGTGTTTTTCACGCCCTCCTTTACATTATTTCATCATATGGCACGTTTTTACAACATGTTTGAAAAATGGCATTTTTTTTCGACATAGTATAGTAAGGCGTTTTTTTTGGCGCCAAAATTCATGATGATTTTTTTTTCAAAGAAAACCTTTCTGGAGTGTTTTTCACGCCCTCCTTTACATTATTTCATCATATGGCACGTTTTTACAACATGTTTGAAAAATGGCATTTTTTTTCGACATAGTATAGTAAGGCGTTTTTTTGGCGCCAAAATTCATGATGGTTTTTTTTTCACAGAAAACCTTTCTGGAGTGTTTCTCACGCCCTCCTTTACATTATTTCATCATATGGCACGTTTTTACAACATGTTTGAAAAATCGCATTTTTTTTCGACATAGTATAGTAAGGCGTTTTTTTTGGCGCCAAAATTCATGATGGTTTTTTTTTCACAGAAAACCTTTCTGGAGTGTTTTTCACGCCCTCCTTTACATTATTTCATCATATGGCACGTTTTTACAACATGTTTGAAAAATGGCATTTTTTTTCGACATAGTATAGTAAGGCGTTTTTTTGGCGCCAAAATTCATGATGATTTTTTTTTCAAAGAAAACCTTTCTGGAGTGTTTTTCATGCCCTCCTTTACATTATTTCATCATATGGCACGTTTTTACAACATGTTTGAAAAATGGCATTTTTTTTCGACATAGTATAGTAAGGCGTTTTTTTTGGCGCCAAAATTCATGATGTTTTTTTTTCACAGAAAACCTTTCTGGAGTGTTTTTCACGCCCTCCTTTACATTATTTCATCATATGGCACGTTTTTACAACATGTTTGAAAAATGGCATTTTTTTTTCGACATAGTATAGTAAGGCGTTTTTTTGGCGCCAAAATTCATGATGGTTTTTTTTTCACAGAAAACCTTTCTGGAGTGTTTCTCACGCCCTCCTTTACATTATTTCATCATTTGGCACGTTTTTACAACATGTTTGAAAAATCGCATTTTTTTTCGACATAGTATAGTAAGGCGTTTTTTTGGCGCCAAAATTCATGATGATTTTTTTTTCAAAGAAAACCTTTCTGGAGTGTTTTTCAGTGCCTCCTTTACATTATTTCATCATATGGCACGTTTTTACAACATGTTTGAAAAATCGCATTTTTTTTCGACATAGTATAGTAAGGCGTTTTTTTGGCGCCAAAATTCATAATGGTTTTTTTTTCACAGAAAACCTTTCTGGAGTGTTTCTCACGCCCTCCTTTACATTATTTCATCATATGGCACGTTTTTACAACATGTTTGAAAAATGGCATTTTTTTTCGACATAGTATAGTAAGGCGTTTTTTTGGCGCCAAAATTCATGATGTTTTTTTTCAAAGAAAACCTTTCTGGAGTGTTTTTCACGCCCTCCTTTACATTATTTCATCATATGGCACGTTTTTACAACATGTTTGAAAAATGGCATTTTTTTTCGACATAGTATAGTAAGGCGTTTTTTTGGCGCCAAAATTCATGATGATTTTTTTTTCAAAGAAAACCTTTCTGGAGTGTTTTTCACGCCCTCCTTTACATTATTTCATCATATGGCACGTTTTTACAACATGTTTGAAAAATCGCATTTTTTTTCGACATAGTATAGTAAGGCGTTTTTTTGGCGCCAAAATTCATGATGATTTTTTTTTCAAAGAAAACCTTTCTGGAGTGTTTTTCACGCCCTCCTTTACATTATTTCATCATATGGCACGTTTTTACAACATGTTTGAAAAATGGCATTTTTTTTCGACATAGTATAGTAAGGCGTTTTTCATAGAACAGCCTTGAGTCCACAAAACGTTTTGTCCCGGCTGTCTGAAGTTGGTGAGGAACAACACAAAAACAGTCCACAGACTGGTTTCCAGAGGGTTAGACGAGTATTTATTTGAAAGACTAAGTTTATAACAACACAACATGTGAGGGGGTTAAACGCAAATGGGTGTTCGTAAAATCAAAATCAACAGAACTAAAAGTGAACTTCATGTTGACATTGATGGGCATTCCAACCAGAAACAAAGTAAAAGATAATCAATACGAAAAAAAACTCTTCCGGTTCTTAAAACCCCAAAACACACCGCAGTGGCACCCTAAACTAAAACTACCAATGGGTTCCCTGTTTTCCTTTCTGAACAATTCAAAGGTCCCTCTCTATCTCCCCACACATCCACCAACCACTGGAACACATCTCCAAAGACGAGTCAACGGAGGCCGGATGGACGAAGGCATGCAGCTGAGTACAATCCAGAAAACAACAGAGGAGGAGTGCAGCAGCCCAGGACCAGAACAACCAGAGTGGCATGGTATGTCTGTAAGAAAACATCATAGTAGAGCCTTTGGTATGAAAAAACACCATCATATACATCGTATATTGTACAAATAACAAGTCAAAGCAAAGAGACATACATTGTAGAATTGTAGTAATTGTGGGCTGACTGATTTACTGATTATCAGTATTTTATTTTTTACTGATTTACGGTAATAAATACATTTAAAAATGGTGCTACTTTGTCTCTGAACCTTTATCTACCTGTGGTCGCTCTGTCTTCTGGAGTGATTTGATTGGTTATACGTCACGAATAAAACTCCTTTAACTTAACATCTGTAAACAAAACAAAAACATATCAAGAAAGTTTTCTGTTAGAGTTTGTGTTCTTCTAAGTTTAACTCCAAGATTTTAAATACTTTCATTTACTGCAAATGAATATCTACTCCAAATGTCTCACTAATAATCATTATCAGCCTTAAAAACCCACAAAACACCCCTCTATACTCCACCACACTTAGTACAGTCCGGTTCCCCCTTCTATAAATCTGCTTGGAATCTTCCACTTCCTGTTTGTCAAAGTGGCTTTCTACCTGGACAGGTTTTGTTGGAGCTCATGCAACAAACATTTTGGGTAACTGCACTTTAATATGGATGGATGACACTGAATTAGAGTCTGTTTTAATGAGACTGAGTTAAGATGTGCAGCTCTGTCATTAAATAGGAAATTATTTCCCAGAATTCACAGAGAAAAGTCTGAAATGTTTGCTAGGTTAGCGTCCCACATGTTCTTTGGCTCAGCTAAAGCTAACTCTCTCCAACTTCTGGATCTCTTGAGTTGCTTGTTGTTAAAATATCTTGCTAGAGGTGCTGAAGCTCAGAAAGTCTGAGATGTTTGTTCAGAATAAGCTCATTCTCAAGTCTGATCTGAACTGTCTTCTTTTGTTTGAACTTTCCCTAAACTTAGGAGTTAATGACAGAGCAGCACATCCAGACTCAGTCTCATTTATGTAGAGATTAAACTTCAGTGTCATTCATTGATGTTAAAGTGCAGTTTTTCAAAGGTTTGTTGCACATGCTCCCGACCAAACCAGTCCAGGTGGAAGACGATGTGAAGAGAAAGCTCCAGAGGATGAATATCACACATTTAAGTTGGAAATAAATGTCCTTTAATTAGACATTGTCATGCAAAAGTTGGATTTCCCTTTAATGATGTTCAAATCTTTGTTGAATGTTTTGTTGATGTTGGTTTGTAAATGTTTTTTGACATTCGGCCCCAAAGATTAAAACCTTCTACGGCTCACAAGCTGCAACAATTCACACATTATCAACTATCTTTCTGACTAAACTAAGATAAAAAGTGAAAAACTGCCTGATTCCTGCATCATGAATGTAAATCTGTTTGGTTTTTATGACAGTAAACTGAATATATTTGGGTTTGACATTTTATGAACCAAAACAAGAAATGAATTAGTGGAGAAAACAATCAACAGATTAATGGACAAAGAAAATGTGTTTTCCAACATATGTGGCTGAATTACTCCAACATTACACGATACATACAATTTTAATTCAATTTTATTTATAGAACGCCAATTACAGGTCAAATTGTCTCGAGACGCTTTATTTTTATATTTTTTTTTTCATATTTAAAATATGACAAAGTAAGAAATTTAAACCTCTTGACTAATCCAATTTATTTGGTTTTCAAGAGACTAATGGACAATTAAAATAAGTTTCTCCACTAAAACTAATAAACATGAGGTCAAATAGAAGGAAGAGTTTTAAATACTGCATTCCCACGACGACAAGAATAAAGTTTGTCAACAAAAACTAAATCTGCTGGTGGATTCCATTAAAGTCCTAATAAATGATAATAAAGTGTGATACTAAAGGATTGTGGTGCTAAAAATGTCAAAGTAAAGATATCAAGTTGAACATCTGGATGGAGGTTGATAAAAGTTGACCTCCCTTCATTTCTCTGGACGGACTCCATGGATTTTCTGGATGGTGGTGAAAGACCTGCTCTTCTAGTCGTCTTCCTTCTAGTCGCTGTAAAAAGTCAGTCCATCCTGGCCGACTTCAACACCTCTTCATGACAACTTGTTCTGCCTCCGACCTGGTGGAAACTCCAGAAACTCGGGAAAACCTGTGGAGACTCGAAGAACTCGTGGAGACTCGAGGAACTCGTGGCGACTCGAAAAACTCGTCGGGCGGGGGAAGGTGTGGTGGGGGAGTCTGGGTGGAGTCAGGGCGGAGAGTAGGCGGGGAGGTGGGTGGTGGCCTCCCGCCCCTCTACTCCACCCACCTCCCCGCCTACTCTCCGCCCTGACTCCACCCAGACTCCGCCCTGGCTCCGCCCATGTGGTGACATCACCAACTACGATGTCAAAGGGAGGACGAATTTATTTCTTTTTATATGATCTGTAGCTCAGTGAGTTAAGGATTTGCCTGTGGAGCTGCAGGTCCGGGTTCAAGACCAGACACTTCTTAAATTTTCTCAAAATTCTGACAAAGACAAAGAAAGAAAACTGCCGCTGGCCGGTCTTGAACCGGCGACCTTCCAATCTGTAGTCTATCCTCTTATCCTCCTGAGCTACTCGCTCAGATACTAATTTTAGTTTTTTTTGCGCATTTATCATCTATTTTTTGTCGTTTTAGAGTTTTTTTTTTTTACTTTCTCTTTTCTCGCCCGTTTTTCTCAGGAGGTGGGACTTCAGCCTGTGCTGGAGGGTGGAACCCTCAGTTCCAAGACTTTCCAAAGCCCCCACACCTCCCGAGTCCTCAGGACCTGAGCTTTCACACAGTCTGAGGGCTGAAATTTTCTAAGTCCCACAGTAGTTCTCTGTTAGATTGAACCTTCAGACAGTCCAAGGACTGATATCTTCTAAGTTCCTGAGTAGTTCTCTGTTAGATTGAACCTTCAGACAGTCCAAGGACTGATATCTTCTAAGTTCCTGAGTACTTCTCTGTTAGTTTGAACCTTCAGACAGTCTGAGGACTGATATCTTCTAAGTTCTTGAGTAGTTCTCTGTTAGTTTGAACCTTCAGACAGTCTGAGGACTGAAATTTTAAAAGTTTCTCAGTACTTCTCTGTTAGTTTGAACTTTCTGCTTAACAGAAGCCTTAAAACTTGTGACCATGAGTCTTGATTTCACATTTAGATCATCCATCTGAGTTCTTCTCAGACCTTCACCTGTGGATTTTTTAGAAATCCTCAACAAACTTTGATTCTCTTCACTGAACAGTAAAGTTTGTGGAGATCAGAAGGTAACATTAGTTTGATCAATGCCTTCAACTAGTTGTAGACTTTATCTGGAAAGCAGTTTTCTGAAATGAGTTCTTAGTAAATCTGTCCACAATCAAACCAAGAACATAGAAAGAGGAAATGTTTGAAGAAACAACTTGATGTTTTCATTTCAGACTAGAAAACACTTTCAGACCTTTATCTGTTTTTGCTCTTTTTCATTGTTTTATTGTCTCTTCTGTTTAATTTGATCTTCTAAAGTTTAACTGGAGTCTTTTCAAATGTTTGGTCTTTACTTTGATTCTTCTTAAATGTTTAGTTTTGCTCTTTTCTCACCTTTTATTCTTTTCTAATGTCTGATTCAATTTTGAAATGTTTTGTCTTTTTAATGTTTAATTGTTTAATTGTTTTTTCAAATGTTTTATTGGCTTGTTTGAAAATTTTCCTTTTCTTTCCCAATATTTAATTTTTTGATTAAATCTTTAAGGTTTTTCTTTTTTAATGTTTTACCACCTTTTAATATTTAATTTTCTTTTTAAATGCTTCATTGTATTTTCTGTTTAATTCCTATTTAAAGTTTTATTGTCTTGAAGAATTAATTTTCTAATTAAACACTTAATTTGTTAATTAAATGTCCTTTTAAAGGTTTAATCTAATTAAATGTTTTTTGAAATGTTTAATATTCTTAATTTTAATTGTATTCTTTAAATGTTTAATTATCTCAAATATTTCATCTTTAATGTTAAATATTTTTTAGAAACATTTTGTTTAATTTCATAATGACATGTTTTGTATCTTCTGTTAATTATCTAAATATTTTGGCTCTTTTATAATTTAATTGTATTTAATGTTTAATTTTCTGTTTAAAAGTTGTCTGGTATTAAATGCTTTTTTCCTTTGATTTAATTCCTTTTTGTAGTTTATTTCTTTAATCTTTTTTTCTATCAAGATTTTAACCCCAACCTTAAATGAAACAAACCCTTAAATCACAATGAAAATACTTCTGTTGTCACAATCATGAGTTAGTCAATTATTCACTTTATCAATTCAGCTTTATTTGTTTAGCACCTTTCATATAGATGACAAAACTAAACAAACAAAAGAAGAAACTGCTAAAACTATGATTAAAATTAAAAAACATAAAAAAAAACTTAACATGGTAATAAAATATGTTGTGTCCAGGGGATGGAGGGAGTTTATTGAAGTCTTCTTGGGCTCACATGGGAAATCATTTAAAATATAAACTTGATATTCAGTCTAAGGAAACTGCAGAGCGACAGAAGAACCAACAATATCTCCTGTTTTCTCCTTTAATGAGTCGACTCTTCTTGTGCTTTCAGACCAAAGAACTACAGACTCTTCACAACCTGCTCAAACTCTTGGTACAGGACCTCACCACACAGGTCAAGAAGGTTTCCATCTCATTTCTACTCTGAAGCTCACCTTCTCCTGCTCAAACTGCTGACAAATGTTTCTGCTACTCTAAAGTCTGCTCTCCAGAACTTCCTAAAAACTCTCAAAGTCTCTTCTGCTGCAGGTTGCTTTGTAGAACTGTTCCAGAAAACCTCACTAAACCACATGGAAGAGCCTCAAGATAGTCGTCCAAATGAAACCGTACAAAAACCAAACTAGTACAACCCAAACACTAAAGTCTCCTGCAGCCTACCAGAGAACCTCTGAGAACAGAGAATCAGGACAGGAACTCTTACCTTCTGGACAACCAACGCTGGTTCACCAACAAGAATACAGAATGTGTCTGACCAAAAACCTCTGAAGACTCACTACAGCCAAGACAAAGACACAACTCAGCTGTACCAAATCCACTAATCACTGCACACATCAGCACCATGTGCCAACTGTGGCTGAAGAACCACCTTTACCAAGACAACTATCCAGTACAAAGCCCTAAAACACAACAAGAAACACATTAAAGACGATTTTACTGCTGGAAGCTACAAGCCAACGCCTAAAAAACAAACTAAAGCAACGGAGCAGAACCCGGTTCAGTGGTGAAGACAAGCAGAGGAAATGTTTGTCTGCAGCCACATAAAGCAGGAAGACACTGAGCTGCTCAGGTGTTCCTGATAACACCAAGCAGCCACCTGGACAGCCAATAGGAACACAGCTTCCTGGAAGTCCAGAGGGCTGGCTTAGTCAAGGAAATTTAGTTTAAAGTTGAAGCAGAAAGTTAACAAAGAAAGTTGAAAACCACCTTCTGATCCCTGAAATCTCTGAGTTTTCACACAAAGAACACCTGAACATGTCAAACTGGTTCCATAGTAGAACCATCATTGTAAAAACGTCATAGTATGGTGTGTTGCTCCAAAAACATTAGGACCCGGCTGTCTAGGGTCGCAGAGGAGCAACACAAAAACAGGACAAACGCTGGATTCCAGGGGGTTAGGAGGCTATTTATTTGAAAGAGGAGGTTTACAACAACACAACATGTGAGCAGAAAAATCACAAAGTCTGTCTTTAGTTCAGCTGAAAATATTAGTTTTTGTCTTTTTTATTGACCAAACTTTTCAGGAAGTAGATGAAGAATAATTAAAGCTCTCATGTAGAAGTCCAACTTATTTTGTATCCTTGTGGAGAGTTTAATCTTAGAGTTTGTAAAGCTGTTGAGTTTTTAGAGTCACATGGATTGTTTTGACATTTAATAACTGAGTCCTGAAATAAAATTACAGTTGTGGATTTCTGTCATTTAGTCTGGACTAAACAAATAACAGCAGCATAAATCTCAAAGATCATTATGAGGAGTGTGGATTGAGATTTCTCACTTGATAATGATCAAAACATGAAATTTAGGTTGATTTAAAGGAATATTCCACCTTAAATCTTTGAATGTTGACCTAAAAGGTTGGTTTCAGGAAGTATTCCACCTACAAGGTCCTCAAACATCCACCTTAAAGGAACATTCCACCAAAAATCCTTGGACATGCACCTAAAATGTTGCTTTAACAGAGTATTCCATCCAAAATCCTCAAAGAGACCTGAGGGGCTGGTTAAAAGGAATATTCCACCTAAAACCTCAAATATAGACCCCCAAAGGGTGGTTTAGAAAAAATCCTTCAATGTGGACCAATAAAGTTAGTATGGAGGAAAATTCCACCTGAAATGTAGACCTGAGAAGTTGGTTTGGAAGAATATACCATCCTAAACATCCTTAAATGTCGACTAAAAGACGGTTTGGAAGAAAATTGCACCTAAAATCCTTCAATGTAGACCTAAAAGGTGAGTTTAATGGTATATTGGAGTTCTTCCTGTCAGGCTCGTGGTAGAACGGCTCTGAACAATCTTGTACTTTTCTTATCTGGAACAATCTAACAGCCTAAACTGTTAACAGCAGCGTAAAGAAGCAAACACACAGGCATAGATTAGGACTCAAACTAGATTTATTTTAGAAAACAAATCAACTTAGAGGCATTTGTTCACATGTGGCTGAATAGGAGGCCGTCCAATCAGATTGGAGGTCTTCACTCTGTAGGTTGGTTGTTGGGTGAGACTCTTGGACCTCCATCAGCTGACGTGGATGTTTGATGGTCTTCCTCTCTAGTGCCAGATGATTCATCCATGAATTCAGCAGCTACAGACTGAAATGAAGCTCATGCTGCCGTTATTGAATTCCTGTTCCAGATCAAATGTTCAGAGCTCATCTTGAATGCAGCCGTCTGCTGTCTGATAGTTTTTCTCATTGTAGTCTTCAATAAAGTCTTTTTCCTCATGTCAGGATGTGGTGAGACTCTTTCTCAGTCTCTGCAGACGTCCCTCATTGTGCATCTCCAGAGAAGAAACAGAAAAACTGCTCACTGCTTCAGCATCAAACGCTCTCCAGCATTGAGAGTGTTTTAGGAATTCATTCATTGTGTTGTGAACTTTGAAGGAGCAGAAACTTTACAGCTGCCAAAGATATGAGCTCCAATTCTGGATGTTTTAGGAAATGAAGTTCATCAAATGAACACTTGATTTTTGCTGATAACTCATTAAATTACTGAAGAAATCTAACATAAAAACCTGTAAACTCTCAGGCAGCTTTTGTTAAAGTTTGTCTATAATTCTATCATCATGTTCTGGAACCAGGACTCTGCAGAAGTTCCTTCAATCAGATACTTGTGTGTTTCTATTTAAGGCCTCAGGTTTGAACAGACAGCAGAGGATTAGAAAGGAGTGATTTTAATATTTAAATCAGTCCAGTAAATGTTTGGGGTGAAAATGATTAAAATTTTGATTTAGATAGATTTGTGTCAAATAATATTGTAGAGTCTCACTTAAATATATCCAAATGAGTTCAGTGTATTTACATTTTATAGAATATTTGATTTCTTAATCTTAATACTGTAGAGTCTGACCCTAAATATTATAATAATGTAAATGTAAATAATAAATAATATTGCAGTGCAGAGTCATAAACTTTAATCAGCTAAACTTACATAATAAATGTCACTGTACAATCTTAACCTGAACATTCATATTATTGAGGTAAATTTACATAAATCATGACATTCTAGTCTTAACTGGAATATGTCTAACATGAATCTTTTTGTATTGTGCTGATAAACAACAATAACCTGACTTTCAGATAATATTTATCGTCTGTGATTGTGAGACTAAATTCCTCCACATTCTGGAACTTTACCTGCATCCGCTGTAGGAATAAATAAAACTAGAATCTGTTCATTTCCACATTTATGCACATTTATTTATTCTTAATATCTCAGACTGAATGGTAGCTGGCAGTAAAAACAAACTCATCTGCTGGACTGAATTTCCCACAATGGAAACATGGACAGAATTTAACACTCATGTATCCATGGCAACGCTAAAGTTTCTGCTTCTTATAAAGTATATCGTCCAAAATGTCGGAAAAACGTCATAGTTTAGTATGTCGTCCGAAATTTGAAAAAAATATCATAGTTTAGTACGTCGTCCGAAATACCACCAAAAAGTATGACGTTTTTTGGACAACATACTATACTGTGACATTTTTGAGCAAATAGTTGAGCCCCAGTTGGCCGTCATCTAATCCGTAAAAATAAAACCTTACATTTACTAAAGTTACTCTACAATAAATGAGTTAATTCCATGTGTGAATGACAGGACTGTACACCACACGCTGACGTGTAATTTCTTAAAAGTATTTATTGAAATTTTACAATCCTGTTATAACCCCGTTTTATGACATCTCCCATGCAGAACTGTGATGAGAAAAAATTGTTAATACGTCTTGAAATTCACATTTTAGCAATTTCTCAACTGACCTTCCCTTTCTGAAAACCTCGAAAGCCCAAAAAATAGAATCTATAAAAGGCAAATTTCTCAGAACTTTGCTGCATTTTTCATTTTTTTCACATCCTCGTTTCCCTTCGTCGGATTCAGTTTGAACGCCCCATCCATCTTCAGGGTCGCACATGAACAACCACGAGATGCCTCCTGCTCCGCCGCCCGCTCAGACCCACCGCCGGAGCTTCAGGGTTTCTAGTTTCAACTCTACATGTAAACAGTTTGGTCAGTGCACATTCACTGTATAGGGTTTCACTTAAATATCAGGCGGAGGGTTTGAGCAGGCGGTGCTCAGGATGAAGTAACAGAAGAAAAGCTGAACTAAAGGTGGGACTGAAGCACATGATTTAATGCTACCTGTGTGTTTAGAGGTGTACATTCACGATGCTCAGCGTGGCCTTCCTGCTGCCAGAGTCAAACATCATTCATGTCTAATGGTTTTCATTTTCTCTTAAAGGTTTATTTTACAAGTTTATTAATTTGTCACAAACATGAAGGCGCCATAATAATGTATTTTCTTTGACAGGTGAACTCAAAAACATTTTATTTGTGAAGAGAGGGAGTCAGAGACCAGTTCAATTGCATAGCAATTTAATCCTTGTCCAATAAGGACTCTTTCCCCGTCATAGGGAGAGGCCCTGTGGTCACTCTCAATCAGCGTTTTAATCGACCAAGACAATATCAATAAAACTATTGATAACTGCTCACTATATCTCTAATAGTGACCGTGTTCAAACAGGCATCGTAGGGTCTTAAAAGAAGCCGCTCCTACGCACCAAGACTAAATGTCCGTCCCCGTTCTAGACCACCAGATTACAGTAAATACAGGAGGGGCAGGTTGTTTGTGTGGAAGGCTTCCAGGCTCGTGTCGGGTTGGTGGTACAGAGAATCATGTCGAAACGGAAAAAGAAAACAAAACATGAGAAACATGCATGGGGTAGGCTTTCCTAATGCCACATACTGAGTGTGCACACAGACAGGCACGAACGCAGATCTCTGGCGGGAAGCCTCCCGGCTGGTGCAGCGCCGAGCGTTTGACCGAACCCACGGGGCGATTTTTCAACGTCAAAAGCAAAGCGCGACACGAGCGGCGAGGGCTTCGCGTCGAGATGCAGCCTATACAGACACCGGTCTCCGCTTCAGGAGAGGGTTTCTACTACACATCACAATCTCTATCCACAGTTTGGAGTTCAGTCTCGGAATGTCAACAGCAGCACGTTTTGTCTCTCCGTCCTTTGCGTCCCTGCGTCCGTCCGTCACTGCAGGTCTCGGTCTTCCAGGTACCGGTACTCAAAGGTGAAGCCCTCCTTCTTCCTCTGGCCCCATTTCTCGTAGTCGAAATAGATGTAAGTGCCCTGGAGGTCCAGAAGAGGAGGTGATGAAGAGAAACCAAAGATGGAATTCATTTCCAACTGAAACTTCTGCAGACTTCAGAAGACGCCAGTCAGAAACTACTGAATCAACTGGACCTGCAACCATCCATCAGCTGTTAATTGATTTAATGATTCAGAACGAATCTGTCTGGATCATTGTTTAACTAAAACTACCTCAACATACTACACTTTTTTAATGACATGTTTTTTTATCGACAGGCTATACTATGACATTTTTGTTCCACGTGACTTTTTGAGCGACATACGATATTATGTCGTTTTGTTCAACATGACGTTCGTTTTATTGACATGTTTTTAAACGACATACTATACTATGTCGTTTTTTTATCAGGTGACTATACTATGACATTTTTGTTCCACGTGTTTTTTATTGACATACTATGTTGTTTTTTATCGACAGACTATATGATGACGTTTTTGTTCAACATGACTTTATTATTGACATATGTCGTTTTTTATCGACAATCTATACTGACTTTTTTTCTTTACATGACTTTTTGAGCGACATACTATACTATGTCCTTTTTTATCGACATGACGTTTGTTTTATTGACATGTCGTTTTTAAACAACATACTATACTAGCTGGATTTACTTTTTTTCTAAAGTAAATCCAGCTACATCGTTTGTCATGAAGCCCTGAGTCTCAGTGAGGTGAAGCTCTACCTGTTCAAACTCGTCAGTGATGGTCTTGGGCTCCTCGTGCCTCTGAAACCACATCATGTACTTGGTGTGGAACCTCCACGACTGCTTCTTCAGAGCCTTGGCAGACAGATACTGAGCCTTGGTACCCTGGAGAGAGTTCAGAGACGCCGTTAAGATCTCATCCATGCTGGACAACAGACACACTCGTATGTGTTACGTTAACAGCAGTCCGGGTTGGATTCTGAGCATTAAACGCTTCATTTCTGCACCAGTCGGAGCCTTTTCTGCATGCATGGGTTTCCAAATAAAGGCCCCGTCATGTTTAGTTTTTATTTTGTGTCTAGCTTTTGTCGTTTTGTTTTCATTCACACATCCTCCTCATGCTTACCTCCAGATAGTAGAAGATGAAGAAGAGAGTTTCTGTGGACAGTCTCTGGTAGAACTCGATGGAGTCCGAGTGGTGTGGTGGTATCTGATGGTGGAAGGGTAAAGTCGGACACGGATTCCTCATCAGGTATTGCCTTCAGGACAGAAAGACAGACAGTTAGAAAAACAGCGTCTCCAACCAGCCCAGTTCCTCTGTGGTTCTTCTGAAAATAGGTCACACGGTTCTACAGTTTCCTTTCACAATAAAAGCTGTTTAACTCCAGCAGGTGTGTTTATTTGTTGAGGACTATTTTCTAGCTTCTGTCTTGTTGCTGTGTGGCGACTGTACTAACCACTGATCCACTGTGCAGCCCCCGTTTTGTGACCAATTTTTATATTTTTTTTGTTTCATTTTAGCCATTTTGCATCTCATTTTTGTCATTTTGTGTCCTGTTCTGGGTATTTTGTGTTTCATTTTTCTTGTTTTGTGTCCCGTTTTCTGTCGTTTCTTTCTTTGTGGTTGCATTGTGACATGTTTTTTCTAAATTTGTGTCTCACTTGTCACGTCTTATTACTATTATTTTGTGTCTCGTTTTTGTAGTTTTCTCTCGTTTTTGTTTTGCCTCATTTTTGTTGTTTTGTCTCTCGTTTTTGTCACTGTGTCTTGTTTTTGTCCTTTTCTGGCGTGTTTTTGTCTCGTTTTTGTCGCTTTGTCTCGTTTTTGTCGTTTTGTGTCTCATCTTTGTCATTTTGTGTCTCTTTTGTGTCTCGGTTTTGTCGTTTTGTGTCTCGGTTTTGTCGTTTTGTATCATATACTAAGGACTGTGTAGTGGAAGCTACAGACGGATCAGTTCATTGGTGGTTTTTGTCTCTTTATTGGACGATAGAAAAGACTTGGATGTCATCAGAATCAGATTTTTATGTTTTCCAGGACACACACTGAACAAATGCAAACCCAGGCAGCAGCGCATGTTTCCTCACCTGATCCTCTCGGAGTCGGAGGGGTGAGGCATGTGGGTCCAGGCCGACTCCTGCATGGCCTGCTGGTACAGCTGGTCTTTGGGCAGCGGGGTCGGGCCCAGAGGACAGACTCCCAGCGATGGGGGGATGCTGACCTCCGACACGGACGGCTGAGGGGCGGCGGGAGTGCCGGGCGCCGCCGAGGAACTGGAGAAGATGTCTGCAGGACAAAGACCCATAACGGACGGTTACACAACACGACACAGCTTCCAGCGAAAGCACACACTGAGAGAGAGAATTCTTTGTTTCCTCTATAGACAATGTAGCAATGACAGGGGGACAAAAAGACACAAAATGACTGCAAAGAATGCAACAAGACTGCAGGGACTCAAAACAACAACAAAGAGACACAAAATGACCACAGAGACACAAAACAAAAGAGATACAAAACAACCACAAACGAACACAAAACAACCACAAAGAGACACAAAACAGATACAACATACTTTAATTGTCCCACTTGGGGACATTTATCTTGGACTCAAAAGCTGTGCCATCAACGCCATCTCAACAACTACAAAACGGTATTACACATATCCCAAACATTACACATGACACAAACATACACCACAGTAAAAACACTATAAAAATGATCGCACAATCTTCGGCCTCAGCAGCACAGTTCAGGAGTTTGATGGAGGTTGGAACGGTTGAGTGTGCAGGTGAGGACTCTATCGTCTGCCTGAGGGTAGCAGCTCTTATTCTGAGTAAAGGATGTGTGACGGCTCAGTCTATCCTCTGGACTGCTCTGAGGACAGCTCCTTCACAAATGGACTGCAGGGATTGGTGGTCATTTTTCCCACCACCTTCAGGGCCGTGTGCATCAAACCAGCCAGTCTGGTTTTCAGCTTTACAGTGAGGTTGCCATACCAGGCTGACATCCCATAACGGACCAAGCTCTCCAGTACCGCCTGGTAAAATAGGAACATGATGCTTTTGTCCACACCATAGTCTCAGCCTGCACAGGAAGTACAGTCTCTGCTGTAACCAGGAACACATGCTTTCCACATGGATGTTCCAGCTAAAGGAGATGTCGAAGTGAACTCCCAGATATTTCTATGAGCTGCTCAATGGGTGAGACATGCATAAATAAATAAATAAATAAAACTCTTGCATTCCAGCTGCTTGACAGTGAAGCGTGTGATGCTGTTGATGACATCATCAGTAGCTCTGCCCTGCCTGGAGGCAAACTGGTCTGGATCAAGTGCCACATTAACCTCTGCTTTAAGTACAGACAACATGTGTTTCCCCAAAACTTTTCATTGCAATCGAAGGCAGGGCCACAGGTCTGAAGTCATTGTTTTCAGCAGGACTCTGGTTCTTAGCTGCAGGAACTACTGTGGATGTTTTCCAGAGGGCAGGAACAGTGTGTGAATCCACAGACTGCTGGAAGATGGAGCACCAGCCTGGACTGAGCTCTTCTGCACGTCTTTAAGAGCAGTGCAGGAATGCCATCAGAGCCAGTGGAGTTTTTAGTGCACAACAACCACAAAGAGACACAAAACAACCGCAAAGAGCTGCAAAACTAGCACGAAGAGACACTAAACAACCACAAAACAACCATAAAGACACACAAAACGACCACAAAGAGACACAATTTGCATTTGCCGGGTTGATGTTTTATCGATATTTTTATCCTCCTAGAACATTTTTCTACCAAAACTCTTCCCATGTGGAAACCTCCCTGACACTAAAACTGGTTCTGGTCTACATGTGACGTGTGAAGTGGTGTAAAACCAGCAGAAGGTCTGACCTCTGTCCGTTAGATGCAGGTTGGGAATCTCTCCGTCCAGACCTGATCCCAGAGCTGCTCTTTCTGCCATCGCCTTCAGAGAACTGAGAGGCTCCGGAGCCTGAAGGGTTAACGAGAACACAGAGAGGTTAACGAGGTCAAAGTGGGGACAGCGAGAGAACCCTGGACTGAACGGGAAACGAAAAGCCAAGTACAAAAAAACTGGATGGAGGAAGCTGCTCAGCATCCTTCATGTGCTACACAGCTGCTCAACACTTTTCTAATCGTCAACTTCAACACAATGCAGCATTAGAACACACAAAACAAGTTTTGAGACATTTTGGACATTTTTTAATTCATTTTGGACATTTTTTAGCTCCTGTCAGACAAATTTTGAATCATTTTGGACAATTTTAACTCATAACTCATTAACTTTTAACTCATTTTGGAAGTTTTTTTTAGTCATTTTGGACAATTTTTGGCCCATATGATAAATTTTGACTCATTTTGGACGATTTTTTTAACGTATTTTACACAATTTTTTGCTGATATCAGACAATTTTTGAGTCATTTTAGACAATTTTTGAGTCATTTGAACATGAATCTAGCAAACATTTTAAAGATCTGTGAGGAGGAGAAGCCTTCGTTCAGTGAGTTCAGGAACTACTTTATACGGTAAAAAAATGTTTTTACACATAATCTGGATTGTCCAAACAAAGGAAGGATTTATTTCTAGATGCAGATGTTGCAGCTGAATTTAGCAAACACACACCACTGTTCCAAAGTCTGGAGTCATCCAGATAATTCCATGTTTTCCATGAAAACTCCCACTTTTCTCCATGTGCTAACATAACTGCAGGGTTTTCTGATCATCAATTAGCCTTTCAACACCATTAACTAACACAATGTAGCATTAGAACACAGGAGTGATGGTTGCTATGGAGATATTCCATTAAAAATCAGCCGTTTCCAGCTACAATAGTCATTTACCACATTAACTATGTAGGAATGCCCAAAAACTGTGACAAAGGAGTCAAAAGTTGTTTAAATTGATTCAAAATGGAAATAAATGCCTTGAATCGTGTCCAAAATAAGCTAAATACTGTCTAAACTGCTTTGGAGCAGATCCAAAAGTATTTTTTGGTGCCTGTAAATGAGGACAGCGGGAGGGTTAATGGGATGCTGCAGAGGCCTGTGGGCAGCCAGAGATACTTTAATAATTTTATTTACAGCGTATCAGCAGCGACCTAACAAAGAGAAGGAACTGGAAAACGGTGCGTTCCAGCAGTCAGGACTTAAAGTGGACTGGAATTAAAACCAGCCAGAGTTCAGCTACAGAGTGCTGATTTCTGTGATACCTGCAGCACAGATCCAGTCCAGGTAGTAAATGGTAGAACTGCTTGCCACGGCCCAACGTGGAAAGAATTTAATTGGAAAGTAAAGATGAGATACTTTAAAACACCCTCCTTGATCTCAAGCTTTGATAGAAGAAAGTGGAGACCACACTCACATATGTTGGGACTGTCCGAAACTGGAACTATTCTGGGTAGAGGTGGGCGGATCGATCCAAATATCAATAATATCGAAACCCGCATTGGTATTGATACGGAATGATGCCAGTGCAACAATATCGATACTTTAGTTTCAGTTTCTGTCCTGCATGTCCGAACTGATGCGGCTTCTACAAACTGGCGACCTGATTGGCTGTCAGAGGTCCTCCATCTGAGGAGCAGCAGCTAATCCTCCTCTTGTGATTGGATGTTGTCTCGTCACGTGAATCAGTGGCGCCAGGAAAACAATCAAGCAGGCTCAGCTACATCATAGATCACAGTGGAGGAAAGTACAACTTTAATTTATTCTGTGGTTCTGTCAGTCTGTTCCTGTCTGATGTGTAGAATGAGTCGTTTATCTGCTGGACGTTCCTCAACCAACACTGAGGAAAGAGGAGGCAGAGAAGAAGTCTGACTGAGATCCAGCTGATGATCAGACTGCAGGCAGGAAGATCCTGAACCAGAGACCATTATAAAGACTAGTGCTGTAGCACGGCTACAAAATTCAATAATCATTCATCACAATCATGATTTTTAGCTTCTAGCCACTATAAGATTTGAATTGACTGCGGCCTTTAAAGTTGAAAAATGCTCTGTGCTGTTAAAAGATGCAGCCTCTCACTGCGCTGTTTTCTCCACTCATAGAAAACAACACGTGGATAAAATCAGTCGCTTTCATCTTGGACTAGTCTGAAATGAGGACACTTTATCTCACTCCTTTCACAGTAAAGTCTGCTCTCACACCTGTCTGATCACCAGCCACTGAGCAGCATCTACTGCAGTCTGAGCTGTGAGGCGTTCAGGGAACACGTCTGTCGATAAGCAAATGTTCAGCTAGTGAGGTGTTTCACCTGTAACCAGGTGGGCGTGAAGAACTGACAATAAACAGGAGGGAATTAAAAGATCATATTTAACATTACAAAAATAGATGTGCAAAAAAATTAGCTTAAATCTCTACTACTGCAAAAGTTAGTCTGGAGTATCGGTATCGATATCGGCGATACTGGCCCTGTATTTACTTGCTATCGGATCGATACCAAATTTTGCAGTATCGCACATCACTAATTCTGGGATTCAGGCAGAAATCAGATTCATTTTAATTGTTGATTTGCCACTTGAGCCATTGTTCTATATAATAGGTTCTATTCCAGAGGAAGCAATGGCACAAAACTCCACCTTAAAGAACATTCACAAAAAAAAAATAAATCGACCAAATTCCTGCGAAATTCGCTGGAATTTGGCTGATTTTTTTGTGAATGTCCTGAAAGAAACATTTTTTTTAACATTTCTTTTTTCCCACCAAAAAATGCTCCAAAATTTCCCAAAAAATGTTGAAAATGTGGAAGTTTTCACTGTGAAAATATTTTTTTCCCCACATTTTTAAACTTTAAAACGGGTCAATTTGACCCACAGTACGACACGAGGGTTAAAGTTTCCCTTAAAAGTTTTATTTTAAAAGAATCCCCCAATTTTGGGAGGAAAATTCTTGTAAATATTTTCAAAAAATGAGTAAAAATCTTCCAAAAAATCCTAAAAATATCTAAAGTGATTCCATATATATCAGAAAAACTTGTAATATTTTCTTTATGAACATTCACATAAAAATCAACCAAAATCCAGCAAATTTAACATTTCTTTTTTTTCCACCAAAAAATGTTCAAAGATTTCCCAAAAATGTTGGAAATGTGGACATCAGAAGTTTCACTGGGAAAACATTTTTTCTCCCCCATTTTCAAACTTTAAAACGGATCAGTTTTGACCCGCAGGACGACACGAGGGTTAAATATCATCCCTCCTGAGCGTGTAGTCACTCCCATACGGACATCTCGAATGATGGCAGTGTTTTTGGGACATCCTGTATGTATAAAACCATGTAGTTTAAATAAAAAAATGGTTAAAAATAAAAGAATAATTTGCCATAGAGTTTAGTTAGCTGCTACTGTTCAGGAATCAATAACTGAGCAGACAGTTTGATATTCACACCTCCAGGTTCTTATAGATTGCTGCTGCTACACCTGTAACCTGACCTTCCTGACCTCGGCTCCGCCCCCCGGCTCACCTTGAGGCCCTCGGAGGCCTGAGTGTAGGAGTGGGGCCCGTTGAGGAGACTCCCTCCGCCCGGTGTGCTGTCTGAGAAGGACGGGGACGGAGAGCTGGGAGGCAGCGTGATGGAGCTGATTAAACTGGGACCGTTGTCCATCCTGCAGCAGGTAGGAGGACAGAGAGGACGTGAGGAAGGACCAGGAGCAGAGGACAGACGTGGGAGGACGGGACACTTACGGCTGACTGGTGGAGGAGCTGAGGGACGAGGGCTGGCTGCTCTGAGACTGGCTCGGTGTGCTGAGAGCTGATTCTGTGGAGCTCTCTGCCACGACGGCACTGTAACCTGGGGACAGGTGAGGCAGGAAACAGGAGGGAATGACCGGTTAGCAGCCTGGAAAATCATTCAGCATCACTCCTTATTGTCATTTCTATTAACTGACTATCAATCAAAGTGCTCCCCTTTAGCTCAACTAAATGAAATATGAATATTATTGTTGTGTTTTTCTGAGTGGAAAGCAGCATTTCTCTGTGTTTTGGGTGGATTAGGATGCCTGGCTAATGCTAAGCTAAGCTAAGCTAAGCTAGCTGGCTGTTTACTGTGCAGACGTCTAACTTTTACCAAGAAAGTTGAAGTTCTTTCACCTAAAATTCTGAAAAATTCCTATATACCAGGTATAGATGGACAAATGTAAATAAAAATGTCCAAAAAAATGAAATATGAATATCATTGTTGTTTTTTTGGAAAGTTTATAATTTAAAAAAATGGGCATTCACTGTTTTTTAATGATGTCTGTAGAGTAAAAAAAAGAAGCACATTTTCTGTTATTTAATGGTAAATCTACAGCTTAAAAACTCCTGCAATTAAAAAATAAACACTTTTTATTAAAAACAAACATGTAAAGTACTTTGAATGCTCTTGATTTGTTTTGGAAGCTGCTCTATAAATTGAATGTGATTAGTTCTGTCTGACCGGTTATCTGCGACCACATGCTGTTATTATATAGTATTTAACCCTGGTGTCGTCCTGCAGGTCAAAACTGACCCGGTTTAAAGTTTGAAAATGTGGAAAAAAATATAGATTTTCACAGTGAAACTTCCGATGTCCACATTTTCAACATTTTTGGGAAATTTTTAAACATTTTTTGGTGAAAAAAAATGTTTCTGAAGAACATTCACATAAAAATCAACCAAAATCCTGTGAAATTCGCTGGATTTTGGTTGATTTTGTCGTGAATGTTCTTAAAGAAAATATTAGAAGTTTTACTGATATATATGGAATCACCTCAGATATATTTTTTGAAAGATTTTTACTCATTTTTTGAAGAATTTTCTTGCCAAATTTGGGAGATTTTTTAAATAAAACTTTTAAGGGAAATTTTTAAGGAATTATTGGAATTTTCTTGAAGGTTTTGCAAATTTTCAGAAATTTGGGGATTTTTTTTGCTGAATTTTTGCATTTTTTTCAGACAAGGAAACAATATTTTTTGGTGGGCGTAAATGAGGGTTAAATGTAATTGTAATTCAGCACCAGTGGATCCGTAGTAAACGCTCCTATGAGGACTAGAAGAAGACGTGGACATACTTGTGCTTCCATTTTGCTTCAGTCCACTGGGCGGTCGAGCCGGAGCAGCGTTCACTCCTCCCACCACGGTGCCCCCGCTGCCCCCCATCATGCCCACCACTCCGGGCGTGGAGCTGACGGAGCTGGGAGGAACCTGGGAGGAACCGGAGCCGACGCTCTGGCCGGGAACCAGACCCAGGATGCTGCTGCTCAGAGAGCCGTGGGCCGGGCTGGAGCCCAGCAGGCCGAGGCTGGCCCCCGCCCCGTTGGTGGTGACTCCACTGGAGCCGGAGGTGGGGACGGAGGCGCTGCTCTCCGCTGAGATGCTGGACTGGGTGGTGCTGCTCAGACCCAGACCTCCGGAGGCTGCCGCCTGAGCGTAGGGGGCCGGCGTGGAGCCCGAAATGAGCCCTGCCATTGTGTTTAGAGGAGCGGGGTGGCCCCCCAGGCCCAGACCCGGCATCTGGTTGGCACTGCTGGTCCCCGTCAGGCCGCCTTTGCTCAGCCCCAGCCCCAGGCCCAGCCCCAGGCCCAGGCTGGAGGCCGAGCTGAGGCCCGGCGTGGGCTGGGACTGAGAGCTGGGAGCCGACGAGCTGGGAGTGCTGGGAGTGGGGAGGGAGGGGGCGCTGGAGGCCGGCAGCAGGGGGTTGCTGGGGGGGCTGGGGGTGTTTGAAGGGGCAGAAGGTTTGGTTTGAGGCGGCTGCTGCTGCTGCTGCTGCTGCTGCTGCTGGGAAGGTTGATGCTGATGCTGCTGCACGGCGCTGCTGAAGCTTCCTATCAGGCTGCTGCTGGTCGGAACCACCGGGATCCCTCCCACCACGCTCGCCATGGACACCAGGGAGGAGGACGAGGAGGAGCCGGAGGTGGTGGAGGAGGAGAAGGAGGACAGCAGGGAGGGGGTGCCGTTCTTCACAGGCGACTGAAAACCAACAGCAGAGAGAAACGTCTCAAACAAACTGTCCGTGAGCAGCTGCAGAGTGTATGAGGAGCAAAGATTACTGAGATCTCTGGAGACACAAACTAAACCAGAAGTCTCCAGCCGTGGTCCCACAGAGGAAACACCAGCCAGCGTCTCTCTCCAGGACCAGGGGTGAAGATGGCTGCTCTAAACTCTTCATCTAGATGGGAGCCTCTCACCTGACTAACTTCACTGTCTGTCGACCGTCCCCTTTTCTTATCGTCCTCTGAGTTCTCCTACAGGAGGAGATACCTTGATGTGACAATCCACTTTTCAAACGTTGATTCAGCAAACTAGCCGGTGGATTATTATTAACACAGCGGGGCTAATAGAAGGTTAACTCAAAGCAGAGAGCTGGAAATGTGCAAAAATGTGTCACAACATACACTACTGTCCAAAAGTCTGGGCTCACTTAGAAAAGTTCTTAATTTAGAAAGAAAAGCAGTTTTTTTCCAGTGAAGACAACATGAAATGAATGATAATCCAGTGTAGACATTGTTAATGTGGGAAATGACTATTGTAGCTGGAAACAGCTGATTTTTAATGGGATATCTCCATAGCAACCATCACTCCTGTGTTCTAATGCTACATTGTGTTAGAAAAAAATTACAAGAACGAGACACAAAACGAAAAGAGCGAGAAAAAAAAGACAAAAAATGAGACATACAACAGAAAACAAAACAAAAAAGAGACAAAAATTAGACAAAGTTAGAAAGTGACGAAAAAATTAACAAACACAAAAATTTGACCAAAAAAATGACAAAAGCGAGAAACAAAATGACAAAAAAAATAGACAAAAAACATAAGCGAGACAAAAAGGAAACACAAAATGACTAAAACAATCCACAAAACAATGAATAAAGCAAACACAAAATGACAAATATAAGACAAAAAACACAAGCGAGACAAAAAGGAAACGCAAAACGACAAAAACGAGACACAAAACAACAATGATCAATCTAGTATTTTACTTTCTGATCCAAACAACTTGTCATGGTCTGGAAATGATTTTAAATTTACAGTTTTACTAATTTACTTCTCTGGAATTTTTACACTTTGAGGACCAGACTGGACCCTCTGAAGAACCGGTTTTGGCCCACGGGCCTCATGATGGACACTCCTGCTCTAAAGCTACATTGTGTTAGCTAAAAGGCTAACTGATGATGACGTTAGCACATGAATAAGAGTGAAATGGAAGCGCCTGGTTGAGCCCAAACCTTTGAACATTAGTGTAGGTTTCAGACTGAGCTTCCACCTGCTCAGAGACGAGGACTTACCGCGGTGCAGGTGGCCGGGGATGGAGGGATGGGTGAGGAGGAGGTGGTGGAGGTGGGAGTGCTGCTGGAGTGGAGGTACATCTCGTCTTCCACGTTGCCCTGACCCGACGGAGACGTGGCGACCAGCGCTGCAGCTGCAAGAGAAGAACAAGATGATCAGATCTTCTGCCTGGATCTGGAAATGATCTTGTTTTGAGTTGAATTTTACAAGAAAACTCAAAATAAGTTTAATACATCTCAAATTAGGAGGTTTCATGGAAGCAAAAATCTATTTTTGAGTGAAAATCTACTTTTTTTTTTTTTTAAAGCATATCTGGTTTATTCTAAGACACCTAAGCTTGACAATCCTGGTAAAATAGAGCTTAGAATAAGTTTTACCAGCTAATTGTAAGATCTCGATATTCTAAATATCACATCTTATTTCCAGAAATCTTACCAAGACATTTTCACTTGTTCTATTGGCAGATTTTTCCACTTATTTCAAGGTAAAAGTTTTTTTTTCTTGTTCTGAGAGGAGCATTTTTTCCAGTGCGTTTCTCCTCGCTCTACTCACGGATGTCCTCCAGGTCCAGGTCGTCGTACAGGAACTCGTTCTCCTCAAAGTCGGGGTCCTGGGAGGAGTCGATGTAGTATTCCACGTCGTCCTTGATCTTCTGGATGGCGTCCACTGGCACCGAGTCGTTGTCCAGCATCCGTAAGATGGTCTCCAACATGCGGATGTGGAATCTGTGTCTCTCGATCAGCCGCTTCAGCTCGTCGATACGATCCTGCTTCTACAGAACAGAAAACAAACGAGCGGCTTTTTAGCCTAACTTTATCAGAACAAACAGGGTGAACGGGTGCTTTTCTTACAGTGAATAAAATAAACAGACTCACCTCCTTGTCGCCCTTCTTCTTTCTCGTCTGAACAGAAAGAGATTCCACTTCGCTCTCGAACTGATCCACCTGCATGTTTAGAGTGTCTATCGTGTTCTGCAGAGAGAAAGACGTCGTTAGAGAAAAAGGAAACGCATTCCTGCTGGTTTCTCACCAGTTTGTTGACATGTTTTACTGGAATTACTGATGTTGTCTGTCTGTCTGTCTGTCTGTCTGTCTGTCTGTCTGTCTGTCTGTCTGTCTGTCTGTCTGTCTGTCTGTCTGTCTGTCTGTCTGTCTGTCTGTCTGTCTGTCTGTCCGTCTGTCCGTCTGTCCGTCCATTTGTCTGTCTGTCTGTCTGTCTGTCAGCAACATTACTCAAAAACAGACCAACATATTTGGATGAAATTTCCAGGGAAGGTCAGAAATGAAACAAGGACCAAGTGATTAGATTTTGGTAGTGATGCGGCTTATAGTCTGGATCCATGGATTGGTTAAAGATTTCTGTATCATTGCAAGATAGCAGCACGGCGTCACTGTAACCATGACAACAAGTGTACACTACGTCAGCTGATTGTGATCCTACTATAAATCCACCACTGAGGACTTATCAGGACTGATCCATCAGAAATGATCCAAGGAACAACTGATTAAATTGTGGGGGTGTTTCTGAGTCCCATCAATTCCTGCTACATATTTAGGTCACGTGATCCGGTATCCGTACATAACGTACACATGCAGAACACACGCCTGTGATCAGGGATGGGGTCGATCCGATCCAGTATCGGGTTCCGATACTAACGTAATTCATGGATCGGAGATTTCTGATCCATGATCCATATCTGTGCTGTAATGTTGTCTGCTGAACGACTCCACAGTGATTCCCTGCCGGCTGCTCTGATAGCTGCCAAATGTGGACAGTCCACAGTCTGCAGCCAGCTAGCAGGCTAGCACTGAGCAGCACTGTGGCTAACCAACTGTTCATCACAACATGTCAAATGTATGCAAGTATGTTCCAAAAGGCAACTTGAGGTAAGAATATGGTCAGAAAAGGAAGTCAGAAAAACAGGAAATCCTGTTCACAGGAAAAATCCCATCCTGAAAACAAATATGTAACTATGAAGGTCCGTGTCCACTAGATGAGTTTTATTCCGTATGTAAACGAACCACATCTGGGCGGTAACTAGCGGCCGCTACGTGGTCACATGACAGCTTTCAACTTGACAGACCAGCAAAGTGGCTCAGACGCAAACTTTCTCTTTCATTCAGATGGCACGTTAACATTCAACACATCTAGTGAACACGTAGCTAAAGGGTTTCGAACTGACTGTTAATATTTAGTAAATCCAAGCCAGATACACACAAACGGTAAACTTCTCCAACGCTAGCCCTCTCCAGATAAAATCTAACAAAGCTTTATCTGATCAGTATAAACTAAGTAAACTGGCTCTATAGCATCAACAAACAGTGCAAAACTCTAAATCTTACCAAGTCTAATTATTTCTAGTCAAAATGTCTCGTCCCACTTGATTTAAGATAAATTCACTGAACAAGAGACATTTCAGCAGATGGAGGGACTTGTTTTAAGACAAAGCATCTGAATATCTTGTGAAGTCAAACAATCTGGAAATTATCTTGTTATGAGCTGAATTTTACACCAAAACTCAAAATAAGGTTAATACATCTCAATATTGGAGGCTACATGAAAGCAAAAATCTATTTTTGAGTGAAAAACAGCTTCTTTTATTTTTAGCATGTCTGGCTTTTTTCAGACACCTAAGCTTGACAATCCTGGTAAAATAGAGCTTACAATAAGTTTTCCCAGATAATTGTAAGATCTCAATATTCTAAATATCATATCTTATTTCCAGAAATCTTACCAAGACATTTTTCACTTGTTCTATTGGCAGATTTTTCCACTTATTTCAAGGTAAAAGTTCCTTGAAATAAGTTTTTTTTCCTTGTTTTGAGAGGAGCATTTTTTTTTCCAGTGAATTACCCCATTTAATCCCAAATTTTTCCCTGCAAAATAAGTGCATGCATTTTACTCCTTAGACCTCCCTAACACATAATATGTATACATTTTTTCATTTATTCATATTCATAGGTTTGTTGCCGGTGGGAAACCACATAGTTTAAATTTACACAAATTCTTCAGTTTGACCTATTTACACATTAAAAGAATAAGAATAACACTAATAGGCGTAATATATTCTAACTAGGCATGGTTATAACTGTGTTCACAACTTTATAAGATGCATAAAGATACCATGGAAATGACTAGTGAAAAGAACTAAAATTGACAACATTACAATTACTGCATTTCACAGTTTCATAAAACAGTTAAATAAGTGTAGAGCTAAGAGTGTTTGATGCTACAAAATAAGAACTGACCATAGTTTACTAAAATAAAATAAATTCACATTGTGGCAGTAGCTTAGATTGACTGTTTACTGACCACTAACATCATGGCCAGAAGATGAGGGTACAACATTATTCAGCAAGAACACAAATCAGTGCAGGTAAGTCACTGATCAACTTTGTTTAGTCATTTCATCAATGAGGCTAAGTGAGATGAAAAGGTTATCATGCACAAATATACATCCTGGAGGAACGTCTGCTTGTCCAGCCAGAGCAAAGACTCCACCTGGGCCCTGTAATAACTGTAATAAGCCAGTTTCAGAAGATGTGTGTGGACTCCACAACAGAGCTCCATGTGAATCATGAAGCAAGCCTCCACAGCCTGTACCCAAATCGGACTGGTTTGGCCCTGATGAACTCCTTGCAGCCATGCTTGCTATAATGCTTCCATGCAGCTGATAGCTGTTTTGTGTATGGCATCATCTTGTGACACTATGACACTATGACTATGTACTATACTAGCTGCTTACGTTTACTCTTCTTATGATCAAAAGATGCATGCAGGCATAAAATTCTCATTATATATCAGTAGAAGACCCTTTTAAAAATGTATGTACAAAATATCTCAGTTATATCTGTTAATTAAGGTATTTAAATAAATTCTTCTTGTACAGGTTTGAGGCAGACGTCTCCTTCCATCGGTGCAGGCAGGAAGTAAAGAGGCCTAGTCATGTGACCATTCACACTAGTCACATGACACTGATGCAATTTAGAGGAGACAACCTATTCTTGGATTTTAAAACTTGCATTAACTGTCCAAAGCCAAAACAACACTTTTAGAGAGTAAAAATTAAAAGAAAAATGAGCGGCAACAACTGTTGCCAGTGGGACTAAACGGGTTAAATATAACTGGTTCTATAGCATCAACACATCATCATCATACTGACCTGTAGAGAGGAGTTTATTACAGCCTCATGTAAAACCAACAATAATGACAATATTAAAGCTAACAGAGCTCTGATATCAGAATAACATCGGTATCGCAGATATCCAAATTCAGGCATCGGATCGGAAGTAAACAAATGTGGATTGGTGCGTCCCTAACTGTGCTCAGGTCATTGTGTTTGTGGGAACATCTGTATTAAATGGACACATTCTATGATCAGCAATAAGTAATAAATAAATGCTGCATTTCTGACATGTGGGGGAATGAGCAGCCTTGGAGGAGGACTGTGCTTTGCCTTCTAGTGCAGACAAGCTGTGAAGTCGATGCAGGTGAACGAGTGCAGATATCAGCGGGTGTTTTACCGTTAGCCACTGTCCCGTTTCCTCCTTTTCCCTCTGAGCTGGATCCACTTTCTGAGCGAGTCCCAGGCCTTCTTTAGAGTAGGCTTTTGTTTTTGTTTCCCGTTCCACCACCTTGAACCGCTCCATTTGCTGAGGAGAGAAAACATCACACTGGTCTTGTTACCTTCCAGGTGTCCATGTGAGAGCGTCCTTTAGTTTTGCTTTATAAACAAAAATAGACAACACAAGTGAGACAAAAAAACGACACAAAACGGTAAAAATCAGACACAATATTACAAAAACGAGACACGAAATGACAAAAAGGAGACACAAAGAGACAAAAACAAGACAGAAAATGACAAAAGAACAGTCTGGTAGTCTAACAATAAAGAGTGGTACCGTTTCTATGAGTTTGCGGTTCTCGACTAGCTGCCGTTTGTCTTTGATCTCGTTGGAGGCGACCCATGTTTTTATCTGATCTCTCAACCGCTGGGAAAAGAAACACGGTAAAACATCAGAACACACCGAACACTTCCAACACTCAACACGTGTGTCTGTTAAACCGCCTCACCTGTAGTTTTTTAATCTCTTTCTTGAGGTCAGCCTCATATTTTTCCTTCTGGTTTGCATTTGCTGCATTATGGAGCTTAAATGGAGACGGATCAGTTATTAGAACACAATACCGAACAAACACACAACCCAAAGTGTCACTGCATCTTTTTAACAGCATCATTTCTGCTTTTAGCTGCACACATCACTGCAAATACACAAAACTAGACCCTAAATGTGTCCACAGTGACAGAAATCTGGTCAACAATAATAATAAAAATAGTCCAAAATGACCAGAACTTTTCTAAAAGTCCTAAAATGTGTCTAAATTGTGTCTGAAATGAGGTGAAATCCGTCCAAAATGACTTAAATTTATCCAAAATTGATCCAAAATGACAGAAACAAGTCTAAAATGACTCAAATGTGTCCAAAATAAAGTCAAATTGTGTCCTCAATGACTGCAATGTTCCCAGAATGACTCAAAATGAATCTAAAATGACATAAATCCTGTCAAAAACATTTTTCTAAATGTCCAAAACTTCTCCAAAACTCGTAAAACGTATGAAAAATGAGGTGAAATCAGACGAGTGCAGCGTCAGATCTGACATCCAAAGATCAAACTATTCTGGACGTCTTTACCGGAGGAAGCTGATGAAGAAAAACCAAACGCTCAAGTTCTCTCACCTTCTGCCAGATGTCTTCAAACTGTTCTACACCTTCGGCTACTTTTTTCAAACATCTGTCGATCTCACCTGCAGAGAAAACAAACGGTTCAACGTCACAGAAACCCACTCAGAAGCTTTCATGACTTTTTCACAACAAGAAAACACACAAAGGCAGCGTTTAATATTCTATCTGCTGCCGTTGCAACGGTTTTTTGTCTGACTTTTGCTGTTTTTTGTCTTATTTTTGTCATTTTGTCTTTTGCTTTTTCGTTGAGCACCATTTGTGTCGTTTTGTGTTTTTTGTCTCACTTGTGTTGTTTGTCTATTTTTTGGTCATTTGTTTCTCACTTTTGTCGTTATTTGTCTCATTTTTGGTTTTGTTTCATGTCGTTTGCCTCATTTTTGTTGTTTTGTTGCTCATTTTGGTAATATTTTGTCTTGTTTTTGTTGTTTTGTCTTTTTGTTTCTCGTTTTTTTGTCTTATTTTTGTCATTTGTCCATTTTTTGTCACTTTGTAATTTTTTTGTCTAACTTTTTGTCTCTTTTTTTGTTTTGTTTCCTGTTTTGTGTCTCGTGTTGTCACATTTTGTCTTGTTTTTGTTGTTTTTGTCTGATTTTGAGGTTTTGATCCTCCAGTAAATCCTCTGGTTCAGTTCCAGATCACTAAATGTTGTGTTCCTTTGTCGACACTGTGTGATCTGGAAGTTGTAATGTGGAAATGATAAACTGAGGATGAATGTTGATGAAACTGAACTTGTTTTTCTTCATAAACTTCAGGTTGTAGATGTTTAGTAAAAAGATAATTCCTTAAATGTGAACTTTTTTTTGCACTAAAACAAAGGACCCATTAGGAGTTGTGGTTATTTAGAGGTTATTATGCTGTTATTTTACTGGTCCGGTCCACTGGAGATCAAACTGGGCTTCATGTTTCTTCTAAACTAAAACCTGCCGTAAAGTTTCAGCTCGTCTCCGTGGATCAGTTTAGAAGACAAACGGTGGACCTGTGGACATCTGAGTCCAGCCGTTCCTTCTCGTCTTTCTCTTGTCGTTGGAATAAAGCTGCATTTTAAGGAGGCTTCTGGTCAAAGGAGCATTTTTCATGCTACCTGATCACCGTCCTTTAAAAATCACACCTGACCAGGAGGAGGATTAACTCAGCTCCACAGTTTGTCACCAGTTAAAACTTTTGGTGCACAATCGGCTAAATTGAACCCTTTTTAAACAAGAGAAATGAGATTTTTCACTTTTTCTCCGAGTCAGAAGAGACGATTATTTGAACGCTGGACGTGTGTTTTTGCTCGGTAGATTTTAAACAAATTCCTCCAACTTCTGGAATCGTTGCTTAAATATACAACAGGTGAGTCTAGCAAAGAAAAGAGCAGAAAACACTTTATATTTAGACGACTACAGGTACGACACTGTTAAAACTTAATGATTCTTCTTGAAGATAAAGTGAGTGACAGTAAAACTTTTTGTGTGGAATTCCCTAAATTGAATCATATAATTTAGATTTTAAACTTCTACTCTGAGTGCTTCTGAGCTGCATTTGGATTTTTGTCCAGTAGATTCAGTAGATAACTTTATGAAAAGCTGCAGAAATATACAACGGGTGATTTGAAATCATGAAAGGAGTCGGTTCGAGTATTTTTCCAACCAGAATAATTTAAATAAGGTGTAAAACTTTTGCTCTGACTCATAAAAGAAGAACATTCCTTCTGTGAACTCTGCAACCTGCATCTACCTCATCATCATACTTCACCTGCACTGTTCATTTGTATTTGCACTAGGATGTTACTAAGTTGTGTTTTTTATTCTTTTTATTTCTTTTCATTTGATTTTTATTCTTATACTACTTGTTCTACATTTGTATATATATTTTATTAATACATTTATCTCTAATTTCTTCTTTTTTAATCAGTTTCTTACGTCATTGTTGCACTGCCTGCTCTACGGGCCTTTTTTAATTTCCCCCTGGGGACAAATAAAGTTTTCTGAATCTGAATTTGCCAGCTGTGTTTCAAGTTTATGAAAAGCTGCAGAAATATGCAACAGGTGAGTTTAAATCAGGAAAGAAGAGTACAGCAAACAGTCCACAGCTTCAACTGAGTATCTGGTGACTACATGAATGATATTTGAGTCTTTTCCAACCAGAATAATAGAAATAAGGTGTGAAATCTTTGCTCTAACTCATAAAAGAAGAACATCTGGCTGCTATGTCTGTATTGTTGTTCAGTAGATTTAAACCAAGTTTCTTAAACTACATGAAAAACTGCAAAAATGCAGTAAAAATACAACGGGTACATTTTAAATTTGGAAAGAAGAAAACAGCAAATAAATCTGGACGACATTTACGTCTTTTCCAACCAGAATAACAGAAATAAGGTGTAAAATTTTTGCTCTAATTCATAAAAGAAGAGCATTTGTCTGCTACGTCTGAACGTTGTTCAGTAGATTTTAACCCAGTTTATCAAACTCTATGAAAAAGCTGCAGAAATATACAATGAGTGGGTTTAAATCAGAAACAAGAGTACAGCAAAAAACAGTTTGTAGTTTAAGTTGTGTATTTGGACTACATTTACGTCTTTTCCAACCAGAATGACAGAAATAAGGTGTAAAACATTTGCTGTAAGTCACAAAAGAAGAACATCTGGCTGCTATGTCTGTACTGTTCAGTAGAATTTAACCCAGTTTCTTAAACTTTCTGAAAAACTGCAAAACTATAAAACGGCTGAGTTTAAATCGGAAAGAAGAACACAGCAGACAGCTCACAGCTTCAACTGAGTATTTGGTGACTACATGGACGCCTTTTATGCCTTTGCTCTAACTCATAAAAGAGGACTATTTCCCTGCTGTGTGTGTTTCCAGCCTGATGCTAACTCTGCTGGATGGAATCAGTCTGTGCACGATGCTGAGCAGCCTGATGGACCCTGAAGTTCCACCGACTCTCTTACCTTGAAGTTTTCTCTTGTCAGCCATGGCTCTGACTACGACAATGTCCACATTCCGTCTGTCACCGAGTTAGCTGCGTGAAGGAGACAAAACGTGCATGAACACCTGCTCAGACAGAACAAAATGAAACTGACGTTAGCTCCATCCAGCTGCTCGGTTAGCAGCACTAATAACCACCGCAGCTTCCCCATCCAAACACCACACATCACACCCTCCAAACGACCGTCTGTCTGTCGCTCTATCACCGTGAACCGACCGCCAGTCTGCGGCTCTATCACCGTGAACCGGATCGCTGATGTTACCGATCTGACTGACACGGTTGTCAGCTAAAATTAGCCAGCTAGCACGCTAACGTTACTGAGCTAACGTTAATGCTAGCCAATAGCTTAGCTCGATTACAAAACAAGCGCCACGGATCGTTTTCATATCCATGCATCATCATTCTGGGGTCCGGCCCAGCTCTTATATGGTGGTTTTTTCGTTGTGAAAGACACAATAAGACAGAATCTGTTGAAATCGTTAACCTGCTAGCTAATGTGGCTAACTGTCTGGCTAGCTAGCAGCTTAGCTTAGCCTGCTAGCCACATTTAGGAAAAAGGGAAACTGGGTCAAGCCGACCATCTAGATTTATACTTGTGCACGACATTTACCTAGGGTATGGGCTTTCGTTTGTCTTTTTTTCAAATAGAGCCAGAACTAATTCCAGAAAGTCTTCTTTACTTCCAAATTGTGTTTTCTTTTCGACAAGCTCGCTCACTGTGATGTAGCTGAAGATGGACGCTAGCTAAAATCCCACCTCCGCCTCTAGGCCCCGCCCTAAACCCGATCCGAGACATCTGATTGGACGGTGTTGACGTCTGTCACTACGAGATATCCGCTGGAATGGAAGCCAGTGATTGGCTGAGCAGAGCGACGACTTACAGTTTAACCCATTGACTGTATGATACCTTATTAGATTTATTCGATATTATTTATTGTATGGTTATTTATAATCTTTTTTATGCAGTCTATGGTTAAACCTCAAAATACTCATCCTCAAGACAACTTTAGAGCTATTAAAGCGATTTTTTTATTAGGCCAACATGTTCATTTTTGCTGGAAATTACATCAGCAAAAGACAAAAAAACAGCAAGACATTAATTACAGATGCTTCAGATTATTATTTAATATTATTTTTGTTATTTTAAATTTTGATGAAAAACGGCACGTCCAACATCAGTCAATCTTTTCCAATAAAAAACAAAATAACCTAAAAATAGATTAAAATGATCAGTAACACTTCTACCATTGTAGAACAAAAATCCAAATAAATCTAAATTTGGCACAGGGATAAATAAATCCACACAAAACTGGATCTGAAGCTCATATTTTGAAAAACATTTCTTTAATCCTCCTCACATATTTCCATATTTTTTTGAGGAAATGAGTCTTTATGACAATTGATTTTTTTTTAAATTGTTGCCTCAAACTAAAACATCTTTCTGTTATAAAGGGACGTAAGACAGGTGTCCAACATGAGGCCCGTGGGCCAAAAGCGGTCCTCCAGAGGGTCCAATCCGGTCCTCAAAGTGTAAAAATTCCAGAGAAGACATTAACTGCAGATTATAAATTAGTAAAACTATAAATTTAAAATCATTTCTAGACCATGACAAGTTGCTTGGATCAGAAAGTAAAATACTAGATTGTTCATTGTTCTTTTGTCATTTTGTGTGTAGTTTTTGTAATATTTTGTTTTTCTTTTTTTGTTGCTCTCATTTTTTTAATATTATGTCTGACTTTCGTTGTGTGTCTCATTTTTGTTATATTCTATTTAGTTTTTTTTGTCATTTTTGTCTGACTTCTGTGGTTTTGATCCTCCAGTAAATCCTCTATGGTTCAGTTCCAGATGACTAAATGTTGTGTTCCTTTTTTGACACTCTGTGATCTGGAAGTTGTAATGTGGAAATGATAAACTGAGGCTGAATTTTGATGAAATTTAACTTGCTTTTCTTCATAAATTTCAGGTTGTTGATGTTTTGTAAAAAGATAATTCCTTAAATGTGAACATTTCTGCACTAAACCAAAGGAACCATTAGGAGTTGTGGTTATTTCTAGGTTATTCTGCTGTGGTTTTACTGGTTTTACTGGAGATCAGACTGGACTGGATGTGGAACCTGGATAACGTCATGTTTTCTACCCGTTATAATTACATCTCGGCAGTCAGAGTCACCCACCAGGTTGTCCACGACGCTGTTTACTGGTCATAAACATCAGCACAAAATATCAAAACACACAAATATATATACAGAACAAATGTATGAATGATGTTCAGTCTGTTTACAGGTGAAACTACAAGCAGTCAAAGATGGTTTAATCTAACGGAGAGTTGAACTGGAATCAGTGGGACAAGGAGGTGGGACTGGGCAGCTCTCCAAACTGTGTTTCTGCCAACATGTCGGATTCAGCCTGAGACCAGAAGACAAAGTCAGGAATCAGTTATTCTGCAGATAAACCAATGATTAAAGGACTGAAGGTGTGATCAAAAAGTTCTGAGAGTGTGTCTATAAAAATGAAAAACTGTGATGTAAATATGGCCGCTGTCCCCGTCGGAGTGTTCTCCTGGTGCAGCGATGCTCTGCTCCCAGTGCTCCTGCAACACTTGGAAACACTTGTGGCTCTCTCTAGTCGTTTTGGGGTTTTTTGTGGTTGTTTTGTGTCTCTGTGGTAGTTTTGGGTCATTTTGTGGTCATTTTCTGTCTCTTTGTTGTTGTTTTGTGTCTTTTCATGGTCATTTTGTGTCTCTTTGTGGCTGTTCTGGGTCATTTTCTGTCTCCTTGTGGTTGTTTTGCATCGTGTTGTGGTCGTTTTGCGTCATGTTGTGGTTGTTTTGGGTCTCATTGTGGTTGTTTTGCGTCTCATTGTGGTTGTTTTGCATCTCTTTGTGGCCGTTTTGTGTCTCGTGGTCGTTTTGAGTCTCTTTGTGGTCGTTTTGCGTCTCTTTGTGGTCGTTTTGCGTCTCTTTGTGGTCGTTTTGCGTCTCTTTACAGAAAAGTTTGGCTCTTCCACTGTTAAACTTCTGTTTGGTCCCAGAGATCCTCCTGTGGTCACCATGACGATCAACCAAGAAGTGATTTTACTGAAACATCTGGAACTCAGATCCTGGTGCTGACCTTACTGCTGCACCACAAACAACCTCAGAACTTTCTGATCCCTCCTCGTAGATGTTCCCAGCAGGTTCTCCACCCACCTGCTGGTCTTTGTCTTTCTCCTGTCGAGGAACCCGGTGCCTCTTCTTCTTCGGTCCGGCTGCAGATGAAGTGGATCCAGACACTCCGTTGATCCGTTCGTCCTCGGCTCCAGCAGCAGGATCCACATGAGCTCCGGACTCATCCTGGAACAAGTGCAGAACATTTCTAAACTCAACAGCATCTAATCAGCTTCGCTACGCTTATTCATTCTGGTACGTCACACAAAACTAATTCTGTTTCAGAACAGATTACCAGCCGGCCAGCGACGCTCTAAAGGGCCTCAGTTCGCTGGTTTTTAGTCACGAAAATGGGTTTTAGATGAAGCAACTTATGTTCAGGTGTTCTTTCAATTAAAATGTACAATTTTAAACTCATATTGTGCATTTTAAAAGCAAAAGAAAGATTTTATAGCTTCACGACGAGCAAACAGATCCTGCAAAAGAAAAACAACAAAAGAATGAGCAGCTCAACCGATTCTCTACAACTGACAAAGAGTAAAACCAAAGCTACTGGATGAATAAATAAATGCAGCATGGCTCAGAAACATGCTGGAGATCCATCCAGCGTGGAGAAACATCTACTGATGATGAGCAGAGGAGAGAGGAAAGGTCTGGAAACATGGAGATATTCATGTTCAAAGCATCTCAAAATTTGACAAAAATATGATTAAAATTATTATTGAAGTGTCCAAATTGACATAAACTTGCCAAAAATTATTAAAAACATTTTCAAAATTATGCAAAACCTGTTATAAAATTCATCCTCAATGTCCGAGATCACTCAGAATTGGTCATGAATGAAAAGAAAACTTGTCCAGAATCAGTGAAAACCTGTTGGAAATGAATCCATAGTTGTCCAAAATGAATAAAAAACTGTAAAATAAATACGGCATGGTTCAGAAACAGTGAACAGAGGAGATAGCTGTTGTCAGGTAGCTTGTAAATTCCGTCCATCCGATTATAAAAATCACACAAATGTTTGAAGATGATTTTAAAGAACTAAAGACCGAGTCCTTACAGATCCTTACCTCCAGCAGGATGGTGAGCTGAGCGTTCCTGTAATCGTCTCCATGAGCATCTAAAGTCTTCATGAGGAACCTGTCGAGATCAACAGGAAATGTCTCAGAGAATCTATAAAACTGTAGATGCTGTGATGAAGGTTCGTACCGTCGTTCTTTCTTCAGACGTCGTGTGATTCTCTGGACCTGGTGAAGACGACCCAGGATCTTCTGATTCACCTGAACACAACACGCCATTACACTTTGCTGTCATTTTGTGTCTCTTTGTGGTTGTTTTTTGTCTCTTTGTGGTTGTTTTGTGTCTTTATCTTGTGTCACATTCTTTTATGAATTCACTTTCTAGAATACCTATTTCTATATTTACAGTACTATATTGTACTAATATCTTAGCTATTTTCGCTATATATACTGTCTATATATATATCTATGGCTACTGTATTTATTCTCATGTTATGTAATTTAGATTTTCCTTTAACTTTCATAAAGTTTTATCTAACTGTATTCACCCTGTGTTCAAACTAACTGACACTCACCTGTTCTATTTCTTTACACCTCCTGTTCAGAGCCAGGTATTTCCTTTTGTCCAGAGCTCGTCTCTCTTGGTCTTCTTGCGTCGTGTTCTCCAGCAGCTCGCTGCCTCCTGGACCCAGCTCCACCTGAAGGAAACAAGGCTGGTTTGGTTCTCTGTTTGAGTCTGTTCAAATGAAGCTCTGCTGCTTTATTCTGTCACAAAATAGCGAATGTCACGGGAAATAAATAAAGCAGATGTGTATTTTGTGTGGAACATTAATGGATGCAGCAACAGTCAGAGCTGACCTCCAACCATCTGCTGGGAAGAGTCTGATCAAGCTCTGCTCTCGCATGCTGGCGTCACATTTAGAGCACATTTAACTGGCATTCAGGTTCTGTTTTTAATGCTCAGCACGATACTGAAGGCTTAGCTGCAGCAGAATATTGTTTATATGTGACAGTATCCCACAAGATCTGTACAAACCATCTATTTTTGCTAATTATTTTTATTTTATTTGAGTCAATATATAATTACAGGACTTTCTGTATCATAGTCGACATTTTTGCTGTTTTCAGGCCTATAACCAAACACCACATGGCATTTTAGAGAAAGATTCTTCTAAATATTACATATACAACTGAGTAGTAAGTGAAGTGATTTCTAAAGACATTGTAGTAAACCTGTTCACTACTTTCTATTAAATAAGTCAGAAAGCCTTGGAGTCTGGCCAGTCTGTTCTTCAGGAGGAAATGACATCATGTGGAGCAGGTCATGTGATCTGGAATTAACACACTTCCTGGAGAGGTGTTTTTGTAACGGGGAACTTAGTGGAAAGTGATATAATTTGTTATTTTCCATATAAAATTTGATATATTGCCAAAAAAGAAATATCTGTCATGATTATCTCAACTTAATAAAAGAACACAATCCAAACTATTTCTGAATCAACTCATTTTATTATTGTTTAGCTCATTAGAAGGTGGTTGGTATTAAATTCAGACGGTTATTTAGTTGATATTTTAGTGATAGCCAGTCATTTTTTATTATTAAGTGATTGTTTCCATAATAAATAATGATGGAATTTGTAAAGACATGATCATAATGAACATGAAAACATTAGTTTTTTTATTTTTAATAAAAATGTATGCAGATGTATCCCATGGACTTCAAAAGTCCCTCAATTATAGACTGACCCATTTTATCTTATTATTCTATTCTATTCTATTTATTTTTATTTGTTATTTCTGCTGTGTTTAGGACAATAAAGTTCTTGAATCCTTTTTTACTGCTTGGTATTAAAACTAAAGCGATAGAGAAGTGTGCCTCTTTAAAGATCATTCAGTGTGATTTACAGGTTCTCAGACAGGCTGGGTTTTATTCTAACTTTATTTCCAGTGTCAGTGAGTTCACCTCTCCTGGTCCCAGCTCCACTCCACCAGGCTCCAGTTCTGCCTCCAGGATGTGACCTCCGAACAGAGGAGGCAGAGCCAGGCCGGAGAAATCCTCCATCATCTGGAAAGAAAGAATAAAAGGGGTTTGAAAAGATAAAATGATGCACTATGTATGAATTAACCAAGCCCAGCGGAGTCACCATAAATTATTACTGTCCATTTTGTTTCTTTCAGTGAAACTCTAATGTCCGTGTGTCAGTGAATGCAACATTTACAAAAAGAAAGTTCAAAGAACAGATTCTGATGTTCAGACACGTCTGTTTTCTGTCTGTCCACCAAAATACCACCTGTACAAAACCAGAAATGAAAAAAGGAATGTGGAACAAAAACAAAACTGGAGCAATCTTTGGGGTTTGTTTTCTGGTTTTTCATTTTGGTTTTTATTCAAAAACTAAATATCCCACATGATTTCTGTTTTTAGGTTCTTGGCAAAAAAAAACAGAAAAGGGGAATGAGGTGGAAACTAAGTCCCAATCAAGGGCCAGAGTCTAAGACTGTTCAAATGTCTAAAAAGCTTCTTTTAGATCTCCAAAAAAATCACCAGGAGAAGCCAGGATTCAGATGCAGCAGGATTTACTGTCGACAGAGAATCCAGGAGTAGATCTTAGAGGTGGTTAACACCACAAGAAAAACCAGAGATGCTGAGCTGTGCTTCGTCTTTATGCTGTCAGACTTGGCCATTTTACCACCCCTACTGGGCTTATGATTGGACAGGGAGTTTTGACACCGTGATACTTTTCTAAATCTATTGGTCAGATCTTAACATCAGGTTATCATAAACTGCCCGTTCAAAAGAAAAGTCGCACACTAATATTTCATTGGACGTCTTTAGCTGTGAGGATGACACTCATTCACCATGGCATCGTTTCCATGAGCTTCTGCAATGTCACAGCATTTATTTCAGTCCAAGATCTTTTATTGATGATGGGACACAAAGTCTTCAGAACACTGCAAAGATCCTCAGTGGGGCTGAGGTCTGGACTACTAGTATTTTTGTCTTTTGTGTCTCATTTTGTTATTTTCTGTCTTGTTTCTGTCATTTTGTCTTTTGTCTTCTTTTTGTCATTTTGTGTCTTCTTTCTGTCGTTTTGTGACTTGTTTTTGTCGTTTTGTGTCTCGTTTTTGTCGTTTCTATCATCCAACAGTTATCCTTAAGAATGAGTAAAGCTGTGTCATTTCTTCTATTTTTCATATTTTCAGAACATTGTCAACCTTGATTGAATGCCTAAAACAATAAATAAAATGATCCTTATTCAAAGTCCCACCATACTTACATTTCTTAGCGATCAGTCCAGCAAAACTGCAGCTCCGCGGCCTCAAAGCTCCTCTGCGAAGTGTTTCATCATCAAACTCTGACTTAGAAACTTTTAAAACTACATATAATTCTGTTATTTATTAATTTAGGTCACTTTAGAGCGCTCAATCGCCTAAAAACTGTCTGAAAACAAGCACAAACCATCAACAGCGTCTCTCTTCCGTTGTTACGCTGATGCTTACATGCGACGGACGCAGAGATTATACGTCATCCAACTGTTACTCTATTTCCCATGAGCACCCGCGCGGTTAAAACTACAACAGACAATATGGCGGGTACGTGTGTATTTTGTCTTCTTTCCGGGCAGAAATCAGTGAAGTTAGCTTAACCTTGAGCCCCGTGCGGTTTTAATAGGCATGTTAAATATTTAAATCCGTCAGAATTAGTCTTAGAAGGATTTTTACTTTGATTATATTAATTAGAAACAAAACTGTGACCTTGGAAGCGATGCTAATGTTAGCTAACGTCAGCTCGCATTAAAAGCAGCGGAGTGTTTTCATTAATGTGATTTTTTTTGTTCCCCTGCAGGAATCGGAGCTTTTTTCAAGAACGCGTGGAATAAGGAGCCTGTTATCGTGGCTTCGTGTGCGATAGGACTCCTAGGTGAGCAGCTGCCTTTTACACGGAGCTCAGGAGTTAGATTTATAGAATAAAAACAACAGATTCTGGTCTTTATCTCCCGTTTTAGTGATGTCTGCTGGTTGTACCGTGTCCTTATTTTATCCACACTTTGATATTTGTTGATTATTGATGATCAAACTGTCACATTAAACATCTGATGTGTTTATTTACTTGTTGATGTAGCAGCTGATTCTATACAAACTAGCCTGAGCAGGAGTGTTATTGTGGAGACAAGTACACTTTCTGACTGGTGCTCAAAGGAAGACTTTCAAAAGATTCATCTTTGGTTTTAAGACACCGAAATGAGCATTTTTACCATCCTGTGACATTGTAGAGACAAAACAGTCAAATAAACAATTAGCAGATTGATGGGTAATGAAAGTAATGGTTAATTGTTGTCCCTAGAATTATAGACTTAATAGTAGTTTCTGTAGAATTCATGCTAAACTCACTTCTACATAACGAGAGTCCAACTAAACTGCAAGTAATGATTATTTTCAGTGTCAGTCATTCTGGAGATTATTTTCTGGATGAATCAATCAGCTGTTTGGTCTCTAAAATGTCTTTAAATGTTGAAAAATGTGGATCAGATTTTCCTCAAAAGTCTGGTTTAGTCCAAAGATCTTCAGTTTACTGTCACAGAGGAAAGAAACCAGGAAATATTCACATTTAAGGAGCTGAAACCACAGAATGTAGACTTCTCCTGTAGTTGGTGGTTAATTTAACAGCTGTTCTGGTGTAGTACTGATGCAGTGTGTCCGTAATGTAAAGTTAAAACCCTTCGTCTCCCTTCAGGCGCCGTCCTTCCCTTCCTCAGCCCGTACACTAAATACACGTCGATGCTGAACGCTGCCGTACCGTACAACTATCCAGGTAAACGCCGTTTGCTTCACAGCGGCTCCGAGTGCTTCGTCTTCTGTTTTATCCAACATCAAATCCTCTCTTCTCGGTTTTCCCGCTGCAGTTCCGGTGCGAGATGACGGAAACATGGACGACGTTCCTGCACATCCCTGTGAACCAAAAGGACGGAGCTTGGACTGGCTGAAGAATCTCTAAGTCCTCGCTGCCGCCGCCGTCGTTCCTCCTGTTAATACCTGCCTGCAATCGTCTGACAATAAAGATTCTATTTAATTCTATTTCTGCGTCACTTGGTTTGGTTTCTTAATATCACACAAAGTTGTTAGAAGCTAAAAACATCTCAGCATTTTCTTGTCTTCATGTTTTGAAACTTAGCCTGGAAGTTAGTTTATATTACTCCCAAACAAGACCTATAACATAAGACATCTGTCTCGTTTTTGTCGTTTACATCATGAAACAGTTTTCCTACAGAATGTGTAGAGCAAAGCTATGTCCTCTCTTCTATTTTCCATCTTTTCATCCCATCAGCCTTGATTGAATGTCTCCCTCTACCTCATATTATCAGGATCAGACTAATTCTTTGGACTGTTTTCCATCAGTCAGTTTGTCCTCTTGGTCAGCAGTAACAGCAGCTAAATATCTAGCTTCTACTGCTGAGAAAAAGATCACATTAGCATGGATTAGCAACCCTGTTACTGTGATTAGAGTAGGGTTAGCAAATAAATGAGCTAATAACAGTCTAAAATTAGGTAATAACTGTCCAAAATGAGCCAACAACTGTTCAAAATGGGCTAATAATTGTCTAAAATGAATTAATTGTATAAAATGAGCTAACAACTGTCGGAAATGAGCTAATAACTGTCCAAATTTAGATAAAAACTGTCCAAAAAAAGGTAATAGATAAAAGTCGGGCGTTAAAGTCTGCTGACTCTATGAGAAAACGTGATGCTGGGTTTTCTGGAGCAGCTCAGAGTTTTTAAAAATAATCCTGAACACGGTTTGATCCTTCAGAGGCTTAGAGAGAAAAATCTGCAATCAGATTTACAGAAAAATGAATTCCTTGTTCCACAGCAGCGTGACTCGACTTAGAGAAGCAGGAATAATAAAATACGGGGCTGAGAGTTATTCAGAGAGACGTCTGAGCGCTAAATAAGATAGAAAAATATGATGCAGAAATACTGTAAAACACATTTAAACTGTTTATAAAGACTATAAGAGGAGAAAAACTTCTTTCATAGAACTTTTATTTCACAACATGTCAACATTCCTCATCACAGCTCAACTTCTGCAGTCAGGATTTCTTATCGATGCAGTTTTTTTTTTCTTTTGCACGAATGCGAGGACTTTAAGGATTTATGTTTAAACCAGATTTCACTTCAGTGGAACGCTTTGTTTTCATCAGGACAGTTTCAGCCGAAAATATTCTGCAGATCTGTAAACACGAAGCATTAAAACAACATTTTCTGTTATTAGAAAACCGTCAGATTTTATCAGGATTTCATGGAACAGCCTTATTTTGACCAATTATTTCTATTCTACAGTTTTTTCCACTACTAATGTTTGTATCTTTTTCAGTGTTTTGTCATTTTGTAATGCTTTGTATGTTTGATTTTGTAGTTATTGCTACAATACTTATCTTTTAATATTTAAATTACTGTTATTAAAGTAATTGTTCAAGCTGTCATTTTGTGTCTCGCTTCTGCCATTTTCTCTCGTTTTTATCGTTTTTGTTATTTTGTATCGTTTTTGTTGTTTTGTCTCGTTTCTGTCAATTTGTGTCTCATTTCTGTCATTTTGTGTCTCGTTTCTGTCATTTTGTGTCTCGTATTTGTCTTATGTCTCGTTTGTCGTTTTCTGTCTCATTTTCATCGTTTTGTGTCTCGTTTTTGTCATTTTGTCTCGTTTTTTTGTTTTCTGTCTCGTTTCTGTCTTGTGTGTCCCGTTTTGTCATTTTGTGTCTTGTTTTTGTCGTTTTGTGTCTCGTTTCTGTTGTTTTGTGTCTTATTTTTGTCAAAGTTTACTTTTCTGGTCCTAAAACTGGATTCCAGCTGAGATTTCCTTTGATATAAAGAGGAATTAATGGATATTACTCCATTTAAAACTGAAATTAAAGACTCTGAGGGCAGTAATGGTAGAAATAACCGGCGCTGGAGGCTGAATTCAACAGTTTTTCAGGTTTTCTAGCATCTGAAGTTGTTCTACCGAAGTGAAATATGAGTTTAAAAGGAAATAAAAGTTATACAATTGCATGTTTTCAGCTATTTACAGGCGTTAGCTCTAACACGCTGCCGTCACGATTAAATAGATTCATGTGCCGTTAGATTTTCTACAACTTTTCTATCTTCAAGGTGCTAAAAGATCACAGCAACTGGTGGCAGTTAGAAGAACTATTACTTCATTTTCAGAGTTTTACTGTCGGAGTTTTACCACAAACACTTCCTCAGACGTCGCTCAACTTTCCCATAAACTTTCTTCATCACTTTCTCAGCTCCGTTTCCTCCCGTTAAACCTCATCCTTCTCATCTCTCTCTCTCTCTCAGATTCTGCTAAACGTGCAGCTATTCGGCTACAACAGACGTCAAGAGCTTCAGGTTTGGAAAAAAAGGAACCGAGGAGACATCAAACCCGTAGACGAAGCACGAACATCTCTCATCCAGAAGACCTGAAACCCTCCACAGCGAGCTACTTCCTAAAGAAAACACTTCTTCTAATAAAACCTCGATCCAAACGCTCTAAAGTTTGTTTCTCTGCATCAAAATTAAGGCAGGATGTTGTTTTTCTTGGCATTTTGAGCTAAATTGATCCGATAATCCGACCGAACAGCAGCAGAAACAGAAAATCTATCCGACAGGAACAACTCTGTCCAGGAACTAAACAAAAAGAGACACAAAAACAACTCGGCGTGTCCATTTCATTCATTAAAATTCAAATAATCACGGTTTAAAATAACAAAAAAAAGACACTTAAAATTAAATTTTAAAAGTTCACCTTCATTGAAACGGAGAAAAAGCAGCTTTTCTACCAAATATAATCCTGTATATGTAGAGAAGGAGCCTGTCCTCTTCCCAAACACTTCATTAAACCTTTAGGCTATCAGGATCCAGTCCCTAAATCAGCAGAAACTTCTCTGAATGTGGCACAAAAACAAATTAAAACATGTTAGTTACTGTGAATACAGCCATAAAAACTAGACTAGGTTTCATTTTAAGGCTCACTCAGGCAGATGTTTCAGACGTTACATCGATTATTTCTCCTTTCTCCTCAGAACTGAACCACATTTAGAGTAGATCTGCTTTCAAAACGTTCTGAAACACAAACTGGATGGGATTAAACAGAACAGGACAAACTAGAGTCGAACAAACATCATCTGGAGTCCGTTGGCTGGACGGACTGACGGACCAGACGGCAGGAAGTCAAAACTCACTCGATGATCGGAGCCGAGCGGTCGTTGGTGACAGTTTTTCTGAGGCGGATGTGAGCGAACGGGTTCGGCCTGGAAGCAGGAAACCAGAAAAATGGGAATTACCAAGAGCTGCAGAGAAATAAACAGAGAAACTAAAGATCTGTCCACAATATCTGGTGAAATTTACCTCCAGAGTTGGGCTTCTGTTCATATAAAACAGCGTTTTAGGTTAAACCCAAAGACTGACAATGCTAATTTCTCATTCAGAAGAACTAAAAGCCTCCACAACCAGCGCTACAGTGGAGCTTCCAATGTTAGACCATTCTGGAAAACCCTAAACTTTGAACCCATTTTTCTCCCAAACTACAGAAAGGGGGTCAGACCACTCTAACCCTTATTGTCCAAGATGCTTCAAAAATCATCCAAAATGATTCAAAATGACTTGATGATCCAAAATTCCAGAAAATTCCCAGAAATGATCTGAAACGATGAAAATTTGTTCAGAATGACGTGAAAATAGTCTAAAATAACTGGAAAATGATCCAAAATCAGTCAGAATTTCTCTGAAAGGATTAAAAATGATCCAGAATGACATTAAATTTGTCCAAGATGCTCTAAAAATCATCCAAAATGACTCAAAATTAGCCTAAAACGACTTGAAAATGATCCAGAAATGCAGAAAATTTGTCCAGAAATGTGAGAATTATCACTTCCTGTAAGCTAGAGATCAGCTAGGCCACATTCTATGTTGCTGTGATTTGTGATCATCAGCAATCAACATTTCTGCCATATGTGGGAATGGTCAGCCTTGGAGGAGGACTGTACTCTCCAAGTGCTTTTCTAGTTGATCATTGTTATCATCGTCATCAGCCATGAGCTGAGGAGGTTACCTGCTGGGTGAAGGAGGAGGGGAGGTCAGCTCTGAGGTGATCTGGAACACAAACAGACCACCATCACCGTTAGTTCTGGTTACCATGACGACCTCTGAGGCTTCACCTGCGGCTCCTCCCACCTTGTTGCTGTCGGCCATGCTGTATGGGCGGGGCCTGAAGGTGCTGACCCTCTGGGGCGGAAGGCTTCGCTCGTCCTCCGACTGGGGCGTGAGCGGCGGCAGCTTGTCCAGCTGGCCGGTGCTGGTGCTGTTGGCTTTAGACAAGAAGAGCGAGCTGCAGGAAGAGATAAACGAGGATTGAAAACACAGAAAGATGAGCCGGGAGAGGCAGCTGCTGGTGTTTTTACTGCGAACACAGAAGGAAAATGTGCGTCGTCGGGTTTGAAAGCATCTTCGTGAGTCTGTCCTCACCTCTCCAGGAGATCCGTCTGGTTGTGTTGAGGCTGAGTGTAGGAGAACGGGAACCAGCCTTTCCTGAGGAGGAAAACAGCAACTTCACGTTAAAATCTAGGAGCTAAATCAAAGTTTAAAGAATCTGTGTGATCAAGAAAACCCCTTAAAGTCACCGTCTGTTGTCTTTTATGAATATATTGTCTGGTTTTTCTTCACTGTTGTTTCATTTTTCAATCTGAAGTCGTCCAGCAGCTCTTTGGAAACAGAACAACCATGAAGAAGAGAGAACTGCACTTTTCCTTTCAGTCTCTCTTGTCTCAGTTTTGTCTCTTTTGTCATTTTGTCTTGTTTGTATAATTCTTTGGTCTCGTTTTTGTCATCTTGTGTGTCCTTTGGGCCGTTTTGAGTCTACTTTTAGTTGCTTTCTGTTTTGTTTTGTGTCTCCTTTGTTATTTTGTGTCATTACCGCTTGTTTTTGTCGTTTTGTGTCTCATTTCTGTAATTTCGTCTTGTTTTATGGCTCTCTGTCTGGTTTTTCGCTGGATTTTGGTTAATTTTTATGTGAATGTTCTTAAAGAAAATATTAGAAGTTTCCCTGATATATATATGGAATCACTGTAGATATTTTTAGGATTTTTTTGGAAGATTTTTACTCATTTTTTGAAAATATTTGCACAAATTTTCTTGCCAAATTTTGGAGATTTTTTTTTTTTAAATAAAACTTTTAAGGGAAACTTTTAAGGAATTATTGGAATTTTCTTCCTGAAGGTCTTACAAATTTTCAGAAATTTGGGGATTTTTTTTGCTGAGTTTTTGGATTTTTTTCAGACAAAGAAACAATATTTTTTGGTTTCCGTAAATGAAGACAACAGGAGGGTTAATACATCTCAAATTAGGAGGTTACATGAAAACAAAAATCTATTTGTGAGTGAAAAACTACTATTTTTTTTAGCATATCTGGCTTATTTTAAGACACCTAAGCTTGACAATCCTGCTAAAATAGAGCTTTAAATAAGTTTTCCAGCTAATTTTAAGATCTCAAGATTCTAAATATCATCTTATTTCAAGAAATCTTACCAAGACATTATTCACTTGTTCTATTGGCAGATTTTTTCACTTCAAGTTCCTTGAAATTAGTTTTTTTCTTGTTTTGAGAGGGGCGTGTTTTCCAGTGTAGAGAGTATTATGGTCTGTCTACGGTATGTTAGAGAGGAGAAGGAGGTTTTTGATCTAAGTCCTCTGAAGGCTAAAAGACGCCTCCAGGATAAAGTCGTGTTCTTACCGTCCGGTCCGTTCGTTCTGGCCATAGTGCCATCCGTCTCTGGGCTCAGAGATGAGCAGAGTGATGTAATCTCCAGGCAGGAAGTGCAGTAAACAAGCTCCGCCTCCTAAACCTCTGCCACCGTCCGATGCTCCAGGCGTGTGAGCAAACATGGCCTCCACCCGAGAAGGTCCAGACAGAGGCAGCATCCTGGGGAGGCTGGAGCCTGGAGGGGAAAATTAAAATAAAGAGTTTATTTAAGATTACAAAAATAATTTCATGAAAAACATTCTGGATTCTAGCCTCGCTAATGTCAGATTTCTGATCAGTTCTGTTCACTAAAACAGTAATATAACGGCTATCCAGCAATAAAAGAATGTTATTAACTGTCTTAAAGGCTAAGTAGCTTACATTAAGCTAAGCTAGCAACATTATTATAGCACTAACTGACAGACTTTAGGTTAATGTAATAATGTTATGCTATATTAGCTTGCTGTAGCACTAGCTAACTTTAGGTTAGTGTAATAATGTTATGCTATATTAGCTTGCTGTAGCACTAGCTAACTTTAGGTTAGTGTAATAATGTTATGCTATATTAGCTTGCTGTAGCACTAGCTAACCTTAGGTTAATGTAATAATGTTATGCTATATTAGCTTGCTGTAGCACTAGCTAACCTTAGGTTAATGTAATAATGTTATGCTATATTAGCTTGCTGTAGCGCTAGCTAACCTTAGGTTAATGTAATAATGTTATGCTATATTAGCTTGCTGTAGCACTAGCTAACCTTAGGTTAATGTAATAATGTTATGTATAAAAATGCATCTGAAAAGTAAGGAGCGTTTCCTGTTTAATGACAGAAGTGTTGCACAAATATCGAGCAAACTGTCAGAAATTAAACCTGTTTAACCCTCCTGTTATGTTGGGGCTCAAATTCAAAGCAAAAAAATGTTTTTAAAAATTGTTCAAAGCATTTTTTTCGGTGTGAAGCTTCTTCTGCTCGGCTTAATAATCAACATATAAAACGGTTCATTTCACATATTTGCACCCTGAACAGAAGACGTGTTCATTTATCAACTCCATAAAAACAAAAAAATTCTAAATGTGAAATAAAAATAAATAAATCAATGTCATGTAAAACTACTGTATTTTAAATGTAGGTCATTCCAATTTACATTTCAAAAAAAAGCTTAAAATGCATTTTTGAATGAAAAAGGAGTGAATTATCCTCATTGAACCGTGATTTGTGTGAGCTAAAGAACATCACTAAGCTAAATATTGACAGAAATGGTTATTAATGGAGTTAATAATGAGATATAAACTATGTTTATTGGGATTTTATCACTGCTGTTCCTGAGAAGCAACCCTACCAGGAGGGTTAAAGACTCTACTGCATGCTGGAGTCACATCTATTATTATTATTATTATTCACTCAACTCTTTGGATAAAGTCCCAATATAAAGTGAGCAGGATTCATTGAAACTGTTTTAGAAACTATATTTTCTGTTGTTTTTTTAAACCTCAGGTGAAGTCAGATTCCCTTTGCCTCATGATGTTTTACACATAAATCTGGACTGTTGTTGCTCTTATTTAGTTTTTACTTCACTGGGACGTTAATTCAATGAGAGGGCTGCAGAAAAAAACACATTTCCTTCATGTTTTCTGCAGGAAATGTTCTAAAATATTCTTAAAAATCTATGTCATGTAAAACTACTGTATTTTATATGTAGGTCATTCTGATTAAGTTTTTAAAAATGCATTTTTTATGAAAAACAAGTGAATTCTCCTCATTGGACTGTGATTTTAGAGTTAAAGAACAACACAGAATGAAACCCAGGATCATCATTACTGTTCCTGAGAAACGAAGCCAACAGGAAGGTTTCTCTGATTCTTCCTCGTCTCCACCACAGAAAACCTGTCCAGGAATTAGTCTGATCCTTTCCCCCTGTGAGCTTTTATAACTGAATCTTCATCCCAGATCTGGACCATAATACACATCAATGGTAGCATCTTTATTCCATGTTTTCTGTGCTGTTTGCTAACTCTACTCTAATCCATGCTAATGTGATCTTTTTCTCAGCAGTAGAAGCTAGATATTTAGCTGCTGTTACTGCTGACCAAGAGGACAAACTGACTGATGGAAAATAGTCCAAAGAATTAGTCTGATCCTGATAATATGAGGTAGAGGGAGACATTCAATCAAGGCTGACGATGGGATGGAAAGATGGAAAATAGAAGAGAGGACATAGCTTTGCTCTACACATTCTATAGGAAAACTGTTGGATGATGGAAACGACAGAAGAAAGACACAAAACAACAGAAACAAGACAGAAAATGACAAAAAAGAGACACAAAACGACAAAAATGAAACAGAAGACGACAGAAATTGACAAAAACAGGACACAAAAGTACAAAAACGAACACAAAATGACAAAAATGAGACACAAAACGGGACAAAGGAGACCGAAAATGACAAACAACAGCCCCTAAGCTTCGTTCTAAACCTGCTCTGATGAAATAACTGGATTCATTTCCTGAACACAGAAAGGTTCAGTTACAAAAAGCTTCTCTGTGTTTGTGTTTGCTGGATGAGGAGAGAAGACGAAGACCTGAAGCTCACCCTGGAAGCCGCCCAGCCTCAGCTCGCTGACCGGTCGCCGCGGTAACGGCAGCGTCGCCGTGGCGCTGATCTCCGCGGCCCTCAGCAGCCAGGGGTTGCTGCTGCCTCCGGGGCCCGGCTGGGGGGTCATGGCCCGGCTCAGGGGGGCGCTGTGGGGCAGCGGCGGGCTGTGGGGGGCGCTGTGGGCGATGGGGACGGTCACACCCTGACAGGAGCCGCCGTCCGGAGACACCTGGCTGAGGGACATGACGGTGGACGGGATGAGGCAGGGGGACAGGGTGGAGGTGTTGGAGGCCAGGAGGAGGGAGGCCTGCTGGGCCGAGGAGGACGAGGAGGAGGAGGAGGAGGACGTGGTCGGGGTGGAGGCGTCTGGAACGGGGCTGGAGCTGAGCAGAGAGCCGGGCTGCTGAGGAGAAGCTCCTCTGGATGAAGCTCCGGCGGCAGAGCTGAAGGTCTGAGGAGAACCCTGAGGAGCAGCGTCGCTCTGGGAGGAGGGAGGAGGAGAACGCTGCTGCTGGAGGCGACTGGAGTCTCCGTTCAGCAGAGGAGGAACCTCCTGGACCGACAGCCGCTGGACAAACAAACCAGAGGTCCATCATGGATCAGTTACACATCTGAAGAAGTAAAGCTTTTCACTTTGGTTTGAAATCTGTCAAAATAGTCCAAAATGACTTTTTTAAATGAGTTAAAATTTGTTCAAAATTACTTAAAACTTTGAAGTGAGGAAAACTTGTCTAAAATTATTTTAAAAACGTCCAAAATGACAAAAAGTGTTCAGAGTGACTCAAAATGGATCCAAAATTGTACAAAATTATTCAAAATGTTTCCAAAAATTACTCAAACTCAACGGAAAATTAGCTAGAAATTGTTCAAAATGAGCAAAAATGATCAGAAATGACAGGAAAAATTGCCAAAAGAATTTAAAATGACTTAACGTTTTGAAAATTATTTCAAATTTGCTTGAAATCTGTTCAGAATTACTGATCCATCATCCAAAATGACTAGAATTAGTTCTAAAATGACTGAAACTCTTCCAAAATGAGTTAAAGATGATCCAAAGTGAGTAAACATTGTCTAATATGACAGACAAATATTGACCAAAATGAGTCCAGACTTCTTAAAATGACACAAAATTGTCCATAATTATTTGAAATTTGTTCAAAACGTTTTAAATTCTTTACATGACGACACAAACTGGACCGTAATTACCCAAAATTTGTCAAAATTGAGTTGAAAATTGCCCAAAACGACTTAAAATTTGTGCCAAATGACATAAACTTGCCCAGACTTATTGAAAATTTATCAACAATGACCAAAAACTGGAAATATTCCCGTTCAAAATGACTGACCAGTTGCCCAAAATGGCACAAACTTGGTTGAAAATGAAAAAAAGTGTCCAAAATGACCTCATTTGCCAAAACATGACATAAACCTGCTCCTAAAATTATTGAACAAAACCCCCCACACTCCAAATCACCTAAAACCGGTTCAAAGCCACAGAAACATCCAAAAATCACCCTGAGAGGAAAACCAAAGCTAATGGATCAATCAAATGAATGCAGCATGGCTCAGAAACATGTTGGAGATCCATCCAGCATGGAGAAACATCTACTGATGATGGAGAAACATCTACTGATGATGGAGAAACATCTACTGATGATGGAGAAACATCTACTGATGATGGTGGAACATCTACAGATGATGGAGAAACATCTACTGATGATGGTGGAACATCAGCTGATGATGGAGAAACATCTACTGGTGATGGAGAAACATCTACTGATGATGGAGAAACATCTACAGATGATGGAGAAACATCAGCTGATGATGGAGAAACATCTACTGATGATGGAGAAACATCTACTGGTGATGGAGAAACATCTACTGATGATGGAGAAACATCTACTGGTGATGGAGAAACATCTACTGATGGTGGAGAAACATCTACTGATGATGGAGAAACATCTACTGATGATGGAGAAACATCTACTGATGATGGAGAAACATCTACTGATGATGATGGAACATCTACTGATGATGGAGAAACATCTACTGATGATGATGGAACATCTACTGATGATGGAGAAACATCTACTGATGATGGAGAAACATCTACTGATGGTGGAGAAACATCTACTGATGATGGAGAAACATCTACAGATGATGGAGAAACATCTACTGATGATGGAGAAACATCTACTGATGGTGGAGAAACATCTACTGATGATGGAGAAACATCTACTGATGGTGGAGAAACATCTACTGATGATGAGCAGAGTAACGCTTAGAACTTTAAAGCTCTACAGGATGAGGACCTGCTCCGGCTGAGCTGAACCCATCTTGGCGTGTCGGAGGACCTCGGCGATCCCGGCGGCTCCGGGGCTCTGAGGCGCCGTGTGTCTCAGCAGGTTCAGAGCTCGTTCAGGAAGCTTCGTCGGCTGAGAACACGACTGTTGCCACGACGACAGTTTCTGAGACAGGAGCTCTCTGACCTGGAGGAAGTTCAGAAGCAACAAAGAGAGAAGAACAGCAGCATTGAAGACACGAGCTCCACGGAAAACACAGTCTGATCTCATTTCTAGTTTCTGCATCTTCAGAGTCATCAGGCTGTTACTAATGTAGAAAAATGAGGGGACTATTTCTGAAAGATCACCTTGGAGTGGTAGTTAGTGAGCAGTTTGGTGACACAGCACTGCCGGTCGACCAGGAAGCAGTACCGCCGCCGCTCCTCGGTCAGCGCCGACTTATAACCTGAAGCCACCAGAGAGTCCAGCTCCACCTGCCGACGGCTCATCAGCTCCACAAACTGGACGAAAACACAAAAATAAACTGAGGACATCTGGGCTTCTAAGTGTTTGAAAAATCAACCTTCTCTTCTCCAGTGTTCTGCTCCACATTCATCAATAATAGATATTGATTGGCTCAGCTTCCACATCAATGGCAGCATTTTATTCCATGACAAGATGACAAAAACAAGACATAAAACAATAAAAACAGAACACGAAACGACAGAAACGAGACACGAAACGACACAGAAAAAGACACAAAACACAGAAAAAGACACGAAACAACACGGAAAAAGACACAAAACGACACAGAAAAAGACACAAAACAACACAGAAAAAGACACAAACGACAGAAAAAGACAAAGCGAGACCCAAAAAGACAAAAATTAGACACAAAACAACAAAAACAGGGCACAAAATAATGAAAACAACAAAAATGAGACACAAAACGACAAAACAAGACACAAAACTGAGATCACAAGAGAGACTGGGAGGAAAACCAAAGCCACTGGATGAATAAATAAATGCAGCATGACTCTGAAGCATGTTGGAGATCCATCCAGCATGGAGAAACATCTACTGATGATGAATCTAGAGAGGAAAAGTCTGGAAACATGGAGATATTCATGTTCGAAGCGTCTCAAATTATTTTAAGTGTCCAAAATGACTGAATTTGTCCAAATTGACATAAACTTGCCAAAAATTGTTTAAAACCTTTTCAAAATTAGACAAAACCTGTTCAAAAACTCATCCACAATGTCTGAGTGTCCAAAATCACTCAAACTTGGTCCTGAATGGACAGAAAACTGGTCCAGAATTGGTGAAAACCTGTCAGAAATGAATCCATGTTTGTCCAAAAGGACAGAAACATGTGAGAGATGAGTCTAAAGAAGGATGTCTAACGTTAACGTCCTCTCACCTGCATCTCTCTGTCCCCGTACTTGTTGGGATGGCGGCTGCCTTGACTCTTCCTGCGGAGCTTCTTCAGCTGAGACTGGCAGCGTTCGATGGACTCGGACTTGGACCTCCGCTCACTCTGGTACTTCTTCAAGGTGGCCTGATGGAAGCAACAAGTCGGAGAGGATTCAGTAAAAGTAATGTTAAAGAGCAGAGTTCAGGCAAAACACATTCATTCTAATATAAATTCACACCATGATGCTGCCACCACCATGCTTCACGTCATGATGCTAGTAACTCCTTCAGAGGAGTCATAGGAGTCTTGGTGGCCTCCCTCTCTAGTCTCTTTCTCCTTCAGAGGAGTCATAGGAGTCTTGGTGGCCTCCCTCTCTAGACTCTCAGGTCTTGAGGACGTCCTGCTCTAGTCAGATTTATTCATGTTCCATCTTCCTTCCATTTCTTAATGATGGATTTAACTGGACTCCAGGAGATCGTCAGGAACTTTAAATGTTCTTGTATCGTCCTGACTGATGTGCAAACCTTCTGAGTGTGATATTTCAGTCTTCTGTTGACTTACTGTGAGGTATTTGATGTCCAGCTCCAGCTTCTGCTCCAACTGGGCCAGCAGCTCAGAGTGAAACAGCTTCAACTGTTGATGGATGAAGTCACAGAAAGGATTAAACAGAAAGTTCACTTTAATATGATCCTCAGAACATGCAGTTTTCTGATGCAGAGTAGAACTTCTGCCCACTAATTTGTCTTTAAGCAGGTGATATTGTTCATGTTTGCTTAAAAAAAAATCAAACATGAGCCCCTCTCTGTGTAAAAACCACCCCAGTGTGACAGGATTTAGATCTCACCACGTCTTCCAGCTGCACCTGAATCTGTCGGTGGACCTCGGCCATCTGGAACAGGGTGTCTCCTGCAACAAGCAGCACGGCAAAGGAACAAAGTGAACACCACAATGTCCAAAATGTTTCCACAACTAGTTAAAATTCAAAACCTGTCTGACATTAAAAATGTCAGGAAGGACTCAAGATTGATCCAGAACAACACAACATCTGTCAGAAGCGACAAAAATTGTTCCAAATTATTAAAAATGTGTCCCAAGTTACTAAAAATCATCCAAAGTGACCCAAAAAAATGTCCATAATTGGCCTAACTGATGAACATGGTTCTAAAATGAGCTGTGAGCAGCAGAACTTCCTCAGTTGTGGACCTATGGACTGGATCTATCTATGTCTGCATCATGGATCCACATGGAAAACAACTGAATAGAGGAAGAGAAAAATCTCACTGAGAGACTGGACAAAGATGGAAAAGGATCCAGGAAGATCATTGAGCAACTAAAAACCAGTGAAGCAGTAAAATACTGTTGGTCCAAAATGAAGAAATTCAGCTGAAATAATGCAAAACCTGTGAAAGTTATTCCAAAATGTGTCCAAGTTTACTCAGAATTGTCAAAAAATTCTTTAAAAATCTACCAAAATATAAAACGTAGTAATCTGATTACTATAAAGTGACAGAATATACAGTTAAAACTGATTGTAGCTGCTCTTCCACCCAAATAAAAGTAATCTGATTACTGTAAAGTGAGCTAAAACTGATTACAGCTGCTCTTCCACCCAAATAAAAGTAATGTGATTACTGTAAAGTGAGTTAAAACTGATTGTAGCTGCTCTTCCACCCAAATAAAAGTAATCTGAATACTGTAAAGTGAGTTAAAACTGATTGTAGCTGCTCTTCCACCCAAATAAAAGTAATCTGATTACTGTAAAATGAGCTCAAACTGATTACAGCTGCTCTTCCACCCAGATAAAAGTAATGTGATTACTGTAAAGTGAGCTAAAACTGATTGTAGCTGCTCTTCCACCCAAATAAAAGTAATCTGATTACTGTAAAGTGAGCTAAAACTGATTACAGCTGCTCTTCCACCCAAATAAAAGTAATCTGATTACTGTAAAGTGAGCTAAAACTGATTGTAGCTGCTCTTCCACCCAAATAAAAGTAATCTGATTACTGTAAAATGAGCTCAAACTGATTACAGCTGCTCTTCCACCCAAATAAAAGTAATCTGATTACTGTAAAGTGAGCTAAAACTGATTACAGTTGCTCTTCCACCCAAATAAAAGTAATCTGATTACTGTAAAGTGAGCTAAAACTGATTACAGTTGCTCTTCCACCCAAATAAAAGTAATCTGATTACTGTAAAGTGAGCTAAAACTGATTACAGCTGCTCTTCCACCCAGATAAAGTTGGTTTAAACTGTTTTTTTCTCAGTCAAAGTTGCTCTACATTATTTTTTTCAGATAAAGTTGCTCTAAGCTGCTGCTGAGCCTGGGCTGGGGCTTCATTTGGAACTTCACTGGGAGCTCTGGTCCTCTCTGGAGGCCGTTGGCTCGTCGCCCTCCGACTCTCCTGCCGCCTCCCCCGCTGTTTTCAGCATCACAATGAGATCATGTGGTGTTGTTAATCTCCCAACAATGGCTCCACTCTCCCCCTGCGTCCTCGGCCCGGTCGCTCTACAAACTTTCACTTCCAGCACTCACCCAGCTCCTTGGAGCCTTGGCTGTCGCTGGCCAGTTCTCCCAGTTTAACCAGAGCGTCGAAGTAGCCCTTAGCGGCCACGGTGACCCCTGGAGAAGACACAGAACTTCAGAGAAACCCAAAACTTCCACCAGAACCAGAGCAGAGAGATCCTCACCGGTCAGAGCCTTCTCGTAGTGCTTCCCCATCGCCACAAAGTTCTTCAGACTGGGGTTGAACTGGTCCAGGATGCCCTGAACACACAGAACCAGTTTAAACTGGAGCGGTTTGAGAGGAGCGTTCAGTGAAACCCAGAGAATAAAAGTCACCTTGTAGACGTTCTCCGTCATCTTGTTCACCTCCTCGGTTCGAGACATTTTCCTTTCCTCAGAGGTTTGCTGCTGCTGGTGGATCTTCAGATGTTCTCGTCTCTAAACTTTACAGAATCTGATCTCCTAAAACACAACAAATGAATATTTCATCCAGAAAATGGATTTATATTATTAGTATTTTTAAAAATCTGTCAGAAAATATTTTTTGTAATCTGTCAAAATTACTCAAAAGTGTACTAGATTACTCTAAATGTTCTAAAAATGGTTAAAAACTGACCAACATTACAGAAAAAGTCCAAAATTCCTCTGAATTTGTCAAAAATTACTGAAATTTGTCCAAATGGACTGATCTAGAATTAATGAAATTTGTTCAGAATGATTAAGAACACGTCCAAAATTAAAATGAGGTGAAATGTGACTGAAATTATTTAAAATGTGCATTAAATGACTTGATATTTACCTAAAATGACTCAAACTCCTCCTGAATGAATTGAAATCAAACGAAATGACTCAAAATTGTCCAGAGTTAGCAAAGAATTTGTCAAGAATTGCTCAAATTGGTCCCATATTTGTAAAAATGACTCCAATCTAAACTAAACCGAAAAAAAATCATTTCAAATGACTCACAATTCTCCAAAACTGGTTCAAAATTGTCCAGAATGACAGAAAAGTTTGACCAAAATGACTTGAAACCAGGAAAATCTACTCAAACTCATCCAAAATGACTAGAAACTTGTGTAAAATGAGGTGAAATCTGACTGAAATGATTCAAAATGTGTTTTAAATGATTTGATGTTTGTCTAAAATGACTCAAACTCATCCTAAATGACTTGAAACCAAACAAAATGACTCCAACCTGAACTTAATGGCTCAAAACTTTGTCAAAATGACTGAAATTGATCTTAAAATGACTCAAAAAGATTCAAAACTTGTCCAAAAATGACTCCAAATTGTCCAGACTTTTTAAGAAATCATCTTAAAATTGCTCAAATTGCTCCCATATTTTTCCAAAATGACTCAAACTGATCTTAAAATGACTCGAAATCTGTCAAAAATATTCAAAATTCTCCAAAACTGGTTCAAAAATGTCAAAGATTACAGAAAGTTTTGACTAAAATGACTTGAATCCTGGAATAAGCTCATCCAAAATTAGTAGAAACTTGTACAAAATGAGGTGAAATCTGACTGAAATGATTGAAAATGTGTCTAAAATGACTCAAATTCCACCTGAATGACTTGAAATCAAACAAAATGACTCAAAATTGTCCAGAGTCGGTTAAGAAATCATCTACAATTTCAGAAAATGGCCCCATATTTTTCCAAAATGACTTAATGAGACCAAACAAAAAGACTCAAACCTGAACTTAAAGGTTCAAAACTAGTGCAAAATGACTAAAATTCATCTTAAATGACTCAAAATCTGTCAAAAGGTTCAAATTCATCCAAAATGACTCTTAATTGTCCAAAGTTTGTTAGAAATTGACCAAAATTACAGAAAGTTTTGACCAAAATGACTTGAAAGTTGGTGAAAAATGGAAAAATGATTCTCAACTGTGGATCAAACTGAACTTTTTTTATCCTCTGAACCTTTAAACCTGATCTGAGGAGGATCTGAGGAGGATCTGAGTTTCTCTCTGGTGTTTTCTCATCGACCTGCTGCCAGTTTCCATTTATCGCTTCACAACACGACAGAAAGTAAATATTTCTCCTGGATCCGATGAGCGGCCTTCAGATAAGAACATGGAGGATCTGGACCAACAGGAAGCTTCATCTCTGGTTTCCCTCCACAGCATCCTTTGTTTTTCCAGAAACGCTGACCCAGATCAGAGTTCTGCTCATTAAGGCTGGAATCTGTCTGCTGCTCCGTTTGATTCGTTGTGCAGCGTTTAGATGTGAAATAAAGTCTGGTCTGTCTGAGGAGGAAACGTCTGCAGGTGGTCGAAGGAAGAATCAGACAGACGCTGCATTCATGAAGCTCCTCAAATGAGTTCAGGAATAAACACGACGCTTAGAAAACAAGCAAAGACGCAGATTTATGGTCAAATAAAGCACTGGTCAGTGAGATTTTAGACTTTTTCTGACTTTTTTTAAGGATGAAGCAGAAACATAAGATGCAGCTGCTTAGTTTGAGTCACTTTTTAAGTAAAAATACAAAAAAAATCTATGTTTTGTTGCTTTTCTCCATTTTATGTGATGTAAAAGTAAAATATATTCAGATTTTGGATCAAATAAAGCACTTGTCGGTGATATTTTGGTCATTTTCTGACATTTTTTAAAGGATAAAGCAGAAAAATGATCTGCAGCTGGTTTGTTTTAAGTGACACATGAACATTTAGTCTCCAGACATCTTTTAGCTGTGAGATGTTGCAGCTAAAGGATCATTTTCTCCTTTAACTTCAAAGCCTATAAAAGTGAAACCTGTTGAATCAGTAACAGTACAGACTTCAGATAATAAGAAAAAGTCCAGCAGGAATCCAACCCTGTAGCTGCACCGCGTTGTTTCTGTGCGTAAAGTTTCCATTAGTGCGTAAAGTTTCCATTAGTGCGTAAAGTTTCCATTAGCAGCAGCAGCAGCAACCTGTTGATCAGAAACTTGCAGGAATGTTTGAGCTGCTGGTACAAAACATTTACTCACCGTTCCTGTCCTCATTGTGGGAACCAGAGCAGCTTCCTGCGCTCTGAGCCTCTAATGAAGCTCTTCTCTTCTGGTGGGAGGTTGTAAATCTGCTGCCCTCCACCCCTTTTTCACATGGCCTCCCCCCTGCCTCCCCCTGCCTCCCCCTGCCTCCCTTCACTCCCAGGAATCCGGGTCAGATATTCGGTGCCGTCCAGTACCTTTCCTCATCACTGAGCCGCTTACCGGAGCTGCCAGGACCAGAGTCCGCCGCCGCTGGAGCCTCTCTGAGCCGCAGCTTCGCTCCGAGTCGCTCCTCCTCGGACGGAATAACAATGAGGCTCCGGAGCGGCGCTGAATAGCAGCGGGAGAATAATGAGCTGAACTCTGCAGCTCTGCAGCCATCACACATTCCTGCTGCCACACAGGAGGCCCCGCTGCAGAGCTGCATTTACTGCAGCACATTTATCACAGCCAGCCTGCATTTACTGCAACATGCAGAGTACCACCAGAACCGATTTACTGCAACGCACTGAGCCCTGCAGTGCAGCCAACACTGCATTTACTGCAACATACTGAACACAACCAGGCTGCATTTACTGCATCACCTCCCTAAATTACTGCAAAGTACTTCAAGAGTACTGCTAAGTACCACAACAAACATGCCTGCATTGCTTCACTCAATGACTGCACAGTCAGCAACTCAGTGAGCTGCAGTACCTCACAAAAGTACCGCAAAGTACTGCGATGTCACGCAAAAGTACTGCAAGATGACACAAAAGAACTCAAGGTAACACAAAAGTACTGCAAGTCAATACAAAAGTACTTCTGAGCAATGTAAACATATTCTAAGACAACACAAAGGTATTGCAGGATATCGCAAAAGTACTGCAAAGTGACACAACATAATCTGAGGTCACACAAAACTACTGCAATGTGATGGAAAAGTATTGCAAAATAATACAAAAGTACTGCAAGATGACACACAAGTACCCAAAGTAATGCAAGTGCATTTTGAGGTGACACAAAAGTATTGCAAGACAATGCAAAAGTACTTCAAAGCAAAGTAAAAATATTCAAAGACAACACATATGTATCGCAAAAGTATCGCATTAACACAAAACTATTGCAGTGTGATGAAAAAGTACTGCATGGCCGCACAAAAATACTGCAAATTAACAAAAGAGTACAACAAGACAATGCAAAAGTACAGCAGGGTCACGTAAAAGTACTGCCAGATGACACAAGAGTACTGCAAAGTAACACAAAGATAAACTGAGCTTCACATTAAAGAGTCGCAGGAAACGCAGGAAGTTAAAATTTAGGAAAATAAAACTGTTGAACCAAGTGGAATTAATTCTGTCAATCAGATTAATCACAACTAGGATAAGCAGTCGATTTAATGCTACTAGTTTAGGTGGAAAAAACTGCTAAACGGAGTATTTTTGATGGGTTTTTTTTTAGTATTTTTGGTGATTTTTAAGATGAAAACATCTTTCCAACCCAGCAGCAGGCTGATAGATGGAGTATTTCTGGTGTTTTTTTGAATTTTTTAACCTAGTTCAGGTTAAATCATTAGATTACTCTCCAATGAGCATCACTGCAGCTTTACTTTAAATCTGAGTTGCAGTTTTTCATCTTAAACTTTTATTTTTCCAAAATGTCAAACATGATTTAGTCTTTAGATTGTGTCAGTGACAAACCCAAAAAAATATATAATAAAATAATACAGTATTCTGAGGGAACACAAAACTTCCTGTGAGGTAAAGCAGAAGCATTCCAAGCTGACACTAAAGTACTCTTTAAAAACCTCTCACCCTCATGGAGCTCCTCGCCCAGTCGGTCTTTCTGGAAACATTATTTTCCAAAATTTGAACAAAAATTCCTCATTTTGTAATTTTCTGGTTGGACTGTATTTAAATAAACTGAAGCAGTGTGGAGGCGGATCAGGTGTGTTCACTGGTAGGTTAGGAGGCGGCCAATCAGAAGAGGCCACGCCCCCAAACAGGAACAGACATGAAAACAAAAAATACAGAAAGAAAACTTCATTTAGTTTCTCAGAAAGACTCCACATTTAAATACTAAAAGCAAAAAAAAAAAACCAAAAAAAAAACCACAGCAAATAAAAGAAAGCGATTATTCAAACCACAAAAATATTTTAGCAAACTGTTTATTTTTCACTGTATTTTTGAAGTATTTTTGGTGTTCTTTGGTATTCAGTAAAACTGAAATTCAACAGAAAGAAACTGACGACTTGATGCTCAGAAAGAGTCTCTGGATGGAAACTGTGTCGTTGTAGTTGCTGATTGTTGCCAGAAGGTGGCGGCTGCGTGACATCAACAACAGCCCCAACACAAACAGGAAGTAAATCTACATTCATGAATCTTTAAATCCCACAGTTTTAGCCACAAACTACTCATCCTCAGACCTAAAGCTCATCTATAGTGAACTTTTATTGGAGTTTTTCAGCCAGAAAAACCTGCTGTCAGATAAAAATTCATTTTAAAACACAGTTTGGAAGAATTTGGGATGTAACAGTTTGTTGTGTGGAAGAAAATGTATTTAATGTGAAGCTCAGTTTATCTCACAGCAGCTTTATGTTACTTTGCAGTACTTTAAAGTTCCTGAGGATCTCCTGGAGTCCAGTTAAATCCATCATTAAGAAATGGAAGGAAGATGAAACATGAATAGATCTGACTAGAGCAGGACGTCCTCAAGACCTGAGAGACTAGAGAGGGAGGCCACCAAGACTCCTATGACTCCTCTGAAGGAGAAAGAGACTAGAGAGGGAGGCCACCAAGACTCCTATGACTCCTCTGAAGGAGAAAGAGACTAGAGAGGCAGGCCACCAAGACTCCTATGACTCCTCTGAAGGAGAAAGAGACTAGAGAGGCAGGCCACCAAGACTCCTATGACTCCTCTGAAGGAGAAAGACTAGAGGGAGGCCACCAAGACTCCTATGACTCCTCTGAAGGAGAAAGAGACTAGAGGGAGGCCACCAAGACTCCTATGACTCCTCTGAAGGAGAAAGAGACTAGAGGGAGGCCACCAAGACTCCTATGACTCCTCTGAAGGAGTTCCAGCTTCATGGAGACAAAGAGAAAGACTCTGATGTAAAAATCTCCAATTAAATGTGGACTAGAGTTCACCAGAAGACATGTGGAGACTCTGAAGACACCTGGAAGAAGGTTCTTTGGTCCAAGGAGACCAGGATGGAGCTTTATGTCCACGAGACTAGATGATATGAAGCACGGTGGTGGCAGCATCATGATGTTCCTCAGCAGCAGGTCCTGGAAGGCTGGTAAAGGCAGAGGGTAAACGAAATCCTGGAGGACAACCTGATGATGAGACGTGGAGAAGATCAGTTTTCCATCCAGTCGATGAAGCAAACAAAGATCCTCAGCAATGGTTTGAAGACAAGGTGGAAGTTCTGGAGTCCAGACCTCCATCCAGCTGAGGACTAGAGTCTGGTCCTGAAAAGTTCTGTTGATCAGGATCCCTGAGGAACCTGACAGAGTTTAACAGGAAGTAAATCTTTCTGTAAAAGTCCAGGGTCAGGGTTATAAACCAGAGTAGGAGGTTGTAGTGATGGTTGAGGAGTTTTTCAGACTTCCTGTTCAGACACTCTGAACCTCATTCCGGTGACGTAGAGCGAGTAGAGTCAGAGTCGGGTCGTGAACTTTGATTTCTGACCGTGTTCACTCACCGGATCATCTGGTTAATCCTCCAGCAGGTGTCAAGTTAACTAGAAGGACGTTTACAGTAATCTGTCTGGTCGTCTTTAACATTATTGTCACCTAATTCCTGACGGATCACATCTTCATGGTTTGAAGTCAGATTTAAGAAGCTGTCAGCAGCTTTAAATCTATAAAGACATAAAAATCCACTGATTCAGACTGAAGAGGCTCTAACATCTGCTGCCATGTCTGAACCTGTTATCTCATGTTAATGGAAGTATGAGAGTCTGTCTGTGATCAACGCCTCCACTGTTTGTGTTGTGATTCCGTCCGACCTGAAAGCCGCCATCTGCCGTCCTGATTCGTTAGCCGTCCGTCAGACGAGGAATTAATCAGGCCGATTACTCTGGTGCTGAGATGTAGGTGAGCTGAGAGGAGGAGGCTGACGGTGGAAGGGATTTAAAGTGGAGGTCAAACTAGAAACACACGAATACACACCGTTAAAGCTCAAATCAGTCATCTGCAGTGGTTTCATATTCGATCAACAGGTTTCTTCTGGCTGGAAATGAGACAGAACTCAGTAGGATGTGGTGTTAGAGACGGTCAGGATGAATTTCAACTGTTTCTGTGGTTTTTGTTTTAACATCTTGATCTAATGAAAGGGTTTCTAGTTATGGTTTAGTTTGGAAATTAGTTCTCGGACAAACTCTTTGAAGAATTCTGGAAACAAATGCTCACAAATGACTCAACAAAATTGCCAAAATGTCTTGAAACTTGTCCAAAATAAGTTAAAAAACTGTCGCAGATAAATCAAATCTGTCTAAAATGATGCATAAGTGTCCAAAATGACTCAAGAGTTGTTGGAAATGTCTTAAAGTGTCCAAACTGACTTGAAACTTCTCCAAGCTGAGGAAAAACTGCTGCCGATGACTTGAAACTCTTAAAATGACATAAAAGTTTTCCAAAACGTCTTGAAACTGGTCCAAAATAAGTTTAAAACTGTCAGGATAACTTAAAATCTTTCCAAAATGATACAAACATGTCTCCTACATGGTTCCTGGGTAGTTCCTAGATGGTTCCTGGTACGTTCCTGGGTGGTTCCTAGATGGTTCCTGGGTAGTTCCTGGGTAGTTCCTAGATGGTTTCTTGAGGATTCATTCAAAGTTCTTGAAATGTTCTGGACTGACTGACCTTAAGTTCTTACAGTAATGATGGAAACTGAGTCCTTGTGGACGAGTTCTGAGTCATTTCAGGTCCATTTTGTGCCGTTTTATTCACTCATTTAGTGAAATTTTGGACACTTTGAGTAATTTTGGAAAGTTTCAAGCCACTGAGGACCAGAAACACATAATTTTATCTCTGATTTGTATCATAAAATATGGATATTTATGAAGATATTTTAGAAATGTAATTTGTTTTATGGTTTTTTTTGTCACATTGAAATCTGAGTCCGTTTGAGCAACAATATGAGGAAATATTAAAGACAAAAATGTTAAAAACAATGATAAAAATGGTCAAAATTCATCATTAACGTCTCTAATTATGTGTTTTATCTCTTCTTTATGTAATTTCCAGCCTGAATAAACCCGCTGATCTGATAAAAGTCGCTATAAATCACATTTTGGCTCGACTACATCCAGATAAACATGTCTAGATGATGACAGGATGGAAGAAAAGAGGCATGAGAGGAAAAGAGGCGTGGCTTCCAGAGAGAAAAAACTAAAAGAACAAAGAGGAAGGAGGCAGACGATGATGATGATGGAGGAGGATCGGAGGAGTTGAGCTTCTCTCTGGACTAAATCTCTCAATCAGATCAACGACGAGCTGCAGAGAACCACAAACCAGCAGAGGAACCACAAACCAGCAGAGGAACCACAAACCAGCAGAGGAACCACAAACCAGCAGAGGAACCACAAACCAGCAGAGGAACCAGAGCAGAAGGTAAGTTTTATTTTGTCCATTTTAACCTCTGAGATGTGAACATTTATTAACATTTATTCAGCTTTTAATCGTCCTGAGTGGAAACAGGTACAATATCTGCATCAATTAGCAAAAGAAAACTCTAAATTTGAACTAAAAACCTCTATTTATTTGTTCTTTCTAGTTAACTTTTAGCTGCACTTTGTCTGATATTTACTTAAAATTAACAATTAGAGGGAAAATGAAGCTTAAAACACACTAAAGTTCAAGTGGATGTGACAATATTATCAATTAAAAGCAGTATTTTTAGTGAGTTTTTAAACATTTTTAGGGCAAAATGTTGAATTTTCTGAACAGAAAGTGGGACTAACAGCTGAGATGAGGTTCGTCTGCGAAGGTTTTAAAGCTTCAGTCAAACAAACTCACTTGTTTTTTTTTTTGCTTCTTGAAGATGTTTCGTCTGAACATCTTTGTCTAGGAAGCTTTTTTAGTTCTGAACTGATGGATTAGATCAGTTCAGAAGTAAAAAAGCTTCTCAGATAAAGATGCTTCAGGGCTAAAAGGAGAGAAGTTCAGTTGTTTGTTCCTGAATCAGGTGTAATTTTAGGAACTGTTTGCTGTTATTCCACAGATTTAACCCTATGTTGGTAAATTTTCAGATAATATCCATTAAAGTCGGAGAAAAAACAATTAATTTACACTTTAACTGTAAAAAACAGACTAAAAAGTTTCACAAATGCTAATTCATTCTTTAGAACATTTAATTGTAAAGTTTCACTAATTTTACTACATTTAAATGAGCAAAAATATGATTATTTTACAGATATTTGCTGTTTTTTGAAAGAATAATTACATATATTAAGGAACGAAAAATGCTAAATCATCATTTAAGCTGATATTTTATGGATTTGACATTTTATAGATAAATGACTGAAAATATCTAATAAAATCACATAATTTGAAGCATTGACTAGAAAGAAAAAACAGGTGAAAAAAATGCTAAATAATTATTTAAAATGTTATTTTATGGTTTTGACATTTTATAGATGAATGACAAAAAATAAAATCACAGAATAAATATAAGAAAAACGGGTCAAAACTGTAAATAAAGTCGACATTATACAGTTTTTGCTGTATTTAAATGAGCTAAAAACATCATTTTACAGGTATTTGCTGTCTTTCTATAATAAACTGTATTAATAATTTGAGTGTATAAATGCAGGACTGTGTTCTCTAAACTACTTTAACTCACTGAATCCAGTTTTAAGCTCGATTACGAATAATATCCTGATTTAATTTAACCTTTATTTAAACTCGTGGATGCAGAGAAAAGACATTTTTATGAGAACGACATTAAAAATCTGAAAAGGAAACGTTATAGAAATGATAAGAACGTTAGTAGGAGCAGATAAAGCGTAAAAACTAGTTACTGGAGCTAAACAAGGAGCAGCTGGAGGTGAAACAACCAGAACCAGAACCAGGTGACAGTTTTTTAATCACAGCTTCAACTGCTCCTGTCAGTTTTTAATCCAGAGGACCATATGCTGCCGGATTAACCAGCACACGACCACTTATCTCCGCTAAGTTTGCCCAACGACCGTCAGCAATTAGGTTAATTAACTGACCTGTGGGTGACGAGGAAGTCCGATTGGCCGTGACATGCTTCCTGGTCGACCATCTGTCCGAGTCTAAGCCCCTAAATCACCTAAACGACAACACAGAGTCCAGGAAAGACCAAGAAAATAACACTTTAAACTAACCTTACACTCTAAAAACACACTTTAAACTAACTTTATACTGTAAAAACACACCTTAAACTGACTTTGCACTGTAAAATAACACTTTCAACTAACTCTGTACTCTAAAAACACACTTTAAACTTTGAGTCCTTATGAAGGGGAATTCCTAAAAACTCTTAAAAACTTAAATTTTACCACCTGGCTGTTGGTCCGGGCTCAGCCGTGGAGAATCAGGAGCTCAGAAGTTTTTACCTGATCAGATGTTTTTAAATGTAGAAAAGAGATTTTGGGTGATTTTTCCTGCAAAAACACTGAATGAAAGTCGGATAGTTAAATTTTTCCCGTGATCAGTTTTAGAGTCGTTTAGTCGTTAACCGTTAATTAACTCCTGACATCTGTTCACATCTAAATCCTTCAGTCAGGAGCTCACACCTCTGATGTGATCCTCACCTGGACACGCTAAGGTCACGCTGCTGCTACTGGTTCCAATGGTTCTACTGGTTCTACTGGTTTATCTGGAGCCAGAGAGTCCCAGCGAGGACTTTAACCTCCATCTGATCATTTAAATCTCTGGAATCGGTCAGAATTTGGGATTTTTGTTAAAGGAAAAATAATCTCATGTTTGTTTATGTGAAGATTCAAATCTGGGATTAACTATTCGACGTATTTAATAAGAAACTTCTTGAACCACTGAGCCTTTCTGAAGTTGGAATTTCCGTCTTTTATCTTTTCTAAAACTGCGTGTCTCGTTTTGCTCGTTTTCTGTCTCATTTTTGTCATTTTCTGTCTCATTTTTGTCACGTTTTAGTCATTTTGTGTCTCATTTTTGTCACGTTTTAGTCGTTTCGTGTCTCATTTTTGTCATTTTGAGTCTCATTTTTGTTGTTTTTGTCTTGTTGTCATTGATTTTTACCCCTTGAACAGGTTTTATCTGTCCTTTAAATCCTGATCATTTGAACACATTTAGCTAATTTTGGACAATTTTGTGAACAAATTTTGACTCATTTTGAACTTTTAAAATAACTTTGGACATTTAAGTCATTCTGTACTCATTTTGAGTCACTCTGAACCTTAATATTTTCATTTTTTTTTAGCCTCTACTAACTTTTCCTGCTGATTTCTCGACTTGTCTGCATTGAAATAAAAATGATGATTTTTAAACAAGCTAAAGGAAGAGAACAGAAACTGAAATTTGCACTAAAACTTTCTGTTAAAGTCTCGCTTCATCAATATTTTGTCCATTTATGGATTATTCTTCTAATATAAAGTGCTTTGTCAGAATTAGAGCTTTGTGTTGAAGGAAACTGAAACTAAAGCAGCGAAAAAGAGACGTTTTTATTCACCTGAGGATGCAAATCTAGGATTAAATATTGTAAATATTCTCTCTTTCATCCTCATATCGCCCTGCGGGTCAAAATTGACCTGTTTTAAAGTTAGAAAATATGGGGAAAAAAAACATTTTCACAGTGAAACTTCTGTCATTTTCATTTTCAACATTTTTGGGAAATCTTTTAACATTTATTGGTGGAAAAAAAGAAATGCTAAAAATGTTTCCTTAAGAACATTCACATAAAAATCACTGGATTTTGGCTGATTTTTACGTGAATGTTCTTAAAGAAAACATTAGAAGTTTTACTGATATATATGGAATCACTTTAGATATTTTTAGGATTTTTTGGGAAGAATTTTACTCATTTTTTTGAATTTTCTTGCCAAATTAGTTTTCTTTAAATAAAAATTTTAAGGGAAATTTTTAAGGAATTATTGGAATTTTCTTCCTAAAGGTTTTGCAAATTTTCAGAAATTTGAGGAATTTTTTGGCAGATTTTTGGATTTTTTTCAGACAAGGAAACAATATTTTTGGTGCCCGTAAATGAAGACAACAGGAGGGTTAACGAGATAAGAGAAGAAAAATGCAGCTGGGATTTGTGTCCAACTTTTGTGGGAGTAATTAAACATAAATAAAACAGCTTTTCTAACATTTAGTCATTTGTTTTGCAGGTTTCTGGACTTTTCACAATCAGACAGGAGGATAAACTGATCCTGTGACGGCTTTAGACTTTGTTTTTTCTAATATCTGGGTTTTGTTTTGCAGGCGTCTTCTTGTCTTCTCTGAACCTGGAGGATAACTCCACAGCTGACTGATGGACGGAGATCTCTGCTGATGTTTCCTCCTGATGCTCAGAAGTCTCGTTCTTCTTTGCTGTTCCTTCTGAACTGATCTGAATCTTCTTGCTGCTGAAGATGGAGGTGATCCTGAGGACTTCTCTGCTGCTGCTGCTCTTCTCTCTTCTTCTCCGTCCTTCATCCTCCTCCTCTGGCTTCGACCAGGCCGCCCAGCCCCGCTTCCTGTGCACGCCGGTCCCCGTGGACGCCGACCCGTCCTGCTTCCCTGCGGCGGCGGGGCATCAGAGCGCGCCCCCTGCTGGCTGGTGGGGGGCGAGCGAGGAGGCCAAGGCCACCATCCTGGCGCTGAGGGAGAGCCTGGTGCAGCAGAAGGAGACCATCCTGGACCAGAGGGAGACCATCCGGGAGCTCACCGCCAAGCTGGGCCTGTGTGAGGGCTTCGGCCATGACCGGCTGCACGCCGCGCCGCCACACCACCGCGCCTTCCCCGACGACGGCCGCCACAGCAACCAGAAGGGTCACCATGGAAACCTGATACCAGACGCGCCGACGCACTACAGCGGTCCGCGGGCTGACGCAGGAAACCGGCGTACGAAGGAGAAACAGCCGACGACACCCGGAGACATTTCATCATCACCGGAACAGATGGAGAGAATGCTGCAGGCCCTGAAGGAGAGGCTGGACAACCTGCAGGTAAACAAACAAACAAACAAACAAACAGGACAACCTGCAGGTAAATAAACAAACAAACAAACAACACAACCTGCAGGTAAACAAACAAACAAACAACACAACCTGCAGGTAAGCAAACAAACAAACAGGACAACCTGCAGGTAAACAAACAAAAGACAACCTGAAGGTAAACAAATAAACAGGACAACCTGCTGGTAAAAACTAAAGAAGAAAGAAAGAAAGAAAGAAAGAAAGAAAGAAAGAAAGAAAGAAAGAAAGAAAGAAAGAAAGAAAGAAAGAAAGAAAGAAAGAAAGAAAGAAAGAAAGAAAGAAAAGGACATCCTGCCTGTAAAAAAACAAAGAAAGAAAGAAAGAAACAGACAAAAACAAGAAAAACAAACAACAGATGTTTTTAAACAGAGTTGTGATAGAACTGGGCTGATGAACACAGAGTTGAGTTGGACTGTTGTTGTTGTTTGTCCTTGTTTATCCGCCTGTTTGTCGTCAGCGCTGGTCCATAGTTTGATTCTGAGCGGCAGCTCTTTAGACAATAAACGAGTTAATCTGATGAATCCAATCAACGTCTGGCAGAACAAACTCTGGAGTCTTCAGCTGGACGTCACAGGAAGAGGTTCTGGAGCCAGAGGTTACTTTAAGGTTATCTGGACGTTATCTATCAGTTTCATGTTTTCTGGTTCTTCTGGTTCTGGATCGTGACCACAGACAGATGTCAGAGTCGGGCTGAAGGCTCTAAGATCAGCAGGAATTACTGAGATCTCTCCTGACGGAGAAGAACGAGGCCACAAAGCTGATTACTGAGACACAAAGACAGACGGCAGGTGACCGATAACGTCCTCTGAGAGTGTAAAACAGCTAGAAAACACTTCAATTAACATAGAGATTCTCCTAGAAAGACACAGAGACAAAAAGAGACGGCAGGTGACTGATAACGTCCTCTAAGAGTTTAAAACAAGACAAATTAACGTAGAGATTCTCCTATGAAAATACAAAGAGAGACAGACGTACACATGCCTGTGCTCAGCGGAAGGTCATTTTTTATTAAACGTTTCATCCGTTTGAAATTATCCAACAACTGAGCGGCCTTGGAGGAGGGCTGGTCTCTGAGTGCTTTTCTTGTTTTAGAAATGCAGCATTTATATATTAGTTATTGATGATCAGAAATCACGGCACCATAAATGTGTCCATTTAATAGATGAACCCACAAACAAAATGAACTTGCACTGAGTACAGGCGTGTGTTCTGCATGTGTATGTTATGTACAGATACCAAATCACATGACTTAAATATGTAGCGGGCGGCAGGAATTGATGGGACTCAGAAACACCCCCACAATTTAATCAGTTGTTCCTTGGATCATTTCTGACAGATAAGTCCTGATAAGTCCTCAGTGGTGGATTTGTAGTAGAATCACAATCAGCTGATGTAGTGTTCACTTGTTGTCATGGTTACAGTGACGCCGTGACGCTATCTGGCAACGATACAGAAATCTCTAACCAATCCATGGATCCAGACTATAAGCTGCATCACTGCCAAAATCTAATCACTTGGTCCTTGTGTCATTTCTGACCTTCCCTGAAAATTATATCCAAATCTGTTGGTCTGTTTCAGAGTAATGTTGCTGACTGACAGACAGACAGACAGACAGACAGACAGACAGACAGACAGACAGACAGACAGACAGACGCCGATCTTTACATAAATCCACCATGTTCCTTGGCGGAGTAATAAAACAGCAATGCATCATGTACAGGAAACACCAACCGCAAAACTCTATCTTGGCAGTTGATAAAGCAGTTGGGCTAAAATAGAAGTTCTACGAGCCAGGAAGTACCGCTGCGGCTGGACTGGAGGAAGCTAATGCTAGCAGCTAGTTGGCTGGTTTAGCTAGCAGAGATCCAACATGAAACCAGAGATACCTGCAGAGAGAACAAAACCCAGAGAAGACTCAAAATTAAATTGTTGTTGGACGATGCTTTTGTCTAACCTCAGTATAAGTCTTTAGTTTCGGTGTTTTTTCCCCAACAGAAGAGGAACTCTTCCACCACCTACTCCAGCTCCCTGAAGGAGCTTCTGCAGAGGAAGATCAGCGCTCTGGAGGACCAGCTGCATCACCACAGCGCCACCCTCAGCGACCCCGGTCACCATGGAGACGACGGAGACCACCAAGATAACCATGACGATGACGGACACCATGACGGACACCACGACGACGAACACCACGACAACCACCAAGGCGACCATGACGACGGACACCACGACGATCACCAAGGCGACCATGACGACGCACACCACAACGACGACGACGGCGAACACCACGACGACCACTCAGATCACTATGATGACAGCCGCGACGACGACCACCACGACACAGATAGTGACCATGACAACGGCCACCGCCACGACGACGACAGTGCAGATCACCATAGCAACGAAGCAGACAGCAGCCACAGTTACCTTCCACACACTGGATACAGAACATCAGGACCAAGGTCCAACAAACTGGAGACGATGCTGAATCAGCTTTACCTCACAGGTACGAGTCACCATCAGCTCATAGGGAAATAATTGAATTTGTTCCTTTTTTAGTGCATTTCTAAACACATTTCAGGTGTTTTTTCATCTACGAATCATCTATTTTTGGTAACTTCTGTCATTTTGCTGGAAAAGGTCGCAATATCGAGTTAATTTAACAACACAAGCAGAACTTGTAAGACAAATACGATGAAGTAAATTAAAAAAGTAATAAACTATTGAAACCACAAAGAGATTAAACCCCTGCAAACTCATCCAAGTGCGTCAGAGTTTTCTGTAAAAAATGCTCGATGTCGGAGCAAGAAACTGATTTAGAAGAATAATAATGATACCGAAAGTCACAAACTACAAACTGACGGGATTATTTCTTCAGGTTTGTTCTGTATGAAACTCTGGAATCTGTTTTTGTGATCAAAGTGCTGCAGTTTTAAGCCTCCGCTATGCAGACGACTGACTGTTTTACCTATGATGTGTAAAAACACCATTTTGACATTTTAACAAGGAAAAAGGCTCAATTTCACCTTAATTGTAAACTTTTAAGAATCAGAAGAGATGTTTTACCTAAAGAATCGTGCTACTGGACATTTACTCCACCAGGTTCTAGCAGGAAGAAGTCCAAAATATTGTCCGCAGAAGTTCTACGAGCCAGGAAGTACCGCTGCTGCTGGACCGGAGGGAGCTCGTGCTAACAGCTAGTTGGCTGGTTTAGCTACCAGAGATCCAACATGAAACCAGAGAGAACAAAACCCAGAGAAGACTCAAAGTTAAAGTGTTGGTAGATGATGCTTTTGTCTGACAGGAGCAGAAATATTTAGTGTCAACACAAACAGAACTTTTAAGTAAATTAAAAAATGGTAAACTATTGAAACCACAAAGAGATTAAGCCCATAAAAACTCATCCATGTACATCATCTCTTGAGTTTTCGTTAAAACTGATCGATATTGGAGCAATTCAGCCACATGTTGGAGCAGGAAACCGATTTAGAAGATGAATAAAGATACAGAAAGCCCCAAACTGCAAACTGACAGGATTATTTCATCAGGTTTGTTCTGTATGAAACTCTGGAATCTGAATTTTTGTGATTAAAGCGCTGCAGTTTTTATCCTGGAAATGCTCTGCTATGCAGATGACTGACTGTTGTACGTATGATGTGTCGTTGCCGTGTATAAAAACACCATTTTGACATTTTAACAAAGAAAAAGGCTCAATTTTCACCTCGACTTTAAACTCTGTACAACCAGAAGAGATGTTTTACCAAAATGGTGCCTCTGGACTTTTACTCCACCAGGTTCTAGCAGGAAGAAGCCTCAGAGTCCGGATGCCTTCCAGATCAGCTTCCCGATGAGGACCAACTACATGTACGGCCGTCTGAAGAGGACACTGCTGCAGGAGATCTTCGCTCTGACTCTGTGTTTGTGGATGAAGGCCGGAGCTGGACCCGGACTGGGAACCCCGTTCTCCTACTCGGCCCCGGGACAGTCCAACGAGGTGGTTCTGATCGAGTGGGGCAACAACCCCTTGGAGCTGCTCATCGACGACCAGGTAAGAAAAAAAAAAATCTCTTCTTGGTGAAAAAAGTCATGATGCTCTGTAAAAAATAAAAATGTTATTGTACTTAAATCAGTTATTTTACAGATATTTGCTGCTTTTTCACCATTTTTTGACAGCTTTTGAATGTTACAGTATTCCATTGTTTTAAAAGTTTTTCTGGTGCCCTCGCTCTCAGATTTTTATGATTTTTTTCCTGGATTTTTTTTGTTGTTGCTATTTTTACTTTTTTTCCTGGATGGATTTGTTTGCTATATTTTCCTTTTATCCAGGATAAAATGTGATTATTTTACTCGTGTTTGCTGTTATTTTTCCCCATTTTCTGACCAGTGAATTTAAGAAACTGAAAAGAACAATATCATGTTAAAATGACTTCAGGTCAGAATGCAGCAGCAGATTTGTCCTCCAGGGGGCAGTAAAACTCCGACCCTACCTTCTTCTAGGTGGAAAAACAAGATGTTTGTTCAGTTTTCTCTATTTAAATGTGATGATTTATCTCCAGATTTTTTTGGCTATATTTTCTTCCTTTTCCTGTTTTTTCCTGGATTTTTTTAAAGCTATTTTTTCTTTTTTCCTTTTGCTATATTTCTTTTTTCCCCGGATTTCTTTTGCTATATTTCCCTTTATTGTCTGGATTTTTTTTCTCCATTTTCAATTTTTTCCTGGATTTTTCTGCTGTATTTTCTTTTTCATTTTTGCTATAATTCCTTTTCCCCGTGGAATTCTTTTGCTATATTTTGCTTTTTTTTTCGCTATATTTCCTTTTCTTCCTGGATTTTTTTTTGCTATATTTTCTTCTTTTTTGCTCTATTTCTTTTTATTGCATGGATTTTTTTGCTATATTTTCTTTTTTCCTGTATTTTTTTGCTATATTTTCATTTCTTCCTGAATTTTTTTTCCCTAGAGCTTTTTTTCTGTATTTTGTTGCTATATTTTTTCTTCCTGTATTTTTTTGCTATACTTTCTTTTTTCCTGTATTTTTTTGATATATTTCCTTTTTCCTGTATTTTTTTGTTAGATTTTCTTCCCTTTTTGATATATTTTCTTTTTTTTCTGTATTTTTGCTGTATTTCCTTTTACTGCCTGGGGGGTTTTTTTGCTCGATTTTCAGTTTTTCCTAGATTTTTTTGCAGATTTCCTTTTCTTTCCTGAATTTCTTCACCAGATTTCCTTCTTGACTTCTCTCCACAGACGGTGACGCTGCCGCTGTCTCTGAGCGATGGGAAGTGGCATCACATCTGTGTGAGCTGGTCGACCCGGGACGGCCACTGGGAGGCCTACCAGGATGGAGTCCACAGGGGCTCCGGGACCAACCTGGCCCCATGGCACCCAATCCGACCCGGAGGAGTCTTCATCCTGGGACAGGAGCAGGTAAATCCAGTCTGAGAGGATTTAATGTCCAGGAAGTCCAAACCTTCTAGAAACCCTTTATTAACCTTCCAGTCTGATGGAGTTTTGCATCCAGAATGGTTGAATTCTTCTCCAAGTACTTCATGTACTTGGAAAAATAATTCTGAATTTACACCAGATTCGACGAGTTCAGTTACAAACTGCATTTAAATAATGTTTTGTTGCAGAATTTTTTGCTGTCATTTTTTTTCCTTGATTTTTTTTGCAATATTTTCATTTTTTTTTCCTGGATTTGTTTTTCTATATTTTCTTCTTTTTCTTTTCACTATACTTCCTTTTTTCTCCTGGATTTCTTCTGTGATATTTTCAGTTTTTTCCTGGATCGTCCTGATACATTTTCTTCATTTTTTATTGCTATATTTCCTTTTATTGCATGATTTTTTTTGCTATATTTTCTTTCTTTTGTTGCTATATTTCTTTTTATTGCCTGGATTTTTTGCTTTTGCTATAAATTCTGTTTTTTCCTGGATTATTTGGGGTATATTTTTTTCTTTTTTGTTGCATTTCCTTTTGTTGCCTGGATTTTTAAATATATATTTTCAGTTTTTTTTCTGGATATTTTCCACTATATTTAATGTTTTTCCTGGATTTTTCTTGGACATATTTTCTTCTTCTTTTTTTGCTAGAGTTCCTTTTATTTCCCAGGATTAGGAAGTTAAATTTTCATTTTTTTCCTGGATTTTTTTGTTGCAATTTTTCCCTTTTTTTAAGCAATATTTCTCTTTTTTTTATCTATTTTTCTTCAATATTTCTGTTTTTTCTTCCTGGATTTTTTTTTGCTATATTTCCTTTTTTCCCTAGATTTATTTTGCTGTAGTGCTGTAGTTAAAGTAAAAACGCTGACCCGTTGTTATTCCGTCTTCAGGATACCCTCGGAGGACGTTTTGATGCCACTCAATCGTTCGTCGGCGAGATGTCCGACCTCCACATGTGGTCTCACGTCCTAAGTGCCGCTGACATCTACGACCTGGCGTCCTGCGGCAGCCACCTGAGGGGTGACATCATCGCCTGGGCGGAGTCGGAGGTGGAGCTTCATGGGGGCGTGGCCAGGTATCCCTTTGACCCCTGTCACTAAAGGCACCAACGAAGAAGAACAAAGACACTGGAGTCTGTCTGACTTCCTCTTTCTCAGAGTCGATGCCTTCCTTTGAACCCAAACAGGAACCAGAGACTGAAACTGTTCCTGGATCAGGTGTTAGCTTTTAGCTCCAGGTGTTTCCTGTTAGTCTGGATGTGACATGTTGTCACGCTGAGGACAATCGGAGCGGATTCTGTTGTGGTGACAAATCTTTAGCTTGATAGAAACTCTGGATTCTCTTCCTGAAGGTTTCCATGGAAACATACAGCTGACCGACCAAAGAAACTAGAATTTAATCAACTTTGTGTTTGTGTATTTAGACGACGTTTGAGTTCAGAGTTTAGCGTTTTTCTTGACTGTTGCCTCGATTTTTTTTTTTTTTTTTACCGCAGCAGGAAATCCGCGATGGACAACTGGGAACTCTTTCTATTATTTTATCTTTTTTTTTTTTTTTTTTTACATGTTCTTTACTGGACTCGTCACTTTTTCACTGAGTTTAGCTCCTCGCTGTGTTTTGTGCTCTAAAGTCCTGAATCTGGCCTTGACTGTTTATTTCTTTAAGTCAGAACTTTGCTGTTGTGTTGAAGTTTTTCTTTCAAAGGTGTGTAAATAAAAATGTAAACGTTGTCTTTTTGTTTTTCTAGAGTTCAACCTAAAAGCTTAAATAAATAAACTATTTAAATGCTGGAAAATAAATCAAATTTCCTGACTTTTCCTTTGTTTTTGTGATCAAACTGCTGCAGGTTTAAGCCTGGAAATGCTCCACTATGCAGATGACTGATTGTTCTATGTATGATGTGTCTTTGTTGTGTATAAAAACCCCATTTAGACATTTTAAGAATGAAAAGGGCTCAATTTTCACCTCAATTTTAAAACCAGAACAGATGTTTTACCTAAAAAATGGTGCTACTAAGTTCTAGCAGGAAGAAACCTCAGAGTCCTAATGAGGACCAAATTGTGTTGAAGTTTTTCTTTCACAAGTGTGTAAATAAAAATGTAAAAATTACTCGTCTTGTTGATTTTACAGAGTTCAACCTAAAAGCCTAAAGAATTAAACAGATCAACTATTTAAATGCAAGAAAATAAATCTAATTTCCTGATTTACTTAAACTTTTCAAGCTACAAACGTTATTTTGGGGAGTTCTGTTGACATCATAAAGCTGCATCAACTTCATACTGTGTGTAACTTAAACTACATTTTTGTGTTAATTGATTTAAAACTAAATTCAGGGTGTCGTAACTTAATAAAATTGGTTTCATAACTTGATTTTACATCACTAATCCTTTAAAATGTTTGATTTCAGCTTCGTCAATGTGAATATTTTCTGGTTTCTTTCCTCTGTGACAGTAAACCGAAGATCTTTGGACTAAACCAGACATTTGAGGAAGCTCTGATCCACCTTTTTCACCATTTAAAGACATTTTAAAAACAATTTAAAAAAAAACAACTCATCGATTAGTTCAGAAAATGATCAACACTGAAAATAATTAGTTTCAGTCCAACTCCATGTGTTGTGATGTCATTTTAGCATGAAATCAAGACAAACTACTATTAAATCTAGATTTTTGGACTAAATCTAAATTTTTTTGATAATTAATCGGGTCAAGTATTCAAAATTCAAGTATTCAGTCTAAATACTGTGATTTCAGCTCCTTAAATGTGAATATTTTCTGGTTTATCTGTGACAGTAAATTTTCATTTATTTTCATTTTATTTATTCATTTACTTTTAAAATGGGACAATTCGTATTGATGTACATTTTCATGTAAATACGATAGATTGTAGCCATACGACTAATTTCCATCTCAAGTCCCATTGGCAGATCAAAATTCAAGATCTTTGGACTAAACAAGACATTTGAGGAAACAACATTTTCTGACCAAACAACTGATTGTAGTTTGTTTCAGTTTCAGTTGAAATTTCACTAAAAACCACAGATGTGATCCAATAAATCAACAAGTAATTCACATTTAGTTCATGTTTTTGTAGTAGAACTTAAATATTTTAATACTGGACTGCTTTAACATTTAGTATCTTCAAGTCAAACACTCAAATTTAACTGATAAAGACTTCATCAACAACTTTTAATACTCACCCAGATGCTGCTGCAGCTGCTCAACGTCCAGATTCTAATTTTCAGGTTAAATTTGAAACAAAACTTGTGAAATAAAGAGTTGGAGTAGCAGCTGGTCGTCTGTTTACCTTTTATTGTTACACAGGAGTTTACTGGCACCGATGCATCGTGGTTTTTCCTTTTGCTACATTTACAGATGATTTATCCATCTTCACCTCACAGTCGACAAAAATAAATAAATACAAAATAAAGACGTTTTCTGAAGGAGGCGGCTCTGGGGGTGAGAGGGAATCGGAGAAACAGCTTCGTTCTGATCCGTTTAGTGTTTAAATGGGAAAAAAAAAGAATTATTTTTTTGGCAACTTTGCACTTCAAGAATCCCCAGAAAGCGAAGGCCTACAGACAGACAGAACATGGAAGAAGAACGTCTGGTGGAGAAAGAAGGCAACCCCAGATCTGTCTGAGAACAGAAGGATCAGCAGATACAGTACATGTTGGTGGGGAACTCACCAGAAGGTGGTGGTAATGAGTCCATCCTTCAGCATATTGCAGTGTGAGACTCTACCAGTAGAGGGCACTAGAGAGGGTAAATTCATGCTTTCTGCTTCCACGAGTCTGCAAGACGGAACTTCAGTCGCTCGAAATTTCACAAGCGAGTCGACTGCACAAGAACCAGAAAAAGAAAAGTTTGTCTTTAAGAGATTCTCCATCTTCCACGTCTAAATAATTCATAATTAATCATAGTTGTAATTAAAGTAGTCGCTGCAGGACTTGGGAAGAGCATCGACTGCTTTCCATTGAGCCCAAACACGGTGAGAAGTTCTAAGATCTCCAGATATCCCATGCTAATCTAAGTTGGTTTATTTCGCTAATTGGTTAATTATAACAAAAAGCCTCACTAATATTTGGAAAAATGCAAACTTTCTGACATTTTTCCAGTCATGTGAGTTTAGAGTTCACTACGGCAGAACCTATTTAGAAATTAAGCTCAATTTAAAAAAAAAAAAACAAAAAAAAAAACACTACCTTAAAAGCACGAAAAAAAACATGTTTTTTTTTAACAAATTCAGGCAGTTTTGCTGAATTGTGAATTAATTTTAGGCTCAAAAATGGAAGCAGTTGACTTTAAAAGTTTAGTTTTCATTCTGAGTTCAATTTAAAAAAAAAAAAACCTTCAAAGAGCAGGAAAACATCTTTTTGCGAAATCTGGGCAGTTTTTTTTAAATTTTGCATTAATTTAAGGCTCAAAAATAGAACAGAAGAGCTTTGACTGCTTTCCATCAAGCCCAAACACGGTGATAAGTTGTAAAATATCCAGTGATCCCTTGCTAATCTAAGTAATTTAAGTTGTTTTATTTAGATAATCTGTTAATAACAAAAAACTTAATAATTGGAAAAATGCAAAATATCTGACATTTTTCCAATCACAGCTGATCAGTCATGTAAGTTTGGTGTTCGCTACGGCAGAAATTATTTACAAATTAATCTTTCCATCGAGCCCAAACATGGTGAGAAGTTCTAAAATCTCCAACTATCCCATGCTATGTGCTAATTAGGAATAATACCAGTTTTAGAGCTAACCCTAACCCTGTAGTCTGAATTAAGTTCTTATATTGTCTATCAAATGTCCAATACTGGGAAGATTCATCATCAAGAACATTCCTGATAATTATTTTACTATTTTCCTGTTGCGGTTGATTGCGGTTGGATGGATCTACGTCGTCCATGCACGGCCACCGTTGCCCTCGCAGCGTTGTCGCCGTAGACGTCGGACATTTGTGAATTCGTAGACGACGAAGTTTCCGTCTGGCAGACCTCCGTACACTCGCAGACGCTGTCAGTTTAACGCTGGCCTCAGAGTATCGTCAGTCAGAGTAACAGCATTTTCTCCAAAATGCTAAAATCGATAAAGTGCAGTAGACGGTTTAATCTTCCTACCAGCTAAGAAGCCGATTCATCAAACTACGAGTTCATGAACTGTCAAGCAAAAGAATCTATCACTGGACACAAATCTAAACCGATTCATTATTAGACTTTTACTATTAGATAATGAACGTCCGTTAGTGCTCCTTGTTGTGGACAGCCAATCACTGATCTCTACTTTGTGCTTCAGATTTAGTCAAAGAGAAAAACTAAAAAGAACCTCAACGACTTCTTCATTACACCACCGTTCAACAGTTTGGGGTTTCCATGAAAACTCACTTTTATCCATGTGCTAACATAACTGCACAAGGGTTTTCTAATCATCAATGAGCCTTTCAACACCATTAGCTAACACAATATAGCATTAGAACAGTCAGTTTTATGGAATTTTGCATTAATCTAAGGCTCAAAAATAGAAGCGACTGGCTTCTGAGGAGCTTCGATTGCTTTCCCATCGAGCCCAAACATGGTGAGAAGTTCTAAAATCTCCAGATATCCCCTGCTATGTGCTAATCAGGAATAATACCAGTCTTAGAGCTAACCCTAACCCTCTAGTCTGAATTAACCAATAAAAATCAGCCGTTTCCAGCTAGAAGAGTCATTCACAATCTGGACGCCTGGATTTGGGTTCCTCCAGGAGGAACCCAAATCCAGGCGTCCAGATCTGGGTTTTAGATTCATTGGGGGGAAAAAACTGCTTTTGAAGTTTCTAAGCAACCTCAAACCTTTGAACGGAAGCATAAATGCAGTTTTTCAAAGTCAACAAAGAACACTAACATTTCTCAAATCAGTGCACTAGCGTAACCAGCGGCGCCCCCCGCTGGTCGACATGCAGTAATACATACAGTAGCTCGTACAAAAATCAGATCTGAACAAAAGATAAAGAATAAATTAAATCATTTCTATGTGTGTCGTAAACAAATATGCTAACGTCTATTTACAGAAAGTGTACATTGTGATGAGCTGCCTTTGTGATTCCTAAACGGACAGGTGAGACAGGTGTGGCATGCTAACGGCTAACGTCTGATGATGAACAAACTGCTCAGTATTAGTGTTATTAAGGATTCGTTAACAAGCCTCCAGACTAGTTTCTACTTCGGCTATTGCTCGGACATGTTCAGAAACATGCTAAAGTTAAAGTATCGTCTCGGTAAACTGCTTATTAAAGCGTCTCCGCTAACTTTACGCCTCTTGGCGATAAAAGCGTTGTGGAAATATACAGTAAATGACGTTTTTTCCTCACAGTACCTCAGCAGTGACGTGAACTTAAAACCCAGTGTTTCAATACTGAATTCACATTAGCACAAAAAAAGAAAAAGGCATTTTCTAAATCATTTCCACTGCAGGAATCTCAGTTTTTCAGTTTCTGTTGTGGCACAGTATCCAACGAAGAGCAGCAAAACAACAAATACTATTAGTGATGCAGGAAACACAGAAGTTTAGATGCTGGGGGAGAAAACTGCAACCAGAACAGACAAACCGAGCCTTTTGTCTTCTCCAGATTTAACTTTTAGGTCCTTTTATCTCACCTGAAAATGGCACTTAAAGAGATTCTACAGGTGGTTTTTGTCGTTAAGGTCCGAACACGCTCAAAGCTTCAGAAGTTCCTGCAGTGGAAAACCTCATTATTGAACCTAGAATTAACAAGGACTTCATGAGCCGCTGCTACCCAGAACAAACAGGAACCACATCCACACCAGAGCAGATCAATCAGCATCTCCAGATTTCCTTCTGAATGTTCATGCTGCTATAAAAGCTGAAATGAGAAGAACACCTATTGAACATTTGTGGCAAGGTCAATGGTATGAATCATTTTGGACATAAAAAATTCTTTTTAGACAGAAGAAAACTGTTGATCGAATAACACTTGGCTATAAATCTAAATTTGACATGAAGCCTGTAGAGCAGGGGTGTCCAACATGAGGCCCGTGGGCCAAAAGCGGTCCTCCAGAGGGTCCAATCCGGCCCTCAAAGTGTAAAAATTCCAGAGAAGACATTAACTGCAGATTGTAAATTAGTAAAACTATAAATTTAAAATCATTTCTAGACCATGACAAGTTGTTTGGATCAGAAAAATACTAGATAGTTTTTTTTTGTCATTTTGTGTCTCATTTTTGTCAATTTGTGTCTAGTTTTTGGAATATTTTGTCTAGTTTTTTTTCATTTTGTGTCTAGTTTTTGAAATATTTGGTCTCGTTTTTGTCATTTTCTATCTTGTTTTTGTAATATTTTGTCTAGTTTTTGTCAATTTTTTGTCGCTTTGTAACTTTTTTGTCTAATTTTTTGTCTCTTTTTTGTTTTGTTTCATATTGTTTGTCACATTTTTGTCATTTTGGGAATATTTTGTCTTGTTTACATGTGAATATTTTCAGAATGTACTTTTTTGCACTAAACCAAAGGAACCATCAGGAGTTGTGGTTATTTATAGGATATTATGCTGTGGTTTTACTGGTTCGGTCCACTGGAGTCAGACTGGGCTTGATGTTGAACCTGGACTAAGATGAGTTTGACTCTCCTGATCTAAGTGGACATCCTGACTTTATGTATTGTTGTGTTGTTTTATTTGTATTATTTTAGTAGTTTTATTCAGTTTTGTCTTTCATTGTTTGGTTGTTCAAAGTTATATCTAACTTCTCTGAATGAGTTTCCACCTGAAACAACAGTTTTAAATCCTTCATGAGGAGCTGATCATCTCTGGTGTGAATGTGGTCGAAGAGTTTTTACCTGAAGCTGAGCAACAGAACAGCGTGTTAGAAGTTAAGACTGAGTTTAGTGTTTAACAGCGGTAGTGTGAGAACCAGAAGGTCAGGATAACAGGAAGTCCTCGCAGCAGGAAGAGGAGGAAACGTCCGAACAGGAAGTTGAGGAGCAGGAAGGGAGGAAGACGGGAAGAGGACGAGGCTGAGATCTACGGCTGCTCCTCCTTCTTCTTCAGAGAAATACGCTTCTTCCTGGCGGCGAGCATCTCGTAGAACGGATCCACGCTGACGGCCGACCTGGACAGAAGGTGGAGCATCAGAACACACAGGTAAAAGGTACAGGTGTGGTCCAGATGCAGGTGGAAAGCATGAAATTTTTAACAAAATCTAAGCAACTCAAGCACAAAATACAGAAATATGAAGCTGAATATTGAGCCAAAGTCGCAATATTGCGACAAGCAACATTGCTGAACATAACAAGCTATAGCTGCAAATATAGTGCCCCTTATTGTTACTGTAATAATAATAATAATAATAATAATAATAATAATAATAATAATAATAATAATAATAATAATAATAATAATAATAATAATAATTATTATTATTATTATTATTATTATAGCAAATAGAAAAAAATGTTAATTATTATTATCATTATTCTTGTTACTGTAATAAAAACAATTATTTTTATTACAAATAATAACAATAATAATAGTTATTATGGTGAATATATTATTTCTACTATTATTAATATTAACAATAATATTGTGAATACATTAATAATAATATATTCAAAATAATAACAGTAACTGTTATTATCTATAACATTATTATTATTATTATTATTATTATTAATAATAATAATAATAATTTATTATTACTATTACTAAAATTAATACTGATAATAATTATTATTATTATCGCTATCATTTATAATAATAATAACAACAGCATTATTATTTAAAAAATATATAAGTTTACCATTGTTATAGTTGCTGCTATTATTGTTATGAAAATGGGTTTAAAACCATAATTATTTATTGTAATAATAATAATAGTAATAATAATAATAATAAGAGGTATTAATTTTACCACAATAAACTACAATTTCATTATTATTATAATTACTATTTACTGTAATAACAATAATTGTTCTTATTATTATTATAGTCAATAATAACAACAATAATACTTATTATTACAATAAATAATACAGTTTCATGGCCCATTTTTCATTTAATTCATATTGATGGAGTGACACCTTGGACCACCAGGTGGCGCTTTTTTCATGAATAGACATTAAATGAGCAGAAAGAGAAGCAGCTTCAGGTGATTCTGCTCAGTCATCGCTATAATCTCCTCGTCTCTTTATTTAACTTTCACCACCAGCAGCTGTTTAGTCTAAACCAGGTGTGTTTGGTTCCTACTTGATGCTGTGGATCCACTCGTCCTTCTCCTCAGGTGTGGGAGCAGAGATCCGGTAAACCATGTGGTTTCCCTCCACCACCCTCCCATCGGCCTCCGTCTTACAGGCCTTGATCAGCTGGCCGCGGTTGTTGGGGATGTAGAGCTCGAAGCAGTTCTTTTGGCACAAAAACAAAGAAGAGACTTACAATATGTGGACATCAGCATGCAGAAACTACAGAAAAGTTATTACATCTAATTGTGCAAAAGATCCTCAACAAAATGACACAAAAGGATGCTAAAATGACACAAAAAAAGACAATATGTGGACACCAACATGCAGAAATTACAGAAAAAAGTAATTACATCTGAGCAAAGTGTTGAGTAAAAACACAAACTCACAGGTTTTCTGGGGTCTTCTACCTCCCGGATGCTCAGGTTTTCCAAAGGAATGATTCCTCGAGGTTCTTTATCCTGTTGGCGCAACATTTGGGCTTTTATTTTGAAAAACTGAGAACATTTTCTCAGCTACACCACTTATCTGCTGTTCCACTTCTTGAGACTTCAATGCCGTCTTCTTGTAACGTGTCTTAGTTTGGGTCTGACTTTTTTTTTACTGCACTTAAACTAATTTATACTTTGCAGGTTAATTTCTGACATTAAAAAAGTTCTTTTCAATCTAAATATTCTAAAACTACCACAATTAAATCACAGAATAAGAACAGAAACAAGCACTAGCTTCTCAGAAAGTACCGTCTGTCTAGAACAAAGTGAAAGAATCTCCACCAACACTTACTGTGGTGTATTCAAAGTAATAAAGGCAGTTATCTGTGAGGATGAACCATCGACGTTTCCAGGTTTTAACTCGTCCCCCTGAAACACAGAAACAGAAACCATGAGCGACAGGAAAGCCAAGAAAGGCCAAACTACGGGAAACTACGAGGGATGCACGGGCAGAAAATGTTACAATTACAAAATAAATATCGTTTATGACCTCATTTTAGTAGTTTTTTATGTTTTCTCCAAATGAATGTGAATATTTGTAGTGTTCTATCTGCAGCTCCCAGCATGCAGCGGTGCAGAAATAATCTAAAAACTAGTGCACGAGGAAATCAGGTACGTCACAAAAACAAAAATAACAAGCTTTTCCCAAACAGTGGCTTGTCAAGGTAACTTTTGAGACTTTGGAAGCAGGAAAGTGACTGATAACGCCTCCTCTGAATGGATGTACAGCCGAGCTAAAATGACAAAAAACTCACACACAAGACGCTAAAAGGACATAAAAAGATCCTAAACTGGAACAAAAAGACATGAAACGGACACAAAAAAGAGACAAAAATGACATGAAAATGACACAAAGACAAAACTGACACAAAAAGGTGCTAAAATGGAACAAAAAAGGCACAAAACTGACACAGAAATGACATAAAAAATGCTAAAATGACAAAAATATGCTAAAATTAGAAAAAGATGCTAGAATGACAAGAAAATGACACAAAGACAAAATTGACACAGAAATGACACAAAAATGCTAAAATGACACAAAAACATACTAAAACAACACAAAAAACAACAAAAAGCACACAAAAATAATATGAAAATGACAAAAAGATACTAAAATGGCACAAAAACAACAAATGTAATCCAGTCAGAGGAGGAGCTATTTGTTGCTTCCAGAGTCATTGTGTTGTGAACACCCTGAGGTTGGTGTGTTCATTGTTTACTTCAGCTGCTTGTTATTGTTTGTCCAACATGGTGGAACTCCGTCAACCTCCACAGCTGCTTGAGGGCTCCAACTGCTAAAGTAAATGTTTTTGACCTTTTGTTTACATTCTGCCGTCACACAGGTGTCGGAGTGAGTCAATAATCAGCACGATTAATCAATAGTGAATTAGATTTAATTAAGGAAAGCATCCCTGTTAGATACACCACCAGGACACTTAATGCCGTCCGAGTCAATCCCAGTTTGTCTTAAACACCTGAGTTCTGGTTGGAGGTCATTAACCTCCTCAGAAGTCTTTGTCATGGTGTCCCTTTACTAGCTAAACTCCCACAATGCTCTCTGCTTTAACTTTAGTCTGAGTGACGCTTCCTCTGGTCTCTACAGGATGAAACACGAAGAGGCTCCACCTGGTGGAACAACCAGGAACTACTAAAGTCTGTCTAGGGACAAATTTCTGTTTGTAAAAATACTAGTTTTTGACACTGACATTATTTCTTCTTAGGTTACCTGCATCAGTTAGAATAATAACTCTGCAGGGTCTCTGCCTTGACTGTACAGTACATAAATAATCTGTCTTTCAGTTGAATTTTTTACATTTTTGGTTGTTGCTTTTGATTTTTTGAGTAAAAAGGTAAAAAAAAAAAGTCTTAATATTCCAGTTTTATATTTCTGTGTTTTGTGCTTATGGCTGGACCGTACCAATACACACTGGGGGAGTGTTTGTGTCGTCACAAGGATGGTTTTGGATGCTGTTCTGTGAGCTTATATCACATGTATGTTCCTGGTTTTCATGTGCACAGGTTTAAAGACTGATTAATGATCAGCAGAAATCCCACAGCGTGCATCCCCAGATCCTTCTCCACAATCTACCAAAACAAAACTAAACTACACGACAACATGTTTTCTACAGGTTTTCTTTAAAAACACTCCGTGAGTACATACCTCCTGGGAAAAGAAGCAGCGGCAGGAGAGGATGGAAATCGCAGGAAGAAGCAGAGACAGAAGGAACCAGAGGATTTAGAGACAAACAGAGAGACATGGAGGAGGAAGAGAAGGAGAGATTTCATATTAGTGACACAGATCTGAGGCCCCGCCATGCAGAAGAACAAATCAGACGTCCATCAGTGAAAGTGTGGCTGTAACGTCTGGACGCCACGACGGCGATAACTCCAGTGGAGGCAGAGAGGCAGGCGGTTTAATCACAGCACAAAGAACAGAAATCACTTCTCCATAATGAACGAGACTTCATCTCACCCAGCTTCAGCAGCCAGCCCTCTCTGTCGGGGTTGAAGAAGGTGTGCGTCAGGTCATTGCCGTCGTCCTCGGGGATCTTGAAAGGCTCGTTTTTGATGCTTTCATACAGATTCTGAAAGAGAAAAGACAGAAGAATAAGCAAAAAAATGCCTCAGAGCGAAAGCAGACGTCAGCAGAGTGCAGCCGGTCGTACTCTGAGCAGCTCCTCCGGATTAGAAAAGATGCTAAAATTACACAAAAAGACTCTAAACTGGAACAAAAAGACACAAAACTGACAGAAAGGACACAAAGATGCTAAAATGGCACAAAAAACCCCAACAAAAATTACACACAAATATGCTAAAATGTCATGAAAATTGACACAAAAAGGACACAAAGATGGTAAAATGGCAAAAAAAAATGCGAACATGACACAAAAATTACACAGAAAGATGCCAAAGTGATGCAAAAAATGCTAAAATGGCACAAAAAGACAACAAAGATGACCCAAAAGATGCTAAAAGGACAGAAAGATGCTAAAATGGTAAAAAACAAAAAAAATGCTAAAAATGACACAAAAAGATGCTAAAATTGAACAAAAAAGATGCTAAAATAACACAAAAAGATACTAAAATGGCACAATAATGACAAAAACAAAAGTGACAATAAAAAACACAAAAAGATGGAACAAAAATGCACAGAACTGACAGAAATGACACAGAAGGAATATGCTAAAATGATACAAAAGGGTGCTAAAATGACAAAAAGATTCTTAAACCACACAAAAAAAACAACAAAAAGCACACAAAGCGGACAGGAAAATGACACCAGCCGGTCGTACTCTGAGCAGCTCCTCCGGCAGGTCGCCACCCTCGTTGATGCCTCGGTTCATGGAGATGAATCGATCCACGCCGGGTTTGTCCCTCACGTTGGGGTTGTGGAGGCTGGTGTTCAGCATGATGATGGCGAAGGACAGAACATAACACGTGTCTGGGGACAGGAAAGACACCAGAAGTGATCAATACAAGGACAACAAGTTCAAGAAGTTCAGTTTTAATTTGGTCACAGCCTCTTCTATTAGCTAGTTTTGCCCAAATCACAAGAAGGAAGGACGGAAGGAAGGAAGGAATGCCAACAATGACTCCAAATCTGTCTAAAATAACTTGTAAAACAAGTTGAAATTTGTCCAAAACTGCTTTAATTGTAGTAAATGACTTCAAAGTTTTCTATAATGAATTGAAACGTGTGCTCAGTGACTGTAAATGTGTCCTAAATTACTGAAAAATCATCCAAACTGATTCAGACTTTATCCATTAGGAGTAAATATTTGTCCACAATGACTTGAAACCTGTTCAGAACTACTCAAAACCTCTCCAAACATGTTAAAAATGCTCCAGAATCAGTTAAATCTGGTCCCAAGCGACTCTAAAGAAGTCCCAGAAAACCATGAACAAGTCCCAAGAAACTGAGAGTTTGTTCAAAATGAATGATTTGGAGCTTCACTGTGAAGTTCTGCTCCTAGATTCAGTCTCTCAGAAAACAATGAGTCTCTTTAAACCATGTTTATAAGAATCTAAAACCTGCCAAGAAACTAAACGCAGCTCCAACAATCTGAGGAAATAACAGCAGGCGGTTTAATGTTTACTGAAGGTTCCTCTGAGGAGCTCATTTCTGGTCAGAGCTCTGGTGGTTGACACCTTCTGGGAGGTCCGGTTTTAACGGGAAGAACCCAGAAAGAGCTGTTTTTGGAGTGTGATTGGCTGGAAGTGTGCTGTGAGTGAGTTTACCGGTGCTCTGGAAGACGCCGGGGTTGCAGTGGCAGTATCTCTGAGCGAAGGCCTCCATCATCCTGTCGATCTTCTGGGCTTCTCCAGGCAAACGGAAGCTCCACAGGAACTGCCTGCAGGAACCAAACCGAGCCGCAGTTTCACAACGTTTTCATTCTCAGACCTGAGGCGGGACTTTCCACGGTTGGTCGGGTTCTGTTTAGTGCAGGGGTGCCAAACATGCAGGCCGCGGGCCACAAGCGGCCCTGCAGAGGGTCTAAAACTGGCCCTGCAGAGGGTCCAAAACAGGCCCTGCAGAGGGTCTAAATCTGGCCCTGCAGAGGGTCTAAACCTGCCCCGCAGAGGGTCCAAAACAAGCCCTGCAGAGGGTCTAAAACTGGCCCTGCAGAGGGTCCAAAACAGGCCCCGCAGAGGGTCTAAACCTGCCCCGCAGAGGGTCCAAAACTGGCCCTGCAGAGGGTCTAAAACTGGCCCTGCAGAGGGTCTAAAACTGGCCCTGCAGAGGGTCTAAACCTGCCCTGCAGAGGGTCTAAACCTGCCCTGCAGAGGGTCTAAACCTGCCCTGCAGAGGGTCCAAACCTGCCCTGCAGAGGGTCTAAACCTGCCCTGCAGAGGGTCCAAACCTGCCCTGCAGAGGGTCTAAAACCTTTGTCATTTTTTGTCTAGTTCTTGTCTAATTTTTTTGTCTCTTCTTTCGTTTTGTGTCGTTTGTCTCATTTTTTGTCATTTTGTTTCTTGTTTTTGTCTTTTTTTTTGTCTGACTTTTGTGGTTCTGATCCTCCAGTAAACCCTCTATGGTTCAGTTCCAGGTGACTAAATGTTGTGTTCCTTTGTCGACACTCTGTGATCTGGAAGTTGTAATGTGGAAATGATAAACTGAGGCTGAATGTTGATGAAAGTGAACTTATTTTGTGAAGAAATTTCAGGTTGTTCATGATGTTTAGTAAAAAGATAATTCCTTAAATGTGAACATTTCTGAACTATAAGAGAGGAACCATCAGGAGTTGTGGTTATTTATCGGTATTATGCTGTGGTTTTACTGGTCCGGTCGTCTGGAGATCAGACTGGACTGGATGTGGAACCTGGACTAAGATGATTCCGACTCCTCTGGTTTCGTGGATCTGATTGAGGATTTAAAGAGAAGAACAGCAGAGAGGACGGCGTACCTGAGGGCCTGGACGAGGTTGAGATCAGTGAACTCGTGGAGGTCGACGAAGGCCTGCAGGACTTTGATGTTGAAGTCATCTCTGCAGAATAAAGAGGTCACAGCTCAGAGAAAACACTAAGAATAACTTTAGCTCTCTTAGAAAAATAGAGCTTATAGACAAAGCAAAAAAGGAGGAAACCTCAGCAGACTATCAAACAAAACAAATCCAGACAGGAAGACAAAAGACCAGAGAGGAGAAATAGAGCAGAAGATTTACCAAATAAATCCAGAAATTAACACCAGATAAAATCACATCAATCAAATTAAGGATAAAGGACAAGTGGAATAAATAAAAAAAATAAGGCCACAACAATAAAAACAAGGCTATAAGTAATACTAACAACAATAATAGTAAATAAATAAAATAAATATGCAAGTAAGGAAAGTATAAAACAGAGTAAAATGAATAAAGATATCTGTGAGATTTCAGATTGAGATATCAGATATTTTTAGAGTTCAATTCTTTTATAAATCTGCCCATTGTCCCACTTCCATCAGGTTTATTCTCTCATTAAATGTGTTTGAACAACAACATGTGAGGAATTATTAAAGATAAAAACCTGAAAGTTTCCTCTACCTCCACCTCTATCCCTCTACCTCTTCCTCTCCACCTCTATCTCTCTACCTCTATCCCTCTATCTCTACCTCTCTACCTCTTCTGTCCCTCTCAACCCGTCCAGCCAGCAGCAGATGGGTTCCCCACATTAGAGCCGGGTTCTGCTCCAGGGTTTTTCCCTGTTAAAAGGGTGTTTTCCTGCCACTGTCTCCTTTTGGCTGCTCTGGGGGTTCAGGCATATGGGTTCTGTAAAGCGTCTCCAGACAATTTGACTGTAATTGGTGCTATATAAATAAAATTGAATTGAAAAATTTAATTCTCTCTTATTTCTCATCATGTCATTGATTCAGAATCTGGAAAATTGGACAGTAGATCAATAATGTCTGATTATGGAGGAGATGAAATACGAAAAAACGGGTTTCATGTCATTTCAGTCCTTGTGGACGAGTTCTGAGTCATTTAAAGTCCATTTTGTGCTGTTTTATTGACAGATTTAGTGTCATTTTGGACACTTTTTCTGTAAATATGGACAGAAATTTCAGAAGTATATTTTATACAAATCTATCTTCTAATAGTTTTATAAATATCCAGATTTTATGCTCTAAAAATTTCAGAGATTATTGAGCTACTGTCCAATATTTCAGATTCTGGATCAATGACATGATGAGAAATAAGAGAGAAACTTTCAGGTTTGTATCTTTAACTCAAACTCAGATTTATTGAGAAAATAGACCAGATTGAATTTTTTAAAAATAAATCTCAGAAAGTATTTGATATATGAAGGTAAAACTGACCAGATATCTTTAAAACTATCCATATTTTATTGTATAAAAGTTTCGAGGAGATCAGAGATGTTTAAGCAGAATCCACTGATGATTTAAGGTGGAATAAATCCACCGTTTTCAACCGTCAGACGTCTGAAGTCGTACCTTTCTCCCAGATAATCTCCGATGGCCGTCTTGTTGAGTCCTTCTCCTTTGTATAAGAACTGAGCGATGTCCTCTGGTGTGTGTCTGAGCAGCTCGTTCTCCACCAGAAACACGATTCCCTGCAGAAAACACAAACACTGGGTCACCAAGGCGCAGCAGAGAAACACTGAGACTCACAGAATATTCAGAGGATTATCACCTTCTTTGGGTCCATGTTGAACTTCTTCCTCCCCATCGCCACATGTCGGCTTTTCTGTAGAGTTTTACTGCAAAGTGGACAAAACATTCCTCAGTACATCCATCCAAAAACATGAGAAAAAAACGACAAGTCAGACAAAAAAGGACAAAAAACAAGACAGAATATTACAAAAACGAAACCCAATCGACAAAAATGAGAAACAAAATGACAAGAAATGAGACCAACGACACGAAAACAAAAGACAAAAACATTACAAAGCGACAACAAAATAGACAAAAATGAGACAAAAAATGACAAAAAAAGGAACACAATGACAAAAATAGACAAAAACACGAGACAAAAAAGAAACATAAAATGCAAAAACAAGACAGAATATTACAAAAATGAGACAAAACAACAAAAATGAGACCAACGACACGAAACAAAACAAAAAAAGACAAAAAATTAGACAAAAACATGTAATTTATTATAATTATATAATAATTTATACAATTTATTACATTTCAGTCAATGTGAACAATTTATAATGTGAGCTGAAATATGAAGAAATACATTGGATTGACAGGTGATTTAAAAAAAAATAAATCTCAGAAAGTATTTGATTTATTCAGCTCAAATTTCAGAAGTATTTTTATAAATATCCAGATTTTGGGCTCTAAAAATTTCAGTTCTTCCTTGCGTTTACTTAATTTACTGAAAAATTGTCCAAAATGTCTCAATTTATTTAAAATTAGAAAAAAATGTTCACATTGACTGAATTGTAATAAATTAAATTGGATCAAATTATCCAAAACTACTCAGAATTTCTCCACAATCTGTTAAATTGTCCAAAATTGGATTAAAAATGGTCTATAGTGACTAAAGGAGTGTCCAAAATTAGACCAAAAATGATCAAAATTGACTTAAAAATTGACCAAAATCACTCAAATAATCTAAAATAAGTTAAAATAATAAATAAATAAGTTTAAAAAAAAAAACCTACAAATCACAAGTTGAAATATATAAATATTACTGTGATTTAGGCGTTTCCTCTGCGTTCAGAGCAGACTGTGGTCCTGATTTTGTCCTACCTGCCCTCTGTGCTGGTCTCCAGACCCTCCACCTCCAGGATGGCTTCCCTCAGCTCCTCCCTCAGCCTCTGGATCTCCTGCAGCAGGACGCCCTTCCTCCGCCGGATGTCCTCCAGCTCCGAGCGCTCCTCTGGGCTCAGGTCTACTGGGACTGCAGGGGAAGAGGAGAAGAACGAGGAGAAGAATGAGGCCACCACGCTGCAGTTGCAGAAAGAACGTTTGGCCTTAACCCTCCTGTTGTCTTCATTTACGGGCACCAAAAAATACTGTTTCCTTGTCTGAAAAAATCCAAAAATTTGCAAAACCTTCAGGAAGAAAACTCCAATAATTCCTTAAAAGTAGTTTTTAAAAAATCCCCCAATTTTGGCAAGAAAATTCTTGTAAATGTTTTCAAAAAATGAGTAAAAATCTTCCAAAAAAAATCCTAAAAATATCTAAAGTGATTCCCTATATATCAGTTACTTTCGGCCCTAATTGCAAATTTTATGCAATCAAATTCAATCTGCAGCTTCAACAATCAACAAGTTGCGCACATTGCGGCTGTTTTGCTCTTACAGGAAGGTGAACATGCACATTTCCAGCCTGGACTATTCTGCACAGAGACACGGATTTGGTTTTAGAGCTGATCTGAGAGCAGCTCGTTGGTGTTTTGACTCTGCAGAGTTAACAGCTGCTCCACACCGGCAGCACCACGCCCACAGCTGGATCTGACAGACAAACACAGCAGCTCCACCGCCAACTGCGCTAATTACAGCCTTTCAATCAGATCATTCATGTTTTATGAGCTCTGTGTGACCTGGAGGCAGGTTCAGGTGTTTAATGTCCGGCGGCGTTAGCTGGAAAGTTTAGCCCCGAGCAGTCACACAACCAATATTTATGCTAAGCTAACAGGCTCTTACCGGTCCTTTTAACACAAATATAATAAATATGAGCACCCGTGTCTCTCAGAAAACCCTCCACTGAGGGTTTACGGTGAATAATTTAAATGTAAGTGTCCATTAAGAGGCTGAGTGTGTCACACCTGTGCTAACAGGCTAACAGTCTGGGCTAACAGACAGAGCTAGCCGCAGTTAGCCCCAGTTAGCTGTTAGCCGCAGCTAGCCGGAGCTAATCTGTAGTCCCACTTACTGTAGTCCAGGTCATCCATCTTAGGCGCTTTACTTTTAGGCATAAATAGTTCAGAGTCGACGGTCATCCACTGTCAGAAAAAAGCGGATATATATGTGAATATATCCTCAGAAGCAGAGCAAGAAAACAACAGCCGGAGTGTCGAAATGTCTGAGGCCGAAACAAAGAAGCCGGAAGCGCCGCCTGGCCGGACAGAGGTCAGCGGGATTTCACAATAAAAGCACCAAACCGACCTGGAGACAGTCAGACTGAGGAATGGAGACAGAAACAGTCAGAGACAGAACCAGGATCAGAATCAGAACCAGAACCTGAACCACAGTCAGAACCAGGACTTATCCCCAGAAAACACACATGCATTTAAAAAGCTGATAAAATAAGTCTTTAATATGTTCAGATTGTTATTATTGTTATTATCATTGTTATTATCATTATTATTAATGTTATTGCAATTATTATCATTATTGTTATTATTATTGTTATTATTATTGGACAGGATTCCAGTCATTCTGGGCAATTTTAAGTCCTTTAGGACAATTTTGAGTAATTTGGGACAATTTTCAAAGCATTTTAAACAGTTTTTAACTCATTTATGACACAGTTTAAGTTACTTTAGGGGATTTGGAGTCATTTTCAACCATTTTTAAGTCTTTTTGGGGAATTTTGAATCATTTTGTCCAATTTTGCCCAAATCTGAGTCCTTTTTGTAAAAACAAATGTCAAAAAACACACACACCAAAATGGATGAATTTGCTCCAGACAAACGTATGAAGTTCCATTTATTGAAAACCATATCGAACTATTAACTGTACACTGTCTGTGTAGATATCTTCATGGTTTTTAGTCATAATTATGGGTTGGGTCCCAGCTCATCTCTTCAACATGGAGACCAAACCTTTTGGCAGAAAAACTAAAAGTGTGACGTGAAGCTTCTTCTATTTGGTGATAAACGTGTTGGAAGCACAGTGTGATGGTGGGAGATGAGCAAACAAACAAAATAAACAACCAAAAAACTCAATTTTCTGCAGCTTGAACAGTTCATGATCAACAAGCCGGAACTTCCAGGCTTTCATTTCTTCACTTCTTTATTTTTTGATCATACAAAGGCATTGATTTGTCGGAGACGTTACAGTAAGTCGATGAGGAACGTTGGCACAACTTCTGATTCAAACATTGCACATGCTAAAGATTTCAATCCATCCCAGAACATCAGCAGGTTTCTATCATCAGAACACATTTCATTGTCAGATTTAGTATTTTCTTATTCGTCTCCTCTAATCAGTGTTTCTGTAAACAGTCCTACCTCCAGAGTAATGAGCTCCGTCTGTTACTCTACGTCTACTAGTGTCTCCGACTGTGTTACTGATAGCGTCTTAAAGCTAATGCTAGTGTCGTGTTTCTGTGCACAATAAATTCCTCGGCTTGGAAAGATTCTAAAACGCTGCCGAGGGCTGAAGGTTCGCGTCCACTGGATGCGTTTCCCCGCATCTGAAAATCCCGGCATGCTTATCAGCTTTCAGCTTGAAAACACGGAGGCTCGGCCGCAAACTTTCTCTTTTATTTTGAAAACACTTCAGCAAGAAGTATTTCTGAAAGCATTTGAGGCGAGAAATAAGAGTGGCTTAGGACGGTTTCAAGTCATTTTGTGGAAGTTTCAGAGCATGTTAAACAGTTTTTACCTCATTTATGACACGTTTTAAGTTACTTTAGGGGACTTTGAGTCATTTTCAACAATTTTTAAGTCTTTTTGGGCAATTAGGAACCATTTTTTGCAGCATTTAATTAACTTTCAACACGTTTTAAAAACATTTTGGACAAGATTCGAGTCATTTTGCCCAATTTTAAGTCCTTTTCAACTCATTTATGACACGTTTTAAGTTACTTTAAGCAACCTTGAGTCCTTTTCAACAAATTCGGACTCATTCTGGACAGGATTCCAGTCATTCCGGACAATTTTGAGTCATTTAGGACAATTTTCAAAGCATTTTAAACTGTTTTTAACTTATTCATGGCAGATTTTAAGATACTTTAGGTGATTTGAAGTCATTCTGGGGAATTTTTGAGTGTTTTTAATCATTTTTGCCAGTTTTTAATTAATTTGAGACGTTTAAAGACATTTTGGACGAGCTTCGAGTCATTTTGCCCAATTTTGAGTCTTTTATTGCAAATTTTAAGTTGTTTTCAAAGCATTTTGAAGTAGCAGTTTTTGCCTCATTTATGACACATTTTATTTTACTTTTGGCAATTTTTGAGTCATTTTGGACAAACTGCCAAAAATGATTCAAAATTGACCAGAATGACTGGAATCCAGTCAAAAATGCCTCCAAATCACCTAAAGTAACTTAAAACATATCATAAATGAGGTAAAAACAGTTTAAAATGATTTGAAACTTGCCCCCAAATGACTTAAAAATTCCTGAAGGACTCAAAATGACCCAAAATGGCTGAAATCCTGTCCAAAATGACTCAAAAATGATTGAAAATGACTCACAATCGCCTAAAGTAACTTAAAATGTGTCAAAAATGGATTTAAGACAGTTAAAAATGCTTTGAAAGCAACTTAAAAATTGTCCTACAGGACTCAGAATTGCGCAAAATGACAGGGAGGTTGTCCAAAATGTCTTAAAACTGGTCTAAAAGGAATTAAAAACTGCCCAGAATGAGTCAAAATCCCCTAAAGTAACTTAAAACGTGTCATAAAAGAGGTAAAAACAGTTCAACATGCTCTGAAACTTCCACAAAGTGACTTAAAATTGTCCTAAACAACTCTTATTTCTCACCTCAAATGCTTTCAGAAATACTTTTCGCTGAAGTGTTTTGGAAATAAAAGAGAAGGTTTGCGGCCGAGCCTCTGTGTTTGGTCACGTGACCTCTAGTGACCTCTAGCGACCTCTAGCGACCTCTAGCGACCTCTAGTGACCTCTAGTGACCTCTAGCGACCTCTAGCGACCTCTAGTGACCTCTAGCGACCTCTAGTGACCTCTAGCGACCTCTAGCGACCTCTAGCGACCGATCAGCATGTGGAAGCTTTTCAGACGTGGGAGAAACTCATCTCGTGAACACGCCGCTTAAGGCTGTGATTCTTGAAAGCTCGTTTTTGTTCAGACGTTTTTATTTTATGTTCAACAGGCTGCAAGAAGCTGATATCACTGACATCCACTGCAGAGACGCCGCTCAACGGCTCAAACAAACTGAAAAGCTTCGACCTGAAACGCATCGCTAACTTTAGGCCGACTAGCATGCTCAGAGACGTTCTCCTGCCTGATAGGAGGTTAGGAAAGGAAAGGGTAAAGGTTCGGCTGCTCTGTCTGGCGTCAGATAAGGCGTTCCTCTCAGGGAGCAGCGTCTGGACGGAGGTTAAAATCTAAACTCTGGGTTTAATCTCACTGTAAGGCAAAAACCAGGTAGTGCTTTCTCTGCATGCGTGCTACGACGTATACATCCCACACATGCACTATCTGCACGGAAAAAACAACAAAAAACAGCCAGAAACATTCGATTGTTCTTCCCTCTTGGTCATCCGAGGCTCTCTGTGCAACATTCTTTAATCCCTGCAGGCGTGGATCGGTGCTTCATCCCTTCAATTAATCCTCAGAACAACATCTGAGAGTCTGGATGGAGACAGAGATCACAGCAGATATGTGGACCATCCCTGATTAGAATCTGGTGATCTTCACCCCGGAGTCTCCGACGATCAGCCGAGCCATGGAGGGATGGACCTGAGGGACAAACCCATCAGTAATCAGCAGACAACTACAGGTTTAATGAGGAAATACGGCGTTAAAACTGGAAATCCATCAAACTCCTGAAGCACAAAACCACCAGCGGCTTAGAGAGGCCAGCTCCCTTCAAAAAAATTAAAAAAGACAAAAAAAACTGGCAAAATTCAACCGATAATCAGAGATAGAAGCTGTAAAAACTGAGAATATTGTTGGATTTTCTATTTCCTGATGGTCTGAGAACCACTCATGAGTGACGTTTGGTTCCATCAGGTAAATTAAAAAATCTGAGCTGAAAATAGTGATATTAAAAAAAACCCAATAACTTTAGTCTACATTTAAAATTCAGCCAAAAATAACGTTTGAATGAATCAAAGTCTGTAAAACATTTTAAAAAAAATAAAAATTGGAAAAATAAAACCAAATCTGAGCTGAAAATTGTGAAAAAATTGTGATTGTGAAAAAATAACTTTATTCTGCATTTCTAAAATAAACCGTTTACATGAAGCAAAGTCTGTAAAAATAAAAAAAAAGAAAAATTGTCAAAATGAAACCATTAACCAATTGGTTCTGTCAGGAAAATTTTAAAAATCAGGAGCTTAAAATTGTTACGTTTCTTTAAAATAACTGAATTCAATACATCTCATTTAAAAAATTGTCTAAAATAAATTGTCTGCATGAAGCAAAGTCTGTAAATTTTTTTAAAAAGAATGAAAAATTGTCAAAATTAAACTGATAATCAATTGGTTCTGTCAAGAAAAAGCATAAAATTGCGATATTTCCTCAAAAAAACTTAGTCTACATTTAAAAATCTGCCAAAAATAAACCGTCTGCATGAACCAAAGTCTGTATAAAAACAAAAAAAGCAAAATTCTACCAATAATCACTTGGTTCTGTCAAGAAAATGATCCAAATCTGAGCTGAAAATCAGGAAATTTGTTCAAATGAACTTTAGTCTCATGTGTCGTTTAAAAAATTGTTTGAAATAAACCGTTTGCATGAAGCAAAGTCTGTAAAAAAAACTTTAAAAAAGAAAGAAAAATTGTCAAAATTCTACCAATAATCAGAGATAGAAGCTGTAAAAACTGAAAATATCGTTGGATTTTCTATTTTCTCATGGTCTGAGAACCACTCATGAGTGACGTTTGGTTCCGTCAGGAAAATTTGAAAATCTGAGCTGAAAACTGTGATAAGAATCAAACACTGATTGTTTTTGCTGCGATCAGCTCCGGCCGTCCTCCCGGTCCTCACCTGGGCCTGCAGCGGTCCGTACGGAACCAGCTCCCCGTCCACGGTCAGGGTTCCCCGGGCCGACAGCGGCTGCAGCCTGAAGGCCCGGCAGGAGACGTGGCTGACGTAGGGCGAGCTGACCGAGTGGTGGGTTCCTCTCTCCATGGCGAAGAACAGCCGCAGCAGCGTCGCCCTGGAGATCCCGGCCCGCACGAAGGTCAGGTGGATCAGCCCGTCGTCGAAGCGGGCCTGGGGGGCGGCGTGCAGGTCGGCCCCCAGGTGGGTCTGGTACAGGGCCAGGACCAGCACGAAGTCCCCCTCGATGGTGACCCAGTCCCTGGTGGGCAGCGGCTGGTCCAGGGGCGGCAGCAGGTGGTCCCGGGGCAGATCCGGGGGCAGCGGCACCGACGGACGGCCCCTCAGCGGCCCGGCCGGCTCGGCCAGGTCAAAGCTGAAGGAGGAGGACGGAGTCCGGAGCGACGGGGACGGAGACGAGGAGCCGGGGGTGTTGGGACGGGGGGCCAGGAAGGACGAGGAGTGGGGGGAGGCGCAGGACGGGGAGGAGGGCGGCGTGGGGGACAGGGACAGGGACAGGGAGGGCAGCTTCGGGGGCAGAGAGTTGGAGTGGGAGTGCTGCAGCAGCGACAGCGGTCTGGGCCGGTTCTGGTTCTGGTTCTGGTCCAGGGTCTTGGGCTTGTAGGAGAAGGGGGAGTGTCTGAAGGGGGAGGAGATGGTGAGGGAGCGCTCCCGGGACACGTCCAGCGGGTACGAGTCCTTCTGGTAGTAGGTTCCGTTCAGGTCCTCCACGCCGTACGGAGGTCCAGAATCCTCCGGGACGAACAGGGCGTTGGAGATCTGGCTGGATGGAGCCGAGTTCTTCCTCCGCCGGTTCTCCTGCAGCTCCTCCTGGAAGCTCTCCGGCTCCTCGTCGGCCTCCCGGCCCAGGTCCAGGTGGTAGCGCTCCCCCATGTGTCCATTCCTCCCCTGGTCCTCCTGCCCCAGCTCTCTAGCCTGCAGAACCCCGTCCCTCCCCCGGTGGTCCTCCCCTCGTCCCTCCCCCGGTGGTCCTCCCCCTCGTCCCTCCCCCGGTGGTCCTCCCCCTCGTCCCTCCCCCGGTGGTCCTCCCCCTCGTCCCTCCCCCGGTCCTCCTCCTCGTCCCGGATCCTCTCCAGCCTCTCGTCCCGTTCGTTGGACTCGGAGCTGGTCCCGGACTTCTCCTCCTCCATCTCCACCTCCAGCTCCCCCTCTCTCTCCCGGTCCTCGGCCAGGCTGCTGGCTCTCACCACTCCGGCTCCTCCTCCTCCCCCCCTGGCTCTCTCCCTCCTCCTCTCCCTCTCCCTCTGCCTCTCCTCCTTCTCCCTCTCTCCCTCCCCCCGGCGGAGGCTCCTCTGCTCGCTGATGCCCATGTCGGAGCAGGTCCGGTGGATGGGCGTCCTGCAGAAGCCCTCCAGGCCCTCGGTGATGCTGCGGGACAGCGGCCTCCTGGGCGGGGGAGGCGTGGCGTCCGGAGAGGAGGCCACCATGGAGGGGGGGAGGTAGGAGAGCCGGCCTTTGTAGGAGCGCAGGGAGGCGATCCGGACCAGAGTTCCTAAAGTGAAGCGAGCTGAGCCCAGACCTCGGTACCTGCAGACCAGATCCACAGGAGAGGAGATAAATGTGGAGAAAATCTGGCAGAAATAAAACGTTCCAGAACCGCAGAATCCAGGAACACAGAGAAACAAGAAAAATAAGGATGTCTGAATTCTCAGGGTCGCTCACTGGAAACTTAACATCTAAAAAATACAGATTTTTGAAGTTTAAAGCTAAAATATTTAACATTTTTAAGCTCTACTATATACAATTTATTACTACAAATATCAGCAAAATCACATCAAATCAAATGCCTTTATTGTCATTGGACATATGTACAACAAAGTTTTGAAGTTTGAAAATATCAGGATTAACTACCTTTTTAAAAGAATAATCCTTATGTTGTCATTTTTGGCTTTTTGTAGTCATTTTATTGGTTTCTGTGGTTGTTTTGTGTCTGACTGTGGTCTTTCGTTGTGTTTTTGTAGTCGTTTTTATGCTTTTGTGTATATTTTGTGTCCCTTTGTGGTAATTTTATTGGCTTTTGTGGTTTTTTGTTTCTTTGTGGTTGTTTTGTGCCTCTTTGTGGTCATTTTTTGCCGTTTGTCGTTAAACGGCTGCCATATTTGGTCCCAGATTCAGAGTCACCGTATGTTTGAAGAAGTGAATTTCTCTAAACCAGTGTAGCTGTTAAACGTTATTAAGCAGCTCTAGTTAAACTTTACTAGCTGTTAAATATTAAACCACAGACTGGGATTAGGAGCAGCTCCTACCTCTCGCTCTCGATGTCGACGTCGGACACGAAGCCCCAGGCCACCGACAGGAAGGAGAACAGCCTCCTGGGGGATGAAGGCCGGCTGCTGTTGGAGGCGGAGGGGCTGGTGGTGACGGAGACCAGGTCCATGGGACGGACGCCGCCTCGACACAGCAGGAAGCAGCAGTTCAACAGGAGGGGCTCTCGAAGGCACATGTCATACCTGAGGGAGGTGGAGAGGAAACAAACAAGCTGCCGTCAGGGAGGCAGAGGAAGAGGTGAACAAGCAGAGATACAGATAATAAACACAAACACTGACGTTTGGAGAAGAAATCTTTCAGCATTTTTAGCTTCTTGTAACCACTTTATTGGATTTTGTGTCTCTTTGTGGTTGTTCTGCGTCTCTTTGTGGTCATTTCTGTGCCGTCCTACCCTGCGTGGTGGTTGATGGATCCAGCCAGTGCATTCCCAGAGCCGCAGGGCAGAATGCCGACAGGTGTTTTTATTGCTTGTTCCCAGTCCGGCCGCTCCATCAGTCCGTTAATCACCTGCAGGAGCACAAATAAACACATTAGAGATGTAGAAAACCTGTAAATCCAGCGGTATGTTCCAGTTTTACCGACCTCATGCAGCAGACCGTCTCCAGAGATGATGATGATGCCGTCCCACTCCGGCAGAGAAATCTCTCTGATGAGCTCTCTGGCGTGGTTCTGACGCTCTGAAACAAGTTTATCAGGGTAAAGTTCTGCTGGAAATGAGGCTCATTTTATTCCAAAATCATCACATTTTCACAGCATATTCATCTCTGATTTGCCTGAAAAATTCCAAGCACAAAATATGAATATTTAGAAAGATGTTTGAGAGATTTTAGCTTCACATCTCAAATACCTCCTGAGATAATCTTTGAAATCTGTTTGAACAACGACATCTGAGGAACTATGAAAGATTAAAACCTGAACTTTTCTCTCTGTAAAATCATCTGAAACTCCAGAACTATACTTGGATCAGACGATCTACTAATATCTTAGTTCTTGTGCTGCAACTTTGTCAGAGCTGCGTGTTTTACATGTTTAGTTTAGGATTATTGTGACCTGCAGCTACATGAGGTTCACAAAATATCACTAGTTACCTTCTGATGAGCAGTTTCATGGTTAATAAGCTCAAAGATGGAACTTTTCATGATGGATTCAATGTTTTCTTCCTCTTTCAACTCACCCGTAATCAAAGATTGTTTGATTTGAACTATAAAACTAATTTTATTTCAGAATATCTTCATAAATATCCATATTTTACGATCCAAATCAGAGATAAAATTATGTGTTTCTGGTCCTCAGTGACTTGAAACTTTCCAGAATGACTCAAAGTGATGAAAATGACACTAAATTGGTGAATAAAATCTGTTAAATAGTCCATAATTGGATAAAAAATGGTCTTCAATGACTAAAGAAGTGTCCAAAATTAGACCAAAAATGATCTAAATTGACTTAAAAATTGACCAAAATGACTCAAATAATCTAAAATTTGGTATAAATTGCTCAAAATTACCCAAAAAATGGTCCATAATTACTGGTGTCCAAAATGACACTAAATTAGTGAATAAAACGGCACAAAATGGACCTGAAATGACTCAGAACTCGTCCACAAGGACTCAGTTTCTAAAATGACATGAAACCTGTTTTTTCATATTTCATCTCCTCCATAATCAGAGATTATTGATCTACTGTCCAATATTCCAGATTCTGGATCAATGACATGATGAGAAATAAGAGAGAAACTTTCAGGTTTTTATCTCTAATAGTTCCTCACTGTTGTTGTTCAAACAGACTCAGATTGAATTAATGATGGAAGTGGGTCGATGGGGGATTTATGATTCTTTTTCATAGTAAATGTTTGCTATATCAAGCTGAAAATTCACAGTTATCTTTATAAATATCCACATTTTGTGCAGTAAAATGTTCAGGAAAATGGTTAAGCAGAAATTCTTAAGAAAAGACAATCAAGTCCAAACTATATTTTATTTTTACGTGTCTGTTTGCTGCTTCAATTGAAATTGTGAAGTTTTGATGAAGGATTGCTCTGAGAAATGTTTAAAATGAGGCTTTATTTTTATTTATTTATTTATTTATGTTTATTATCCCTTATTAATCCCATGAGGGGAAATTCTGATTTTCGCATATCTCCCAACTGGGGTCAGCCGTGGTACAGCGCCCCCTGGAGCAGGAAGGGTTAAGGGCTTTGCTCAAGGGCCAACAGTGGCCACATCGGGGCTTGAACCTCTGACCTTCTGATCAGTAGTCCAGAGACTTAACCGTTGCACCACCACTGCCCCTTAACATCGGACCAATTGAACAAATAATCTCTGAGATGAAATATTTCCCACCTTTGAGCATAAAACAGGATAAAAATCCTCTCAGAAATGAGGCTAAACTCTGACAGATATCTGACATGTATTAACTGGACTGTGTTTAATGTAAATGTGGCTGACCAGGTGAGCTGTTACCTGTCTGGATCAAGTTGTAGCTGATGTTGGCCTCTCGGATCATTGGCAGAATGTGGGTCTGACACCACTGCATTGCTTGGCCCCGCCCACTGAAGGGATTGACCAATAACAGTAGTCGCCTGGGACGAGGTAGCAGACTTCTTGAAAATTCTGTATTAAAAAAACAAGAAAGAAAAGAAAATAGACGATATGACCAAATTAAACTACTGAATTCCTGTTTTTGGTTTGATTTTAACTCACTGGGAGACATAAGAGATATAAAATGAGAAAAATTAGACATAAAATGAGAAAAAAGAGATACAAAGTGAGAAAAAAGAGATACAAAATGAGTAAAAAGAGATGCAAAATGTGACAAATGAGATACAAAATGCGAAAAATTAGACATAAAATTAAAAAAAGATACAAAGTGAGAAAAATTAGATTAAAAAATGTGAAAGACTAGATACAAATTAGAACAATGGGATACAAAATGAGAAAAAAAGATACAAAAGAGAAAAATTAGATTTTAAAAAATTATTAAAATGAAATACAAAATGAGAAAACTGAGATACAAAATGGGGACGAGGTAGCAGACTTCTTAAAAAATTCTAGGAGCAAATTAATCCACTGAACTCTTGTTTTTGGTTTCATTTTAACTAATTGTGATTTTTTTTTTAAATAAAAAAATGAGTTATAAAATGAGAAAAAAAGGATATAAAATGTGAAAAATGAGAAAAAGAGATACAAAATGAGAAAAGAGATACAAAATAATAAAAATGAGACAAGTTTGAAAAAAGATACAAAATGTGAAAAATGAGACACAACATGAGAAAAGAGACACAAAAGAAAATAGACAAAATGAGAAAAATGAGAGAAAAATGATTATTACTCATTCACACTGTTGACAGCGACACATGATTTTCTTTTAGTTTATCAGACACGTATGTTGTCGCATTAATGCTGTGAAATTTTGATGAAATATCACAATTTTAAGCTTGGATTTGGTTCATTTTACCAACTGAACTGTGTTATCTGGTTTTGTTTTTGCAGTTTCTGGCTGATAAATTGTGTTATGTTGGTGATTTTTTTAAGAAGATAACACGCCTTTCAAACCTGCCGGTGGATTTCTGGATTAAAACCAAAGGAGTTTTTGTCCAGGATTTCATTTCTGGTCCAGCCAAGTAGGACATAAGCTAAGCTGTTATTACGGCGTTGCTCAACCCTGGACTTTCTCCTTTATTTCACCTCACAGGACCTGTTTTAATCTACTGTACGTTATCTGATTTTCAATTCAGTTCAGATAAATAGCAAAAGACGCCTGTTTCATGAACAAGATAGGCATTAAAGGTGGTTAAAAAAAAAGAAAGAGCTAAAGCATTCACAATCCTACAATTTCATTTAGCAACAATGTACATCTGAGAGTAGAGAGAACATTTAAGACCTATCTAAACAAACATGCTCATCTATCATCAGTCCAGCTCAGAATAAATATAAATCTCTAAGATGTGGTTCAGTGGGAGGAGATGAAAGAGCTGTCAGATAATCCGACGTTACGCAACAAACAACACCGCAGCAAATCTGCAGGAAAGCCAACTAACCACAGCTGTATCAGCATGAAAACACACAGAAAGAGAGTCATGAATGAAGCAACACATGAAGGAAAATCAGAGGAATGGAGGGAAATTACAAACAGCTTGATCACAGCTCACAATAGAGAGTTAAAGATAAAGTCTAAAGAGAAGTGAAACAACAGAAATGAGATAAAGTGGTCCTAAAAGCAGATAAAATGACCAAAAAGAGACCAAAAAATAGAATAAAATTAGAAAAATGAGAGGCAAAACAACAGAAACTGGAATAAAGCTGTCCTAAAAACAGATAAAATGACCAAAAAGAGACAAAAAACTTACACAAAATGAGAAAAAAGAGAAAAAATGAGAAAAGAGAAACAAAATGAGAGAAAATAGAGGCAAAACTGCAGAAAGGAAATAAAATTGTCATAAAAACAGATAAAAAGACCAAAAAGAGACTAAAAAATAGAACAATCTGACACAAAATGAGAAAAAAGAGACAAAATGAGACACAAAATGAGAAAAATTAGACACAAAATGAGAAATACAAGATACAAAATTTAAAAATTAGATACAAAATGAGAAAAAAACGAGACAAAAACAACAGAATCGGGAATAAAACTGTCCTAAAAACACATAAAATGACTAAACTGTAAAAGGAGACAAAAGATGGAAGATGTTGGTTAATAAAAAGTCAGAACTCGGTGGGAAAGTGAGCAGCTATCTTTGTGATAAATAAGCCAGTAATGTGGAGGTTTGACAGGAAGCAGCAGCTCTACCCTCAGCGTTTCTACGTTCAGCTTTCATTGATACAGAAATGTGTTCAGACCAGATAAGGAAAGAAAAGAAGCCCAGAAAAAGACGTGGACACGTGAAACAAACAAACAAAACTCTCTGAAAACTAAACCTCACAGCCTCTTAGGGTGTATTAGTTTAATCCTTTTTGTTTTGTTGTTCCTGAAACATCTAAATGCTGCATTCAGAAAGGGTCAGCATGACATTCAGCTCAACAAAGGAGACACAAATCAGAGCAGAAAGAGGAGACGCCGAGCAGTAAACAATCCAACACTTATTCTAAATCCTGTTTTAGCTCCAGCAGGTTTCAACGATCAAGGTCTGCTGATAAAAACAGAGCTGCTGTACCTTTGACACAATCAGTCATTTATAAGCAGATCTGAGCTTCAGTTTAATCCAACTTTGGCTTTGGACTCTGGCTCAGAATAAACACAACACTTGTTTATGTCCTTTATGCCCCACAAGATACCAAAAGTGTAGAGATACAAAATGAGAAAAACAGATACAAAATAAGAAAAATGAGATACAAAATGAGAAAAACAGATACAAAATCAAAAAAATGTGATACAAAATGAGAAAAGCAGAGACAAAATAAGAAAAATGAGATACAAAATGAGAAAAAAGAAACAAAATGAGAAAAACTGAGAAGCAAAACAACAGAAAGGGGATAAAATTGTCCTAAAATCATATAAAATGATCAAAAAGAGACAAAGCAGGTAGAAAAATCTGACACTAAATAATAAAAAGAGATATAACATGAGAAAAAAGAGAAGCAAACTAACAGAAACAGAAATAAAACTAGATTGTTTTAATCCATCTGTATGTTTTTCTTTTATGTTTGGGACAATGGATGGAAATTAGCCTAAATCCGTCTGATTTACTGTAATCTGGTATAAACTAATGAGATTATACGTTCATTAACCCTCCTGTTGTCTTTATTTATGGGCACCAAAAAATATTGTTTCCTTGTCTGAAAAAATTCCAAAAATTCAGCAAAAAATTACCCAAATTTCAGAAAATTTGCAAAACCTTCATGAAGAAAACTCTAATAATTCCTTAAAAATTTTCCTGAAAGGTTTTATTTATTTATTTATTTATTTATTTTTTAAATCCCCCAAATTTGGCAAGAAAATTCTCGTAAATATTTTCAAAAAATGAGTAAAAATCTTCCAAAAAAATCCTAAAAATATCTAAAGTGACTACATATATATCAGTAAAACTTCCAATATCTTCTTTAAGAACATTCACAAAAAATCAATCAAAATCCAGCGAATTTCACTGGATTTTGATTGATTTTTTCTGAATGTTCTTAAAAAAACATTTTTAACATTTGTTTTTTTCCACCAAAAAATGTTCAGAGGTTTCCCAAAAATGTTGAAAATGTGGACATCAGAAATTTCACTGTGAAAATAAATATATTTTTTTCCACATTTTCAAACTTTAAACTGGGTCAATTTTGACCCGCAGGACGACACGAGGGTTAATATGCCCCGTCCCGTCCACATAAACAGCAAAATAATTAATGTGGTTAAACTCACCAGTGTCGGCGGTGACGCTCACCCCCCTCAGTAAACACTGAACAGCAGCCGACCACCTCTCCGCCTCTGGCCGGCTCTCGGCCAGGTAGGCCCTCACCTGTCGTCGCCGGGACACGCCTTTCCGTCGCTTCCCCGGCGGGTACCAGTACAGCACCAGCAGAGGGGGCGCCGGCGAGCGGGGGCAGCTGCAGCCCACCAGCTCGGCCAGGGGCAGCAGCAGCCGGGCCTCCTTCCCCGGCCGAGGCGCCAGGCGCTGGACGTGGATGTGGGTGTGGGTGAGCGTCAGGGCGTAGCTGGAGGCCGGCACCGGCGTCGGGGAGACGGCCGGCGACATTCCTCCGGGGCCGCCGGGGCTGTTGGGGCAGCTGTTGTTGTTGTTGCCGCCGCCGCCGGAGCCCCAGCTGGCAAACTGGCTGTGGAGGAGGGCTTCGGCCGGAGGCGGTGAGGACGGAGACCGCATGCTGCCGGACGGCGGTGAGCTCTGGGGCGGATTCTCTGTCTGTAAATGTGGTGGAAAATCAGGATGTAGCTGCAGCTCTGAGTGAGAACTTTATCCCTGAAACCCCTCCTCGTCTGCAGCGCTTCGACTGAACCGTCCGTCCACGCCAGACACTCGTCTTCATTTGAAAACAGAAAAAAAAATTCCAGTTCTTCAAGTTTTTTTATCCAGTGAAGTTCAGAAACTGGTCAGTTTGATCCGTCAGCTTCGACATGCTCAAAAATCAGTTGTCTAAACAAAAGAGTTCTTCACAAAGGTTGCATAAGTAGAAAAATACATTAAAGCCGCCTGACGAGGAGCGATATAAGGCAGCGAGCAGCTACAAAACTTTAAATAATTACACACTTATTAACAAAAAAAAACACACCCTCTGACTGCGAATGAGACAAAAAAATCAAAACACACCTTGCTTGGACAAGGAGGCTATGAGAATTAACTTAAATTACCCCACAAAGTCGAGCTTTCTGAAGTGTTTTCATGCTCAGTGCTGCCAGAAGGCAGTTTAATGCCACAAAGAGGCGATAAGTGCAGCTTTCTCCAGACCTTTGACTCCTCTGCTGCTATCTGGACTCTCAGAGATATGAAGGAGCAGCCGCCTCCACAGTAGTGTTAAACTTTAAGTCTGACAAAAATGAGGACAAAAAAACAAACAAAAACAAACAAAAAACAAAAAGACAAACAAGGAGCCGGTTCCAGTCCTCGGTTTTATGTCATGTTCATCCTGGAGTCGAACCTCACGTTCCCTCCCACAGATCTCTGCTCCTGGAGGCAAACAAGCAAAGAAGTGGAATAAAGACACTGTTTCACGTCTAAGACCCTCCCTGAATAAACCCCACCGCTGATTAAACTGGATTTTAAAGCACAGAAGGAAAACAGTTGAGCTTCATCACAGAACAGAGAAGGAATGAGGTGATAAGAGGAAGAGATTAGGAGGTGAAGCAACACCACATCCATCGTAACCTTCGACCGAAGGTGCGTCTGAAGCACAGAACATTCAGCAAAATCCACAAGTGTAACATCGGTCAGACGCTTTTTATATCGTGACCTCAATACAGCCAAGAAGTGACCTCTGACAGCGAAAAAATAAGGAAGACTTCACTGCTTTAGACCAAAAAACACTCCAAAAACTGGTGAATTACAGATTGGAGTCCTTAAGACGCCAGAGTGTCACACTTTCTGATTTATGAAACTATTATTTTACCTGGAAGAAAACCAAAAGTGAAATTTCACTAGTTTTATGTTTTCACAAAAAAAGAGATACAAAATGAGAAAAAATTTGATTAAAAAAATGAGAACAATTACAGACAAAATTAGAAAAATTTGACAAAATGAGGGAAAAAAGAGAAGCAAAACAACAGAAAGGAAACAAAACTGTCCTAAAAGCACAAAAAATGGCCAAAGAGACAACAAAAAACAGAAAAAATTGACACAAAATGAGAAAAATGAGACACAAAATGAAAAAGATGAGATACAAAATGAGAAACAAAATGAGAAAAAGATGCAAAGTGAGAAAAATGAGATACAAAATGAGAAAAAGATTCAAAATGAGAAAAGTGAGATATAAAATGAGAAAAATGAGACACAAAATGAGAAAAACGAGACAAAATGAGAAAAAAGAAATACAAAATTAGAAAAATTAGACAAAATGAGAAAAAAGACACAAAATGAGAAATATTTAACATAAAATGATAAAAAAAGAGATCCAAAATTATAAAAATTTGATACAAAATGAGAAAAAGGAGATAACAAATGAGAAATTTTTGCTGTGTTTTTTATATTTACACAGTTGGATAGCAGATGTTTGATTGTGTAACGCTACAGACACCAGATTTCTGAGTAATTTCATGACAATAACATAATTCTGTTCTGTTCTCTCTGACTCAGAGTCACACATCCTGATTGCTGCTGAGACACCACATTATTGTGGAAGAAAGGTTGAAAGAAAATAACCACAGCTTTTTTTTCATATTCAATGAATGTCCTCTGTGACCTAAATGACTCTAAACTTTAGAGGTTTTTCATTCAGCACTCTCACATTTATCCCATGAAGGAAACAGGTTCAGAATGAGCCTGATGAAAATACTGAATCACACACAACAAAACTGTGAAAATGACTTTCTGACAGTGGGTTTAAAATTCATATTGCGTTCTAAAAATGTCAGAAATTAGACTTTTTGTCGGCCCATAGAAACTGAAAGAACTGTCAGATTTTCAGCTTTCAACCAGACTCAGGAGTAACTGTGTCTGACTGATTTAAATCCCTTTATTCTCATGCTTAGAAGGTTAATGTTGAATGAATTTAGCTTTATGTTCTCTCAAAATTACCAAAAATGACCTAAATGAGACACAAAAGGAAACAGATGAGAAACAAAATTACAAAAAACACGCACATATCAACAAATACTAGACACAAACTGACACAAGTAAGACACAAAACAACAGAGACGGCACAAAGGGACCCAAACGAGACACAAAACAACAAAAATGAGATGCAAAACGACAGAAACGAGAGACAAGACGATAAAATGAGACACAAAATGACAAAAAAAACAACAAAGGCAAGACATAAAATGACAAAAACAACACACAAAATGACAAAAATGAGACACAAAACAACAAAAACAAAACGGAAAAGGCCAAAAATGAGACACAAGACGATAAAACGAGACACAAAACGACAAAAACAAAACACAGAAAGACAAAAACAAGACAAAAAAATGACAAAAGCAAGGCATAAAACAACAAAAACGAGACACAACAACAGAAACGAGAAACAAAATGAACCAAACAAGACGCAAAATAACAGAAATGAGATGCAAAACGACAGAAATGAGACACAAAACGACAAAAAACAACAAAGGCAAGACATAAAATGACAAAAACAAGACACAAAAGGACAAAAATGAGACACAAAACAACAAAAACGAGACACAAAAGGACAAATATGAGACACAAAATGACAGAAACGAAACACAAAGACAAAAACAAGACAGAAAACGACAAAAAGCGACAAAAGCAAGACATAAAATGACAAAAACGAGACACAAAAGACAAAAACGAGACACAAAACGAGAGAAACATCACCACCAGGTTCTGCTAACATGTTGTGTGAAACGTTCCATGAATAAGAATTATTATTTAAAATATTGTTGATTAAAAAAATGTTCCCACAACTACAGAGACATGGATGAAAAAATACAACCATAAAAGTAGATTTAAATTAGATTGTGTTTTATTAGATCCAGTTTGGTCATCAGGGGGGAGGACAAGAGAAAAATGGCATTTTAGGGGAACTCCAGACTTACTATGGATTTAAAATATTTTAAACATTCTTTTCTCCTAGTTTTATAGATTTGGTCTCAGGACCAGAACATTTACACACTACTGATGTTTTAGGGTTTAATACGTGGATTATGGGATGGAAAACGTCTCCAGTAACCTGCAGGTGTCTAAGTACAGTCAGTGGACTATCACTCAGTAAAACCCTAAATTAATAAACCGCTCACATCGCTCAGGGTTTATAACAGCCAGGAAACATTATGCAAGCTGCGGCAGACAGAATCAATACTTGGCTGATGTCCTGGCCTGATAAAGGCCCCCGTGCCCATTGTTGCACCTTGTCGTCCTTGAACAGGGCGGGACAGCAGGAATAATAATAATATGTGGAGGCTAATTCTGGCTGCAAACACAATGAGGCTGCTGCTGCTGCTAGGGGGCTTCAGGGCTTTTAGAACCCCCCGCCCCCAATACCCCTCTGAGCTCAGGAACAGCCTTAAAACAGCAGCTCAGACTCTGGAGGAGCTTCATCCAAGTCTGTCTGCTGCTCAGATGAGCTCAAATTAAAAGATACTCAACTTTAACCGCTATCTGCTTAGCTCTCTGACAGGATGCTAGCTCTGACAGGATGTTAGCCGGCTCACTTATTTCACTTTACCCCGGCAGTTAAAACCCCAAGCGGCCGTTTACATAAACTTCACAGCCTCTGGGTTCATCACAAGCCCAGAGAAAGAGTTTACGGTTTTAAATGACGAGGTTTAATCGGAATAAATGTGCTAGCTGAAGCTGCTAACAACGTTAGCTGCAGCCCGAAGTTAGCTTCTGATTCGACGCTTCGTTTCCGGCAGTTAAGGGTAAAGTTAAGGGGAACTTAAGTGAAAAAACACTTCATACTACTACTTCATACTTTTATCCTGCAGTCCTTCCTGTGACTGTTGTCAGTTGTCTGATAGCGTAAATGTAAAAATACAGCAAAAATAAATACATGTGAACTATAAAAACAGTGAGATAGCTCATTTAATCACTATAAAATCAGTTGTGTATCTTATATATGTGCAAAAAAAGCAGTGAAATCTCACTTTTTTTTTGCATATTAGCAAATAAAAGTTTGACAAATCAGTGTTTCAAAGACTCTGCAGGACAATAAAACCCAGATCCGACTGGTCTACACATTATAGTTTTAGATCTGGACCTGGTCAAACGAGGCCCGGAGCAGTAAATAATAATTTTTTTCCTACATTTTAATTACAAAAATCAGTGTTAGGTATTTGAAGTGAACCCTTAAAGATGTCACAAACACACTTTTAGATCTTTTATAAATGTGAAACCTTAGTTTAACTTGCCAAAATGGAAAACTAAAGGAGATTTGACTGTTTTTTTAACATCTGAAGAACATTAATGAATGAATTAAACTTTTTGTCTCTGCTGGATCCGTTTAATCGTTCTGATCTGCTGTAAACTATTCTGTCTGCGTCCTCGCCACATTTCACGGCTTTTAGAATTTTATTTCTAGAGCTATTGAACCTTAAATATGACTTTCCAAGTAAAATACTTACTTTTATTCACCCAACCAGGTCTGAAAACATTTGAAGTTCTCAAAATTCAGGCTAAATATTTTACAAAATTCAGTCTTAGGTCCCAAATAAATGAACAAAATCTGAGAACTTGTTTCCTGAATTCTACATCTGAGGGTTTCATTAACCTATCCACCTTAAACAACAACAGAACAACTGTAAAGTCTTGTCAGTCCAAAACAAAAAAACAGTTTAAAACGAGGCAAGAATGACAAATAACAACAAAAACAAGTCATAAAATGGCAAAAATGAGACACAAAATGACAGAAATGAGACAAAACGATTCATACTGATTAATAAAACATTTATTCAATCTCTATAAATTGGTGATTTTGCTGTTTTTCTCTAACGTAGACCACATTAGTCCGGCTCCACACCGAAAAAAACTTCACAACAAAGACTTCAGAAATAGAAAGTAAGTTTCAAACAGCATTAAGGCTTTACTTAAAATGTCTTTCCTGGTTTTACGTCATGAAAATGTTTTAAAAAAGGCAGATATCTGGTTGTTCTGCCCAACATTAGACCACATAGAGCAGTAATATCTGGACTAGATCGTCCTCCAGAGGACAAAGAGTCTTTAAAACACACTTTCTGATTTGTGAAGCCATTCTTCTACTGGGAAAACGCTAAAATAAAGCAGATTTTACTGTCAAAGACCACATTTGACCTGGTCTAAGTCCAAAACCACCACACTAAGACCGGTCAGATCTGGACTCGATGTTCCTCCAGAGGACAAAGAGTTTTTATTACATAGTTGTAGATTTGTTCCGTTTTCTAAAAGGAGAAAAAAGTCAGATTTCACTGCTAAAACCTCGATATACTGACTATATTACATCAGAGAGGCAAAAGAGGCTAAAGGTTTACTTTGACAAAATAAATAAAGGTTTAACAAATGTGAAGGTGAATTTCAGACAGCATTAATGCTTCACTTAAAATGTCTAGAATGGTTTTACATCAGTAAAATGTAGGAAAAAACAGAGAATTAAACAAGAAAACGCCAGATCCAGATCTAAAATCACTAAATATATCTGATCTAGACTGGTCTACGTACCAAAAAACCCTCATGAAATCTGCTTTTATTGTGTTTTAACAAATAAAATAATTCAGAAACTGTGTTTGAAGGAATTTTCAGCCTTTGTAGGGAAGTCGAGTCCAGATTTCACCAGTTTTTAGACGGGTTTTGAATCTCAAAACTCGTCTAAAAACTGGTAAAATCTGGACTCGAAAAAGCCGCTAAATGTAATTTTTTTGCTGATTCACAAAGAGAGCAAATGTTCAGCAAATCAGATATAGTGATTTAAGGAATCTTTAGCCTCTCTGATATAATCTAGACCAGTTTAAGCCATTTATATGTAGTAGTTTTAGATCTGGACCTGGTTTAATGTGATCCAGAGCCACTAATTCTAATTTTTCCTACATTTTAATGACGTATAATAAGGGAAAAAATGCCAAAAAAGTAGTGAAATATTTTTTTAGCATGCTCACACATTTGAAATTGGTTTCAAGCCTCTTTAGGATCATTTAATCTGGTTTCAACTTGTTCGTTTTATGGTTTTACATCAGAACTGAAAAATGTGGTTTATATGAGAAAAAAGCAGTTAAATCTCCTTTTTCGTTCTCCCGATTAGATTTAAGATCACAAATGTTAAAAATAGCTTTTAGATAACATTAATGGTTCACCTGAATGTCTAATCTAAGTTTACAGCAGTGGAATGTGGAAAAAACAGAATTGTTATGTCACATTTTTCCCTTATCGGCCCAAAAGGAAACTTCGAATCAGAAGCGAACTTCAGCTAGCGGCGGCTAACAGTCTGCTAAACTAGATTTACCTCAAGTTTACACCAGTTTGAACTAATATTTTAATTTTATTTTAATAACAATAAATATCCCAGACTGGTGGCACGCCGACGAGCTCCGGTCTGATGTTTATTGTTTTTGTTTTTTCTTGGGCTTATTGAGGAGCACAAGTTAGCGTAGATACGGCAGCGTTAGCTAGCGGGCGCTAGATCCGGATCTAACCGGGCGAGGAGCTGGAAAAACGGCCAGTTTTCGAGGTTTAAATTCAACCAGCGGTGGAGCGAAAAACAGAAATAAAGCCCGAACGGTGGAGGTTTAAAAAGGCCCACGTTACCTCATGTTGGCTCCCCGCTCAGGACGGCAGGCGAAGCGGTGGCTCGGTCAGGAAGTGTGCGGAGACGCAGCAGCGGCGGGTCTGAGCGGCGGAGAGGAAGCCCAATGACGAGCAGGAAGAGCCCGCAACACCCACCGACAATCTCCAATCAGGGACGGAGCCCCCCGCCCGGAGCCGGGCCCAGCACCGGGGCTGCATCAACGGGGACCACTGGGGATCAACACACCTGACAGGGAGCATCTGGACCCCTGCTGGAGGCTCTCCGAGCGGGTAGAAGCTGCAGCTCTACCCGGTATAGGAGCTCTGATAGCGGGGAGAAGCTGCAGCTCCACCCGGTATAGGAGGTCTGATAGCGGGGAGAAGCTGCAGCTCCACCCGGTATAGGAGCTCTGATAGCGGGGAGAAGCTGCAGCTACACCCGGTATAGGAGCTCTGAGAGCGGGGAGAAGCTGCAGCTCCACCCGGTATAGGAGCTCTGATAGCGGGGAGAAGCTGCAGCTCCACCCGGTATAGGAGCTCTGATAGCGGGGAGAAGCTGCAGCTACACCCGGTGGCCTTTGCGGAGGAAACCAGCTGCCTGCTTACTGTGAAGTCATTGATTATTATCTGCATTTAGAAAGCAGAAACAAAACACAAACGCCTGATGATGTACAGCCAAATGTTTTATTTCTGTCAGCCTGCATGGAAACACAAACAGTCTAGTTCTTGTAGCCTGTGCTGGCTCTGCGGCCGCGAGCTCTCTCAAACTTCCTGCCCTTGGAGCGGACGTAGGGCCTGAAAAAGACAAAATTAATATTAAATTCAGTGTTACAGCAACATTAAACCCCTCCTACAACGCAGAGCTGCAGTTTAGGATCGTTTCCTCCATCAACTGATCAGTTGTTTGGATACTGAGATATATTGATGTTAACTTGAGTCCTAAAAAAACCTCTCCGTTTTGTTTTTTTTTTGCTAAATAATTTAGTCCAGAGGTATCCAACATGCGGCACGTGGGCCAAAAGAGGTCCTCCAGAGGGTCCAATCTGGCACTCAAAGTGTAAAAATTCCAGAGAAGACATTAAACTGCAGATTGTAAATTAGTAAAATTATAAATTTAAAATCATTTCTAGACTAGTTGTTTTGATTGTAAAGTAAAACACTAGATTGTTCTTTTGTTTTGTGCTGTTTTTGTCTCGTCTTTTTTGTTTTGTTTCTCGCATTTCTTTTTTTGTCTGTCAATATTTTTTCCGGCTTTGTAACTTTTTTGTCTAGTTTTCTTTTTTGTTTTGTTTCATGTCGTTTGTCTCGTTTTTTTTGTTTCCTTTTTGTCGTTTTGTCTTGCTTTTGTAATATTTTGTTTTGTTTTTGTTGTTTGTCTTTTTTGTCTGACGTTTGTCTCATGTTTTTGTTGTCTCGTTTTTTTTGTTTTGTGTTTCCTTTTTGTCTCACTTGTTTTTTGTCAAATTTTTCTCATTTTGTGTTTTGCTTTATTTGTTTTTGTGTTTTTTGTCTCAGCTGTTTTGTTTTTTTGTAATTTTTTGTCTCTTTGTTTTGTTTCATGTCGTTTGGTGTTTCCTTTTTGCCTCGCTTGTGTTTTTGTCTATTTTTTGGTCATTTTGATTCTCACTTTTGTCATTTTTTGTCGCATTTTGTTGCTCATTTTGGTTGGTAATATTTTGTCGTTTTTTTTGCAATTTTTTGTCTTTTCTGTTTTGTTTTTCACTTTTGTAACTTTTGCCTAATTTTTTGTCTTTTTTTGTTTCATGTCATTTGTCTGATTTTTTTCAGTGTCTAGTTTTTGTAATATTTTGCTTTGCTTTTGATGTTTTGTTTTTCGCTTCTGTAACTTTTGTCTAACTTTTTGTCTCGTTTTTGTTTTGTGTCATGTCATCTGTCTCCGTTTTTGTCGTTTTGTGTCTAGTTTTGTAATATTTTTGTTGTTTTTTGTCTGACTTTTGTGGAGATAATTCCTTAAATGTCAACATTTTTGCGCTAAAACAAAGGAACCATTAGGAGCTGTGGTGATTTACAGGTTATTATGCTGTGGTTTTACTGGAGATCAGATCCTGAACTAAGATGATTCTGACTCTCCTGGTTTAGTTCATGAAACACTAAAAGCTAAAACTGCTTTTTCCAAACACCAGCTCGGCTCCGTCAGAGGATTTCATGTGCTGAAAACTCCACAGTCTTTTATAGCCGACGACAAATTCCAGAGTGTGCTGGCAGAAAGTGTTTGTGAGGCAGGAAGTGAGTGAATGAAGCCTTTCAGGGAGGTATTTCCACCATCCTATGAATCACAATCCAGCCGTCCAGACTGTCACACGGAGATCAAACACCTGGAAGGTCCGACACGGAGCTGGAATTTAACGGATCATCTCCAAAGCAGGTTTTAGAAGCTCGTAAACCACCAAATATGTAACTGACAGGAGCAGTCTGTGGGGTTTAGCGCCACCTAGAGGCCAAACTACAGACTGCAGCCGATTAAAAAAAAACGACCAACTGGTTCATCCAGAAAGTAATTAACAGATTAATCAACATTAGTTTAGTCCACATCCAGTGTAGTGATTTTAGCATGAACTCTATTGAAACTACTATTAAATCTAGATTTTTGGCCTCCTTGGGCAACTATTTTAATCGTTTTATGGATTATTTTTATTGTTTCATTTATAAAGAACCCTGTTTAACCGTTTAACTGCACAAAAACCTCAAGTTGAAGCACTGATTAAAACTAAGGAAGGAAAAACCACCATATTTACCTGCTTATAAATGGACTAATACAGTGATAGAGCGGCAGTTTAAATAGTTTTAACAGAATGATTTTCCTTTCTGCAGTCTTCGAGTCATTCTGTATTTTACTGTTTCAATAAATCATCAACCAGCTCCAGAACCCATTTTAAAATCCTGACAGACTGATGATCGTTAACTGCTGCTTCAGTCAGTCGTTTTATGGAGATAACTGGGTTTGGTACGTACTTGGTGTGGCTGTGAGGAGTTCCAGGAGCCTTTCCAAAGTGCCTATAGACCTCTCTGCCTTTACGGGGTCCTGGAGAACAAACCAACGAAGAAATTAAAGCCTCAATCAGTTCCATTCCAATGACCATCTCACATTCAAATACATTTTAAATCCCTTTTTATAGGTTCAGAGCAGCGCTGCACAGTGTGAGGTTCAACATGGTGATCTGAAGAAATGCAAAATCACTCTAAGATGGAATCATTTACTCGGATTGAAAAAAAAAACCCTTTATGTCGCAGTTGGCCGACATGCATCATTACGCACCCTGAAAACCTGAGAATTAAAAGTGATGTGCAAACTGTGCAGCGTAAAACACATGGGAAATAAAAGAATGTTTGGGCTGTTAGAGGTGATTTTTCAGCTGCTTTGACACCAGATGCTCCTCAAATAGAAGAAAGGATGAACGATTTACAGAGAACTGGCACAAAATAACAACTAGCAGCTTTTAATCACACCCCAGCTTAAACTGAATCATGTCAAGTAAAACTCAGGTCTGAGCAGACAGAAAATTAGGGCCCGACTGATTTATTGGTCGGCAGATTAAACGCCGATATGTTCTGAATTTCTCATAGAACACTAAATGCTGTTGAATGATGTTCTTGAGCCGTTTGTCCAGTACATGGAGCTCTGACTCCATTCATCCTCACCGCTGTCTTCTCAGTAACTACAGGTGTTAGCTGCAGCCAGGTAACATTACGGGAGTGACGTGAAATTAACGACTCAACTTGTCTCCTGTTTCAGTCTAACTCTCCTTGTCATGTGTCGTGACGTCGCTCCTGCTTTTTATTTACGTTGCTGAAGTTGTGCTAACCTAGCTTAAGTTCTTATACATTCCTGACTATAAGTCGCTACTTTTTTCTAACGCTTTGAACCATGCGGCTTAAACAACGATGCAGATAATTTATAGATTTTTACGGGCTAACGATCTTCATCCGGTCAATACATTTAGCCTCGTCACATCTTTGGCTGGCCCGAATAGCAGTTTCTGGGTTCGGATATTTGGCCCCGATTAATGACGAATATCCGAATATTTGGTTCGGTTTGTAACGTCCGACCAGGAGGGAGGATGAGCCGAATATTAGTATTGGTTCACATTGTAGCGTCTGACGTGGGGACATGTTGGGCCAATTGACGAGACAAATACTGATGACATGATCATTTCTTGAAATGTCTTCCAGACAAGTCCGGCTGGTTTCTCCTGAAGCTCCTACGATCACCAGGACCTGGATGAGTTTGTTGAGGTTTTCCTAATTCTAACAGTTTTCTCATTTCTACCTGAGAGCAGAAGACCACATCCTCTTATTCAGTCACTCATCACTGAACTTCCTAAAGTTAAAAAATACAGCAGGACAACTGTGACTACAGAACAGAAGCAGAACTTCTGTTTCTGAATATTTCTGGTTTCTCCAAAGGTCCAGGTAGAAGATAAACTCGGCGTGTCGGTTTACCTGACAGCAGCACTGTGCCGTGTCCTTTAGGTGAAGCCAAAGCCAGCTGGTCGAACGTCATCACCTGACCTCCGGCCTTCAGGATGCGACGGCGAGCGCCATCGGTGACCTTCAGAGCGCAGATCTGTGGGGAACAAACGGGACGAGTTCAGAGACCAATGGTGTGGTTTAACCGACGTCTGTGGAGGGAAACTTTAATGAAAAGCTTTTACCTTCAGTTTGGGGATATCCTGAATCCTGACGTCGTCGGTGACGGTTCCCACGACGACGGCGATCCTGTTCTCGCGGCCGGGAAGCTTCATCTTACGGATCTGGTCGAGGAAAATTTGACGTGTGGTTAAAAAAACAGGAATCAAACATCCTTTAGTATCAGTCTGTGTTGAATAAGCGACATAAAGCAACGTTTTATCCGCCGTAGAACGTTTAGTTTGACCCCAAAGTAGATTCTAGCGTCAATAATGAGGCAACAAATGGAGCCGAGCAGGAAACAAGAACCACATCTGACTATAAAAAGCACAACAGACTGAAATAAGTTAAAGTTTCACTGATATAAACTCACTGTGGATCAGATTATGTGAGGTTAAAGGACGTCAGAAATTTGGCAGTTAGGGTCAAACCCACCAGCAACTGTGACTGAATAAATAAAACTGCCAGAAAAAACAAATTTGTACATCAGTTACTGGATCTCATCAGGACTGATTCAATGAGATTGTAGAAGGTCTATGCACCTGATGTAGTTTACTGCAGAGGTTTAAACCTGTAAACAGAGGTAAAACCTGTCAACAAAATCACTTTAAACCGCTTAAATCACTTTAAATCCCAGTGCCTTGAAAGGTGCAAATGTTTATTGACTTTGAATACATTTAGTATTTCTATAGATTTTTCTACAGAACTAGAAGTGTTTTTTATAGTATCGTACAGCAAGTTTTTTTAGAGTACAGGAGGCCCTCAACTTAAGTCAGAGTTCCGTTCCTACAGATCAATGTAAGTCGACTTTCTCTGTAAGTCCGAACTCTGACCAAAATGTAAACAAATCAGTTCCATGCATCACGATATCGATCAGTTCTTCATAAAGTCATGAATACCAACAACTTTCATGCATGTATGAATCATTTTACAAGAAGAAAACAGAATATTGTAACAGACTGATATTGCTGTTGATGTTGAGGTTTCAATGTTTATTGTTCAGTTCCAGATTTACCTGATGTCAGTGAACGTGCCATGTTTAGTTAGCTCACCTCTGATTGGCTGAGAGTCAGCAGTAGAGAGAGCTGGGAACGGTGGCTAATTCTGGAGCTAAGTTATGGGTTTTTTCTCGTTATTCTGGCGTTGGCTACAGTCCACAGTAGCCTGTATGAAGGTTCAATAAACCAGCAGAGAACCAGATAAAGTCTCACTCATTCATCACAGAGGGTCACTGCAATATGTTGACCTGTTTTTACAACTTGACCGATGTTGGTCGGTGTTTCTTCCTGTTCCCAGCGTTTTATTCTGTCTAATTTCACTTCCATGGAGATGGCTTTCCTTTTCTTCCAAGCATCAGAAGAGTCTGACTTACGCTGGGAGCCATAATGAAGGACAAAAAGTTAGTGAATGTAGCACAATCCAAGGTGGACTACAACCAGAGAATGGAAACAAAGACGTCTGATAGCGCCATGACGACGTAACAATGAAATGCCGTCTGTTAAACCGAAGACCGGCCCATATCCAGTCCCAACATATCTATCTATCTACACTCTATCTATAGTCTATATCTATCGGCTATCCATCTATACGTAACATTTAAACTTAGTGCCTATAAGTTGTGCAGCAGTAAACGGCGTGCCAGCAGCCACCAGAGATCAGGTTTAGTGAGGAAAATATTCTGTGAGTGACGTGAATAAAGCTTTAAAGTTTGACCTCTCACCTTCAACTAGTTTCACTTTACCTGCCTACACATCCACACATGATCATCTCACATCACTGCAGCTCATCGTTCAGCTCAATAACAGTGTGAAAACCTCAGATCAGTTCCATTCTAACGATCGTCTCGCATTCAAACATGTTTTAAATCACAGTTTGCAGGTTCAGAGTAGCGCTGAACAGTTTATCTGCTGAGCATCGACATCGTGATCTGAAGAAACTTAGTCAAACATGACAGAGCATCATTTACTCTTAATTCTTCTAACTGACAAACACTTTTCTACCATGAAACATATCAGGAGAACGTCTGAAAGGAGCAGACCACAGACCAGACAAATCTCCGTGACGGAAGCTGTTGATCCAGATCTGTTGAATGAAGGTAAGTTAGCGTGTGCGTGTGAACATGTGTATGCCAGGATGTGAAACTAACTTTTTAATCCACTGACAGATATGTCCAAATATGATTCATTCAACAGTAAATGGTCATTCAGTGGCTTAAATCTACCAACCACTTCATGTTAAACCAGTATCTGGCTGCTGCTAGTTTCCCACCGTGGTGCACCAGCTGGTGGAAATGAGTTAAAGAATCAGTTTAGGAAGAAATACTGTCAATTAAAATGTTGAAATGTGTTCTAAAAGCTGGAAAAATACTTTTTTCACCATCTCCTGCAATTTCATTGCAACACATACACTTAAAATATCACATATTTTACAAAGCTGCTGCAAATTCAGGCATTTTAGGGCCCAACAATCTGAAAAAAAAAAGCCTGCAAAATCCTGGAGGGACTGTTAATTGTTGTTTTAATTGTCTGTAACTCTGTAGATTTGTCCTTTATGTTTGGGACAACGGATGGAAATCAGCCATGTGCTGAATCCGGCTGATTTACTGCAACTTTGTGTAAACTTCAAGAGATTGCACGTTCATTAATATTCTCTGTCCCGTCCACATAAACAAAGAAATGAAAAGGACTGACCAGGCGGGAGATGGAGATGGGAGGCCTGTTGGTCCTGCTCATGAACAGCCTCCTCAGGACGACCTTGTTGAAGGAAGCGTTGCATCGACGGGCCAGGAACCTGTACAACTGAGAGAAACCAGCAGGACGCTCAGAAACGACTCACCCAGATAGAACAGATAATTACAGCTACTGGGGATATTACTGCACCGTGTGAACATAACACACAAAAGTGTCAATAATCTGGATATTGATTCACAAAAGTGTCAATAATCAGGATATTAACACGCAAAAGTGTAAAAATTCTGGATATTAACGCACAAAAGTGTCAATAATTTGGATATTAACACACAAAACTGTAAAAATTCTGGATATTAACACACAAAAGACCCACTTGTTCACCCTGGCTTTTGGCTAAGCAGAGTCACCTTTAATGGATCTTTTATCTGTTGTATTGTTTTGCTTTTATTGTTCTTGTATTGTTGATCTATTTTACTGTAAAGCACTTGGGTTGGCCATAGGCCTTTAAAAGCGCTATACAAATAAATCTGCCATTGAACATCTCTTACCTTAACCAGGAGCCTCAGGTAGATATCCTGGCTCTTTGGCTCCTTTCTGTGCACCTTACGGTCCTTGTTGTGTCTGATGTCGACTCCCTTCAGACAGAAACACATTTATGTATTAATCTATTGACAAAGAACACCTTTAAACTCCATCTCTGTCTGAAATCTAAAACACTGTACAAAACTGCACCCACATCTGATATCTAAGTGACTCTAGTAATCTCCGCTCAAACCAGCTGCTGCCAAAACACGTCTAACATTTAAAAAAGGAGGAATTCACATCATCAGTAAAACTAAAAACACTTTTTATACACCATGAACAGCTCAGCCTGTAGCAGAGGCCGTTCCACACGTTGACTCTCTACAGCTAACTGCTAACACCAACAGCTCAGCTAGCAAGCATACGGGGTCAAGCCCGGCCAATAATCACAATAAATCACACAAAAAAACGTAAACGCGGACTTAAACAGAACATTCCACATTTTGCACTATTTTAAACTGATTTTAATGCAGACTTTAAGCGGCTAACTGAGCAGCACCTACGGCGGCTCTACGGAGGTTAAGCTAATATGCATTCAGTGTTTAAATAACACGAAATCATGACAGAGCTGTATCGTAAATTAGGTTTGAACCATGTACATGTTTTCACTAAGCTGGTGGGATGTTTTAATTCAGAGGATGACCGAGGATTGCCGTGCTGTCGTGTTTTTAAAATTCAGCTAGCGGTACCTACCATCTTGGACTCAGAGGGAAAAGGGAAAAGGAAGAGCCGAGGTCTCGCGATAAACTGTGGGCTCAAATCCCGGCCGTCTGATTGGTCACTGAGCATGCCCTTCCGGCCCGCAGGAAGTGAGAACAGTAAAGATGGCGCCTCCAGCGGCGGAAATGCGAGATAAGCTTTTTTTTTTTATTTTATTTTATTTTTTTAAGTTAATAACGACTTATTTGCATTTCATGAGAACTACGGCTGAATCAAGACATTTAGAAAAAACAGTAATTTATTTGAGCCTTAAATTAATTACAACCGTGCCAAACTTAGGTTTTTAATACATTTTTATTTGCCCAAAAGGTTTCTTATGTCTGGAAATGACAAAAACAAGTTACAAAATATACCGTGTTAGAGGTGATATTGATCAATTTAAACTATTTCTATTTTTTAGAAGCACATTTCCACATATTATTGATTTTTTTGTGTGAAAATGAGATAAAACACAGAAATTGCTCAAATTTATTATTAGCATCTCTAACTCAATGCACTACTATGTTTTGTCACTTCTTTATATTATTACTGGCCATAAAAAACTTTTTTGTCAAATAAAAATTCACTTTAAATCAAAATTTGGAACCATTTGTTCTTTGTACTAAACATTATTTTGTCCAGTAATTGTGTGTTACACTTTAATTTACCATTTTTAAGCACTATTATAATCATTGAACAAATTGTTTATACATGATGTAGTTATTAGCATACGTGAAGTGATGTATTTACTTCCATTGTGAATACAGCTTTATTTATTGCCATTTACCTTTTTACTCACCAGGAAAAGTTATTATGGTCAATCCATATGTAAATAAACACTTAGTTCTACTATATGTCCATTTCAGTGTATTTTATCCAGTTATTAAAAGTTTAAAAATGTGTACACGTGTTGAACAGTGGTGTATGTCTCTGAGGATGTTGGATTTTCTAAAAAGTATAAATAAATAAGGAATAAAATACAATAAATAATTAATCAAGAATCTTTATTGTCATTGTGTTTCCACACAGCGAAATTTCGACTGGTGACTCCCAGCCAATGTTCCCTGTAATGTTTCCTGAGTCTGAGCAAACACACAAACTCCCTGAGCGTCCCTTGGACCACTGTGAGCAACATCAGACGTGTTCACTGTGGTCACACCAGCATCACATCCATTCAAGTTACATGGTTCATTAAAAGAATCAAATTACAGCATTTACATTTCTGTTAAAACACCTTGTCAACAGGAGCCAGTTGAAGGCTGCAGTGATTTTAGTGACACTACAATGTATAAGAGTGAAGTTATTGAATATTTGTCTCTCTTTACTGTTGCAGCAGTTTTGCAAATTGCAGACGGACCCTGTTCACTCCATAGACACCAATGTTATTCCTGTAGCTTGAAAGACAGCTACTTTTGATAAAACTGGGCTTGTAGCACATTGTCTGCCTTGCAACAATGGGAAAGAGGCACCGTTTATGTTTTGACAACCTATATCTAATGAGTTATTGATGCTGGAAGTCCCAATCTGTGAATATCTTTCCAACTTTACTGAACTTGGGGCCACTGCCACCTAAGGAGTGATATATTTAATTTTGAAAAAAGCATTTAGCCATACTTAAAGCTTTAAGTGCTTTATTAACACGGAACTAAAAATGTTGTATTGTTTTATTATCACAGGTTCTGTCTGAAAAGAGGTGGCATCATTTTAAACAGTGAAATCAAACTAACAAAATGTAATGACCAACCAGTGAGCAATACTGGATTCTGCAAAAACATAAACAACTTTTTTAAAAATCTAAATCTTATCTTAACACAGTTAATGTATTAACTTATTTTTGTGTGTATGCATGTATTTATTGATTTATTTAGTACTGTTAACATATCAGAGTTCTGAGTGAATTTTTCTTAAGATAGGCAAAGGCCATTTATTGATTACATATAGGCTGTTAAATGTTGATTAAAAACTAAAAAGCATTTTAAAAAAACAACTTAGGCATTTATTGAGTCACTAAAATACTGTAGAGTACAGACCACATCAGCATGATTATAAGCATCCTCTGGTAAATTAACAACCAGATACTGATGCCTCTCACCATATGGACTTCAGGAGATGACTAGGGGATGATAAACTGGGACCTACTGGTTGGGTTCTCTCTGTTCTCATGGTTCTTACATGTTTGTCCCCTGACAGCCGGGTCCTAATGTTTTTTGAGCAACACACCATACTATGACGTTTTTACAATGAGGGTTCTACTATGGAACCAGTTTGACATGTTCAGGTGTTCTTTGTGTGAAAACTCAGAGATTTCAGGGATCAGAAGGTGGTTTTCAACTTTCTTTGTTAACTTTCTGCTTCAACTTTAAACTAAATTTCCTTCACTAAGCCAGCCCTCTGGACTTCCAGGAAGCTGTGTTCCTATTGGCTGTCCAGGTGGCTGCTTGGTGTTATCAGGAACACCTGAGCAGCTTGGTGTTATCAGGAACACCTGAGCAGCTCAGTGTCTTCCTGCTTTATGTGGCTGCAGACAAACATTTCCTCTGCTTCTGTTCACCACTGAACTGGGTTTGGCTCCGTTGCTTTAGTTTGTTCTTTAGGCGTTGGCTTGCAGCTTCCAGCAGTAAAATCATCTTTAATGTGTTTCTTGGTGTGTTTTAGGGCTTTGTACTGGATAGTTGTCTTGGTAAATGTGGTTCTTTAGCCACAGTTGGCACATGGTGCTGATGTGTGCAGTGATTAGTGGATTTGGTGCAGCTGGGTTGTGTCTTATCTTGGCTGTAGTGAGTCTTCAGAGGTTTCTGGTCAGACACATTCTGTATTCTTGTGAACCCACGTTGGTTGTCCAGAAGGTAAGAGTTCCTGTCCTGATTCTCTGTTCTCTCAGAGGTTCTCTGGTAGGCTGCAGGAGACTTTAGCGTTTGGGTTGTACTAGTTTGGTTTTTGTACGGTTTCATTTGGACGACTATCTTGAGGCCCCTCCATGTGGTTTAGTGAGGTTTTCTGGAACAGTTCTACAAAGCAACCTGCAGCAGAAGAGACTTTGAGAGTTTTTAGGAAGTTCTGGAGACCAGACTTTAGAGCAGCAGAAACATTTGTCAGCAGTTTGAGAAGGTGAGCTTCAGAGTAGAAATGAGATGGAAACCTTCTTGACCCGTGTGGTGAGGTCCTGTACCAAGAGTTTGAGCAGGTTGTGAAGAGTCTGTAGTTCTTTGGTCTGAAAGCACAAGAAGAGTCGATTCATTAAAGGAGAAAACAGGAGATATTGTTGGTTCTTCTGTCGCTCTGCAGTTTCCAGTTTCCTTAGACTGAATATCAAGTTTATATTTTAAATGATTTTCCATGTGAGCCCAAGAAGACTTCAATAAACTCCCTCCATCCCCTGAACACAACATATTTTATTACCATGTTAAATCTTTGTTTTTAAATATGTTTTTGAGTTTTGATCATAGTTTTAGCATAGTTTTTCTCTTTGCTTGTTTAGTTTTGTCATCTGTGTGAAAGGTGCTAAACAAATAAAGCTGAATTGATAAACTGAATAATTGACTAACTCATGATTGTGACAACAAAAGTATTTTCATTGTGATTTAAGGGTTTATTTCATTTTCAAGGTTGGGGTTAAAATCTTGACAGAAAAAAAATTAAAGAAATAAACTACAGTAAAAAAGCAATTAAATCAAAGGAAAAAAACATTTCATACAATAAAACTTTTAAAAAGAAAATTAAACATTAAATACAATTAAATTATATTAGACGAAATATTTAATTAGATAATTAAACAGAAGATACAAAGCATGTAATTATGAAATTAAACAAACATTTTTAAACAAAAACATTAAACATTAAAGATGAACTATTTTAGATAATTAAACATTTAAAAAATACAATTAAACAAGAATATCACATTTAGAAAAATATAAAACATTTAATTAGATTATTAAACCTTTAAAAGTCAAAACATTTAATGAAAAAATTAAATGTTTAATTAGAAAATTAATTCTTAAAGACAATAAAACTTTAAATAAGAATTAAGCAGAAAATACAATGAAGCATTAAAAAAGAAAAACATTAAAAGGTGGTAAAACATTTAAAAAGAAAAACCTTAAAGATTTAATCAAAAAATTAAACATTGGGAAAGAAAAGGAAATTTTTCAAACAAGCCGATAAAACATTTGAAAAAAACAACAATTAAACATTAAAAAGACAAAACATTTCAAAATTGAATCAGACATTAAAAAAGAATAAAAGGTGAGAAAAGAGCAAAACTAAACATTTAAGAAGAATGAAACTAAAGACAAAACATTTGAAAAGACACCAGTTAAACTTTAGAAGATCAAATTAAACAGAAGAGACAATAAAGGGATCAAAAAGAGCAAAAACAGATAAAAGTCTTCAAGTGTTTTTTAGTCTAAAATGAAAGCCCATCAAGTTGTTTCTTCAAACATTTCCTCTTTCTATGTTCTTGGTTTGATTGTGGACAGATTTACTAAGAACTCATTCCAGAAAACTGCTTTCCAGATAAAGTCTACTAGTAGTTGAAGGCATTTATCAAACTAATGTTACCTTCTGATCTCCACAAACTTTACTGTTCAGTGAAGAGAATCAAAGTTTGTTGAGGATTTCTAAAAAATCCACAGGTGAAGGTCTGAGAAGAACTCAGATGGATGATCTAAATGTGAAATCAAGACTCATGGTCACAAGTTTTAAGGCTTCTGTTAAGCAGAAAGTTCAAACTAACAGAGAAGTACTGAGAAACTTTTAAAATTTCAGTCCTCAGACTGTCTGAAGGTTCAAACTAACAGAGAACTACTCAGGAACTTAGAGGATTTCAGTCCTTGGACTGTCTGAAGGTTCAAACTAACAGAAAACTACTCAGAAACTTAGAAGATATCAGTCCTTGGACTGTCTGAAAGTTAAATCTAACAGAGAACTACTGTGGGACTTAGAAAATTTCAGCCCTCAGACTGTCTGAAGGTTCAATCTAACAGAGAAGTACTCAGGAACTTAGAAGATATCAGTCCTTGGACTGTCTGAAGGTTCAAAATAACAGAGAAGTACTCAGGAACTTAGAAGATATCAGTCCTTGGACTGTCTGAAGGTTCAATCTAACAGAGAACTACTGTGGGACTTAGAAAATTTCAGCCCTCAGACTGTGTGAAAGCTCAGGTCCTGAGGACTCGGGAGGTGTGGAGGCTTTGGAAAGTCTTGGAAGTGAGGGTTCCACCCTCCATCACAAAGGCTGAAGTCCAACCCCCCAAGAAAAACGGTCGAGTCGAGACTCGAGTTAAAAAAAAACTCGAAAACGACAAAAAATAGATGATAAATGCGCAAAAAAAAGTAAAATTAGTATCTGAGCGAGTAGCTCAGGGAGATAAGAGGGTAGACCAGCAACTGGAAGGTCACTGGTTCAAGACCCGCCACTGGCCTCTTTCTTTCTTTGTCTTTGTCAGGATTTTCAAAAAATTTAAGAAGGGTCTGGTCTTGAACCAGCGACCTGCAGCTCCATAGGCAAATCCTTAACTCACTGAGCTACAGATCATATAAAAAAATATAAATTCGTCCTCCCTTTGACATCGTAGTTGCTGAGGTCACACATGGGTGGAGCCAAGGCGGAGTCTGGGTGGAGTCAGGGCGGAGAGTAGGCGGGGAGGTGGGTGGCGGCCTCCCCCCTCTACTCCCCCGCCTCCCCCCACCACCCACCACACCTTCCCCCGCCCGACGAGTTTCTCGAGTCGCCACGAGTTCTTCGAGTCTCCACAGGTTTTCCCGAGTTTCTGGAGTTTCCACCAGGTCGGAGGCAGAACAAGTTGTCATGAAGAGATGTTGAAGTCGGCCAGGATGGACTGACTTTTTACAGCGACTAGAAGGAAGACGACTAGAAGAGCAGGTCTTTAACCACCATCCATAAAATCCATGGAGTCCCTCCAGAGAAATGAAAGAAGGTCAACTTTTATCAACCTCCATCCAGATTCATATCTTTATTTTTACATTTTTAGCACCACAAACCTTTAGTATCACACTTTATCATCAATTATTAGGACTTTAATGGAATCCACCAGCAGATTTACTTTTTGTTGACAAACTTTATTCTTGTCGTCGTGGGACTGCAGTATTTAAAACTCTTTCTCCTATTTGACCTCATGCTTATTAGTTTTAGTGGAGAAAGTTTTGTCAATTAGTCTCTTAAAAACTAGATAATAAATTGGATTAGTCAAGAGGTTTAAATTTCTTACTTTGTCATATTTTAAATATGAAAAAATAAAGCATCTTGAGACAATTTGACCTGTAATTGGCGTTATAAAAATAAAATTGAATTCAAATTGTATGTATCTTGTAATGTTGGGAGTAATCATCTAGCTTAGCCTCGCCGTGGCACGCAGCTCAAAGGGGCGTGTCCTATCTACTCATTCATATCTATGAGAACAACGGTGGCTGCACATAAGGACGCCTGACGTTGATTAGCTGCGTAAATACCATTATATACAGTCTATGGTAAATACGTATGTGAATCGCATCATTGGCTGCAGCAACCAGTCACCGGTCACTCACTGACTCACATTGAAAAATAGCACAGAATGAATTGTTACGTGTTTATTTTATTTCCAATTTAGGTTGGATTTTTTTTTGTGCGCAGCGCAGATTTTCTTTGCGCGGAGACCGTGTCAGCAGTGCGCAATTGCGCACGTGCGCAGCTTAGAGGGAACAGTGCTCCCACCTATATATAAAAAATAGAAAATGGCACACTATATACAACTAAAATAAAAAGATCCTCAAAACATACAAATATGTAAACAGAATTAGGCACATGAGCAGTAAGATGGGTGGTAAAGTGCAGTCCAGTGCACGACTCGGTTCTTTACTGCACATAGTGAGTCTGTTTGTGTTCAGGGGGGAAATGGATTAAACAGTTCTGGGATAAAAACTGATTTTCAGTCTGGAAATTAGATTTTTAATGTTTTTATTGCCCAAGGGAAGCAGAACCAACGGTCCATTTTCCCGGGTGTGTGGGGTCGGCAGCGATACGTCGGGTGTGGTGTATTTAAATTAAAGTTGGTCTGAAGTTCTCCAACGCTGTCTGCTTGTAGATGTCCATCACAACATCGGGTTTAAAGGACTTTTCCATGGTGTCCAGTTGTTGTTTGTTTCTGTGGGTGTTGTAATGGTGGATGATGTTTCTCATGAGGAACAGACGTGTTGATGGTGAAGCCATGTTTAAGAAGTAGTTGTTTTTTCTCATTTTTGCAAACAGTTGTGTCACTATTTGACTGCTGACTTTTCCGGCTAGTTGTCGGACCAGGCTCAGTTTCCTCAGGGCGTCTCTGGGATCCTTCGTTTGGTCCTCGTGGAATCGGTCATACAGCGCATAATGCTCCGCTGAACCAGTTACTGGATGGCCATCACAGTCTGGTACTGGTTTCGTAGAGTTCAGCCATGGCAGAGACACCTTCAGATTTCCAGCTTCGGCTCTTGATATGGTATCTGTGCTTGGGGCCCGTAACTGTCCTTCAAATGGGCTGAAAGGCGACCGTTCAGGTTCTCTCAGATTTGTATGCGCGGCGAGTTCACATGCAAAGTCATATATGACAATATTTGGCATGTGTGTCCAAGAGAGGAGGATGTCAGCAAAGTCACGTGGGCTTTCTGCTCGGATGTTGCCCTTGATGCTATATACGACACCGCATGGGCACGTAATCACAGCCCAACCACCTGGAGAGAAAAAAGAGAATTAAATAGAATCAACTTCAGACAAAACACAGATAATCTAAAACTAACCCCTGAGGAGGTCTAGAAGTAGCTCCCCACAGACTGAGTGAAATTTAGCTTACCTGAGGCAGCCCATATCTTCTGGAAAACCTTGTCGTATGTTTGTCTTGATTTCATTTCATTGGACAATCTCAGGAGGAGATCAGTGTGTGATCCAGAAGAATCCAGTCCACATTCCCTACATAGTTCACGAACCACCTGAACCTATCAAATACATCAGTATTTCAGGTTAAATCATGGCCCATAAATAACTCCTAAAGAGAAAAATGGAATAAATAATGTATTTTAGATGGTGTTTTCACCTTCTGCTTGCAGAGTTCCTCTCTCAGCTGGTCTTCTGTGACGGTGATTTCACAGACCTCAACTTGTTTCGGTGGACAGACTTTTTGAAATTCTGTGTTTAGGACACAGTTTGTACGACGGGTATTTCTGCCGATCCATGGCGCCCAATAGTGGAAAGTTGGCGAAACAGCAAATGGATTGCTTTGGTGACCTTTGGATATATCAAAACAAAAGTATGTCAGTACATCTCAGAGTTGGAATTAAGATGCATGTTGAAAAATGCAAACCTGTTATGGAACGTTTTACTTAGGTGTTCATTGAAAAAGATTTAAGCCTGTAAAACCCACTGTTTCAAAAATACAACATCAGTTATATTTTTTATAATTTATAAAATTTTTTTAGATTTGTATATATATATATATATATATATATATATATATATATATATATATATATATATATATACATATATTTTTTATTTTTATTTTATTTAAATTGTTTTCTCTAGTTGTGTTTGTTTTTATTTTTTTTATTTTATATATATATATATATATATATATATATATATATATATATATATATATATAATATATATATATATATATATATATATATATATATATATATATATATATATACATATATATATATATATATATTTAGTTAGTTTTAAACCCTAACCCTCTACATATGGGTCTTACAGGGTTAACGTGTTTCTTAATTGGTAATTACTTACTAGATACAAATCCTCGACCAATCCTTTCCATTGAGAGTGTTTCCCAAAATAGTTCAACATCCACCTCTCCATTGAAGTCTTCTGGGGTTGTGGAAGGTCACTTACTAAAGAAATAATATAAAAACATGACACAAAAAGTTAAATGAGAGAGTAATCCAGTCTGTAATTAACTCTTTCTATTCTATAAAAGCATTTCTACCTGACAACTGGAAGTCCCCCTTATGGAGGCCCATGATGACCACTGGTGGATGATCACCACAGGTCACACAAGAATACTCATATTCATGGTCTGTCAGGGCTTCGAAGTGAAGATAGCCGTGGAGGACTGTATCTGCTGGTGGGTACTGGACTCCTGTGGTCAACTCCAAGTACTCGACCACTCGGCTCACTGCAGTATGGACCTAAGGGAGAAACAGAAAGAAGAACCAGATGTACAGTAAAAATGTACTGTAAATTCAGTAATGCACTTATAGATGAGGCTTGAGATCATTTAGATCAGAAATTACCTGTAGCATGTTCCTGATGGTTAGACATAAAGGGAGGTCAAGGAGTATCCGGTCATTGAAGTTGTGGAGGCCGTCCTTCCACTCTTGGTACCGGTAGAAGTTTCCACATTGATGACATGATTTACAGTAGGTAGAAACATCTGGAAACCCAAAGATTCACCAAGAAACATAGAACAGTTACAACACATAAACTGACTACTGGAAGTAAAGAAAAACTACCATCACCGATTGTAATAAGTTATCCATAAAGTGACATTTTTGACGTACCTTCGACGATATGGGAATTGGTGAGGATCTTGGCCTTGTTAGTGATGAGGACTGGGTCACTGAGGGGAACATGTTGTGGGCAGTGCTGGCACATCATCTCCTCTGGAATGAGATGCTTTGGGTATTGTGTTTCTATCGATGGAAGCCTAAACTGTTCTGGTACGACAGCAGGTAATTTCTTGTTCTTTAGAAGGTACTGAACCATGCCTTTCATTGTTTCTTCATGCTTTGGTGGATAGTGATTGTCATCAACCCCAACCTCATCATGACTGTCTTTGTCCATCGTTGATGACGGACTTGGCCATTCCACCTCCTCAGTGCTTCGGACTTTCCCCAACAACTCATGGTGTGTCTGAAATAGGTGCCATTTGGCAATACATTTGTGGAGGCAGGACGTCTTCGTCTCTCCACAAGGACAGTCCCATGAATCCTTTTCTGTGTCGAATGACACCATGACTCTTCCAAGTCGACTATAATCTGAAACTGTGGGCTCAAAGATGGATAAGTATTTCTTTGTTTCGGGGGTTCCTACTTTTGAGTGAACAGAGAGAGGTAGACGGTTCTGTTCAGCCAGACTCTGCAGATCGAGACACATCTTCTTTTCATCCTCACCAAACCACTGGCTGCTCACCATCTCACAAAGTGTTTCTTCCAAAAGCACAGGAGAAGAGGCATACGATGTACAGTATGGTACTGATTTGAGGTGTATGCATTGATATGCTTTGAATCCACTCTGCCATGCCAGCTCCATGGTTTCCTGGCACTCAGCTGACTCACAAGAAACATGCTGATTTTCCCCCCATATCTTATTCTGAACATGCAGAGGAACACTGGTGCCCAGAAAGGACTTGTGGACGGTATAGACTCCATTCTCAGGATCTATACATTCACTCTGGAGGTGGGAGGTTGCTATTATGTCCTGATGTTTGCCCGTGTGCTTCCTTTCTATGTGCCTTTTTAAATTTCTTGTGTTCATAAGAACCTTGCATATGGGACATTCTTTTTGCACTACAGGTTTCAGAAGAACTCTTTGAAGCAATACAGTTTGGGCAGTGGTTGGAGCTGGGATGGTGGTGGTTGGAGCAGGGATGGTGGTGGTTGGAGCAGGGATGGTGGTGGTTGGAGCTGGGATGGTGGTGGTTGGTGGAAGGTGCTTCTTGTTGCACAAAAACAAGTGTTTTATGAAGTCTGGTTTGCGTGACAGCATTGACCGGCAATAGATGCAGTGGTAATGCCATTTTGGTCGGCATTTTAATCCACATCTGTGAATCGTGTATCCTGAAATGTAGGAACACAGAAACGTTGTATAGTTATTTCAAAGTGTAAATTATAAATACTAAAAACCTGAATCAAGCATCTGGAAAACACAAACATATCAGACAGGAACAAATTCTGATTCATAGCTCAAATACAGGAGGTCCTCGACTTACATCGGTGTTCCGTTCTTATGGATTGACGTAAGTCGATTTTTGTGCAAAGTTGGAACTCCAGCGATTACGTGCATCACGATAATCGGTTCTTCGGAAAAGTCGTGAATACCAACGACTTTCATGCATGTATGAATCATTTTACTAAAAGATAACAGAATATGTTGACCTGTTTTTACAACTTGACCCATGTTGGTTGGTGTTTCTTCCTGTTCCCAGCATTTTATTCTATCTAATTTCACCTCCATGGAGATGGCTTTCCGTTTCTTCCAAGCATCAGAAGAGTCTGACTTACGCTGGGAGCCATAATGAAGGACAAAAAGTTAGTGAATGTAGCACAATCCAAGGTGGCGCACAACCAGAGAATGGAAACAAAGCCGTCTGATAGCGCCGCGAGACGACATATTCATCCGCTCTGCTCATCAACTAGTTCCACGTAACCAGTTCTGACGTAACAATGAAACGCTGTGGGTCGAGGACGCTGTAAACCGAGGACGTCCTGTAGAATTAGTCATAATATCTGACACATTTTAACACCATTTGCATTTCTTGGGAGAATGTTTGCACACTTTACCTTGATGGACAACCGCTCTGTTAAAATGGCTGTCTAAATGGGATCTGACTTTGCTAAATCTTTGCGGGCGGAACAGCGTTGAGCAGCAGAACGGGCAGTGGTACATGTCGCAGCATGTTGAACATCTGTTCAGTTGAGGGAGGGATCTGCCTCGTTGAATTGTAATGTGCATCTTCAAATAAACAGAAAAATTGAACATGTTCAGATCATTTACAGAACATACCACATATTTAAACATAAATCAGGCCTAATCCTAGAAGTGGACCAAAACATTTAAAGTTTTTTGTCTTGGATTTAATCTGTGTATTGATGTGACTTCATACAGCTGGACAGTAGACAGAGTAGATGAGGTACTGAGGTCCATAAAGGTTCTTGGTAAACAATGACAGAACCAGTAGAACAACAGCAGCAGCTCTAAGAGGAACCCAGCATTAATACACCTCTGATTTAAACTGGGACCAGTTCAGATACTCTCTATATGATAGAGTCATTCCAGAACTGCAGGACATTTTACATCATACTTCAAATAACCCATGTAGAAAATCCTAAAACATACAGTTTAAAAACAAACAAACAAGTAAGTCTGGAGTTCCCCTAAAATGCCATTTTTCTCTTGTCCACCCCCCGATGACCAAACTGGATCTAATAAAACAGAATCTAATTTAAATCTACTTTTTGTAGTTTTATTTTTTCATTTGTGTCTCTGCAACCGTGGGAACATTTTTTGATCAACATGATATTTTAAATAATAATTATTATTCATGGAACGTTTCCAACAATATATTAGCAGAACCTGTTGATAACATTTTTGTCATTTTATGTCTTGTTTTTGTCATTTTCTGTCTTATTTTTATCATTCTGTGTCTTGTTTTCGTCATATCCATCCTCCAACTGTGTTCCTAAAGAATGGGTAGAGCAAAGCTATGTCCTAGCTTCTATTTTCCATTTATTCCATAAATATTATTACTACTATTTTATTTTCATTTTATGACTATTTTTATGTTTATTGATACATAAGCTGCAGGAACAATGTGTATTTCCCCTGGCGTGGGGAGAAATAAAGGACTATCTTATCTTATCTTATCTTCATCCCATCATCAGCCTTGATTGAATGTCTCCCTCTACCTCATATTATCAGGATCAGACTAATTCTTTGGACTGTTTTCCATCAGTCAGTTTGTCCTCTTAGTCAGCAGTAACAGCTAGCTAAATATCTAGCTTCTACTGCTGAGAAAAAGCTCACATTAGCATGGATTAGAGTAGAGTTAGCAAACAACACAGAAAACATGGAATAAAATGCTACCATTGATGTAGAAGCTGAGCCAATCAATACCTATTATTGATCAATATGGAGCAGAAACCTGGAGAAGTTTGATTTTCTCTACTTAATGAGTTCAAACATAGTTAGTTTCTCAGTTCAGCAGGTTAACAACAGCTTTGATGAAGAATGAAAACAGCAGTAATGAAACGTTATAAAACTAACGTTAAACTAATAAAAGGATTCACAGTCAGTACTCACAGTGTGGCCATCTTCCATCATGGAGATAAATGCTGCTACTGGCTTCAGCTCAGCAGGAAGTCCTGGAGGGAGCAGGAGGTCCTAGAAGTCCGGTCCTCCTGCCCTGTAGACAGGCTTACTGGGGCCGAAACAAAGTAGAATACTCCCTGAATAAACCTTTTAAATTCTAAGCGTATCTTGAGTGAAATCGTCCCTTTAAAACCGTAAGTTGTGCACTTGTGATAATCTCTGGCGGTAGGTGGCGCTGTCTATAAAAACTGCTCTAAACGGCCGTAGAAGAAGAGAGCAGCCCTCTAACTCCTCAGAGAATCCGGTTTCTGGTCACCAAATGTTCACTCGTAGTTTCTTTCTGTCCAGAATCCACGGTCACAGAGTTCAGGAGCATCGATGAATCCAGTCCGTCTGGGCATCAAAAGCGGAACTGAGCGCGCTGTGCAGCAGAAATAACCGTCCGGACAGTAGAGGGAGGTTGATATAGGAACCCAGGGAAAGAGGAGGAATTTGTACCCGAAACTCTTAGTCTCTTAGGAAGCGAAAAGGAATGAGCTTCCAAGGGCGTGAAAACGTCTGCAATTCTGGATACTAGATTTTTATTTTGAAAAAATTTATACAGCGCGGATGTCCGTCCGCGTTCCGTTCGGACGGTTATTTCTGTTGCACAGTGCGCTTACGTCCGGTTACTCACTTACGTAACAAAGTGCGCGCGTGTGTGTATAATAATTTTATAGAAAATTTATAGAAAATTATAGAAATATATTATTTTTTGTTATAGTGGGCTTTACAGGGTTAATGAGCAATAAATGCAGGTTGTTCTTTTCACAATTTTCTGATTTAAAAAAAGTTTATTTTGAGGATGTTTATGACAAAGCAAACTACTAGGGTTAGGGTTCAATTAGGCAACTTTAACCCTCCTGCTGTCTTCATTTACAGGCACCAAAAAATATTGTTTCCTTGTCTGAAAAAAATCCAAAAATTCTGCAAACAAATTTCCAAAATTTCAGAAAATTTGCAAAACCTTCAGAAGAAAATTCCAATAATTCCTTAAAAATTTCCTTTCAAAGTTGTATTTTAAAAAAAATCCCCCAAATTTGGCAAGAAAATTCTTGTCAATATTTTCAATAAAACAGTAGAAATCTTCCACAAAAAATCCTAAAAATATCTAAAGTGATTCCATATATATGAGTAAAACTTCTAATATTTTCTTCAAGAACATTCACAAAAAAAATCAACCAAAATCCAGTGAAATTTGCTGGATTTTGGTTGATTTTTATGTGAATGTTCTTAAGAAACATTTTTAAGATTTCTTTTTTTCCACCAAAATATGTTCAAAGATTTCCCAAAAATGTTGAAAATGTGGACATCAGAAGTTTCACTGTGAAAATAGATTTTTTCCCACATTTTCAAACTTTAAAACGGGTCAATTTGACCTGCAGGACGACACGAGGGTTAAACTTAATTTTAAAAAAGTTTGTAAGAAAATGAATAAAACAAACAAAAATATATATAAACAAAAGCCTTTATTGGCACTAAAAAATGTAAAAACAGCACACTCCAGTAAGACTTAAACAGCTCCGTTGTTCTCCAACATCAGCAGGAATAAACTCAACACATTTACAGAAATGTTGATGGGTGTCAACAAAAAACAAACAATTACAGGTTTATTTATTATTTATAAACTATTGAGGAATAATCACACCTTAAATAACACGACAGAATTAGCAGAAGTGCCACCGCTGCCTCCCTGAATGTTTCCTGACTGGAGCTGGTTTTGTTTGGTGAAGTCTTTTTCCAGAAACCTTCCTGGTGGAGCTGCAGAGCTTTGGGTTTATTCCTGTTGGTGGTTTTGTTGCTGTCAGGTTTATTCCCGTTGGTGGTTTTGTTGCTGTCAGGTTTATTCCCGTTGGTGGTTTTGCTGCTGTCAGGTTTATTCCCGTTGGTGGTTTTGTTGCTGTCAGGTTTATTCCCGTTGGTGGTTTTGTTGCTGTCAGGTTTATTCCCGTTGGTGGTTTTGTTGCTGTCAGGTTTATTCCCGTTGGTGGTTTTGCTGCTGTCAGGTTTATTCCCGTTGGTGGTTTTGTTGCTGTCAGATTTATTCCCGTTGGTGGTTTTGCTGCTGTCAGGTTTATTCCCGTTGGTGGTTTTGTTGCTGTCAGGTTTATTCCCGTTGGTGGTTTTGTTGCTGTCAGGTTTATTCCCGTTGGTGGTTTTGTTGCTGTCAGGTTTATTTCTGTTGGTGGTTTTGCTTCGGGTTTATTCCTGGATGTGGTTTTGCTGCTGTCTCAGGTGACACAGGAAGACGGTGAAGGTCAGAGCGACGCCTCCCAGGAAGACGGTCCGAGCCACCGGAGGGACGAAGGTGAAGTTTATCGTCTGAGATCCAGAAGAAGAAGAAAAAGAAAGAATTTTAAACGTCTGAATGTGAGTGAATCTGCAGCAAAACTTTAATTATCTCACCTGCATCGTCGACCAATAGACCACCCCAGTCTGCAGACAGACAGAGAGAAAGAGGATCATTATTATTATTATTATTATTATTATTATTATTATTATTATTATTATTATTATTATTATTATTATTATTATTATTATTATTATTATTATTATTATTATATGGGACTAATGTAACTGGACTGTACATCATGTGGACAATAAAAAAAAATCCACAAAATCACAGTCAAACTCATCAACGGCAGAAAAATACAGAACAAACAAACAGCAGCAAATGTAAAAAATATATTAAATATAATATATTGTAAAATCTATTTTCAGCTGGATTTAAAGTAAAACAGCATAATTTAATAGTCACACATTGTAAAATAATATAAAATAATAATTAAAAAATACAGATTTTTGATCCAGTCATTATTTACAGTCATGGCTATTATTTAAAATTATTTTATTTTGTTTTTATTTTATTTTATTACATATTTTATTTGTCAACATGAACATTATTTTTCTTAGTTTCTTCGAATTTTTTTTATCTTTACTGTAACTAAACAAGAAAAATCAGTAAAATATTTTTTAAAATTATTTTTCATTATTTAATACACATAATATGAAATTCCTAATAATGATCATAATAATGAAAAATTGTGTATCTTTACACTTAAATGTAGTAAGAAGAGAAAGGCTTAACATGTACATTAATATTTTTTTGTGAATTTACTGGAAAATATCTGTAAATAGCAGAAACAATAATAACATGTCACATAAATAGCAGTAAATTTAAAAACATGCAGTCATTTTTATTCTCCAGAGGAAAGCTCTGACCTGATAAGATGTCCAGAACTTCTGCCTCCAGTCCTCCAGCAGGTCGTCTTTGTGTTCCAGGAAACTTAAACCTGAAAGGAGGATTTATAAACGGAGGTATGAGGAGAGAAAATTTTAAAAAATGAAGAAGACCATAAATCACCTCCAAAGAACACTTCAATCTCTGCTACCTCACCACCATTTTATTATTATTATTATTATTATTATTATTATTATTATTATTATTATTAATAATAATAATAATAAATAATAATAATAATAATAATAATAATAATAATAATAATAATAAATTTGATCTGTAATGCTCATTTAATTTCAGCTAAATTGCAAAGTGCTATATTAAAGATATAAAAGGATAAAAACAAAAACATTAAAAATGTAAATTTCAGGGACACGTTTAGTTAAAAATTTCGTCTTCAGGTCTTTTATTAAAAACATCCTCCATCTGTGGAGCTCTCAGGAGGTCAGTTTGCAAATAGTTTAAAATCAGAACCGTCCTGAACGGATTTTTTCTGTTTCTCAGTTTCCTTCTTGGTGCAAAACTGAACATCAGGAAGTTCAAGACCCAGAAAATAAAGAGATTTAATCCAACAAGGAACACGGTGGAGGAATGATGTGACGATCAGTGGTGGTCTCTCTCTCTGTCTGTCCGTCTGTCTCTCTGTCCGTCTCTCTGTCCATCTCTCTGTCCGTCTCTCTGTCTGTTTGTCCATCCATCTCTCAATCCATTTGTCTGTCTGTCTGTCTGTCTGTCTGTCTGTCTGTCTGTCTGTCTGTCTGTCTGTCTGTCTGTCTGTCTGTCTGTCTGTCTGTCTGTCTGTCTGTCTGTCTGTCTGTCTGTCTGTCTGCGCTCTCTGAGTGTTTTTCTAGTTTTCCCTGCGATCATTTTGTGTCTCGTTTGTGTGGTTTCATGTCTCTTCATGACAGTTTTGTCGTGGTCTTTGTCATTCTTTATCTCTGTATTGTCATTTTGTGTCTTTTTTTCTTGTTTTATGTCTAGTTTTGGTCGTTGAATTTGTGTTTGAGGCTGTTTTGTCTTTTTTTTCGGTCATTTTGCACCACATTTGTGTCCTTTTGCATCTCACTTTGGTTGTTTCACGTTACGTTTTTCTTGTTTTGTGCCATTTTGTGCCTGATTTTAGGTGTTTTGTGATCCTTTGGAACAGTTTTGTCTCTTTGCGGTAATTTTTTTTGGTCTTTGTCCTTTTTTGTGCTCCTCTGAGTGCTTTTCTTGTTGAGTCTCCACAGATTAACCTTAAAAACCACCAGAGGACTTGATTTAAAGCATCTGTCTGAAGCTCACCGATGTAAAAAGCGCTGATGGTGAGCGGCGCTGCGATCAGCTGATCCAACACCACCTTCCCCGCCACCGCCTTCCTCCCTCCTCCAGGCAGCAGCTTCTCCAGACCCGCCAGCCAGCGGTAGTTGAAGTTGGCGTGGAAACAGAAGCCGACCGTCGCCACTCGAGCCGTCTGGGTCCAGTCCACGCCTCCTGGTTCCTCCGACCCGCCGGCAGCTTTCTGAGCCAGGAGGTTCTGCTGGAAGAGGTCGGCGGAGGCGAACAGAGCCGTGTAGCCCAGGACGTTGCTGAGGTACGGGTGGGCTTTGAACGCAGCCCAGACCCGGTTCATGGTGACGGATCTGTGGAGAGGAGGTGGATTTTAATGACTGGAGGTTCATTTACACTGAGATACGAAGTCCAGAACAACATGGAGAAGGAGAGAAGAAACATTCTGTCAGCAGGATCCAGATGGAACGACTCAAAAACAATCTTTTCTAATGTGTTTCACAAAAGTTGAAAAAACCTGGAATCAACGTGTCCAACATCAGTCACCTATAGATATTTATTATCATCAGTAGATGTTTCTCCATGCTGGATGGATCTCCAACATGCTTCAGAGTCATGCTGCATTTATTTATTCATCCAGCAGCTTTGGTTTTACTCTCTCTCTCTTGTGATCTCAGTTTTGTGTCTCGTTTTTGTCGCTTTGTGTCTCGTTTTGATCATTTATGTCTTGTTTTTGTCATTTTCTCTGTTGTTTTGTGTATTTTGGGAAATTAATTGCATGTTCACAACCTCTAAAAACTTTCATGACAAAAGTCAGGCAAAAAAACAGCAAAAACAAGACTACATATTACAAAAATGACAAAAACGAGACACAAAACAACAAAACAGACACAAAACGACAAAAATGAAACACAAAACAACAAACACGAGACAGAAAACAATAAAAACGAGACAACATATTGAGGAGTTTAAATCAGACTGACCTCTCGCTGGTTCTTCTCCTCTTCAGTCTCTGGAGCCAGAAGAGCTGAAAGCTGCTTCCTGATTGGTTCTCCTGGACAGAGAGGACGTCCTGACGGGTCAAAGTTCTGGAGATAAAAGCTTTTATCAGCTGGAGAGGAATCTGAGAAAAGAGCACATGGAGGACGATAAAACCCACTGACGGAGCAAAAAGCAGCAGAAAAAGTGAGTTTAAGCACAAATAAAGAGAAGTGAGTGTAGAAATGAGCCGTCTGCAGCACTCGGTGTCATTTCTTCAACCTTCTCTAGGATATAAATCAGAGTTTTCCTCCAGTTGCTGCTCCAGACGGTGAATCCGACTCTCTGCTGTTCATCTGCTGAAGCTTCAGAACATGAGTTCTCTATAAATAGTCTGCAGCTGAAACCAGCTGCAGCTCAGAGCAGCAGTTTACCCTCATTGCTGTTGTTTTCTGTCTCGTTTATGTCGTTTTTTTCTCGTTTTTGTCACTTTCGGTGTCATTTTTCTTGTTTTCAGTCTCATTTTCTCATTTTTGGTCTTCTTGTCGTCATTTTGTCTCTCATTTTTGTCATTTTGTGTCTCATTTTTGTCATTTTGCTTCTTGTTTTTGTCGTTTTGTGTTTCCTTTTTGTCTCGCTTGTGTTTTTTGTCATATTGTCATTTTGTGTTTCGCTTTGTCTGTTCTTTTGTGTAGCATTTTTGTCGTGAAGTTTTTTTTGTCTTGCTCATGTCTATTTTTTGGTCGTCGTGTAATATTTTGTCTTTTGTCTGACTTGTCGTTTGTCTCATGTTTTTGTCGCTTTGTTTCTAGTTTTATTTATTTTTTTATCAGTTATTTACAGGTTATTTGTAGGTTATTTATAGGTTCTCTTTAGGTTATTATGCTGTGGTTTTACTGGTCACTGGAGATCAGAGTGGACTGGAACCTGAACTAAAATGAGTTTGACTCCTCTGATGTAAAGAAACGAGCTGCAGAGTTTCATCCACTGTTTTCTACTCTTTAGAGCTAAAAATGTCTTTTAGTGCAGCTTCTTTTGACTCCTTTTTATTATTTACTTCCATTTTCAAACCTGTAAATGAAAAATAAACATTTTATCACAACTAATTTCATTTTACAACTTCCAAACATTTAGTTACACCACTATTTTATTATTATTCTATCATTTAACTGGAAAATATGTTTAGCAAAAAGAAAAAAAAAGCAAAATAGTGATAAATAAATGCATTTTTAACCGATAATACGACAAAATCTGCAGAAATATGAATATTTGGTTTGGATTTTTCTTGATGACGTTTGTTCACAACAATTTTTTTCCTTTTAAATAACACAAATACCTAGAAAATAACTACATTTTCTGCTAATTTAAGTCAAAATTCTGCCTTTTTGGGTCAGATGTTGTAAAAGATTCACAGAAATATTTAGAATTAATCCTTTGTTTTGTAATTTAACAAGAAATCAGAAAATGTGCAAAATAGTCATAAGATGTCCAAAAAATACAGCTAAAAATGAATGTTTTTATAGAACATTCCAACCAGTTTGCACATTTATCCCATTTTAGTTTGGATTTTCAGCATAAATTCTATTTTTGCTTTTTTTTATTGTTGTTTTATTGTTATTTTATTCCTTATTGATATAATTTATACTGAAAATCCAAACTAAAATGGGATCAATGTGCAAATTGGTTGGAATGTTCTATTTTTTGGACATTTTCTTGTTAAATCACTGTTACAGTGGAGGTCAGAGAAGCCAGGCGCAGGAACAGAAATGGGGAGACAGGAGGAAAATAGGGAAGGGCTTTATTAATAAGACAAAAGTTACAACTACACAAAAAGAGAAACTGGATTTAGGGGGAAAACTAAACGAGATCTAACACAAATATCCTAAACTACAAAACTGAAACAAAAACCAACTACACTCTACATAAGAATACATAGAAAGCCCCAATAAATGGTGTACTTACAAACTCACGGGAGACAAAACTAGAGGGGGAAAGTAGCAGACATGAGGAACCCTGGAGCTGGTGGGGAAGCAAGACAGACAGACGGCAGACGAAGGACAGGGAGGGAACCAGCAGGGAACCAGGGATGGGGGAAGACAAGAGTCCAGGTGGGGCTATGGCAGACTGGAGGCAAGCTGGGAGCAGCAGAAAAACAGTGAGCCCATTAATCAAGTTGAATATCTACCACTATGCTGCAGCCAGACTGAGCTGCACCTCAAGTCAGAACTAGAAACCAACACTGCTGCATTCTTAGTGACTTCCACAACATTTGATGCATATTTTCATGTCGCTCTCTCGTTATTATTCAGAAAGCATTTTTGCCCGACTGATGTTTCATCTGTTCATTGGAGTCCATGAGGGGATCCATGAGAGGATCCATGAGGGGATCCATGAGGGGATCCATGAGGGGATCCATGAGAGGATCCATGAGGGGATCCATGAGAGGATCCATGAGGGGATCCATGAGGGGATCCATGAGAGGATCCATGAGGGGATCCATGAGGGGGTCCATGAGAGGATCCATGAGGGGATCCATGAGGGGATCCATGAGGGGATCCATGAGAGGATCCATGAGGGGATCCATGAGGGGATCCATGAGGGGATCCATGAGAGGATCCATGAGGGGATCCATGAGAGGATCCATGAGGGGATCCATGAGGGGATCCATGAGGGGATCCATGAGAGGATCCATGAGGGGATCCATGAGAGGATCCATGAGAGGATCCATGAGGGGGTCCTTGAGGGGGTCCATGAGGGGGTCCATGAGGGGGTCCATGAGGGGAGGAAGGCAGAGATGTGACAGTCTATGGTCCAGCATGGAGGGGAAAACAGAGCTGGCTTAAATACTGGAAGGTGGAATTGCTAACAGGTGACTGGTGTAAGTTAATTACTGCCGCTGATTCTCATTGATGCAATCAGACTGCAGGCAGGTGGAAGATTCAAGGAGCAGAGAGACACAGGAGAGAGGAAAACAGACAGACAGAGGGACAAGACAAGGAGAGAGAGAGACAGCAGGGACAGAGGAAGACAGACAGAGGGAGCCAAAGAGAGACAGGTCAAAACAGAACCAGATGAGGAACAATAGGAGAACGAAGGAAAAAGAGGGAAAAGGAGCAAGAAGGGCATCGGCTGAAGCAGGAACCATCACAATCACAGAACAAAGGATTCATTCTAAACCATTTTTGTGAATCATAATTTGTGCTTTTACAATATTTGACCCAAAAAAGATTTAAAGATTAGCTCCTGATTTTTATCTGAGATGCATTCTTTTTGCTTTTTTATTGTTTTTTTTCTTATTTTACTCCTTATCAATATAATTTATGCTGCAAATTCAATAAATGTGCAAATTGGTTGGAATGTATTATTAAAATAATGAGTTTTTAGCTGTATTTTCTGGACTTTTTACTGCTATTTTGCACATTTTTTTCCCATTTTAGTTTGGCATTGCAGCATAAATGATATTGAGAAGGAATAAAACAACAATAAAATAACAGTAAAGCTAAAAAATGCATCTGAGATGAAAACCAGGAGCTAATCTTTATAATTTCAGGGTGAAATGGGAAATAAAAGCTGCTGTTGGGTCATTATTCCTCCTCCAGCTGCTGCCATAGATTCGTAAACTCTGCTCCTGGAAGGCGATGTGTGGATTTAACGGATTCTAAAGGTCAATTAGAGCCGTTAGCAACCAGCTCAGCTCCTCCCTCTGAGAATGCGCTAATTAGAGCCGCAGCTTAAAGCCATCAATTAAGGATCAATTAAGGCCTCGTTAAGCGTTTGTCCAACAAAGCTGCAGCGTTTGACTCCTGATAATGGATTCATCTCATTCTGCTGCTGCTGGAGGCGGAAAAATAACCTGACGTCACTAAAAGCCTGAAGGAGCTCAGCAGCTTTTCTCTGCAGCTTCAGTCTGGAGGAAGATCTGAAGACCAGGACAGAAAAGACCAGGAGGGAGAAGATCTGCAGGTAGAAGATCTGCAGGTAGGAGTCATCTGATGGGTTTAGATTCCAGGATTAAAGCAGATTAAATGGAGCTATTAGTCCTAGAATGATGCTGCTCATCTTACAGCTGGAATTTTAAAGAATATTTAATATTATTCTACAAATTTTGCTGATTTTCTTTCTCCCCAAATCACTGAAAATTGATTTAAAAAAACTAAAAAATTCTGAACAACGTCCAGATAAAATTTTTTTTATTTTTTTTATAAATAATCAGTCCTTCTTTTATTATGTTTTTTGTTAAATAATTTCACATATTTCGAACTTTAATATGCAGATATTTTCTTTAAAATATTGTTAAATGCTATAAAAGAATAAATCACTATTTCTTTTTATTTAAAATCAGATTTTTGATGTGAACATTATTTGCAGTTTCTTTCTGCAGTAAATCTGTAAATTAATACATTTATTTTGTGATTTTACTAAATATTATCTGGAACTAAACAAAACAGAGAAAATCTGTCAAATAATAATTCAATAGTTTCACATATTTCAAACTTTAATCTGAATAAATCCTCTTTCAAATATTGTCAAATGTCTGAACTAAAAAATTATATTTCTGCTGATTTTTCAGAGTAAAGAAAAATCTTAAATTTACTTCAACCACAATAAAAGATTTAACAATTATTTGTAAAAATAAAATAAAATGTAATCTTCATGTTCAGATCTTTGCTGAGTTTGATTTAAATTTAAAATACTTAAATTCGTACCTTTTTTTAAAAATCTATTATCTATAATTTAACAAAGCAGGAAAATCTTTTAATGAACTTAGAATGAAATGATGTTTGACTCAAACTAACTCAGAGGTTTATGGGCTGATTACTGATAAAAATGAAGGAATTCAAGTCTACAGCCTCACTTAGAGGGGTCTATTTAATGATCAAACACATCAGTTTTATTTTTGTTTTCTATTTTATATACATATATATATATATATATATATATATATATATATATATATATATAGAGAGAGAGAGAGAGAGAGAGAGAGAGATTAGAAAACAAAAATAAAACTGATGTATTTTTACAGCAGTGGGTTTTTCAGGGTTACAGTTGATTTAAAACTAAATTCAAATTAACAACAGAAGCTTTCATCACCTTGAGGTCAGAATTTAAATTCCTGTCGTTATTTAGCACAGAAGCCACTTGATTTCTTCATTACTAACTTAAAAACGTGTGTTTATAATTCTAATCATTAAATAGACCCCTCTAAGTGAGGCTGTAGACTTGAATTCCTTCATTTTTTATCAGTAATCAGCCCATAAACCTCTGAGTTAGTTTGAGTTAAACATCATTTCATTCTAAATTCCTGATTAGTCTGTTGGTTGTTTGAGGCTGAAAACTAAACGTTTCTCTCGAGATACTTCAGATCTTTGACTGAGTTTAGACCTGATTATTGAACATAAAACCCTGTATAAATCCTCCACTTCCCCCTCCAGCCATGAGACCCTCCATCTCCGTCAGCCTGGAGCCGGGGCTGGACCGAGGCGTCCCCTGGGGGCGGGACCTCTACACCTTCGTCACCTCGGCGGCGGGTCACATGATGAGGACGCTGCAGAAACCCAGGAAGAACCGACCGTCCAAACGGCAGGTCAACCATCGGCGCTTCCTGCACAACATGATCCAGAGGTGGGTCGATGAGAAGATAAAAGCTGGAGGTTAAATCTGAGAAAATCAAACCTGAGGAGCCACTGGGCAGATTAGAGTTAATAAAATATTTAAAAAAAGATCTGGAAGGTCTGATCCCAGTGAGACAGGAGGCCACCAAGACTCCTCTGAAGGAGTTACTAGAAAGAGACTAGTGAGGGAGGCCACCAAGACACCTATGATGACATCATGATGTGAAGCATGGAGGTGGCAGCATCATGAAGCATGGAGGTGGTCACTTAAAAGAGTTCAGTTTGAATATGAAGTAAACTCAGTAGCAACAGAAACAGGATGTTAGACAGGATGGTGTGGTCCAGTCTTTATGCTAAGCTAACTAGTTGCTACATCTTTACCTTCATGCTTCTTTGAGGTCACACAGATTTAATTTTTTTCTTTCTTCTGTTTATATCAACAGAAAGTTTGCCGACATCGAAGCAGCGAACCACCGGCTGGCTGCTGCTCTTTATTTCAAGGAGTCGGACAAAGAAGGATCTTCTCCATCATCGCCTAAACCGGAGTCACCTGAGCCGACAGGTAGCACGCCTCAGAGCGGAACAGATCCAGAAAAACAAGACGATGATGTTTCTGTCAACTCGTATGAAGCTGAGGTTGGTGAGAAGAAGCAGCAGGAGTCGGGACATCTGTGGAAACGTCATCCGAAGAACCAGAACAAACCGCTGGATCTGGGTTCACACTTTAACCAGGAATCAGGACTGTTTGATTCCAAGTTTCAGCCAATCAGCAGCTTTTTGGAGGAAAACCAAACTCCTCCAGACGACTCCAGCTTCAGTCAGTCCGTCTCTTCGACCTTCAGTCCAGAACTCTCTCCGTTGTCTCTGGAGTCCTGCGACTTCTCCGTCCAGATGTTCTCCGACCTGCCGGTCCAGAGGAGCCTGGACCTGGAGGCTCAGCTGACTGACATCCTGGAGCTGCTGGGAGATCCGGACGCCGGCAGCTGGATGGACATGGAAACCTATCTGGAGAGCATCTGTGACTGTCATGGCGACGCCAGACCGGAGGACCAATCGGAGAGCTTCGCTGAGGCAGACGGAGGCGAGGGCAGGTGTGGATATGGTTGCCATGGAGACCAGGGAAAGCAGAGTTCATGGGCAGCAGAAGAAGAGCTTCACAACCAGCTTCCTGTCTGCCAACAGGAGAACCAGTGCATGATGGGAAACCGTGGAATCGGTTTTACTCTGTTTGAAGGCGTCGCTCAGTCGTTCAACGCTCCGATGCAAACTCCTGAAGTCCGTCTCATAGCAACACCGCCTCAGGAGAACGACTGGCTCTTCACCGACATCCTGAAGGACAGGAAGTCACCAGAATACTAGAAACGTTTCTGTTTCCGTACGAACTTTAGATGTTTCATCAACCAAAATACCTGCATATTTACAGCCTCTGTTACAATGTTATTAATCATGATGTGAAGCACGGTGGTGGCAGCATCATGATGTGAAGCATGGTGGTGGCAGCATCATGATGTGAAGCATGGTGGTGGCAGCATCATGATTGAAGCATGGTGGTGGCAGCATCATGATGTGAAGCATGGTGGTGGCAGCATCATGGTGTGAAGCATGGTGGTGGCAGTATCATGATGTGAAGCATGGTGGTGGCAGCATCATGATTGAAGCATGGTGGTGGCAGCATCATGATGTGAAGCATGGTGGTGGCAGCATCATGGTGTGAAGCATGGTGGTGGCAGTATCATGATGTGAAGCATGGTAGTGGCAGCATCATGATTGAAGCATGGTGGAGGCAGCATCATGATTGAAGCATGGTGGAGGCAGCATCATGATTGAAGCATGGTGGTGGCAGTATCATACTCTGGGGCTTTCTCGAAGAGTTTCTGAACTGGTTTCAGACTGGATGTTGACTTTTTTTAGGAGTAGTTTAGGTTTGGTTTTGGTCCTGATTTGGTACTGGTTCTTGACTTTTTCAGGACTGGTTCCAGACTGGATTCTGACTAGTTCTGAACCATTTCTTTTGGACTGGTTTAGGCATGATTTTGGTCCTGATTTTAGACCTTAGGACTATCTTTGGGTCTTGGACTCTTTTTAACCCCATGAACACCAAACCTACCTTTGAGCACAGAAACAGCTTAGAATGAAACTGGATTTAAGTCATTTACAGCTCAGTTCGTTACACAGAATCAGTGGAAATGTCATTTTTTTTCCTTTTATACCAGACTGGTGAAGGTGTTAAACAATGGGTGTATTATTATTATTATTATTATTATTATTATTATTATTATTATTATTATTATTATTATTATTATTATTAATTAATATGTATTATGGTTTTTACAGTTATTATTACAGCTGTATTATGGTGGTGTCAGATATTTATAAAGTTTGTTTGTCTGAATGAGGCTTTAATGACCTGCAAATATGTGTTTTTAAAAATAAATAAATAAAACAATAAACAAATAAATGTTTTAAATTTAATTTGATTTACTTTTTTTGGCTGATTTATTTACAGTAAAAATTTTGGAATTTTACAGTAAAATGTTGTAAAAGAACAATTTTTTTTAAACAACACGTTTTTGATGTCAGTTATTTACAATTACAAAATTAAAATTAGAAAAAGTGGAGTCAAATATTTATCATAATAACTACAAATATCTGTTAGAATAAATAAAATAAAAACAAATAAATGTTTTAAGTTTATTTTTTATTCTTTAAAGTCTGATTTCTTTACGGTAGAAATTGTGTCACTTTACGTTGAAACTTCAGATGTTATTTACAGATTAAATAAAAAATGTTTTCTGTGATTTTACCAATTATTAACAGGAAAAATCTGCAAAATAACAGTAAATTGTTTGAAAGTTTTCATTTAAAAAAGTCAAAAATTGTCTTTTTTTCCCCCTGCCACAATAAAAGACATTGCATTTGAGATATTGATAATTTTTTTAAAACTATTTCTGTATTTTTGTCGACACAAATCCTCATCCTCCGAAAGGAAATGTTGAGCAATAATTTCCTGCATTCTGGTGAATTTTTACGCATCGATTTGCATCTTTTCTGCTTCATTTTCTGATTTAAAAAAAAAGAAGTCTTTTTTTAAAGTGATTTCTGTCCTAAAATCTAAACTTCTGATGCAACAAAAGCCACAGGGACACACGGAGGTCAAAACCAACGACATATATTAAAGGTAACCCCGGTCACATGTTTCAGAATTACAGCTTCATTAACAAAACAATAAAACACATTTTCCCCCAAAAAAGTTCGATAAACAAACAGAGAAATCAGCTGAGAGAAGCTCCGCCTCTGACCGGCTACAGGTGAACGCGACCGTCCAATCAGATCGTCAGGTTTTTGGTTTCTAACGGAGACTGACTGTATCCGGAGGATTTAATTATTTAGAGCCTGAAGCTGCTTTAATCTCCACTGTTAGAGGTAAAGAAAAGAGAATCTGTGCATCTTGATAAAATAATAAAAATAATAATAACAAAGACAAAAACCCTTTAATTGGGCTTAAATATGCCATCAGTAGTCGTTCTCTTCAGCAACTGGATCATAGGAAACCTGGAAAACATGGAGTTACATGGACTGACTGCAGAGGATTCAGAGATTTAAGTTATTTTTTCGGAAAATCAGTTGAAATTCAGTGATTTCAGCTCCTTAAATGTGAATATTTTCTGGTTTCTTTCCTCTCTGACAGTAACCTGAAGATCTTTGGACTAAACCAGACATTTGAGGAAACTCTGATCCACATTTTTCAACATTTTCTGACATTTTAGACCTAAACAACTGATTACTTCATGCAGAAACTTATCAACAATGAAGATAATCTCAAGTTTCAGTCCACTTCCAGTTCAATTCCCGTTAACATTCCCGTTAAATCCATGATTCCAGACGGACCAGCAGCTGTTGAAGAGGCATCAGAAGGTTATGAACCAAAACAAAACACAAAAAAAACGGACGCAAATCTTTTAAAAAATATAAAATACACTGCAGAAAATGGAAGAGAAGCCTCTGTAACGTTTCTGCGTTCAGGCGATTTCGTTTCTTTGGGGGTAAAGAAAAGAAAAAGCTTCATTCCTGGGTTCCTCCGTTTTTTAAAACCTAAAACTACGAGACTAAGAAGCAGCATCTTTATTCTACAGCCGCCTACCAGGAGCTACTCTACGCTCACTACAGATTCCCTTTGCTCATCCGTACGCCGACACAAAGCTGCGATCGATCAGTAATTTACAGTAAAATCAGAGTTACAGTGAACAAGATCCTCGTCAGAATAAAACGCTTAAACCATCACAAGTCCTTCTGCTTTGGATAAAAAGAGGAAGCGATTCATCGTTTCTCTCCTTTTGTTGTCGTCGGTCCAAGAAAATCCATTCTTGTGTTTTTTTTTTTTTCTTTCATGCAAAAAGTCCCGTCAACAAAACATGCTTCCTCCTGCAGAGAACACGCTCGGATCAATAACTTACAACCAATATCTGATAGAAATTATACAAACCTCTGAAGCGATATGTTAAAGAAACTACCTAAAGCTACGACTAACATCTAATCTATAGAAAAGGATTTAAACCGAAGCTCAGCCGTCACTTTAACCGTGACTCCGGATATGAAACAGCTCCTCATCGAGCTCTTCTCATTAAATATCAATCAGCAGCCATTCCTTTGTTTTTGCCACAATATTCAGCTTAGTGTTTAAAAAACGAGCCATAACGGATCGTCTCTTGGTGTTTGAACAGATTGTCTGAAGTATTTTCACCTCCAGCAGATTCACTAAACGTCTTATTTTAAGTCTGATAATAATAATAACAACAATAATAGCTGTGAAGGAAAAATGACTCTTTCCTTTCTGAGGTCATAATGGCCTTCAGACGCTGCAGGAGGTTCGATGTTGTGACTAGTTGTCTCCATGTTGGTCTGTAATGTAACTCTGACCTTCTCCCAGTGATAATATCTACCTGAAGATCAGAGAGAATCCTCAGAGCTGCTGCTTGCATGAACTGCTGCTCTGTCGGTGTGACTCGTCCTGATATCAGTCAACCTCTCTATCTGCCTCCAGGTCGCTGAACTCCCACAGCAACAGCGATGATGATGATTCGCTCTGCAGAAAAGCATCACAGAGGAGTAGAAACTTCCGGACTTTGTTACAAAATAAAAATCAATCCCGTTGTAAAAGTTTGTTTGCTTGTTTTTTTACACATCGAGAGAAAAAAATGAGGCAAAATCTTAGCGGTTTGTTTGACAGGTAAAAGCGTCTGGATGTGTTTGTGTCTCCGTCTGCCCTGAGAGGCCGTTGTTTGTGGTTGTTTGTTTCCGCGGTCACTCGGCGTTGTTGACGCTGTACGGCGGCGGCGGCGGCGGCTCCAGGTTGTGTTCGGAGGACGGCGTCGGGGTTCCTGGCAGGCCGGAGGACGGCGTCGGCGAGGCGGGAGGTTCCTCCGAGTCCGAGTTCTCCAGGGAGAGATCGTCCACCAGAGCTCTGCGACCTCGCATCGCCAACGGCAACGGAGCTCGTCTGAAGGAACGGAAGGAGAACTTTAAGAGAACAAATAAAAACTACAAATCATCTAAAAAAAAAAAACACACACACAAAAAAATAACACATGAACAAACGTCTGATTTATGCAAAACTTTTAGAACAGGAATATGAAGATAAGTTCTTAAACAAACAAACAAACAAATAAGACAACCTGCAGGTAAACAAACAATCGGGTAAAAAATAAAGAAAACAAAGAAAAACTGAAAAAGAAAGAAAGAAAACAAGCACAAAGCGACAAACAGGACAACCTGCAGGTAAACAAACAAAAACAGAAAAGAAAACAGACAAAAAACAAACAAAAAACAGGACAGCCTGCAGGTAAACAAACAAAAACAGAAAAAGAAAGAAAGAAAACAAACACAAAAAGACAAATAGGACAACCTGCACGTAAACAAACAAACAACACACATTATATTTGATCTATATTCTGATATATCAGCTACAGATGGACAAGAAAGACAAATAATAATAAAAATGTCAGGAAAGAAGTGAAATATGATCGTCATGTGGGTGCAGAGTGACTCAAGTTTGTGTTTTTGTGAGTGGACACACGCAGTAAGCAGCATTTCTCTGTGTTCTGGGTGAGTTAGGATCCATGGCTAATGCTAAGCTAAGCTAAGCTAAGCTAACTGGCTGTTTACTGTGCTGACATCTAAAGTTTACCAAGAAAGTTGAAGTTTTTTCACCTGAAATGCTGAAATATTCCGATACACCCGGTATAGATGGATAAAAAATACAGTGAAAACATAGTACAATATAATAAAAATACAGCAAAAATATTGTAAAATATACTAAAAATACAGCAAAAAATATAGTATATATAATAAAAATACAGCAAGAATATAGTAAAATATAGTAAAAATGCTGTAAAAATATAGTAAAAAAAGTAAAAATATAGTGAAACTATAGTATAATATATATACATACAGTAAAAATATATTAAAATATAGCAAAAAAATGCAGTAGAAATATAGTAAAAACAGTCAAAATGCAGTAAAAATATAGTAAAAATATAGTCAAATATCGTAAAAAAAATTTACAAATATAATAAAAACACGGTAAAAATATAGTTAAAATATAGTAAAAAAAACACGGTGAAAGTACAGTAAAAATATAGTAAAAAATATAGTAAAAATATAGCAAAAATATAGTTCAAACATAGCTAAAATATAGTAAAAATACAGTAAAAATATAGCAAAAATATAGTACAAACATAGCTAAAATATAGTAAAAATACAGTAAAAATATAGTAAAAACATAGCTTAAATATAGTAAAAAATACAGTAAAAATACAGTAAAAATATTGTAACAATGTAGTAAAAAATATAGTAAAAAACAGTAAAAATATAGTAAAAACATAGCTAAAACATAGTAAAAAATACAGTAAAAAATATAGCAAAAAAATACAGTAAAAATATTGTAACAATATAGTAAAAAATCTAGTAAAAATACAGTAAAAATATAGTACAAACATAGCTAAAATATAGTAAAAAATACAGTAAAAATACAGCAAAAATATACACTACCATTGATTAGTTTGGGGTCATCCAGACATTCTATTTCTTTGTTTTGATTTTTCAAACCACATGAAAGTTGAAGTTTTTTCACTGAAAATGCAGGAATTTTCCTATATAGCAGGTATAGATGGACAAAAAGGACAAACAATAACAGAAACGTGAACAGCAGACAGATGAAGCATGAATAAAAACAGACAGACGACCTACTTGTCTGGCCTCCATTCAGGGACGCTGAGTGTTGGAGGGATGCAGACACATGAGGATGTTAGATGGATGCAACAGAAAAAAAAAAAGCAAATCAAAGGTGGTTAAAAACAAACAGCGGATGATGCAGGTGTGTTTGTGAGCGCGCTCAGTGGCGTCCCGCTACCTGAGCTGGCTGCGCAGCGACGTGATCTCCCGGCTCATGCTCTGGCTGCTGTCCGTCATCTCCTCCAGCTCCCTCTGCAGCTTCCTCTTCTGGGCGTTGGAGCGAGAGTTCTCCTCCTCCACCTCCTCCAGCTGCCGCTTCAGCTGCTTCAGACGGACCATCGACTTGTCCAGCTGCAGGAAAACACCGGATTAGGACTGATCATTTGAGCTGATGATCTTCTCACTGGGAGCTGTGGTTTCCTCACCTGCTCTCTGTACTGGTCTGCATGCCTCCTCTCGTCCTCCGCCTGCATCATCACCTCCTTCAGCTTCTTCTCCGTCTTCCTCATCAGCTTGTTGGCGATGGCTCGTTCCCTGGAGCAAACAAAACACAAACGGAAACTCAAAAACAGTAAAACCTTTTCAGGCAGTTTTATGATTTACTGTCCAACATCTGTCTTTATGAACATCTGCAGGTTTCAAACATTTTAGCAACAAATTTTTAAATTTCTTACTGTATTTTTTCTGTATTTTTACTAGATTTTTAACTGTATTTTAAATATATTTTTTACTGTATTTTACTGTGTATTTTTACTATATTTTTACTGGATTTTTTAACTGTTTTTAATATATTTAGCCGTTATATTACTGTTTTAGTGAACAGAACCGATCAGAAATCTGACATTAGCGAGGCTAGAAGTTTTAAAATTGACTGATATTCATGGAGGATTCTTCTCTCAGAAGTTCTACTCTGACATTTTCACGTGTTACAGAAAAAGTTTTAGTTAGTTTTTGTTCAAATTTATGGATAAAACGTCTACATGTGACTCGCATGTTAACAGAAAATAAAGTTTTTCTGGTCACTTAGAAATGTTCTTATTTCAGAAAGAAACACAGTTTTTCTCCAATGAAGATGACATGAAATGAATGATAAATCCAGTGTAGACATTGTTAATGTGGTAAATGACTATTGTAGCTGGAAACAGCTGATTTTTAATGGAATATCTCCATAGAGGTACAGAGGAACATTTCCAGCAACCATCACTCCTGTGTTCTAATGCTACATTGTGTTAGCTAATGGTGTTGAAAGGCTCATTGATGATTAGAAAACCCTGCAGTTATGTTGGAACATGGATAAAAGTGGGAGTTTTACTGGAAAACATGGAATTATCTGGATGACTCCAAACCTTTGAAAGGTAGTGTAGATTTTTAGTGTATTTTTACTATATTTCAGTATATTTCAGTCTCACTGTCTCTCCTGCTCCAGCTGCTCCTCCATGGAGTCGATCTTGGCCTCCAGGGCGGCGACACTGAGCCGGTGTTTGCCCCTCACCGCCCCCTCCATCTCCCCCAGCCGGGTCTTCAGCTCCTTGTTCTGCCTCTCCAGCTGCTCCCGGCTCGACTCGGCCTTCTGGGCCAGAGTCCTCTCCCCCTGCAGCTGGACCGTCAGGGTCTCCACCTGGACCAGGACCAGGAGCACAACATGAGCCAGGACCAGGACCGGGACCAGGACCAGGACCATGACCAGGACCAGGACCAGGACCAGGACCAGGACGGACCAGGACATGACATGAACATAAACCAGGACCAGGACCGGGACCAGTAGGATTAACTTAAATACCTGCAGGTTTGTGTATCTGGTTGTGTATTTGTACCTGCAGCGTGGTCTTCCTCTGCCTCTCTGCCAGCTGGTTGTGTGATTATTGTGTATTTATTGTGTGTTTATTGTGTATTTGTACCTGCAGCGTGGTCTTCCTCTGCCTCTCTGCCAGCAGCTCAGAGTTGTTCTGTTCTTCTTCCACTTCTTCCTCCAGCTGAACGACTCGAGCCTCCAGACGTCGTTTCTCCTCAGTCAGAGCGTTCCTGGACAGACACACAACGTCAGACCCACAACGTCAGACCCACAACGTCAGACCCACAAACCAGGCGGTCTGCCCCACACCGACCTTCCAGAGCTGCTGTTCACCACCTCGTCGGCCATCTCGTCTCTCTCCTGCTGAGCCTGACGCTTCTGACGCTCCGACACCGACAGCTCCTGAAAACCAGGAAAACCGGGAAATAATCAGGACTGCAGGAAAGCCGGGGTTTAAAAAAGCAGATGGGTGCGACTGGAACCCAACAAATAAACAGAACCGAGAGAGAACTTTACTCTGAAGCTGATATTTACAAAACTGGAGGAAAGTAACGGATAATCAAGATGAAGAAAAAAACTGTGAACCAAACTAGACGACAGCAGCAACTGAAAACTAACGAGTATTTTAATGTTCCTCCTTCACAGTTGAAAGCTCCCAGATATCCTAACCTCAGGAACAGGGTTTTACCACTTCACTGGCAGCTCAACTCCTCCGAAGAACCGCCACCGAAGTGAACTAGACATGTGACGCTGGTGAGTCAGTCGTTCAAAACGTGACAAATGAGACGCAACATGACCAAAACTATACATAAAACACAATGACAAACAAAATGTGAAAAGATGAAAGATAAAAGAAGAGTAAAATGAGACTCAAAATGAGAAAAATGAGACACAAAATGAGACACAAAATGAGACACAAAATGAGACACAAAATGAGACACAAAATGAGAAGAATGAGATGCAAAATGAGATACAAAATGAGAAAAATGAGATGCAAAATGACAAAAACGAAATATAAAACACAAAAAAATTACACATGAAATTAAAAAAAAATGGAAAAACTGAGCCAATTAGCCTAAAGAAAAGAGACATGAAAAACAATAAAACTAGACACAAAATTAGAAAAACGAAGCACTAATTAGCACTAATTCTTGTTTCACCAGTTCTCCTCTTCTAGTTTTTCTCATTTGGCCGTTTGGTGGTCGTTAGCTGGGAGGAGATCCAGAACTCTTCGGATGGATCTTGGATCTCCTCAGGCTTTGGGATCTTCTAGGAGGAACATCTAAAATAATCTGTAGAACCTGCCACCACTAAACCCGAATCTGGATGAGAAGAAGAAGGATGGATTTCTTGCTTCTTACCTCAGAGAGCTGCAGAACTTCGGCCTCCAGGGTTTGGATCTTCTTCTCGCTGTCTTTGGACTGAGCGATCACTTCGTCTCTCGACAGTTTGGTCTCGTCCAGCTCCCTCAGGATCTCCTTCATCTGGCCCTGTGAAGATCAAGGAGCTGTTTCAGCCTCCGGACAGGTGCAGGACGTTGAAGTTCACCTGAGTGGGCGGAGTCTGTTCTACCTGGAGCCTCCTCAGCTGCTTAACCGCCTCCTCTTTGCCCCGGCCGGTGGCCTCCACCTGGGCTTCGGACTCCTGCAGCTCGGCCTCCAGCTGCTTCTTGGAGGAGACGGCCTGCGAGCGCTGAGTCCTCTCCTCCTCCAGCTGGATCTCCAGCTCCCTCACCTGAGGACAGAGGAACACCTGAGTCACCTGGAAGCAGCAGAGCGTCCACGTCTCCCGTCTCTCCTGTCTGATGTTCCCACCTGCTTGCTGAGAGCCCTCCTCTTCTCCTCGCCCTTCTCCTCGCAGCTGCTGATCTCCCTCTCGAACTGGGCCTTCAGGGCCTGCAGGGTGACCTCCAGCCTCAGCCGCGAGTTCTCCGCCTCCGACAGCTCCTCCTCCAGCTCCTGGGTCTGGACCCGCAGGTTCTGGGCTTCGGTCTCCAGGGTCCGCCGGGTTCGTTCCAGCTCATGGACCTGAGGTAGAGAAGAAGCCATGAGTCAGTGAGGAAAAACAAGACACAAAACGACAAAAACTAGACACAAAATGACAAAAACTAGACACAAAACGACAAAAACTAGACACAAAATGACAAAAATAGACAGAAAATGACAAAAACAAGACACAAAACGACAAAAACTAGACACAAAACGACAAAAACAAGACAGAAAAGGAAAAAAATGAGACAAAGCAACAAAAACAAGACATTGTCGATGAGTTTTTGCCATTCTGGAAATTTTTTTCCCCATTTAGGACAAACTTTAAGTCCTCTTGGACGTGGTTTTATCATTTAGGACAGCTGGCGTCCTGTTTCACCGTGTTGAATGTGTCTCCGTTTGTCTTTTCTCTTACGTTTTTGCCGACGTCGTCCTGCTGGTTCACCAGTTGTTCCATCTCAGCTCGGAGCTGCTTGTTGCTCCTCTCCAGCTCCTCCCGTTGGTCCTGGGCCTCCTGAAGCACAGAACAGAAGATCAGCCACCGCTGCAGACACATGACGGACGTTCACCTGAGGACGGCTTACCTGCAGGGCTCTGGACAACGCCAGGTGTCTGGTTTCCTTCTCTCGGCTGTCGGCTTCGGCTCGGTCTCTCTCATCAGCCAGCCGAGCGCTCACAGCCTTCTCCTCGGCCAGACACTGGAGGAGAAACATTATTAACGTTATCTCACCTCAGATTAACTCAAATAGAACACCAAGTCTGCAACTGAATCAGCTACGATGGTCGTGTTTTTGCTGCTCGGAATCCTAAATATTAGTGAGAATGACGAGGAACCTACAAGGAACTATCTAGGAACTACCCAGGAACCATCTAGGAACTACCCAGGAACTATCTAGGAACTACCCAGGAACCATCTAGGAACCTACCAGGAATCATCTAGGAACTACCCAGGAACCATCTAGGAACTACCCAGGAACCATCTAGGAACCTACCAGGAATCATCTAGGAACTACCCAGGAACTATCTAGGAACCATCTAGGAACTACCCAGGAACTACCCAGGAACCATCTAGGAACCTACCAGGAACCATCTAGGAACTACCCAGGAACTACCCAGGAACCATCTAGGTACTACCCAGGAACTATCTAGGAACTACCCAGGAACCATCTAGGAACCTACCAGGAATCATCTAGGAACTACCCAGGAACCATCTAGGAACCTACCAGGAATCATCTAGGAACTACCCAGGAACTATCTAGGAACCATCTAGGAACTACCCAGGAACTACCCAGGAACCATCTAGGAACCTACCAGGAATCATCTAGGAACTACCCAGGAACCATCTAGGAACCTACCAGGAACCATCTAGGAACTACCCTAGGACCCTACTACTACTCGTTTTTTTTCATTTTATGTCATTTTTTTTTTTTTTTTTAATCATTTTGTGTCTCATTTTTGTTTTTTGTGTCTCGTTTTTGTCAATTTGGATCATTTCTGGTCTAATTTTGGACGATTTAACAGATTGTGGAGACATTTTGAGTTTTGGAAAATTTGGTAGAATTTTATTGATTATATTTCAGTCAATGTGAACAATTTAATCTAACTTTAGATAAACTGAGACATTTTGGACGATTATTGAGTAGAGAAGGATCACTTCACCTGCAGATTCACTCAACTTTTGTTTCATTTTAAATAAAAGTCTCATCTTCTGCTTTGTTTCCAGATGTTTTTGTTCCTGACGTTTCTCCAGGTGTTTCCTAGCAGCTGTTTTTATTCTCCAGGTGTTTCCTACCTGCTGTTTTTTTCTCCAGGTGTTTCCTACCTGCTGTTTTTATTCTCCAGGTGTTTCCTACCTGCTGTTTTTTTCTCCAGGTGTTTCCTACCTGCTGTTTTTATTCTCCAGGTGTTTTTATTCTCCAGGTGTTTCCTACATGTTGTTTTTTTTTCTCCAGGTGTTTTTATTCTCCAGGTGTTTCCTACCTGTTGTTTTTTATTCTCCAGGTGTTTCCTACCTGCTGTTTTTTTTCTCCAGGTGTTTCCTACCTGCTGTTTTTTTTCTCCAGGTGTTTCCTACCTGCTGTTTTTATTCTCCAGGTGTTTCCTACCTGCTGTTTTTATTCTCCAGGTGTTTTTATTCTCCAGGTGTTTCCTACATGTTTTTTTTTCTCCAGGTGTTTTTATTCTCCAGGTGTTTCCTAGCAGCTGTTTTTTTCTCCAGGTGTTTCCTACCTGCAGTTTTTTTTCTCCAGGTGTTTCCTAGCAGCTGTTTTTTTCTCCAGGTGTTTCCTACCTGCTGTTTTTTTCTCCAGGTGTTTCCTACCTGCTGTTTTTTTCTCCAGGTGTTTCCTACATGTTGTTTTTTTTTCTCCAGGTGTTTTTTTCTCCAGGTGTTTCCTAGCAGCTGTTTTTATTCTCCAGGTGTTTCCTACCTGGTCGAACTTCTTCTGCCTCTTCTCCAGGGCCGTACAGTTCTGCCGTTCCCTCTGCAGGGCCAGCGTCATGTCCTCGATCTCCTCCCTCAGCCTCTCCCTCTGCCTCTCCACCCTCTCCTTCTCCTCCTCTTTCTGCCTCTCCCTCTGGGTGGCGCCGTCCAGCTCCCTCTGCAGCTTCCGGCGGGTTTCCTCCCCGGCCTCCACCGCCGTGTTCACCTCCTCCGACTGCTTCCGGAGCTCCGCCAGCTGAGAGGAGATCCATGAAAACACAGTTATTAAATTATTAAAAAAAGAAAAAACAACGACTGGAAATAAATCTACGGTTTAACACGACGGCCGATCAAGAAGCTCTGGAGCAGAAACTGACAACTTTGTTTCATTTTGGACAAATTTAGTGTCGTATTTTACTTTTTTTGGTTTATTGGACACAATTTTCAATGATTTTAGACAAAAACAATGAATTTAACCTTCAGTATTTGCGTTTTTCATCAATTCTAGATATTTTGGACAGATTTTGACATATTGGAGACATTTTCTGACGAATCTTGTCAATGTTTTTGTCATTTTCTGTTTAATGCAAATGGGAGATCTTTTAGGCGAATTTTAAATGTCAAATAACAGAATTTAGCTGAAATATCATAAGTGTGAGGTTAAATTTGGTGAATTTTCCTGCAGCAGCTGAACGCCACACATGATTATCTCAGAAACAACCTGAAAAACAAAAGTCCAACATTTTTTTCTGTTTTTTCAGATTTGATTTCTAGAGAAAGCTGTGATTTTGGTGATTTTTTAAAAAGGATTTTCCTGTCATTCAAACCTGCTGGTGGGTTCAGAGGGTTGAATGTGAGTCTAATCTTACGTTTTACTGGTTTCTGTGTATTAATATTAATAAAATAAGATGAATATGTGGCTACCTGCTGGGTGAGGGTCTGGATCTGACGGTTGAGCTCCTTAGCTCGTTCCTCCTCCTCCTCCAGACGCTCCATCAGGCCGTTCTTCTCCTCCTCCAGACCTCGAACTCTGGAGCTCAGAGCCATTTTCTGTCTGGTTTCATCCTGAAGCAGCTCCTGAGACACAAACATAGAAAGTGTTTTAATAACAATAATAAAAATGATAATAATGACAATGACAATAATAATAATAATAATAATAATAATAATAATAATAATAATAATAACAATAACAATAATAATAATAATAATAATAATAATGATAATAGCAATAATAATAATAATAATAATAATAATAATAATAATAATAATAATAATAATAACAACCTTGGCGTCGTGCAGCTGACTCTCCAAGCTGCTGACTTCTTTCGAGAGACGAAGAGTTTTGGAGTCGGAGGACGAAAGATTCCCGGAGAGAGACTCGATCTCACACTGGAGGAGAAAAAAAAGGAGGCTTTAGATCCATTAAAACACAGAAACAGGAAAATATTCTGTTATTAATCTGTGTTTTAAAGTTCAAAACACAACAAACAATAATGTAAGGTATTACATTATTACATTTTTATGCCAATATCGGGCCGATAATATCGACCATCCCTAGTTTTAGTCTTTATTGACCTTTCTGTTTGTGTTATTCCACATCAACAGGACAGAAACACGGTTTATCAGACACATTTCTGTAGTTTTGGACAGATTGAGTCATTTAATGCAAATTCTGAGTATTTTGGAGCCATTTTGGATGAATATTTTTGTCCCGTCCAGAAATTCTGAGTGGTTTTGGACGTCTGATTCGTCTCGCTGTCATTTTTGGACAGACTGAGTCATTGTTTTTTCATTTTGTTACTCATCTAAGACAGGTTTTTAGTCATTTTGGACGACTTTTGAGTATTCAAGACATTTTTAAGTCATCTTGGACGTAGCTTTGGAGTCAGGTTGGAGAGGTTTTAGTCATTACTGAGCTTTCGGTTTGATTTTTTACAACATTAACAGGACAAACGGTTTATCAGACACATTTTAATTTTTACCAAACTTTGGACGTGCTTCAAGTCATTTTTGACAAGTTTAGAGTCACACTGGACAGTTTGGACAGTTTTAAGACATTTGTGAGCCCTTTGGATCATTTTTCGGGACTCTGGATACGTGTTTTTGACGGTCTCGTTTCGAGTCATTTTGAACAGTTATCGGACAGGTTATGGGCTGCTTTGATTTCCTTTCAGATGAAGATGAACTTCCAGTTGAAGCACCATGGTTTGGACTGGTAGATTTAGCTCAGATGTAGTGTTCCGTGTTGTTGCTGCAGGAGCGCTGTGAGCAGAGCGTCGCTGCACCAGGAGCTGCTTTTCTGTCAGATGTTGGTAGGTTTCTACCTGCAGCTTGTGCAGCCTGTCCTCCCGGTCCTCCCTCTCCCGGTCGGCCTGGACCAGCCGGGCGTTCAGCTCCTGCAGCTGGCCCTCGGCTCGCTTCCGTCCTCGTTCGCTGTCGGTCCGACCGGCCTGGAGGCTCTTCAGCTCCGACGTCAGGTTCAGCCTCTCCTCCTCCAGAACCGCCTTGGCCTTCTCCAGAGACTGCCGGGCCTGAAGGGAGGAAGATATGAGGTGGAATTTATCATCGCATTCATCATTCTGACTCTTCATCGTATTTAACCCTGGTGTCGTCCTGCGGGTCAAAACTGACCCGTTTTAAAGTTTGAAAATGTGGAAAAAAATATATATTTTCACAGCGAAACTTCTGATGTCCACATTTTCAACATTTTTGGGAAAGTTTTCAACATTTTTTGGTGGAAAAAAAAGTTTAAAAAACGTAAAAGAAAATTCATTTAAAAAAAAAAAAAAAAAAAAATCAAACCAAAAATCAACCAAACCAAAAACCAAAAAAAAATCAACCAAAATCCAGCAAATTTCGCCGGATTTTGGTTGATTTTTATGTGAAATAAAATATCAGAAGTTTTACTGATTTACATGGAATCACTTTAGATATTTTTAGGATTTTTTGGAAGATTTTTAATCATTCTTTGAAAATATTTACAAGAATTTTCTTGCCAAATTTGGGGGATTTTTAAAAACAAAACTTTTAAAGGGAAACTTTTAAGGAATTATTGGAATTTTCTTCCTGAAGGTTTTGCAAATTTTCAGAAATTTGGGGCATTTTTTTTGCTGAATTTTTGGATTTTTTTCAGAGAAAGGAAACAATATTTTTTGTTGCCTGTAAATGAGAGCAGCAGGAGGGTTCAACATGTTCTCTTTCTTACTCTCTTGCTGTTGTCCAGCTGTTCCTGCAGATTGTCGATGGCCGATCCGTGTTTCACTCTCAGCTCTGAAAGCTGAGCTTCATGGCGTCGAGTTTCCTCCTCGACGCACCGCTGGAGGTCGCTGAGCTCCGCCTCCCGACGAGAGCTGAAGTATAAGAAATACAAAAACAGAAGGAAAATAAATGTTTATCCTCATCACTGAGTTACTGCTGGGAATTTAGGACACATTCGGAGTCATTTTGGACAGATATTGAGTTATTTTGGATGCTTTTGAGTTATTTTAAACTTTTTTTGACCAATCTTGTGGATGTTTTTGTCATTTTGGATAAATTCTGTGATATCTTTTTTCCATTTTGGACAATTCTGAACTAATCTTGGACACAAATCCAGTCATTTTTGGACACATTTTTAGTCGTTTTGGACAATTTTTAAATGAATTTATTTTTTTGACTCATCTTGGACACGTTTTTGTCATTTAGGAAAAACTTGTTTCGATTGTTTTCTTGAACCTCCTCAGACATTTGGAACAAATTGAAGCAAATATTGAGTTATTTAGACATTTTTTTGACCCATCTGGTTTATGTTCAGGTTGTTTTGGATCAATGATTGCATCATTTTGGACCTTTTTCAGGTAATTTAGGACCATTTTTTTTGTTTTCTTTGATATTCAGTGATTTTGAACAAATACAAACAAAAACTGAGCTATTTTGGAAAAAAATTGAATCATTTTTGACCAATCGGGAATAGTTTTGTCATTTTGGACAATTCTTGACTAATCTTGGACACAAACAGCCATTTTTTGACAATTTTTAATGATTTTGAACATTTGTTTTTGTCACTTAGAAAAAATGTGATTGTTTTCTTCAACCTTCTCAGTCATCTGCAACAAATTTAAGCACGTTTTGAGTCATTATTAACATTTTTTGACCGATCTTGTAGATGTTTTTGTCATATTTGACCGTTTTTGTGTAATGTAAGATTTCTTTTTCATTTTGGGACAATTTTTTTCATTTTGGACAACTCTTGACTAATCTTGGACACATTTTGATCATTTCTGGACATATTTTAAGGCATTTTGTCCAGATTTTCAGTAATTTAAACACATTTAGTTCATTCGTACATTATGTTATTGTATTTAAAGAGCTAAGAGGAGAGCAGCGTCACGTTAATTTTCCTTCTGACAACAGAAACTGTGAACTTTTCCGTTCCAGATCCAGAGTCTAGAATGATTTTAATTCTACTCTGTCTTCTTACCGGAGCTCCTGCTGAGCAGCCGTGGTGTCCAGAGTATCTTCTAACTCCGTCCTCAGAGCCTCCAGCTCCTCTCCAAGGTCTCGTCTCTGTTTTTCTGCTCGTTCTCTCATCCCTCGTTCGTTCTCCACCTCCTCTTTCAGCTCTGAAACCTGAGACAGAGCTTCCCTCAGAGATCTCTGAGCTTCGGCTCTCCGGGCTCCTTCCTCCTCCAGCCTGAAGGAACACACATGGATTAGAAGATCCGGCCTCATACCTCCACCAGACCCAGACCCAGCAGATGTTGAGGAGTCCTACCGGCCCTGCAGGGTGGTGATCTCCTTCTCCTTCTGGGCCAGACTTCCCCTCAGCTCGGCGGCCAGCAGCCCCAGGTCAGAGAGCTGCTCCTGGGCCTCCAGAGACTCGCCCTCCATCCTCCTCTTCCACTTCTCCTGCTCCAGACGGCCCTGCTCCTCCCTCTTCAGACGCTCTGGAGGTCAAACATCACAGTTTAGATGTCTACAGAACTGATCAGGAATCAGTCTCTGCTCCACAACGTCCTCCACAAAGAGCACCAATGTCAGCCCTGATTCGCTGATGATGGAATCTACTTCCTGGTCCTGACTCTAATCTGATTACTCGTGTTCTTACCCTCCAGGTCGGCGATGACGGCTTCCTGTTTGTTCTTCAGCTTGTTCAGACTCTTGGTCTTCTCCTCCTCTTCGGTCAGCTGGTCGGTCACCTCGCTGAGACGTTCGTCCAGCTGCTTCTTCTCCTGCTCAGACAGAAACCAGTTAGAAGCTAAATACTGAACATTTTAACGTGTCGCTATGGTCCGTGTTTCAGTCTAAACCTTGGAGAGTCGGTCTCTCTGCTCCACAGCCGTCAGCAGATCCGTCTCCAGACTCTTGGCTTTGGTCTCCAGGGTGACCTTCTCCAGCAGGAGGCGCTGACGGGCACTTTCCTCCTCCTCCAGCTGCTCCTCCAGGTCCTGAAGCAGATGGAAAAAGGAAATTAGAGACAACTGAGATTCTAGGAGGAAAAAGGAGGAAGAAGAAGAAGAAGAAAGAGGAGGAAGAAGGAGGAAGAAGGAGGAGGAAGAAGAGGAAGAAAGAGGAGGAAGAAGAGGAGGGAGAAGGAGGAAGAAGAGGAGGAGGAAGGAGGAAGAAGAAGAGGAAGAAGGAGGAAGAAATAGGAGGAAGAAGAGGAGGAAGAAGGAGGAAGAAGAAGAGGAAGAAGGAGGAGGAAGAAGGACTGTCTGGAGGGAACATCAAAGCTGCATTCTCTGTTTAGCCCTGCCCACAACAGCTGTGATTGGTTGACAGAAGCGTAAACAAACGTTTAGTGTTTTCTGTCCTCTACAGCAGAACCTCCATGGTGGACCTCCATGGTGGACCTCCATGGTGGACCTCCATGGTGGACCTCCATGTTGGACCTCCATGGTGGACCTCCATGGTGAACCTCCATGGTGGACCTCCATGGTGGACCTCCATGTTGGACCTCCATGGTGGACCTCCATGTTGGACCTCCATGGTGGACCTCCATGGTGGACCTCCATGTGTGGACCTCCATGGTGGACCTCCATGGTGGACCTCCATGGTGGACCTCCATGGTGGACCTCAGCAGGTGTCTCCACCCTCACCTGGATGTTCTGCTGCATCTTCTTCTTCTCGTTGCTCATCTGGACGCCCCTCTCCTCCTCCTCCTCCAGCCGGCTCTCCAGCTCCCCCAGGACCTCCTCCAGCTCCTGCTTCCTGCTGGCCAGCCTGGCCCTCATCTCCTCGGCCTCGGCGAACAGCTCGGCCTCGGCCTGCAGCTGGTCGGCCAGCACCGCCTTCTCCTCCATCAGCTGGGCGTGCTTCCTGTCCAGCTCCGTGAAGTCCTGCTCCACCCGGGTCAGCTTGTCTTTGGCCTTCTGCAGCTCGGCCTCCCTCACCTGGATCTCCTCGTCCTGCCGGGTCACCTGGAGCAGAGGCTTCACCTGGAGGAGACGGAGCAAACAGAAGCTAAAGGATGTCCTAGAATCAGACCAAAACCACCTTCATTCTCCTCGTTGCACTGGAAAACTTACTAAAAATAAAGCATTTGCACCAGATTCTAAGAAAAAACTAATGATAAATAAAGAATACTTAACAAAAAAATTTGTAAATTATTAGTATTTAAGTTTTGAAATTTAGCATTTTCACCAAATTCATTAAAAAAAAGCTTGAGCAAACACAAGTAAGATAAATAAATAAATAAATAAATACAAATAAGGATTTTAAAAACATAACAATAAATAAAAAAATGTTTATTTAAATTCACTTTGGGAAAAATTAAACAAAGTAAACACAAATAAGATACAGAAATAAAAATAAAGATAAAAAATAAACAAGAACCTAATTTGCATTTTAAAATCTACTAAAAGCCACTAAAAATTCACTTGCAATAAAGCATTTTAACCAGATTCTGTAAAAGAACAAAGAAAAACAAACAAAACATCGATTAATATAATAAATACAAAACCATTTGTGTAATAACCCTTAAAATCAATAAATAACAACATTTATTAGAGCGACAAACCACAAAAACAGAATCGGCAGATTTTCAACTGTCCAACGGTTCTTGAACGCAACACCTGTAGCCTGCAGTAATTAATAAAGTCATAGATCATAAATAAATAAATTCTCAAAGCAGATCCAGAATGGCATTCTGTCAAAAACACAAAATGAAACAAAAATAAACTAAATTCAAGGCAACTTAAACAACTGTGTATGTTGTGCTGACATTGTGTTGGCGTTGTGTTGACGTCTTGCCGTTGTGTTGACGTGTCGACGTTGTGCTAACACTGTGTTGACATTGTGTTGACGTGTCGACATTGTGTTGACGTGTTGACACTGTGTTGACATTGCGTTGACATTGTGTTGATGTTGTGTTGAGGTTGTGTTGAGGTTGTGTTGAGGTTGTGTTGACGTTATAGTGTTGTGTTAGCGTTGTGTTGACGTGTTGACGTTTTGATATTGTGTTGAGGTTGTGTTGACGTGTTGACATTGTTATAGCGTTGTGTTAGCATTGTGTTGACGTTGTCTTGGCGTTGTGTTGGCGTTGTGTGGAAGTTACCTTAGTGAACAGTCGCCACCACTGCCAGTTCCTGAGTTTGAGATAAGCTGCACAGTTTCTCTGCATCACTCTGAGAGCGCTGAGCTGCTGCTGTTTCTTCATGAAAGCTCTGAGAAGATTCAAGATACACGAACTCAAGAGACGGTCATCTGACTTCCTGTGGTCTCATACTGGTTTTATTCTGACTTCCTGTGGTCTCATACTGGTTTTATTCTGACTTCCTGTAGTCTGATACTGGTTTTATTCTGACTTCCTGTGGTCTGATACTGGTTTTATTCGGACTTCCTGTGGTCTGACTGGTTTTATTCTGACTTCCTGTGGTCTGATACCGGTTTTATTCTGACTTCCTGTGGTCTGATACTGGTTTTATTCTGACTTCCTGTGGTCTGATACTGGTTTTATTCTTTCTTCCTGTGGTCTGATACTGGTTTTATTCTGACTTCCTGTGGTCTGATACTGGTTTTATTCAGACTTCCTGTGGTCTGACTGGTTTTATTCTTACTTGCGAGCCAGGAATCCTCTGGCGGCGCTCTGGAATCGAATGATGGTGTCGGTGATCTTCAGGTCTCGCTCTTCCTCCAGATGAGCCAGAACTCCGGCTCTGAAGAAGACTTTACTCTGACCGACCCTGAACAGGTTGTGATCCAACTCCAGAGCCCGGATCTGAAGCAGAACAGTAAATATCAGAGTCAGTTCTTAGAAAAGTTGCCTCTGACCTCCTCAGAATCAGCTGATTCTGGATCTACAATAACTTTAGTGTTTTTAATGAAGCAGTTGAAGAAGTTTTACCTTCAAACTATGAATATTTTGCAAATCAGATTTATTTTGAAGGAATCATAGCTGATAAACTGTAAAGAAAATGGTCAAAATGTGCCAAAAATATATATTTACAAAAAGGCAAAATTAAAATATCACCAAATATCTGAAAAACAACGCTTTAAAAAAAAAAAAAAAGATGCTGGATTATTTTACAGTCAACGTGTGATATTTAATAGCTGTAATTTTATTTAAAAAATCTGTAAGATAGGATTTAAAAAAGTTTTTTCCTTTCTTAACGCGCTTGTTGTGTGGATGTTGTGCTGACGTGTTGACTTCAGGTGAAGCTGCGTGTCCACTAGATGCGATTTTCCCGCACGGCAACGCACCGCATCTGAAAATCAGCGGGCGGTCACTAGTGGACCACAACATGGTCACATGACAGCGCTGAGCAACAGCAGGCCGCTACGTGGTCACATGACCGAGCTTTCAGCCGGACAGTCCTGCAATCAATAGATCGGATAAACACAGCGGCTCGGCCGCAAACTTTCCCTTTTATTTCAAAAAACACGTCAGTGAAAAGTATTTCTGAAAGCATTTGAGGCGAGAAATAATCTGCAGCAGCTGAATCTGTCCTGGTTTTATGTCACCGACGCCTAGTTGAGAAGTTTGAGGACAGTTTGACGATGCGTGGAATCTCCGCACGCCTCACTGAATTTGCATAAAGTAGAAGTCAGTCTCCTTTATGCAAATGAGCTGCAGCCCTCTCCAGGTAAACCCAGCGGATCGCAGCTGGAAACGCACCGGACCAGCATGCAGTGTGTTGCCGTGCGGAAAAATCACATCCTGTACACACGCACCTTTTGTGTTCAGGTTGTGTTGATGTTGTGTTGACACTGTTCAGGTTGTGTTGAAGTTGTGATGACATGTGGATGTTGTGTTGACGTGTCTACATTGTGTTGACATTGTGTTCAGGTTGTGTTGACATTGTGATGAAAAAGGAAAGAAAAAAGTTTTTTCATTTCTTAACACATTTTTCTTTCAAATATTGGTAAATAATGGGTTTTCTTTGTGGGTTTAAATCCTCTTAAACTCTAATTTTACAGTCAAACGTTGCAAAAGAACAAATTATTGGTTAAATTACTGGTTATACTGACATTATTTACAGTTTGAGCCTATTTTTTTTATTTTTAATGATATGATATTATCTGTAATTTAACATAACAGGAAAAATCTGTAAAATAAGAGTTAAGAAAAATGTATCATTTTTTTAATCCCTAATAATTCTTCTTAGAATTAATAGAAAATATCTGTAACAACGCATCTTGCTCATTTAAATACAGTAAAAAAATAAATTAAAAAAGTCTGACACATTATTATTTATAAAAATACAGATTTTGGACTCAGTCTTGGCCTCTTTATTTACACCTTCATCAATTATTTACTAGATGTTATCAGTTATTGAACACAACAGTGAATATCTGTGAAATAAACCGGCTGATTCTGAGGAGGGAACGTGGATTTTTCAGGAATTAAAGCGAGTTTAAAGCGACTCACCATGAGCTCCGACGCCTGTTTTCCGTCCATGAAGGTTCGAGGAATCGCATTTGGAGTCAAGATCTCATATCTGGAGGAAAAACAGATTTTATAGGAGAGAACCAGAGCTAGAACCGGAGGAGGTTTCATCAGCAGGTGTTGCAGAAAGAGAACAGATGGTTACGAAAGGCAGCTTATATAAAGGAAGAACCTCAAACACTCACCGCTGTCGGAACTCCTGGAATGGGATCCGGTTGGGGAACCCTTGTCTGCAGATCCGGATCCCCTCCAGAACCCCATTACATCTGAGCTGGTCCAGAACCAGGTGAGGCGACAGTTTACCGGCCTGAGGAGACGAGCAGAGGAGTTAAAGAACCCATCAGAGGAGCTAAAGAACCCAACAGAACAGTTAAAGAACCAACAGAACAGTTAAAGAACCCAACAGAGGAGCTAAAGAACCAACAGAACAATTAAAGAACCCAACAGAACAGTTAAAGAACCCAACAGAACAGTTAAAGAACCCAACAGAACAGTTAAAGAACCCAAGAGAGGAGTTAAAGAACCAACAGAACAGTTAAAGAACCCAACAGAACAGTTAAAGAACTAGCAGAGGAGTTAAAGAACCCAACAAAGGAGTGAAAGAACCAACAGAACAGTTAAAGAACCCAATAGAGGAACCAACAAAGGAGCTATGTCTGTAGATGTCTGGAGATGTTCGAGAATGTTTGTAGATGTTTGCAGATGTTTGAGGATGTTTGCAGATGTTTGTAGATGTTTGAGAATGTTTGGGGATGTTTGCAGATGTTTGTAGATGTTTGCAGATGTTTGTAGATGTTTGCAGATGTTTGCAGTCTCACCCTCTTCTCGTGGTTGGGGATGATGCATCGCAGGAAGTTGGGGTTGGTGTTCCTCAGTGTGGCCATCAGCTTGGTGAGGGATTCTTTGTAGAGCTGACCTACGGTCCTGAACATCCCCTTCTTGGTCTTCAGACCTGCAGCTCCGAAGGTCACCGGACCGCTGCTCTCACCTGAGGACACCTGGTCCAGACCCACGATCCGGTCCACTGCACCACAACAGGTTCATTTATTATCATGAGGTAAAGAAGTTCCTACATCAGCAGATATCTGCTCAACACCAGGACATGATGTTCTCCAGATCGTCTGAAACATCATGGTGGTTCCATCTAAAACCATCAGGTTCCTTCTGCTCAGCCACCTCTGAGTTACTTCAAGTTTTTTTTATCATAAAATCTTGATATTTAAAATGATATCTGTGAAATTTTAACTTCATATATCACATCATTTTTGTGATAAAATGTTTTAAAATCCACTTCCATCTGTTCCACTTCCATAAATGTCCATATGTTCTGACACAAACCAGGCAAATCAGAGATAAAATTATGTGTTTCTGGTCCTCAGTGACTTGAAACTTTCCAAAATGACTCAAAGTGTGTAAAATGACACTAAATTAGTGAATAAAATCTCTTGAAATAGGCCAAAATTGGATAAAAATGGTCTCCAATAATCTAACATTAGGTAAACATTGTTCAAAATTACTCAAAAACTGTCCATAATTACTGAAAAAGTGTCCAAAATGACACTAAATTAGTGAATAAAACAGCACAAAATGGACCTTAAATGACTCAGAACTCGTCCACAAGGACTCAGAGTTTCTAAAATGACATGAAACCTGTTTTTTCATATTTCATCTCCTCCATAATCAGAGATTATTGATCTACTGTCCAATATTCCAGATTCTGGATCAGGTTTTTAGCTTTAATAGTTCCTCACATGTTGTTGTTCCAACACATTTAATGAGAGAAGAAACCTGATGGAAGCGGATTGACTAGTGAATTTAAAAAGTTATCTCAGAAAATATTTGATATATGCAGCTAAAATTTCACAAATAGCTTCATAAATATCCAGATTTTATGCTTTAAAAACTTCAGGTGAACCGGAGATGTCTGAGCAGATATTTTTCTACAAATGTGATGATTTTCATGGATTAATCTGCTGTTTGAAGCGTCTCTACAGCTGATGCGAGATCACATTTCTGGCTGTGTGGTTTCCTTTGTTTTTAATTCAAATGATCCAAATGTGCCAAACAGTTAACTTAAGGTTGTTGTCTGTTGAATTTAATCCTCTTTAAAGCTTTTCCAGCTTCTGTGATCCTGAATGTGGCTTTTTGTGGTAGAACAAAAAGAGTTCAGCATGAAGGAATGGAATCACGCAATCACAGCACAGTTAGTGAAACTCAAAGGATGCAGGAATCACGACAACACGGCACCAAAATCAACCAAAACAAAAAGAGGCACTGCAGTCAGAGCTAGCAGGAGGAGGATGAACCTACTGTCAGAGCCGTTAGTCTGCAGAGTGGCATAGGAGTCAAAGAAGTAGACACGAGGAAGAGTTTGGATGTCTGATGCAGGAGTCGGTTAGTGCAGAGGAAGAGGAGGAAACGAGCAAAAACGGGAGAAGACGAGAAGGAAAAGAGAGAAAAGTTAATTTGCAACAGAAAAAAAAAAGCTTGATTTGATAAAACTGGTAGAAAATACTGAGCAGGAACATCTGGAAAAGTACAAATATCTGCACATTTTTATCAACGTTGAACCCGCAAAAGCAACAAATTAAAGGTTTAACTGTGATGTTTAATTAGTCTCAGAACACGTGCACGTAAAAAACAGGCGTGCGCACGTGATACAAGCTGACAAACAGCCTCCACGTGCACTTTAGCGCCACGATTTGACTCTCTTACAGTGCTATAAGAAATACTATAAGAGTTATAGAACCAACAGGTGAGTTATAGAACCACCAGAAGAGATAAAGAACCCAACAGAGGAGCCAACAGAGGAGTTCTAGCATGCATCTTTTCTGGTCAGCGAATCCAAGCATGTCCACCAGGAGGCGCTGCTACTGAGAGTGTATTTTGGCATATGGATGTGGTCAGGGCTGGACTCTGATCACACATGCAGAGTTTGAGGCAGATTGGAGCATGGACAGGCCAGTTATACATCACTTCCTGTTTCATGGCGAAACATCCAAAATGGCCGCCATTAATTTATGAATTTTAATTATTTTATTATTAATAAAAGCAACGTATTTGATTAATCAATCAGTAGCTGCAATAATCAATCAATACGACTCGTAAAATCATTAAAAGGAGGAGTTAGCTGCCTCTAAAGTCTCAAAGTCCGTCGTGTGATTTGTGTTTTGTTCCGCGAGCGTGCACATGCCTGGTTTTTACGTGCACGGCTTTAGAGACTAATTAAACTCGGCATTTAAGCAGGTAATAAACGAATGTCTCACCTTCCTTCCAAAGCTCCGAGACGAAGTGATCGGACGACTGGTGGAGCAGCGACGCCACGTTGTCGTTCAGAGGGTCCATGTTCTTCACCAGCCAATCGTCGGCCTTGTAGTCCACCTGAGGAGGTCACATGATCACAGCGCTGAACTCACCTGCACGATGTTTGTTTGACAGATTAAAAGGTAGAATGAAGAGAAGTTACCTTTCCGGCGTAGTGGATGATGGAGAAGTCGGCTTCTCCTCGCGGCTGCTTGGACTTGAAGAACTTGGGGTGGCCGCCCTGCTCAGCCGACAGCTTCTCCACGAAGGACCGGTCCGTTGCCCGGGGGAACCAACACTCCTCGTCCAACAGCGCCAGAACACCGGGAGGATGAGCCTGGAGGGTTAGAGTAGAAGTTACTGACAAAACCTGGAGAAATGTGGAGTTCATGAGAGAATTTCTGTTCACATTCTGATTTTTGTTGGTGTTCCATGAAGACAACAAATGGGATCCAAGACAAGGGACAGCCCTGGAGGAGTCCAACACCCACTGGAAACGAGTCTGACTTTGTGCTGAGTATGAGGACACAGCTCTCACTTTGGTTGTACAGGGACCGAATGGCTCGTACCAGAGACCCTGGTACCCCATGCTCTCTCAGTACCCCATACTCCCTCAGTACCCCATACTCCCTCAGTACACCATACTCCACATTGTAGAGACGTGTCAGCCAAGACAGTCCAACAATGTCCACAGCCTTCAGCATCTCAGGGCGGATCTCATCCACACCTGGCGCCACCGAGGAGCTTCTTAACTACCTCGGCGACCTCTGCCATGGATATGGACGAAGAATTCCCAGAGTCTTCAGGCTCTGCCTCCTCCACAGAGGACACGTTTACCCAGTTCAGGAGTTCCTCAAAGTGTTCTTTCCACCACCTGACAATGTCCCCAATACGGGTCAACAGTTCTCCCTACGACTTTATAAAGCCTGAGCAAAGCCCTGCCTCCCTTTCCCTAGTTCATCCTCACTACACGTTTGGGTTTACCAGGTCTGTCCAGCAGCCTTCCATCAGATCCAACTCATATATAACAGATACTAAAATGTAAAAATCTGCCAGAAGTAAATCATTTGCTCTAACCAGATACCATTAAAAACTAAATATTCAGTGCTTTTTGGCACAACCGTGAAGCCATTAATGACCCATCTGTGACCAACAGTCACATTGCAAAAACAGAGTTTGAACTGCAGAGCAGATACGACACAAGTATGGAAACTTATTAAAAATGTAAACAGTGAAATATCTATAGTATGTAGAGCCGACACTTATTTTTCCATAATAATAATAATAATAATAATAATAATAATAATAATAATAATCCAGTGTTGACGTACCGGCCTCTCGATGAGGTCGATGCAGGGCTGCAGGTCCAGACCGAAGTCGATGAAGTTCCACTCGATTCCTTCCCGCTGGTACTCCTCCTGCTCCAGGATGAACATGGTGTGGTTGAAGAGCTGCTGCAGCTTCTCGTTGGTGTAGTTGATGCAGAGCTGCTCGAAGGAGTTCAGCTGCACGGGAGGGATTCAGGAAAGTTAAGAACTCACCATTAATTCAATAGAAACTGTGGAACGAAATGCACTCACTTAGGCACCTCTGGATAAAAGGATCTGATATATGAAGCTGAAACTTTACAGATACCATTTTATATATTTATGATCATTAAGAGACGGTGGAGCAGAAGGAAGCTAAAGATTTGAGTTGGAAAAACGCAGATGTTGTTGCTCTTCTGTCCTAAAGTTACCGTGGAAAGTATTTAACATACGGAGCAAAAATTTCACAACTATCTTTAAGAAATGACAGATCTTAGACTATGATTTTTTTGGGCAACTCAGAGCAGATTTAAAAACAAAAATATGATGATTCGAGGTGTAAAATGAACAAACCTGGAAGATCTCGAACCCTGCGATGTCCAGGATGCCGATGAATGAAGCTCCTTGTCTCTGTCTTCGGTCCAGAGCTCTGTTGATCCGGTGAACCAACCAGCGGAACAGACGCTCATACGTCGCCTTCGCCAACGCCTCCACCGCGAAGTCGGCCTGAAAGAGGAGGTGGAACCGATCAGACATGCTTGATGGGGGCTAAAGCTGCTCCACCTGGAAGATGGAGGCTTACCTGCTCCTTGGTCTGGGCCTTCTGGACGTACTCCCGGCCCACTTTGATCCGCGGCGTCAGGATGGCCCGGGTGAACTCCAGCACGTTGATGCCCAGCAGGTGGCACAGCTTCTGGGCTGCCGTGTTGTCGGGCATCGAGGCCTGGTCCTGGTTCTTCTCCTTCATGAAGGAGATGTTTCCGAACTGGAGCACGGCAGAGATCACCTTCAGCATGGCTACAGGAGGATGGAGGTAAGGGAGGTTTATGTCACCATTTCAGTCAGGGTTTAACAAAAATCACAGCACCAAGGTCATAAATGATACCAGAAGCGATGCAAAACAAAACTGACTGACTGTTGATATCAACACATGTACGCAGCAGTCAGCTGGAGGACAGCGCGCATTGATATAACGGGACAGGAAGTAGTGCCAAGTGATTACGTGGTGTGACTTTTTCGTGGAAATAGTTTTTTTTTATGCAAATAAATCACTCTTTTGCACACATGCTGTTTTTAGAAGAAATACGTTTTATTTAAGTGACCCTGGAAACCTGCCGGACTACTGTCGCCGTGACCAGAACCGGACCAGAACTCGGCTCATAGAGAAAAGAGGGAACAGGTAAAGACTGTAAGGATAAGCTGGACTATTGAGTCCAATTTATCAAATCAGACTTTATTTATAGAACACTTCATACATAAGAAATGCAACACAAGGTGCTTCACAAAATAAAACAAAAAGTAAAATAAAATGGCTTACCACACTTACTATTAATGACAATCATTCATTCATCCACTCGTCCATGTATTTATTCATTCATTCATTCATTCAGGTGTGGACCAGTCTGGAGAACATGCTCCAAGCAGCAGAGCCCAGAAGAGCAGCTACTCTCCAGCCCTCCACAGAGGATGATGAACCAGCGCAGAAGAAGAGGAGAAGCTCACTCCTCCTGGGGTCTGACTCTGACTCAGAAGAAGATGGAATGGAGTCTGGAGAGCTGCTGTGCTACAGAGCAGAGCCCAGCATCAGTACTGATGACTGTCCCCTGCAGTGGTGGTAGCTCACTCAGAAGCCTATGAACAGCTGTCAGCCCTTAGCACGCAAGTACCTGGCCTCCCCGGCAACCTCTGTACCTTGTGAGAGACTGTTTAGCCTCGCAGGCCACATAGTGCAAAAAAAAAGGGCAGCCTCGCTCCCAGAAAATGTGACCAAGCTGGTCTGTCTCAGTGACTGGCTGAAGAGGAAATAAGAGGCATGAGGTCAGCATGGCTGCTATGTCCTCTGTAGCCTACTAGAAATGATTGCTTGTTATTTCAGCACTTTCTGTGATGATGAACAATGTTATTTTGATGTGCTAACTTACAGAACCGTGATTGATGGGTCTGTTTTAGTTATTTTATATTATCTGAAGCAGTAGAAACGCAGCAAGTTCTGTGTTCAATACTTGTATTCCTCAGAAAAGTGTTCTTACTGTTTTTTGGTGTTAACTTACAGCACTTTATATGGACCTGATGTATTATTTTATTTTCTAATTATTTAGAGATTGACAAAAGAACACCGCAATATTCTCTCTGGGAGTCAAAACTAAAGGTTTCAGGCAGCACTTGGGACTAGTCTCAAATACATAAATGGTTAGAACTGCATTTGTTCAAGTCTGTTGAAAACAATAAATTACTTTATAAAGCCACTTTTTTGCTATATATCAATAATTTGATCTGCCACAATAATGTAATGAATTTAAATGGAAATACCTCAATTTGAGGGCTTTTCTCAGCACTTTTTAGGTGAGATTTTATTATTATTATTATTTTTTTTTAAAGAGAGATTAATCAGATTAATTAATTACAGATCATAATTAATTAATCTCTCTTGTTTTTAATCTCTTGACAGCACTAAAGGAAACATGAAGGGATGATCTCCAATCTCTGGATATTCTCTAACTTGTCATCCCCAAAGTACGATCTGAACAGGACCAGAAAGCATTTGGGTTTTTGGAAGCGAACGCTTGGAATAAATGACAAACAAACAGATTTTGGTTGTGTTTCTCTTACAGAGCAGCTCCTCGGGGGTGAAGCCCATTATGGCCATGGAGTCCATCGTCTGGGTGAAGTTCTCCGAGTCGCTCTGACCAGGAACCACGATGGAACCGCCGCTGAGGAACCGATACTCATCTGCATTACCGAGGAGCAGGTCGGCTGGACGAGGAAACAAAAAGATTTAGGTTGGAAAATCGGGAAAATGATGCAGGATTACAGTATTTAACGAAGGAAAGACGAGCTGGCGAGTCGTTTCTAGAAAACTCTGGAAGAAACTGGTCACCTGAGCAAATATCTCTGAAGAGGTAACGTTACACACAAAAACAAGACACAAAACGACAAAAACAAGACACGAACAACAAAAACGAGACACAAAATGACAAAAATGAGACATAAAACGACAAAAACAAGACACAAAACAACAAAAACGAGACACAAAACAACAAAAACAAGACACAAAACAACAAAAACGAGACACAAAACGACAAAAATGAGACACAAAACAACAAAAACTAGGCACAAAACGACAAAAAGTAGACAGAAAATGGCAAAAATGAGGCACAAAAAAACGAGGCATGAAACAATAAAACTTACACAGAAAACGACAAAAACAAGACACAAAACAACAAAAACGAGGCATGAAATGACAAAAACTACAGAGAAAACGACAAAAACGAGACATAAAACAAATAATATTCTGGTAATCAGCAGTGCTGTTAATGTCCACCAGGTGGCGGTCTGATCAGGTTTTATTTTTAATCATTACTGGAGTAAAATCGGCTCATCTTTTCTGATGGTTCTTCTCTCACCTCTGGTTTCATCTGTGGCTCCACACAGCAGCTGGTAGAAGATGTGGAAGGTCCTCTCGTCTTTGGCCTGACGTGTAGCTCGAGACTTTTCCAGTAGGTCTGGATTCATGCAGTCAAGGAAACTATCACTAAAATGACTGAAATTATGCTTTAATACTGGTCTATTTCCAGTAACTATGCCTTTTTAGACCAGTTTTTTATTATGAGAATATGTTAGTGTGCACGCAAATTTCAATTTATCAACACTTTATCGCAAAAATTAATTAAATTATACTTTAATCTTGGAATATTTCGAGTAATTTAGAAATATTCCATCTAGTAATGTTCGTCTAACTCCCCAGACTTTATATGCAAGAAGAATGCAATCATAGCGCTGCTAAACTAGCTGAGTTTAGGTAAAGCTAATAATGTTTTGTTATATTACCTTGCTGTAGCACTAGCTAACAAACCAGCTAGTTTTAGGTTAAGCTAATGTTTCCTCTATTAGCTTGCTGTAGCTCTAGCAAAAAAACTAGCACATTTAATGGATAGCTAATAATGTTTTGCTGTATTACCTTGCTGTAGCACTAGCTAACAAACTAGCTGCTTTTACGTTAAGCTAACAGTGCGCTACATTGGGCTCTACAGGGTTAAAGGATACAGGTTTCAATGTTGGCACCAACGATGTATCCGGCCACATCAAAGTTAATACGGATGAATTTACCCTGAAAAAGAAGCAGTTCTAGTTAATTTCTGGTTTAACTGATCAGAGAGCTTTCAGAAAACATGAATCTGGTCTCACAAATCTGGACGAGTTGTCGTTCTTGACGGTCTTGGCGTTGCCGAAAGCCTCCAGGATGGGATTGGCCTGAAGCAGCTGGCGCTCCAGTTCACCCTGAAGACACACAGCAGATCTCAGATCAGCTTCATCATCATCATCACCACCACCACCATCATCATCACCATCATCATCATCACCACCATCACCATCATCATCACCATCACCATCATCACCACCATCACCACCACCACCACCATCATCATCATCCCCACCATCACCACCACCACCATCATCATCATCACCATCATCATCATCACCACCATCACCATCATCATCACCATCACCATCATCACCACCATCACCACCACCACCACCATCATCATCATCCCCACCATCACCACCACCACCATCATCATCACCATCATCACCATCATCACCACCACCACCCCATCATCATCACCATCACCATCATCACCACCACCACCACCACCACCACCATCATCATCATCCCACCATCACCACCACCACCATCATCATCATCACCATCATCATCATCACCACCATCACCACCACCATCATCACCATCATCCCCACCATCACCACCACCACCACCATCGTCACCGTCATCATCATCATCATCATCATCATCATCATCATCATCATCATCACCATCATCACCATCACCATCATCACCATCATCATCATCACCATCATCATCATCATCATCATCATCATCCTCAGGTCCTCTCTGACTGCAGCAGATCAGCCGTTATGTAAAACTCAACCCTCATGACTCATCCGTGAAAAGCAAATGACACAAACTGAAGCGTTTTAGCTCCAAACACATCGTCCGACCCTCGAACAGATGATTCTCAACGCAAGATCATAAAAACTTATCAGTTAGATAATCATTACATATATTTATTCTTTTAAATTTCTCATACATTTTTAACCCACTGAACCTCAAAACCTGCCACCAGGTATGAAAGGTGTGTGTTCTTTATTCAAAAATGACAAAATTTATACCTTTCATTTGCCAAAAAAGGTAAAATCAGAAAAAAATCACTCATCACACATCAATATGCAACCATAGCGCCCGCTAAACTAGCTGATGTTATGTTAAGCTAGCAATGTTTCCCCTATTAGCTGGCTGTAGCACTAGCGAACAAACTAGCTGATTTTAGGTTAAGCTAATAATTTTGCTATATTAGCTTGCAGGAGCTCTAGCAAAAAAAAAGCTCATTTAATGGAAGGCTAATAATGCTTTGCTATATTTGCGGGCTATAGCACTAGCTAAAAAAATAGCTGATTTTAGGTGACACAAACAATGTTTCCTCTATTAGCTTGCTGTAGCACTAGCTAACAAACTAGCTAGTTTAAGGTTAAGCTAACAATGTTTTCTCTATTAGCTTGCTGTAGCACTAGCTAACAAACTAGCTAATTTAATGGAATGCTAGCATACTTTTGCTATATTAGCTGGCTGTAGCACTAGCTAACAAACTAGCTGATTTTACGTTAAGCTAATAATTTTGCATATTAGCTTCCTGTAGCTCTAGCAAAAAACTAGCTAATTTAATGGAAAGCTAATAATGTTTCGCAATATTAGCAGGCTGTAGCACAACTAAAAATTAGCTGACTTTGTGCTAAGCTAATAATGTTTTCCTGTATTACCTTACTGTACCACAAGCTAAAGAACTAGCTGGCTTCAGGTTAAGCTAACGATGCTTTTACTGATTGTGGGTTAAGCTAATAATGTTCTACAGTATTTGCTTCCTGTACCACAAGCTAACAAACTAGCTAGTTTTAGGTAAAGCTAATAATGTTCCCTCTATTAGCTTGCTGTAGCACTAGCTAACAAACTAGCTGCTTTTACGTTAGGCTAACAATGCTTCCTATTAGCTTGCTGTAGCACTAGCTGACAAACTAGCTGCTTTTACGTTAGGCTAACAATGCTTCCTTTATTAACTTGCTGTAGCACTAGCTAACAAACTAGCTGATTTTACGCTAGGCTAACAATGCTTCCTTTATTAGCTTGCTGTAGCACTAGCTAACAAACTAGCTGATTTTACATTAAACTAATAATTTTGCTGTATTAGCTTCCTGTAGCTCTAGCAAAAAACTCGTTAATTTAATGGAAAGCTAATAATGTTTTATATTAGCAGGCTATAGCACTAGCTAAAAAACTAGCTGACTTTATGCTAAGCTAATGATGTTTTGCTATATTACCTTACTGTACCATGAGCTTAAAAACTAGCTGACTTCAGGTTAAGCTAACAATGCTTTTGCTGATTGTGGGTAAAGCTAATAATGTTTTACAGTATTTGCTTCCTGTACCATAAGCTAACAAACCAGCTAATTTTATAGTAGGCTAACAATGCTTCCTTTATTAGCTTCCTGCAGCACTAGCTAACAAACTTGCTGATTTTATGTTACTTTTGTGCAATAAATAAAATAAATGAAACGTTTTTTTAATGATTTCTGAACATTTTTGAGCTCTCTGATATTATCCGTGGTCTTGCTGTTTGAATTGAGGCTCAGAGGGTTAAAGGTAAACTAACAACACTTGGTTGAGAATCACCGTCACTGAGCGACGCTGGAAGCTGCATGTCGGCTGACTCTAGCTGCAATGCATGACTGGGGCCGTCGCATTGCAGCAGCAGCAGCAGACGAGCATCTAATTCCAGGCGAGTCACTGCTGAAGCCAGACACTCGGAGCAGGAGACGAACGTGACGCAACACAAAGCAAACAATGTGCCGGAGACACACCCACACCTGCACTCTTTCACCTGCACACACCTGTCCAAGTCGTTCAAACCACGACTCTATAAACACCTGAGGCCACTACGCTTCACAGAGAATCTAGAAACCAAACCTGACATCCAAAGAACACAACAATCCAGAACGTTTGATCGAAAACACACGATTCTGTTCGAGAAATAAAACCCGCTCTTATTTCAATCTGATGAACGACAACATGTGAGGAACTATTAGAGATAAAAACCTGATCCGGAATCTGGAATATTGGACAGTAGATCAATAATCTCTGATTATGGAGGAGATGAAATATGAAAAAACTGGTTTCATGTCATTTTAGAAACTGAGTCCTTGTGGACGAGTTCGGAGTCATCTAAGGTCCATTTTGTGTTGTTTTATTCACTAGTTTAGTGTCATTTTGGACACTGTTTCAGTAATTAAGGACAGTTTTTGAGTAATTTTAAACAATTTATACATAATGTTAGATTATTTGAGTCATTTTGGTCCATTTGAAGTCACTTTAGATATTTTTTTATCTAATTTTGGACATTTTTTTTAGTCACTATAGAGCATTTTTAATCCATTTTTGGACGATTTAACAGATTTTGGAGACATTTTGAGTAGTTGTGGAAAATTTGATCCAATTTTATTAATTACATTTCAGTCAATGTAAACAATTTATATTTAATTTTAGATAAACTGAGACATTTTGGATGATTTTTAGGTAGATTAAGTAAAAACAAGGAAGAAGTGAAGTTTGTAGCGCATCCAGAGCAGCTCAAAAAATGAATGTTTTTAGTTGGAGTTTCTTAACTGACTGAGCAGATATGACAAAAACTAAAATATTGGTAGACAGTCTGATTAAAGTAGGACAGAATTTTAGATTTTTTAAATAATGTCAGGCTTTTATTTATGATTTAATAACCCCACAGTGCGCTAATCTGCATGGCCACATCAGCAAAAAAGGATAGTAGAAGAAGAAAAGTAAACCAAAAATACACACAAGTTTAAAATGTCCAAATACTTCCAGATGTAGACATTATTGTAAATTGTATTGCACAGATTCTTCACACCAGGAGCGTCCAACATGCGGCCCGTGGGCCAAAAGCGGTCCTCCAGAGGGTCCAATCCGGCCCTCAAAGTGTAAAAATTCCAGAGGAGACATTAACTGTGGATTGTAAATTAGTAAAACTATAAATAATTTCTAGACCATGACAAGTTGTTTGGATCAGAAAGTTGAATACTAGATGGTTCATTGTTCTTTTGTTGATTTCTGTCTCATTTTTGTGATGTTTTGTCTTGTTTTAGTTGGTTTTTGTCTTTTTTTAGTCTGACATTTGTCATCTTGTTTTTTTTCTCTCGCTTGTGTTGTCTATTTTTTGTTGTTTCTCACTTTTTCATTTTGTTTCTCATATTTGTCATTTTTTCTCTTGCTTTTGTTGTTTTCTTTTTTGCCTCGCTTGTGTCATTTGTCTCATTTTTTGTCAACTTTTTTGGTTTCTTTCGTGTCGTTTGTCTAATTTTTTGTAATTTTGTCTAGTTTTTGTCATTTTTTTGTCCCATTTTTGTTGTTTTTTTGTCTGACTTTGGCGTTTGTCTCATATTATCATCATTTTGTTTCTCCTTGTCGTTTTGTGTTTCCTTTTTGTCTCGCTTGTGTTTTTTGTTTATCTTTTTGTCATTTTGTTTCTTGCTTTTGTAATTTTTGTCTCATATTTATCGTCTGTCATTTCTTGTCACTGTAACTTTTTTGTCTAATTTTTTGTCTCTTTTTTGTTTCGTGTCGTTTGTCTTATTTGTTGTTTTGTTTCTCGCTGTTGTCACTTTGTGTCTCATTTTTATCATATTTTGTCTTGTGGTTTTTTATCATTTTGTTTCTCACTTTTGTCGTTTTGTGTTTCCTTTTTTTCTCGTTTATGTTTTTTGTCTTATTTCTGTCATTTTGTGTCTCATTTTTGTAATATTTTGTCTGGTCTTTGTCTAACTTTTGTGATTTTGATCCTCCAGTAAACCCTCTATGGTTCAGTTCCAGATGACTAAATGTTGTGTTCCTTTGTTGACACTCTGTGATCTGGAAGTTGTAATGTGGAAATGATAAACTGAGGCTGAATGTTGATGAAATTTAACTTGTTTTTCTTCAGAAATGTCAGGTTGTTCATGATGTTTAGTAAAAAGATAATTCCTTAAATGTGAATATTAGGAACCATCAGGAGTTGTGGTTATTTCTAGGTTATCATGCTGTGGTTTTACTGGTTTTACTGGAGATCAGACTGGACTGGATGTGGAACCTAGACTAAGATGACTCTGACTCCCCTGCTTTAAAGAGTAGATATAGAGAAGTATTAATGTTACACAGTAGAATATTTCCTGAGATGTTGTCGTCCAAACATCCTCCACGTCTCCCCACCACTGAACCCAAAGTTTCTGAAGACCGTCATACTCACATATTGTAAACTCTGCAGAATTGCGGACAGAAATGAGTTGAATAGGTGGTGAACATATGGATGGATGAGACAAAAAAAAGGACAAATAAGACAACAATCACAACAACAACAACAACAAACAAAAGTATACACAGAAATAAGTGTACAGTTCCAAGGTCTGACCGTTAATGAGGTTCAGTTAGTCGTTAAAGCAGGAAATAGGACAGGAAGTAAAGGACGGACGGATGGACTCACCCTGCTGGCCAGAGAACTGCCTCTGGTTAGAGACCGACAACCGTCCATCTGAACGAAACGGCAGAGAAAGGAAAGGAAAGGCGGCAGAGGAACGAAGGCAGCAGGGAAAGAAGGTCAGAAATGATGCTGAGATCAAGAAGAAAAAGAGGAAAAACTGACAGAAAGAGCCCACGAACATAAAATCCACCCTCTAAAACAGGAATTACACTTGAAACATGACAGATGTTTTTTTTATCACTTAAAACTGCTTAAATAATGGAAATGTGTGAAAATATCTAACATTTTTTAAAGGAGTAGATGCTAAATTAGGGCTGAATAAGTAACTGAGCCATGCTATTAGCAAAATGCTAATCCAGCAATTAAAATTCTAAAATTAGTATGACTCAGAGTTTAAACTGCTTTATCGATCATTTTTCAAATTCTATTAGTATATTGCCTTTCTGCAGCATTAGCTAACAAACTAGCTGATATTAGGTTAAGGTAACAATGGTTTGCTATATTACCTTGCTGCAGCACTAGCTAACAAATTAGCTGCCGTCAGGTTAAGATACTAATGTTTTACTAGATTTGTTTACTTGAGTACTAGCTAACAAACTAGCTGATTTTACGTTCAGCTAATCATTTTGCTATATGAGCAGCCTGTAGCACTATCTAACAAACTAGCTGATACCAGGTTTAGCTAATAATTTTGCTATATTAGCTTGCTGTAGCACTAGCTAATAAACTAGCTGATTTTACATTAAGCTAATAATTTTGCTATATTAGCTTGTCGTAGCTCTAGCTAATAAACTAGCTGATCTTATGTTAAGCTAATAATTTAGCCATATCAGCTTGCTATATCTCTAAGTAGCAAACTAGCTGATTCTAGGTTAAGCTAATAATGTTTCTATATTAGCTTGCTGTAGCACTAGCTAACAAATTAGCTGACTACAGGTTAAGATAATGATGTTTTACTAGATTTGATTTCTGGAGTACTAGCTAACAAACTAGCTGATTCTAGGTTAAGCTAATAATGTTTTTATATTAGCTTGCTGTAGCTCTAGTAAACACACTAGCTAATTCTATGGAAGGCTAATGATGCTTTTGCCACATTAGCTTGCTGTAACATTTTTTACAAAATGACTATATGGTAAAATAGGGCTCAATAAGTAACTGAGCAATGCAATTAGCAAAATGCTAATCCAGTAATTAAGATTCTAAAGCTAATCTGACTCAGAGTTTAAACTGTGTTGCCGATTATTTTACAAATTCATGTCACACTTTTGCTGGATGTTCTGAAGCCCTGTCACATGTTTGAATCTATTTCTTCTATTTCACTGTTATTTAACCAGGAAAACCTGGCAGCAGCATAAATTATCAGGTAACAGATATATAACAGTTTACGTAAGGTTAAATAAAAATTAATTAATCACTGTGCCATCAAACAGAATCATCATGCAGGGTTAAAGTGAATCACAGATAATATATACATCTGTCTGCCTGCTATTACACAGCAAACACTAAACAGAAGCTCGTCAGATCAGTTGGAAAAGATCAGATATTTTCCTCAGATTGTTCAGCCCTATCGGTTGCTACAGCCCCAGTAAAGAGAAGATAAACTGACGTATGCGCAAGCTAATATAGCATGGTCTTATTAGCTTAACCTAAAGGCAGCTAGTTAGCCTTTTAGAGGGATAATGATACGTTTCTTTACTGCTGGTTTGCTGTCATGAAATCAGAAATTTAGCATTAGCAAAGTTAAAATTTTGACATTTCACGTTACAGAACAAACCAATAAAATAACAGAATATTTTTTTAAAGCTCCTAGAAAGTCCTCCATTTCCTTATATGTTGTTTTATTTTGGTAACACACCTGTACAGGTTCCTTGTTCCTGCCCAGAGTTCCGCTCTTATGGGACGAAGCAACGTGAGCCAGATACTGGATGACCTTCTTCGTGTTTTCTGTTTTTCCAGCTCCAGATTCTCCTCTGTAAAATCAGAGCAACACGAAACTACTAAATATCACAATAAATGCCACAATAACACAATAAATACCAAAATAACACAATAAATACCAAAATAACACAATAAATACCAAAATAACACAGTAAATACCACAATAACACAGTAAATACCACAATAACACAATAAATACCACAATACCACAGTAAATACCACCCTGCACCGTGAGCATGTGGCCTTTATTATCAACAGTATCTATAATTTTGAGCTTCTGCGATGCGTTCAGGGTCTCGGGTCTAAACAGAAGCAGGTGTAGAGGAAACAGCGCTGTTGTTTTTGGAGGAGAATGAAGGAGAATGGAGTAAAAATAGCAGCAGAGGAAGATCTAAAAGCAGCAGACGCCACAAAAACACAGATTTATGAGGAAACTACAGCGTTGGACAATGACAGGAAGAGTTGAGCAGGAAGTGGAGATGACAGGAAGGCAGGTAGACGAATCACAACACATGATTTAATGCTAGATTTTGACTATTGGCTGACAACAATATTTCCTCATTTATTTATTGATGGCTAGTGCTGCAGCAAGCTAATACACTGAGGGAAGAATCCCAACATGGACAATAATAATTTTCAAAATGTTAGCTTTGCTACTGTTAGATTTCTGATAAGTTATGTTCACTATCATCCAATACATTAGCATAAAAGCTAACTAGCAGTTAAATACATATATTAGAAGTAGCTAACTAGCTGACTTTACATTAAGCTAATGATACTATGTTGTATTACCTTGCTGTACCTCTAGCTAACAAATTAGCAGATTTTAGGTAAATAATGTTTTGCTGTATTAGGTTGCTTTAGCATTTGCTAACAAACTAGTTTACCTTAGGTAAGATAATAATGTTATCCTGTATTATTTTGCTTAAGCACTACCTAACAAACTAGCTAATTTCAGGCTAAGCTAATAATGCTTTTGTCATATTAGCTTGTTGAAGCACTAGGTAACAAAGTAGCTGATTTAGGTTAAGCTAATAATGTTTTGCTATATTACATTGCTGTAGCACTAGCTAACAAACTATCTGATTCTAGGTTAAGCTAATAATGTTTTGCCACACTAGCTTGCTGAAGCACTAACTTACCAATTAGGTGATTTTAGGGTAAGCTAACAACCTTTTGCTATATTAGCTTTCTGCAGCACTAGCTAATAAACTAGCTAATTTTAGGTTAAGCTAACAATGCTTCTGCAAATTTTAGGAAAATCTAAAAATGTTGTGCTGCATTACATTGCTGTAGCACTCGCTAACAAACTAACTGGCTTTAGGTTAAGCTAATAATGTTTTGCTATATTACCTTGTTGTAGCACGAGCTAACAAACTAGCTGATTCTAGGTTAAGAGAATATGTTTGCTGCATCAGAATGCCGTTGCTCTAGATAATAAACTAGCTCATTTTTGGTTAAGTATGAAGCAGAATATTTGGATTGTTCCATGTTTTGCTGAATATTTGAATATGTACATTCTCCAGTATTTATTTACTTACGTGCAGAGAATCGACTGATCTTCTCGATCTGCGGAAGAGAAAAACATCACAAGTTCAGCCGTGAAAAAACTTTTCAGGTGTCAGAATAAAACTTAACATGGTTCAGTTGTTGTTTTTTGGAGATTCCTTTTGTTGTTGTTTTTAATCTTAAGAAAGAGTTGGAATCTAAAAACGACTGTCCAGTATTGGTTTCAGTAAAAGTTAACAGCTTTTGGACAGTTTTTGAATAATGTTGGGGGGTTTTTGTCTCGTTTTGGACAATTTTAATACATTTTTGACAAATTTGGACTCATTTTCTACTGTTTATATCTAATTTAAGACAAATTTTGATTTACATTGGACAATTGTCGAGTAAATGTTTTGCGTAAATTTGGACGACAGACAGACTATAGATAGATAAATAGAAATTGATTTTTGACCATTTTTCAGTCATTTCAAACAGTTTCTATCTAATTTAAGACAAACTGGATAATTTCTGTGATTTAAACAGTTTCCAGCTAATTGTAGATGAACTGCTTTACTCTGGACCGTTACTGAGTACATTTATTGTCTAATTCTGGACTATTTTGCAGCTTTAGACAGACAGACGTGTGGTTTGTTGTCTGTAGGAGGCGGCTGGGTGCTGCTGAACCTCCGCCCACTGACGGCTGTTTTAGTCGACTAATGTTTAAATCTGTGCTGAGTCACTCGACTGGTCCTTCAGGCTGTCGCACAGAGACGCTGCTTTGTTTGCTGCTGTTTGGCCTCAGATTCCCACGTCTGGGAGAATCCGTACTGGTTCTACTGGTTCCTGAACACACCTGTGCTCTCAGGTAGACTCCCCGAGGCTCAGCTGTTGCTCAACCGCTCCTAAACCTTTAAACCGTCGCCGGGAATCCTCCGCTCTAATCTGCGGCGCCCGCTAATGTCCAGAAACACGTCTGATAAGGACCAACCACACCTTTAGACACCTGTAAACTCCTTTAGACATCTTTAGACGCCTTTAGACGCCTGTCAGGGAGCAAAGAGCACAGGTGGGCCGATAGGAGGCGGGGTCAGAGGGCTCAGGTGGTCCGATAGGAGGCGGGGTCAGAGGGCTCAGGTGGGCCGATAGGAGGCGGGGTCAGAGGGCTCAGGTGGGCCGATAGGAGGCGGGGTCAGAGGGCTCAGGTGGTCCGATAGGAGGCGGGGTCAGAGGGCTCAGGTGGGCCGATAGGAGGCGGGGTCAGAGGGCTCAGGTGGTCCCTACCTTGCAGCATGCTGCGGTACGCCGCCTCTGATATGGCGTAGATGTGAGGAGGCATCTCGTGGCGCTTCTTGCCGCGGTACATCTCCACGATGGACTCGGTGTAGATGGGCAGGTTCTTGTAGGGATTCACCACCACGCAGAACAAACCCGAATACGTCTGAAAAACACAGATGTCCTTTCATTTAGAATATCAAACATCAACTCCAACCGTTTCTGTAATCTGATTTAATGTTTTTCACATTTAAAAGTCTCTTTAGAGACGATAGAACCTGCACAAGATCAATTAAATATGTGAAAAATATATATTTTTTGTCAAATAAATAATAATTTTTCAGTTTTTATGATTTTTGTGTCTTTTTAAATTCAGTTTTGTAAAATACATTTTTAAAAAGAGCTCCTTTTGTGATTTCTGTCTATGTTTTTATTTTCATAAATTTTTGCAAAATAAATATTTTTCTGTTTTTGTGATTTCAATTTTTTAAATTTTTGTAACATAATTTTTCTTTTTTCATAATATTCATTTTAAAAAAATGATTTCTTTGCAATTCCTGTCTGTTTTTACTTTTACTGCTTATTAATTTTTGTAAAATAATTACTTTTCTTTTTTGTGATTTCTGTATGTTTTTATTTTCATTTTTTAAACTATTTTTTATAAAATAAATATTTTTTGGTTTGTTTTTGTCATTTCAGCCTCTTTTAATAATTTAAATTTTTTTTTGATTATTGTTTTTTGTGATTTATCTATATGTCTGTGTAGCTTCTCATTCATCCAGGTCATGGTTATCCAAAGTTGTTTAAATCAATCCAACTGGACTTTAAGTTTTCCTAAAGTCCAGTTGGATTGATTTCAATAACTTTGGATGATTTATCTATGTTTTTATTTTCATTAAGTTTTGTAAAATTAAAAATATTTTTTCTGTTTTTGTGATTTGTGTCTTTTTAAAAATAAATATTTTTTTTAAAGTTTAGTGATTTTTACCTATGTTTTTATTTTTATTTTTTAATTAATGTTTGTAAAATACATTTTTTTTCTGTTTTTGTGATTTTGGTCTCTTTTTTTAAATGAATTATTGTAAAATAAATTTTTAAAAACTGATTTTTTGTGATTTCTGTGTGTGTTTTTATTTTCAGAAATTTTTGCAAAATTAATATATTTTTTCTCTTTTTTTAATGAATTTTTGCAACATAATTTTTTAAAAATTTAGCTTTTGTAATTTCTGTCTATTTTGGTATTCATTTTCTGTGTGATTCTTGTCTGTATTTTCATTTTTTATAATTTTTTGTAAAATATATTTTGTTGTTTTTGTGAGTTCTGTCTCTTTTTGTACTAATTTTTACCATAAATATTTTTTTGTTTTTATGATTATAGACTCTTAAGCTATTTTTTGTAAAATCATTTTTACATTTTTTTTGTGATTTCTATGTTCTTATTTTTTAATAATTTTTGTAAAATAAATATGATTTTTCTGTTTTTGTGGTTTGTCTCTTTCTTGTATTAATTTTTAACATAGCTATTTTTCTGCTTTTGTTATTTCTATGTTTTTATTTTTTTTAATTTTTGTAAAATAAATAAATTAAATTTTCTATGATTTCCGTCATTCAGAGCATTAATTTCCCAGATGTCATGACTGAACACACGTCGTGAAAAAAAGAGGAATATTGAGAATTTTCAACAGAAATGATTTCAAGTTGAGCTTTTAATGGTTTTCTATTGTGGTAGAAGCAGTAAATCTCCTGAACGAATCAGCTCCATTGTTCGGTCCTTTAACTTTTATTGCTCTAACTCCGTCTTTAGATTTCCTTTTCCAGCGGCTCTGAGTGTCGTCTGGACGTTTCTGCAGCAGAAACCGGAGACGTCGGTTTGTAAACTGACTCCCGGCCGTCGGTGTCGGATTCCCGGCCTCCGCTGGTGTTTCACGGTGCGTTCAGGGACTCACGTAGATCAGGCCGGAGTAGTATCTCTCCCGCAGGTTGTGCAGCACCGAGGCCTCGTTCAGGCAGGTCAGGTCGGCCATGTCCTCCACCTTGCTGAACCTGGGAGGGTTCATCCTCTGGACCTCCTCCCTGGACAGCGTCAGCTTCCTCTGGCTGTCGGTCAGCTCCACCTCCACCTCGTCGCCACGCTCCTCCCGGATACTGGCCGACTGGAACAGCGTTAGAGGGAAGAAATGAGGAGAAAAGCAGAGAGGAGACGAAAAAACCTGCCCACGTTTGAAAAGAAGGTTGTCTTTTAAAAAACATGCAAAGAAATCGACAAGACGAGGCGGCAGAATGTAAAAACAGAGAGAAGCGTCAGATTTCCAACTTTTTGTTAGTCCCTGAACTACTGCAGCAACCAGGAAGCAAAGAAGTTATTAGGATAGAACTGGAAAACAAGTTGAGGACACAAAACGACCACAAAGACATACAAAATAACACAAATCAGACAGAAAACCACAAAAACGAGACACAAAATGACAAAAACGAGAAACAAAGCAATAAAAATGAGACACAATGACAAAAACGAGACACAAAACGACAAAAACGAGACACAAAACGACAAAAATGAGACACAAAACGACAAAAGCGAGACACAAAACCACAAAAAAGAGACACAAAACCACAAAAAAGAGACAAAACCACAAAAACGAGACACAAAGCAATAAAAACTAGACAAAATGACAAAAACGAGACACAAAACGACAAAAATGAGACACAAAACGACAAAAACGAGACGACAAAAACAAGCCAAAACGACAAAAGCGAGACACAAAATGACAAAAATGAGACGACAAAAACGAGACACAAAACGACAAAAACAAGACAAAACGACAAAAACGAGACACGAAACGACAAAAATGAGACACGAAACGACAAAAACGAGACACAAAGCGACAAAAATGAGATACAAAATGACAAAAATGAGACACAAAACGACAAAAACGAGATACAAAGCGACAAAAACAAGATACAAAATGGTGAAAATGAGACTAAATGACACGAAACATAACAAAAGAGACCAAAAAATTGGCAAAAAAGTTACAAAATGACAAGAAATAAAATGAGACACAAAACAAACAATCTAGTATTTTACTTTATGATCCAAACAACTTGTCATGGTCTAGAAATGATTTTAAATTTATAGTTTTACTAATTTACAATCTGCAGTTAATGTCTTCTCTGGAATTTTTACACTTTGAGGGCCGGATTGGACCTTCTGGAGGACCACTTTTGGCCCACGGGCCGCATGTTGGACACCCCTGGTCTAAAGCTACATTCTTCCTTTTATTATCCGTTCTGTGTTTGTTCTGCAGGTCCGGTCTCTTTAACCAGAGTTTAGTTCTATTCATAGACTCTCTATGAAACCAGCAGAGACTCAGAAGGACGTCCAGCATCCCATAATATGCTCTCTGTACAGGAAGTGGAACCGATCAGGACAGAAAAATCAAAATAGCACTTCAGTCTGGAGATAATCCAGAAACCAATAAAAATATAAGTCTATAAAGATCCACACCCTCACCTGTGTGACACACCTGGAGCAGGTAATGATTGACAGGATCAAACAGGTGGGACCAATAATCCACGAATTAAACCCTAAAACATCAGTAGTGTGTAAATGTTCTGGTCCTGAGACCAAATCTATAAAACTAGGAGAGAAGAATGTTTAAAATATTTTAAATCCATAGTAAGTCTGGAGTTTCCCCTAAAATGTCATTTTTCTCTTGTCCTCCCCCTGATGACCAAACTGGATCTAATAAAACACAATCTAATTTAAATCTACTTTTATGGTTTTATTTTTTCATCCATGTCTCTGTAGTTGTGGGAACATTTTTTTAGCCAACATAATATTTTAAATAATAATTATTATTCATGGAACAACATGTTAGCAGAACCTGGTGATGACGTTTCTGTCGTTTTGTGTCTCGTTTTTCTCATTTTATGTCCAATTGTTGTCATTTTGTGTCTCGTTTTTGTCGTTTTGTGTCTTGGACCCTCACAGAGGAGCAGTCTGAAACACGTTCCGTTTACGTTCTCTGGAGGTTTGTGGAGAACCGAGCCCGGCTCACCTCGAAGCCGTGCTTCTCCGACGGCACCCACACCAGCCTCTTGGCGGCCCAGTCGGCCTGGCTGGCGGCCGAGAACACCGAGGAGCCGGAGGTGGGCGACCCCGGCCCCGCCCCCGACGACAGGAAGCGGGTGACATCGTTGGCTCCGCCCCCCGACGGCCTGGACATGGTTCTGCTGGCACTGCAGAGGAGGAGAAGTGGGTTAGAAGAGATTCTGTGTCATCATGGAGCTCCGATGGCCTCATTCAGAGGAACGAGGAGAAAATCAACGGAGCGAACAAACCGACACGACAGAAGAGCAGGAATAACGAGGAGGAGAATCTGAGCGGTCATTCCACCTTAAATCCTCAGAGATCATCTCTGATCAGCTGGAGACTAAGAAGATTTAAAACGTTATTTTATCCTCTCATTAAAACAACACGGAACTCTTAAAGATAAAAACCTGAAAGTTTCTCATCATGTCATTGATCCAGAATCTGGAATATTGGACAGTAGATCAACAATCTCTGACTATGGAGGAGATGAAATATGAAAAAACTGGTTTCATGTCATTTTACAAACTGAGTCCTTGTGGACGAGTTCTGACTCATTTCAGGTCCATTTTGTGCCGTTTTATTCACTCGTTTAGTGTCATTTTGGACACTTTTTCAGTAATTTTGTCAAGTTTCAAGTCACTGAGGACCAGAAACACATAATTTTATCTCTGATTTGTATCATAAAATGCAGATATTTTGTTTTAGAAATTTGATTTGTTTTACAGTTCAAATTATATAATCTTTGATGATGAAAAAAAACATTCAATAAAAAAATAAGAATAAACCAAAAACTATCCATAAGTACTAGAATAAAATGTCCAAAGATGTGGCAATAATAATACTGGATTTATTAATTGAGACAGAAAACAACAAAAATGACACAAAATGACAAAAACAAGACAAACCAAAATTGGATTAAAAATGGTCTGTAGTGACTCAAGAAGTGTCCAAAATTAGACCAAAAATGATCCAAATTCACTTAAAAATCGACCAAAATGTCTTAAATAATCAAAAATTACGTATCAACAGTTTAAAATTACTCAAAAACTTTCTATAACTACTGAAAAAGTGTCTAAAATGACACTAAATGAGTGAATAAAACAACACAAAATGGACCTGAAATGACTCAGAACAAGGACTGATCCAACTGGGCTCTGAAGCTGCAACAGAACAGGGAGACAACAACACAACAAAGGTTTTATTGTAACGCAAACCAAGCCAGCAAGGTGCACTGAAGACGACAAACCAAAGCAGGTTTCTGGAGCTCCAGACGGAAGCAGAGAGATGCTGGATGTGAGGAGCCACTTGATCCCAATCAGCTGACAACCCTCAGCTCCTGAACCACTCACCTGGTGTCCAGGTAGAGGCTCGTCACAGGACTCAGACTTTCTAAAATGACACGAAACCTGCTTTTTCATATTTCATTAATGATCTCAGACTATATCTGACATGTGAAGCTGGAACTGCTCCCATATCTCCATGAACGTCCACATTTTCTGCTCTAGATCTTCCTCCTGACCAGAGATGTCGGACTTTCTGCTGCTTCGCCTGGAGGCTGAGAACCGAACGATGAGGAGCTTCAGATCCACTCTGACAGCCAGAAAGAACCGAGATTAACAAGAAGAAGAAGAAGAGAAGCTGCAGCTGAAGAGGATTTTCTGGAAACACGTCAATAAAAGCTGTTTAAATGTGCAGGAGGCTCCTCTCATCAGAGATTAATCATTGAAATTCATGTAAAACTCTCTGAACCTTCTGCACATTCAGAGCAACAAACCACACATTTCCTGCATTCTGGGGAAGATTTCTGCACCAGTTTGTTCAATTTCTGTCACAATTTACGGCGGAAACATGAAATTCAGGCATCAAAAGAGGAAAATCTGTGGATCTAAGTGCAGTTTTTACAGATTCAGCACTTGTTTGGGCTCATAATTTACAGATTTACAGCAAAACAAGAGCCAACGCTGAAAAAGAAACTACCCTCAGTGCTGTCTGAGGAATATTTCTGTCTATTTCTAATTAGCTAATGCAGGAGTTTGGGGTTTTTGTGCAACAAAATAAATTTTCATCATTGTGGTCAATTTTTATGCAACAATTTTGCTCATTTGTTCATCAATCACTGAATCACAGTTTTTATTTGGAAAATAACTCAAACCTATTAAATTATTACTTACTTTGTCTTGAAAAAGTCAGAAAATGGTGAAAAATGTCAATTAGTGGTAAAAATCTTCAGTTTACTGTCATAGAGGAGGAAAAAACTGAAAAGATTCACATTTAAGAAGCTAAAATCACAGAATTTAGACTGTTTTTACAAAAATTAAAAAATGACACAAACTGATTATTAGATCAGATATTGATTCACTGGTGAATAAATTCTCATCCTGTGCTTGAAATATAAGTTTATTTAACTTAAATAAAGACATTTGTGCCATAAATTGATGCAGAAAATGAACAAACTGCTGCAGAAATGTTCCCCAGAATGCAGGAAATTCTCCGTTTGATGCTTCGTGGCTTCAAATGTCATCTTTAATATTCTAATTAAAGCTCCATCTGCCTCCAAACCCGTCGTTATTATCGATTACATCTGAGATATGCAGCGACTATTCTGATTATCGATCAATCTGTGACTAATTTACTGACTCTAGCTCCGTAAATTATTTAATCTGACAGTTAAATCGATAAATATATCTTCATTGCTGAGAAATTAAAGGATAATAAAACTGGAAAACTTAGAAATAATCTTTAAACCAACATCTGAGCATCAAACGATGAACTTCCTGCATTCTGGTCAATATTTCTGCACCAATTTGTTCTCTTTTTTGCGTTAATTTAAAGCAAAAATGGCGAGAAAATCTCTAAATTCAGGCTCCAGGTGAGAACTGAGAATAAAATAGAAAATATGTGGGTTTAATTACAGTTTTTACAGCAGGTTTAGTGTCTGTTTGAGCTCAGATTTGATATTTTTACAGCAGAATAAGACCCACTGCTGCACTGTGAGGCATTTTAGCTTCTATTTCTTTATTTTTTGAAGCAAATGCAGGAGTTTTAGAGTCTTTGAGCAACAAACAGTAAATTTCCATCATTCTGGTGAATTTTTATGCAGCAATTTGCTCATTGCAACAATTTGAGGCAGAAATGCAAAAAAACCAAAAACATTACATTTGGGATAATATGTGGAGTTTTCCCAGTAGATCCAGTGGCTCTATGAGTTTATAATTTATATTCAGATTCTCACTGAAGGCATCAAACTATGAATGAACACAGATGGACGGATTATGCAGGAAACAACATGTTTTAGATTTTAGATTCTTCAAATGATTCAATTTGATTTAAAAATTGTCAATAATGACTCAAATCTGTCCAAAATCACTCGAAAAATAAGTTGAAATTAGTCCAAAATGACTCGAAACCTGTTCAGAATGTGTTAAAAATGGTACAAAATGACTCCAAATCTGTCCAAAATGTGTTAAATCTTGTCGTAAATGACTCAAAAGAAGTCCCAGATAACCTGAACAAGTCCCAAAAAACTCAAAGTTTGTTCAAAATGATTGAATCTGAATTAAAAATTACCAATAATGACTCAGAATCTGTCTGTTCTGGTTGATTCTTTGCTTTGATTCCTGCTTTGAACTCTCTTGTTATTCTCTGGAGGAGCTCCATGAGGTAGAACCTGAAATGGTTTCCAACAGTCTTGAAGGAGTTCCAGAGATGCTGAGCTCTTGTTGGTCCTTCTGCCTTCACTCTGAGGTCCATCTCATCCCAAACCTCTGGACTGGGTTTAGGTCAGGTGACTGTGGAGGCCAGGTCATCTCCATCATCTCCTTCTTGGTCAGATAGTCCTTCCACAGCCTGGAGGTGTGTTTGGGGTCATTGTCCTGCTGGAGAGTAAATGATGGTCCAACTAAACCAAACCGGATGGGATGTCATGTTGCTGCAGGATGCTGTGGTAGAACCATACTGGTTCAGGGTTCCTTCAGTTTGGAATAAATCCCCAACAGTGACCATCACACCTCCTCCTCCATGCTTCATGGTGGGAACCATGCATGTAGAGACCATCCATCACCTTTTCTGGTCTCACAAAGACACGGCAGGTGGAACCAAAGATCTCACATTAGGACTCATCAGACCAGAGCCCAGATCTCCACTGGTCTAATGTCCATTCCTGGTGTTTCTGGACCCAAACTAATCTCTGCTGCTGGTTGCTTTTCCTTCGTAGTGGTTTCTGAGCAGCTATTGGACCATAAAGGTCTGATTGGTCAGTCTCCTCTGAACAGTTGATGTAGAGATGTGTCTGCTACTAGAACTCTGTGTGGCATTTATCTGGACTCTGATCTGAGCTGCTGTTAACTGGACATTTCTGAGGCTGGAGACTCGGATGAACTTCTCCTCAGCAGCAGGGGAGACTCTTGGTCTTCTGGTCTTCCTTTCCTGGGGAGGTCCTCATGGAGACAGTTTGGTCGTAGTCCTGGATGGTTTTAGAGACTGAACCTGGAGATACATTCAAAGTCCTGGTAGGTTCCTGGGTAGTTCCTAGATGGTTCCTGGTAGGTTCATGCGTAGTTCCTAGATGGTTCCTCGGTAGTTCCTAGATGGTTCCTGGTAGGTTCCTAGGTAGTTCCTGGGCAGTTCATCGATGGTTCCTTGAAGATACATTCGAAGTTTTAACAGTTTTCCAGACTGACTGACCTTCAGATCTTAAAGTAATGATGGACTGTTGTTTCTCTCAGCTGATTGGTTCTTTCCATAATATGGATTCTAACAGTTGTCCAATAGGGCTGTCAGCTGTGGACCAACCTGACTTCTGAAGGTCCCAACCCCATTAGGAAGGAAGAAATTCCACTAATGAACCTCGACAAAGGAACACCTGTGGAATGGAACCATTTCAGGTTCTACCTCATGAAGCTCATCCAGAGAATAATAAGAGTGAACAAAGAATCTAAAATCTAAAACATGTTCTGACTTATTTCACTCTTTCTTGTTTCCTCCATAATTCCAGATGTGTTCATTCATAGTTTGGTGCCTTTAGTGAGAATCTACAATGGAAATAGTTGTGAACATAAAGGAAAACCATTAAAGGAGAAGGTGTGTCCAGACTTTGACTGGTTCTGTAAGTCAGCAGCAGGTATGTCATCCTGCCTGATTCCTGAACGTCAGTCTGAGTGCTTTCCACTCGGTCTGCCTCTAACCTGTAGCTCCAGCAGAGTTCAGGGCGTGGAGGCGACATGTTGACAAAGAGCCGCCGACACCCAGACAGTCATCGTGGAAAATATGCGATTCCTCAGTGACACTAAACAGCCAAGTGTCTCATAAAAAAATCTACAGATCTGAAAGAATCACAGGTTCAACATTCAGTGATACATATATAAAAAGTTAGACTGGAGCCCTGAATAGTCAGACCGTTCTACACAGAACGGTCTGCTGCACCTCATTAACACTCTGCTTTAGGGAATAAACCAATCACAGTTAAAAATTCAGTGAAAGACATGTTTAACAAGTTAGACTGGAGCCCTGAATAGTCAGACCATTCTACACAGCGTTGTGTAGAACGGTCTGCTGCACCTCATCATTATTCTGCTATTGGACCTAAACCAATCACAAGTTATAATTTCAGTGATAGGTATAAAGAAACGTAAATATTGTCATTTTTTAACCTATTAAAAATCAGTATCTGCTAAAAAATGTCCAGTATCACAAAAAATGATCAGAATGCAGGAATTTCCATGTTTGTTGCTAAGAATCCACACGAATGAAATCAATACATCAGAATCAGCAGGTTTTCATTTAACGTCATCATTCGGTGCATAACAGTAAAATGTACGAAACATTACAACGATCAGCTGCTCCAGATGTGCACGAAGCCGTGGTCGAATGCAGGAAGTCAGTATTATGACAGAAATGAAACTGAACTACTGAAGGATTTAAAACTACAGATCTGAGACTGAAAACGTCCTGAGAGGAGATTTATCCAGAAATATTCCTGCATCAGGACACACACACACCTACACACAGACACACACACACACACACACACACACACACACACACTGCAGTACTAAACCAAACTGGTCCTGCTGCAGCTAAAACCTGAATCCTTCCTGGTCTGATCCACAGCAACAGAACCTGGCTGAGGTCACTGCAGTGTGTGTGTATAGGTGTGTATCTGTGTAGGTGTGTATATGTGTAGGTGTGTGTGTGTGTGTATATATGTGTGTGTAGGTGACCCCAGAAACACCACCAGGAACCACACCTTGAACGCACCACATGAACCACCATCGGGCCTTTAAACGCCTCACCGCCACAACACCCACATTATCGGTTTTATTACTGGGACACACACCAGGGCCCCGGTAGAGCCCCGGTAGAGCTCGGTTCGGTGAAGCGGCTCCTCGTACAAAGATCACCGACATGGAGCCTCCAGAGCCGCTAACGTTCGCACCGGAGGCGGCGGCAGCTTAGCGAGCCCCGCTGCAGCCCGGCGGTCCGGTGCGGCAGTTTACCGGCTGGATTAGAGGTCATTAAACGTCTCACCTTGCGGCGGCTCGGGGCTGGGTTCAGGCTGCGGAGCTCCGGTTAGGCTGCTGCTCGGCTCGGTTCCCTCCCGGTAGGTGTGGAGCCTCCCGCATATGCGTCTTTTATCATCGCAGCGCCGCCGTGGAGCCGCACACCGTCGGACCGGAGAGCACTGAGGGCACCGCGGCGGCTTCAGCCCTGGAGACGTTGCTTCCTGCCGGAGGGCCAATCAGAAGCCGCCGACTGAGTGTCACAGCACAACGGTACAATCAGAATCTAGGACAGAGCCTTAGACCCGCCCCTCCGGTATCCCGGCGGCCTCCCGCCCTGAAGCGGGCAGAGAACGTCAGCGGGGACCAATCACGTTAATGGCACCGCGGACAGCTCCACTGTCAGCCAATAGGAACCCTCAGGAAGCGGGTCTGTCTGTGATTGACGTGTCTACCAGCCAATCAGAGCTCTGCAGCAGGTGCCGTGCGGCGCTGTCGCGCTACAGCAGGAGATTTGCGCTCTTTGTTTACCGCTGAGCGGCGGCGGCTCCGCAGACACCGAGAACACCGGGTCCGTTTGATTCACCCTCCGGACTCTACCGGCGGCTCCACGACAGAACCTCCTGAAACGGGACCGGAGGGCGCAGGGGCTGCTTTTTTTCTTTTTTTTTTTGGTTAAAGGAGAATGTCCAAAACATTTTATGACAGATGATGGAAAAATAAAAAACTAAAATAAATGATAATATTAAACTGAAATAAATCCAATCTTTTCTTTTTTTGGTTAAAAAGAAAAAAGAAAAATCACTAACAATATTAAACATAAATAAATCTGTTTATTTATTGATTAGATTAAAAATGTCTAGAATAAAAATAAAATAAAATAAATCAACAATGTTATTGAAATTTTAAAAATCCATTCTTTTGTTTTTTAGTTAAAAAGAAAAAAAATGAAAAATCAATAATATTAAACATAAATAAATCTTTTTTTATTTGATTAAAAATGTCTAGAATAGAAAAAAATTAATAAATCAATAATAATATTAAACATAAATAAACCAAATCTTTAGGTTAAAAACAGAATGACAGAATATTTTGTGACAGACAGAAACAAAAAATAAATAAAAATATTAAACAAAAAAAATGTAAAAATTACTTCCAGAGTATGACAGTAAATAAAATCTGAAAATGTAAATGTGACCTTAAAGAAATAAAAGGTGGTAAGAACATAATAATCAGATAATCAGACGATAAATCAGCTTTAAAAATAGTGTGAGAGAATAAATAAATAAAGAACGAAGTGACAGATGCGACTGAATCTGTTTTATTTCCTCTACAACCCAGTAGAGAGTTGGTTCTCAGATGAACATCTTCAGAAAAATCACCTGGGAAAGGTAGGTACAGCTTTTATTCCTGTCACTCTGTTAGAAAACAGGTGCTTTTACACGTATTTTACACCAACAGTGGAACAACTAAACCGTCCCGGAGAGCGTTTGTTTGTGGGGTTTTAAAAGCAGCGTAGAGTTCAGGTTTCATCTGGAGGTGGAGGCAGGGCGGCCCAGAAATAGAACAGGGTGTAGGGGAACATAGAACAGCGTGATTAGAACAGATAACATGATCAGCTGATATCAGCCTCCACGTCTGAGTCAAAACGTCTCTGGTTTGTGCGTCGGTCGGACAGATTATCGGTCAACAAAGTCTGAAAAACTCCCAAAGTTCAAAACAAACAGAAACATTCCAGGTGCCGACAAAGTGCATCTATGAGGAGAAATAACGCCGTTAAAATCTCCTCAGTCTGTTCTACTGCAAATGTTAAAGCAGGGGTGTCCAACATGAGGCCCATGGGCCAAAAGCGGCCCTCCAGAGGGTCCAATCCGGTCCTCAAAGTGTAAAAATTCCAGAGAAGACATTAACTGCAGATTGTAAATTAGAAAAACTATAAATTTAAAAGAATTTTTAGACCATGGCAAGTTGTTTTGATCATAAAGTAAAATACTAGATTGTTCTATTATCATTTTGTGTCTAGTTTTTGTCGTTTTGTGTCTCATTTTTATAACTTTTTGTCTCTTTATTGCTTTGTTTGTGTCGTTTGTCTCATTTTCTTATCATTTTATTTCTCATTTTTAGCATTTTGTGTCTCGTTTTTGTAATATTTTGTCTTGATTTTGTTGTTTTGTTGTCTTTTGTCTGATTTTTGTTTTTTGTGTCGTGTTTTTGTCATTTTGTGTTTCCTTTTTGTCTTGCTTGTGTTTTTTGTCTTATTTTTGTCATTTTGGGCTTCGCTTTATTCATTGTTTTGTGTCGTTTTGTGTTTTTTTTTGTCATTTTTTGTCTTGTTCGTGTAAATTTTTTGAATGTTTTTGTTCTTTTTTATCGCTTTGTAATGTTTTTGTCAAATTTTTTGTCTCTTTTTTGTCGTTTCGTGTCATTTCTCTCATTTTTGTCATTTTGTTTCTCGCTTTTGTAATATTTTGTCTTGTTTTTGTTGTTTTTTGTCTTTTTTTGTCTGACTTTTGTCATTTAGTGTTTCCTTTTTGTCTCGATTGTGTTTTTTGTCTTATTTTTGTCATTTTGTGTTTCACTTTATTCACTGTTTTGTGTGTCATTTTGTGGGTTTTTTCTAACTTGTCTTGTTTGTAAATTTTTTGTCACTCTGAAACTTTTTTGTCTGACCTTTTGTCTGTTTTGTTGTTTTGTTTTGTGTCGTTTTGTGTCTCATTTTTGTATTTTTTGTCTTGTTTTTGTTGTTTTTTTGTCTTTTTTTTACAGTAAATCTTCTCAGGTTCAGTTCCAGGTGAGTAAATGTTGTGTTCCTTTGTCGACACTGTGATCTGGAAGTTCTGGAAGAAATGATAAACTGAGGATGAATGTTAATGAAACTGAATTTATTTCTCTTTATAAATTTCAGGTTGTTCATGATGTTTAGTAAAAAGATAATTCCTTAAATGTGAACATTTTTGCACTAAAACAACGGAACCATTAGGAGTTGTGGTTATTTCTAGGTTATTCTGCTGTGGTTTTGCTGGTTTTACTGGACATCAGACTGTGAACCTAGACTAAGATGAGTTTGACACCCCTGTGTTAAAGTGACTGAGAATAAAAGCAGCGTTCTGCAAAAACGCACAATAAAAACAACATGAAACAAACTGCTGCACGTGAAATCTCTGTCCTGAAGGCACCGCCTGCTGAACCAACATCAACATTAAACAGTTTAAGAGCACAAAAATACAGAATAATGTGCAGAAAACGTTGCATAGTTTCCGGTTTCTCAGTCGAGAAACATCATCTTCAGAATACTGATCAGTTCCGCTGACGTTGGACGTCTTAAATGCGTTTATAGGAACCAGTCTGCAGCTTTAAAAGTCCTCCAAGACACTTCATTTATCATCAGTTCATCAGAATCCAAAAGAACAAAACAACAGCAAGAAAAGATAAGAAGAAACTGCAGACAGAAGAGCAGGAAACGCTGCAAACATCACCTGCTTCGTTCAGTTCAACACTAACATCATGTTAAATAAAGCAGAGGACATTTTTTTGCATTTTGCAGAACAAAATACAAAAAAAAAAGCCACCAACATCACACGGGAACAAACAGGTGAAAACCGCTGCTCGTTTCCAGCTGTTCCTCCGTGACGTCGCTCTGCTTCGATACTTACCAGGAAACAAAAGAGAGAAACGTTCCAGAAACCTGGAAAACCAGGGTGCAGTTACAGGCTGCAGCCACCGGGGGGCGCTGCTGCACGTCCTACCAGATGTGCGCTGTGGTGGTGATGGGCCAGATGTGAGAGTCAGCAGACGAGTTTTCAATGATTCTAAAGATTGCCAGGACCAATCAGACAACTGGCTCAGAACCCAGACGTTCTCCTTCTTCATTTCTGCACAGTTCTGGAGCAAATCTGGGTTTTATCTCCTCTAACTACTGGTTCTATCTCCGCTGGTTCTATCACCTCTGGTTCTATCACTTATTCTCCACTGGTTCTATCCCCATTGGTTCTATCACCTCTCATTCTATCACCTCTGGTTCTATCACCACTGGTTCTATAACCACTGGTTCTATCCCCATTGGTTCTATTCCCTCTGGGTCTATACCCATTAGTTCTATCTCCACTGGTTCTATCACCTCTGGTTCTATCCTCACTGGTTCTATCTCCAATGGTTCTATAACCACTGGTTCTATCCTCACTGGTTCTATAACCACTGGTTCTATCCCCACTGGTTCCATAACCACTGGTTCTGTCTCCACTGGTTCTATCACCACTGGTTCTATAACCACTGGTTCTGTCTCCACTGGTTCTATCACCACTGGTTCTATAACCACTGGTTCTGTCTCCTCTAGATCTCTGGTTCTGTCCTCGTCTTCTCGTCTCTGCTTCCCTGATCTCCGTCTGCCAGATTCAGTTGTAGTGCAGGTGTTCTGCCAGCGAGGTTCTCCGGGTCGGAGGTGAACGTCGCCCCGGTTCCAGATCCGGTTCGTCCTCCGGAGAGACGAGCTGCAGAGCCACTTCGTTCTCGTAGCAGAAGGACGATCTGGAGCTGTGGATGTATTTCTCCTCGGCGAGTTCTTTGGCGCTGCAGGACGGAGTGTTTGGGATCTCGTAGGTCCGATGGAAGAACGAATAGTCCACCTGGAGGAAAAGCAGAGAAGAAGAAGGATCAGATGGAAGTAAAAACACTCAAAATGACCTCTAGGAACTTCTACTTCTTCTACTCTTTTGATTCTGGAAAGGAATCTCACAAACTGCTCAAAAATGATTGACAAAAATTGTCCAAAAAGACTTGAAATGTGCTGAAAAGTCTAAAAAAAGGGTCCAAAATGGTTCAAAAATTGTTTCAAAGGACCCAAATTTCTCCAGCATGACGAGAATTTGTCAAAGAACAATTAACTGTCAAAAACGGATGAAATTTGTCCTAAATTTTTCCAGAACGACTTGAAAAGTGCCTAAAATCAGTTCAGAAAGTCTCCAAATGACTTCAGACTGTCCAAAAGACTCCTCCTGTGACAAAAGCGACTTAAAATACCCCATCCAAAATGAGTCATAAACTGTTCAAAATGACTTGAAAAGTGTCTAAAATAAGTTAGACCATGAACAATACTAGCTAAATTTGGCAAAAATAATTCAAAAATTGTCCCAAAGGAGTCAAGCTTCTCCAAACTGACTTGAAACTCATCAAAAACCAGTTAAGAACTTCTCCATAATGAGGTCAAATCGTACAAAAAGTTGTTCCAAAAGACTCTTGTGAAAAAAAAAACTTCAAACAAAATTAGCAAAAAAAGAAACTCTCTCTACAATGTCGTAAAGCCCATCAAAAATGAGTTCTAAACTGTTCACAGTGACTTTAGAGTGTCTAAAATGAGCTAAAACATGAACAAAATTATCTAAAACTGGCCAAGATGATTTGAACTGTCTTAAAAATGTCTTCAAACTTGCTCTAAATTTGCTAAAAACTTCCAAAAATCACCTCACGTCACTTCTTGTAACTTAGAGTTGTACTTTTGTAGATCTGAGGTTTGCAAATTCTGCAAAATGACTCTAAACTTGTCCCAAAGGATTTAAACTTCTCCAAGTGTGTTCAAACTTGCCCAAAATTAACCCAAAATTAGTTAAACTTGTACAAAATGACTTATAAACTGCCCCAAATGACTAAATGACTCATAAAGTGTCCAAAAGTTGTCCAAAAAGATTCAGACCCTTCAAAAATGTCTTGAAACTGAGCTAACAACTTCCCAAAATGAGTTAAAACTCTAAAATTGTCTTAAAACTTCTCCAAATGTTTGGAAACTCCTCTGAAATTACTCAAGGAGTTTGAATCCTTTTGGACAACTTTTGGACACTTTATGAGTCCTTTAGTCATTTAGAGCAATTTCTAAGTCATTTTTTAAAATATTTTTTTTATATATATATATATATATATATATATATATATATATATATATATATATATATATATATATATATATATATATATATATATATATATATGTATTATTAGTATTTATTTATTTATTTATTTATTTTTATATATATACCCAAGTAAAATACCATCATCACCTCTATCTTTAACAGGGTTAAAGTGGAAGAGGAATAAAAACGTGAGCGGACTTCACGGCTCTGACCTGGTAGCAGTCTTTCCTCTCGAACAGCACCGGCTCGAATCGGTGTCCCCAGAGGATCTCCGAGGCCAGGTAGGAGCTCCGGCACTGGGTGGTCATGGCCGTGGCCTCCACCATGCCCTCCAGGATCACCACCACCTCCAGCTCCGAGTCGCTCTCCAGCGTCCGGCGATCCATCTCAAAGAACGGTGACTCGTCGTTGATCTCGTGGACGATGGTGACGGGCGACACCAGGAAGATCCGGTCGGTCCCGGTGTCGAAGCCCACATTGATGTCGGCGTTGTCCAGTGGCAAGAACTCGCCCTCTGGGGTCACCCTGGACTGGAGGACAAGAGAGGACATGACGTCAGGACGGGAAAGTGTCCACAGGAGACGCTGCAGATAACGGAGATGACACTGGAAAAAAAATCTACAAAATAAAAGACAATCTGACAGCAAAAAATACGTTACAAAACAGCAAATGTCTGTAACATAATCATATTAAATACAGTAAAATGTGTAATTTCATGGTCACACACTGTAAAAGAATAAATTATTATTTGTAAAATTCCCAACTAGTGATGAGAACATTATTTACAGTTTGGCTTTTTAAAAAATGAAATAAAATAAAAATAAAAAACACTCATCATGTAAATAAAAAAGGCTAATATCTGTAATTTAACAAACAAGGAAAATCTGTAAAATAATGCAGTATTTATTTTCAAAAATACAGATTATTGATGTGAACATTATTTTTGAAAAAGTTTTTTCCTGTAGTTTTACTAGAAATATATTCTGTGATTTAATAAAACAAGGAAAATAAGTAAATAAGAAAATAATTTTAAATTTTCTTTTAAATTAATAAAGAACACATTTTAATTTAAAATATAGAGAGTTTTGAAAATTTAAAATTTTCTTGCTTTCTTTTTGTATGATATTTATTGATGATATTTTTTGCTGATTTAAATCCAGTAAAATGTGTAATTTTATGGTCATACGCTGCAAAAGAATAAGTTGTGATTTGTAAAATTCCCAATTATTGATGTGAACATTATTTATGAAATATATTTTTCCCAAATTTTACTAAATATATTCTGTAGTTTAATAAAACACGAAAAATACGTAAATAGCAGCATAAAAATCTATAATGTACAGATTTTTTTCTTTTAAATAATCACAAAAACCTTTAAAATAACTGCAGGCTTTGCTAAATACAATAGAGAACAAATTACAATTTTCAAAAATATAGATTTTTCATTTAATTTACAGATTTTTAATTCTTTTTTTTCTTTTTTTTTACAATCAACAAGTAAATTAAAACAGTTTTTTCTGTGATTTTAGTGCCTCATACACACATGGACAAAATAGTTGGTACCCCTCGGTTAATGAAAGAAAAACCCACAATGGTCACTGAAATTATTTGAATCTGACAAAAGTAATAATGAATAAAAATTCTATGAAAATTAACCAATGAAAATCAGACATTGCTTTTAACAGAATTATTTTAAAAAATAAACTCATGAAACAGGCCTGGACTAAAATGATGGAACCCTTAACTTTGTATTTTGTTGCTCAACCGGCACCTCTCAGCAGGTATTCTGGTCCACTCCTGGTCCATCCATCCATCCATCCATCCATCCATCCATCCATCCATCCATCCATCCATCCATCCATCCATCATCCATCCATCCATCCATCCATCCATCCATCCATCCATCCATCCATCCATCCATCCATCCATCCATCATCCATCCATCCATCTAGAGAACAGAGGTTCCATGCAGAAAGATCCCAGGCTGGGACCTGAACCTGGGATACTAACCACTGAGCCTCTGTCCAGCCCTGGACTGTATATAGAACATTAAAAACATTTACCACCACCACCTCCACAGGTAATCTGAGAAGAAACCAGATGAAACGTCTCCTCCTGACCCTACAGCTTAGTGTTGGTTATTTGTTTTATTTACTGTGGCTCTTCACCCCGCCTCCACTGTGGAGCAACATGCAGCATTTAGAATCATATTTCTTTGATCCGTAGCTAAACTTAATCCCATCGGCCCCGTTCTGTTCCCACTCTGATCTGGTTTTTGCTCTTTGGAGATGAAACTCTGCAGCAGCGACGCTCTGCAGATCCTGACCCTCTAAAGAATCACACGGCAATGACAGGAAACAAGTTTATACCGGGCCGGGTCAGCCTGGAGGTAAATACCGTCAGAAACACTCGTACGGGACACAAGGGGAAATGAAATGAAGGACAATGGGCCCGGTTATAGAATGGAGGCTCTTAATCCACGGTAAATCTTCCTAACCCTGCAGGAAAATAAAACACGCTCTCATTAAGTGCAGCCTCAGAATAAAGGCCAGATGGTCGGTCGTTCCTCTGCTGGAACCTTTTTATTCCCTCACAGCTCCATCATTTAGGGCTTTTTTGACCTTTTTATTCCCTCACAGCTCCATCATTTAGGGCTTTTTTTTAAGTCTCAAACAGCTCCTTTAACTTCACTGTCGTTATCTTTTATTTCCCTTTACTCACCTTCAGTCGAAGATAAATCTAAAAGCCAGTACATCTTTTATTTTTATTTTTTATTATTATTTCATATATATTTTATTATTTATTATTAATTATTTTGAAAATCAAGAATTTCCTTTTTTTAAGAAAGAACCCACTGTTGCAAAAATACATCGTAAATATATATATATACACATATATATATATATATATATATATATATATATGTGTATATATATATATATATATATATATATATATATATACACATATATATATATTATTTGTTTTGCTAATTTTTTTTTCTATATTTGGGTCTTAGAGGGTTAATCTCACAGATTCTCCTCTACATGAACAACTAAAACATAAATGATGGTATTTCTGAGTCTATGGTCTTTTCATAAATCTTCAGGACGAGTCTCTCTAACCTGCCACCAAATAATAATATCAATAACTGATAAGCAAATGCTGCATTTCTGCCATGGAGGAATGAGCAGCCTTGGAGGAGGACTGCACTCTCTCAGGGCTTTTCCAGTTTATTTATTGTGATCTTTCTTTCTCCCTCCACTCACCTTCAGTAGCTGTGCCCGGACGTGAGCCTCTACCAGGTGGCTCTTCCGGAGGTTTCCGACCCTCCACATCATGCAGAGTTTTCCGTCCCTCAGCGCCACCACCGCCGTGTCGGAGAACACCAGCGTTTCGTTGCGCTTCTTGGGCTTGGCGATCTTTGCCATGACCGCCCCGATGATGAAGGCGTCAATGATGCAGCCCACGATGCACTGCAAGACGACCGCCACCACCGCCAGGGGGCACTCCTCGGTCACGCTCCGGAAGCCGTAACCGATGGACGTCTGCGTCTCCAGGGAGAACAGGAAGGCCGCCATGAAGCTGTTCACCTGGAGGAAGCAGGGCTCCTCCACGGCCGCCTCTCTGTCGGACTCGCCTCCGGAGCCGGCTTCTCCTGACCCCCCAGGAGAGGAACCCGGGCCGGGGCTGAGGCGGACGGAGAGGTCCCCGTGCGCGGAGGCGATAAGCCAGAAGGCGAATCCAAAGAGCAGCCAGGAGAGCAGGAAGGAGAGGGTGAAGATGACCAGCATCCAGCGCCAGCGGATGTCCACGCAGGTGGTGAAGAGGTCGCTGAGGTACCGCTGGCCCCTCTCGCTCATGTTGACGAAGGTGACGTTGCAGCGTCCGTCCTTGCCCACAAAGCGTTGTCGGGGCCGGCGGCTGGAGCGCCTGCTGCGCCGGCGGCTGGCGACGGAGGGGGAAGACTGCGAATCCTGGTCGGACGACGAGTGGCCACGCCCTCTCCCCCCGTCGCCGCCGCCTCGCCCCGATCTCACCCCGCCTTCTCCTCCGTCTCCCCCGGCTGCCTCCCCGACGGCGCTCTGCCTCCGAGCACCGGCGCTCTGCAGGGGAAGAGCTCTGCCGTTGAGGGTCGGCGACGGGCTGGTCGGGCTGCCGGAGCCGGTCGGACTCCCGCCGGCCCGAGCCGTGTCCGCCGCACTCTGAGCCAGCCTCATGACCTCCTCCTCCTCCACCGGCCCATCCACCACAGCGCTGAAGCGGCGCTTCACTCGAGCCGCTCCCATCGTACAAGATTCTCAGAGTTTATGGATTATCAGTGGTCAGAGAAGGTCTGTTTGGTGCAACCAGTCCTTAGTCCTAGTGAGGAGAAGGCTGCAGGTCCATCATGACCTCCACAACCTGCTCCGTTTATCCTTCCAGCAAACGTCCGGGTAGGTTCAAGAATATTTAGTGTCCTCCAATCAGTAAAGTATGTGCAGCGACGTGAGCTGAAAAGAAGGATGTCAACCAGTCCAAGGAGTCTGATTTAGTGACTCAAAGTGCATCAGAGAAACATGCAGGTTTGGTTCTGCTCAGTTCCTAACAGGAGGAACAGCGTGGAGGGTTCTGATAAACACTGATGATGCAGGAGAGGTTTCAGGACGTACAGACGAAGCTAAGCTAACCTCAGACTGAATAACAACATGCAGAGGAATAAGGAGAAAACATGCCAGTTCTTACGATGGATGTTCTTCCCGGTGGTACGGGCATGAGGAAACAAAAAACACAATCCAGTTAAATGCTACTCAGCAGGTCTGAGCTGCACAATCAAATATCGAAATGTTTCAGGTCACTTTTTCTAGAACTTTCTCAAAGAAATGCCCAACAAGACGGGCCCAGCTGGAAGAACCGCGTCTTGTTTGACATTTTTTTGCCCAATCATGTCACCGCTTTGACAATTTCACACTTTCTGTCTGAGTGTCTGCATATCTGTCTGTCGGCCATCGTCGGTTTGTCCAAAGACCTGAATAACAAACTGCTGCTAACAATCACCTGCGACGGCCTCAGAGCAGACGTACCTCATTAGAGCTCAGCATTACGGCTGAGAAATCACCTGACAGGAGATAAGAATAAGAAGAAGAAGAAGAAGAAAGACAGAAAACAACAGATTACTTTGATCTGCCTCTGACAGGGTAAGTGCACAGGTTGGGGCAGTTTTACATTTTTCTGGAGGTTTTCAGGCGCCACAGTTGAAAGAAGAGTTGAGAAATGAGGCGACAACAACTTGCAAAAGAAAGTGCTATGAGAGGAGCATGCATGAGGGTTTAAAAGGCCTCCATTTTGCAGAATTTGTTCTTAAAAGTTGAGCTAAACATGCAAAAACATCCGTCAGCAGTGCTAGTATTTACCTTCCCAGACATTTCCAGATCTCACTACCAATGAGTCCTGACAACGTCTAAACGTCTGGAGCAAATTAAACCGTGTAGGAACCAGAACAGAACCAGTCCTCAGCCCTGAGCAGCTACTGATTTAACAACTACAGGAGAAGTCATCTGATTCACAGCGGGGAGGACAGGAGTCTACAACAAATGAAAATGGGGAAACAGATCCCTCCTGAAGTGAGACGTCACATAAGGGTTCATCTTGAGTTGAGGGTTGATCTCCAGTTTGGACACATGTTCGGTAAAAACGGTGAGATGTTTCTATCTGGAGGAGTCTGTTGGATGAAGCGGTCCTTTAGCCGAGGCGTTGCTGTCGGTTTCCTTCCGCTCTGCTTTGGGAGCTTCTTTCCGAACGCTCTGCTGGACCTGAAAAGAAATCAGAACAAGCAGAAAACAACGAGGTTACAAACTTTAAACTGCAAATGGTGCAGCTATCTCACTGAAAAGTCAAAACAGGTTGAATTTTCAGCTGTGTTGCCTAAAAACTGCTGTCTCAATTTGAAGGTTTTCTGCCTCATTACATCTGTTTGTGATGTTCAAAATGTGTTTCTAGTCAACATATCTGTAATTTTATGGTTGCACAGTTGATTTTTATCAGCCAGATAATCAGATATTAAATGAAGAAGGACCCCTCACCCTTGTAACCCAAAAAAATCTAGTGAAAGAATTGGATTTTAACTCAAAACACAATATTTTCCTCAGTCTAAAGTCATTTTGCTGAGCTTCTAAGTGAGTTATAAAGCTGTCAACCAAAGTGTGATATTTTCCGAAACCTAACCAGGTACAATGTAAATAAGAATAGTCATTAAAAAATCTGTGAAAATCTGCCAAGTTGTCAAGTCCATCCAAAATGAGTTCTAAACTGTTCACAATGACTTTAAAGTGTCTAAAATGACTCAAACATTGTCCAAAAGGGCTAAAACTTCTCAAAAATGTCTTGAAACGTGTCCTAAATTAGCTAAAAACTTCCAAAAATGAGTATAAACTGTACAAAATGGCTCTAAATTTGCTCCAAAGGACGAAAACTTCTCCAAGTGTCTTCAAACTTGTCCACAATTAACCCAAAATTAGCTAAACCTGTACAAAATGACTTATAAATTGCCCCAAATGACTAAAGCTTCCTCAAAATTGGTCTCACATGACTCATAAAGTGTCAAAAGTTGTCCAAACGGATTCAAACTCCATAAAAATGTCTTGAAACCGAGCTAAAAACTTCCCAAAATGTGTTAAAAATGCACAGCATGACTCTAAAATTGCCCTAAAATTTCTCCAAATGTTTTGAAACTCCTCCGGAATTAGTTAAAAAGTGTCCCAACTGGCTCAAAAATGGACCTAAAGGACTCAAACTACTCAAAAATGTCCTGAAATTTGCCCTAAATTAGCCAAAAATTTTAAAAACTGTCCCAAATGACTCTAGATTTGCCCTAAAGAACTTAAACTTCTCCAACTGTCTTGAAACTTTCCCAAAATTAACCCAAAATTAGCTAAACCTGAACAAAATGACTTATAAATTGCCTCAAATGACTAAAGCTTCCACAAAATGTCTTGAAACTTCTCCAAAACTAGTTAGAAACTGTCTCACATGACTTATAAAATGTCCAAAAGTTGTCCAAAAGGACTCAAACTCCTCAAAAATGTCTTGAAACCGAGCTAAAAACTTCCCAAAACTAATTAAAACTCTAAAATTATCCCAAGACTTCTCCAAAAGCTTGTAAACTCCACCGAAATTAGTTAAAAGGTGTCCCAACTGACCAAAAACGGTCCCAAAGGGCTCAAACTACTCAAAAATGTCTTGAACTTGTCCAAAATTAGCTAAAAACACCACAAAATTAGTCAACAATCATCCAAATTGATTTGAAAGTTGTCCCAAAGGACATAAAAATTGTCCAAAAGGAGTCAAACTTCTCTAAAATGACTTGTAAAACCAGTTAAGAACTTCTCCAAAATCAGGTCAAACTGTACAAAAAGTTGTCCCAAAACACTCTTATGACAAAAATAACTGAAAACAAAATTAGCAAAAAAGAAACTCTCTCTGCAATGTTGTAAAGCCTGTCAAAAGTTTGTTCTAAACTGTTCACAATGACTTTAAAGTGTCTAAAAAGAGTTGAAACATGAACAAAATTATCTAAAACTGGTCAAAATGATTTGAACTTTCTCAAAAATGTCTTCAAACTTGCTCTAAATTTGCTAAAAACTTCCAAAAATTTGTAAAAACTGTACAAAATTACTCTTAATTTGCCCCAAAGGACTTACACTTCTCCAACTGTCTTGAAACTTCCAAAATGAACACAAAGAATTAGAATTAGAATTAGAATTAGAATTAGAATTAGAATTAGAATTAGAATTAGAATTAGAATTAGAATGGCTTTATTGTCATCATACATGGCATGACGAAAATATGAATAGCTTCCACTGGACGGTGCACAACAACAAGCAATAAGAAATAAAATATCAACATTAAATAATAGAATCAAATGTACATATATAACAAAACAATATTTTAAAAGACAATCTGCAAAGGAGGCCAGATATGTGCAATATGGGAGGCAGATGAAATGGAATAAGAACCAGAAGAAGTTAGCTAAACCTGTATAAAATTACTTATAAATTGCCCCAAATTACTAAAGCTTCCACAAAATTTTTTGAAATTTCTCCACAATTTGTTAGAAACTGCCTCAAAGACTCATAAAGTGTCCGAAAGTTGTCCAAAAGAACTCAAAATATTTTCTAAAGAGTCTTTAGCCTTTGTACGACAATCTATTCCAGATCTGACCCATCAAAACTCACTGGTTTCTGATCTGGAACTGGTTTAAAGTGGTCCAGATGAAAGGAACGTAATTCCAATACAATAACTATCTAATCAGTTATTGATTAGGAACCTACCAGAGGTGATTGGTCAGTACATGGACTGTTCTCCTGTGGTCACTCCGAACCTGAAGAGCCCAACTCTGTCAGGACCAGACAGACCCGATCAATCGCAGAAACTGTGAAGATGAACACACAGAGAGAGAATTTAGTGGTTTTATTCTTCTGAAAATAGTTTCTGTGCATTTAAGACTGAACCACAGGTACAGGAGGTCCTCGGTTTGCGGCGTCCTTGACCTATGGCGTTTCGTTGTTACATCAGAACTGGTTATGGGGAGTCCTAGGTTTACAACGTTAGGTTTCATCATTGTGTAAGAACTGGTGAAAGTCGTTGGTATTCGTGACTTTATGAAGAACTGAGCGATATTGTGATGCACGGAACAGATTTGTTTACATTTTCACTGGAGTTCTGACTTATGATGAAAATCAACTGACGTAGATCCGTAGGAACGGATGGAATCTGAAAGATAATTCATGGTTTTCACGTACATTTTGTCATCGTCATGGCTTTGATCCATCAGAACCAGAACTTCTCTCCACAGAAACAGTGGCCTTCTTCAATAAGAAAAAAACCCCAAAATATTCATGAAGTTCTAGTTGGTCAAACAGGTTTTAAAGAGTCTTTAGCCTTTGTACGACAATCTATTCCAGATCTGACCCATCTAAGCTCACTGGTTTTCACTGAATGAGCATTGTGGCTACATAAATCTGCTCGCTGTAAAGGCTTCTATAAGTGCAAATAAAATTATCTTGCTTTGCTGCACTTCCTGTTTACTTGTAGCATTTACCGTCGTACAGTCGGTCATTTGGATTTTCAGCCATTGAGGGTTTTCGTTGAAATTTAAAGAGTTATCGTCAAATGAAGAATCCTGAAGTTCTACATATCAGAGCTCTTCTCTGGCATTAGGAAATTAAACAGGAAGTACAGGAAGAGTCATCTTTTCCGTATTTTCTGTTCCACAGATGTTCTCAGAAAGTTCTGCAAAGTTCTAATATTTTGGGTGGAAACTTTTGTTTTAGTTCCAGAAACATGCGACCTCTATGGGTGTCCTGTTATGTCTGGATCCTTTAGGTCCACTGGGTTCCTGGATGAGGTCTTCATGGATCGGGCTTGTAATAGAACAAACTGTGTTGGTACAAAAATGTGACCAACTCCAGCTTTGACCCATCGAAGCATAGAGGTTTTTGATCTGGACCTGGGCTAAAGTGGTCCAGAGGCAAAAAAAAAAAACAACCACACTAAAATCTAAATTTTTTAAAAACACTTTTACACAAAAAAATGGCTTTCCAAATCAAAAATTATGTTGTAAAGAGTCTTTAGCCTCAATACAACAATCTATTCCAGATCTAACCCATCGAAGCATAGAGGTTTTTGATCTGGACCTGGTCTAAAGTGGTCCAGAGGCCAAAAAAACCACTAAAATCTCCATATTTTTACATTCTGATACATAAAATAATGGTTTTCCAAATCAAAAATGATGTTTTAAAGAGTCTTTAGCCTGAACACGGCAGATTTTGATATTCCACACTGGTAGGTCCTGGTTGGAGATCCTCCTGGTTGAAAGTTCAGATGAAGAACTAAAATAAAGGTGAGGAATCAGTCGGTCTGTTTAGAGACGGATTACAGCGGCGCTCGTGACTCCGATAATCTCACCGATGGTTCCGTTAATCCTCAGAGATCTTACATAAGAGCCACTACTGGTAAAAAAAAAAAGGAACATATACAGGTAGGAATGTAGGATTCTGCAGTTTAACGTATCAGAAGTTAGAAAAACGTATAAATAATGTCATGAAAAGTTTATTATGTAAATCATCCCAATATGAGAAGGAACTGCACATAATGGACCAGGTCAAAAAATTGTTTAAAATAACTCAAAATCTGTCCAAACTATCTCTGAATTTTTCCAAAATATCTCAGTATCTGTTCATATTTGTTCCAAATGACTGGGAATATTGAAGAAAGCAAACAAAATTGTCCTGAATTGCACAAAAAGTGACTGAAACGTTTTCCACAATGAGAGAAACTTGTCTAAAATCACAGAAAAATGTGTCCAGTAAACAAAAAAAAATGTAAAAAATGACTCAAAATGTGTGCAAAAATGATTCAATTTGTGTCCAAGACTCATTAGGAATTGTCCAAAATAAAAAAGATGTCACAAAATTAGTCAAAAATGATAAAAACATCTACAAGATTGGTCAAAAAAAAGTCTGCATTGACTCAAAATCTGTCCACAATATCTCGGACTTTTTCCAAAATAACTCAGTATTGGTTAATATTTGTTGCAAATGACTAGGAATATCAAAGAAAACAAACAAAATTGTCTAAAATTACACAAAATAGGCCCAACATTATGCAAAAAATGATCCAAAAACATCAAAAATTACTCTAAAGTGGTCCAAAATTAAATATAGTTGTCAGTTTCTGCTGAAGAACTCATGCTAAACCTATGCGTATATAGTGTTAGACTAAAATATGTCACTGATTTCATGCAGAAAGGGGTTAATGCCAAATAACTTCTTCAGATCCATCTTGTCCTGTATTCCTACTGTGCTCTGTAAATACCAGAGAGCTCAGCTAAAATGAAGCAAATAAAACAGCCACAAATAAACAGAACAAACTTCAAAATGATCCTGAGAGGAAAACCAAAGCTACTGGATGAATAAATAAATGCAGCATGGCTCAGAAACATGTTGGAGATCCATTTAGCATGGTGAAACATTTTTCTACAGCTCTAACCCCCTAACCCCTTATGTTCAGGGAAAAATAAACACTATTTTAAAAAGTTTAGGGCCCTAAAGTTTTTTTGAAGATTATTAAATTGCATGTTATGGTGACCTCAATACTACCTAAAACAGTCAAAACTAAACTGTGTAAAATGTTGATATTTCTTATTTATACCTAAAAGCCTCAAAGAACGCCGATGCGTCCAACATGTATACAGGACCAAAACTTATCATCACATTCATTTTATATTCACCCAGTCGTCCCCATTAAATTAGAAAAAGTCATTAAATATGAAGAAAAAAAACTATGTCAATCTATAGCTGATGAGCAGAGTAGAGAGGAAAAGTCTGGAGAGGAAACATAGAAATATTCATCCTCATAATGAATCAAAGATTTGTGCAAAAATTACATAAACTTGTGCAAAAGATTGCAAAAATTGACAAAAAATACAAAAGCTATAGAAAAAAATTGTCCAGAATGAGTCAGTTTGTCCAGAATGACATAAACTTGTTCAAAATGATAAGAAAATGTGTCCAAAATGACCCAGAATCAGTTCAAAATGACATATTTCTGCTACTGGATAATTTAATAAATGCAGCATGGCTCAGAATCAGAGAACAGAAGAGCAGGTTGTTGGAGATCCATCCAGCATGGTGAAACATCTACTGATGATGAGCAGAGCAGAGAGGAAACATGGAGATAGAAGAACGTCTCCAGGATGAGGAGATAAAAACACCATAAATAAACAACATACACAAGACACAAAATGACAAAAATGAGACACAAAGCGACAAAAATGAGATACAAAACAACATAAACAAGACACAAAATGACAAAAACAAGATGCAAGACAACAAAAACGAGATACAAGCCGAAAAAAGATGCAAGACAACAAAACTGAGACGCAAAACGACAAAAATGACAAAAAATGACAAGAACGACACAAAATGACATAAACGAGACACAAGACGACAAAAATGAGACATAAGACAACAATAACGAGACAAGACGACAAAAACAAGATGCAAGACGACAAAACTGAGATGCAAAATGACAAAAACAAGACACAAAATGACAAGAACGACACACAAAACGACATAAACGAGACACAAGATGACAAAAACGAGACATAAGACGACAAAAACGAGACACAAGACGACAAAAACAAGATGCAAAACAACAAAAACGAGACGCAACACGACAAGAAAAAGACACAAAATGACAAAAACGTGAGTAGACAGGAGAAGACTGGAGAGGAAACATGGAGAGAGGAAAACATCTACAGGATGGGGAGTAAAAAATGACCTTTTGTTGGACAAAAGATGTGAAACAGCCAATATGTGAAGCAAAACGACCAAAAATGGAACAAAAAACAACCACAAAACGTGTACATGACAGAATTAGCAGAAAGTCATTAAATATGAAGGGAAAAAATGACGTCGGTCATTTATTTAGAGGCGCTAAAGATTCAGTGGAGTCAACCTGACCCCAAAGATAATAGGAGGCTTGATAAAGTTGTGACCTCGATGACTTTGCTGCCGACACAAACCGACTCTGTGATAACAGAGAGAACACCCAGATCAGCTGATAACTCTCCCAGTGGGGACTCCACAATTAAGAAGAACCTACATAAATTAAACCACATCATCAGCATGAAGGGAGATCTTCTACAAAAACATTCTGCTAAATGTAACTCGGCCGCTATTGGTTCCATGGCTAATGCTAATGCTAAAATAAACAGGTCTGCATTTTTAAAAGGAAATCTGGGTCATAAATATAATTTTCTGCCAAAGTCTGAAGGTTTAATCGGACCCCATTAGTTGTTTAGAAAGTATGAACTGGTCTTACTGCCTGTAGACTGATTACCTTTTTCTTTTGTCTCTTTGAGGTCGTTTTGTGTGTCTTCGTAGTCGTTTTTAGTCTTTGTCGTCTTTTTTGTCTCTTTGTGGTCATTTTTTGTCTCTTTGTTGTCTTTTTTGGCTCTTTGTGGTTGTTTTGTGTCTCTTCGTAGTCGGTTTTTGTGTCTTTGTGGTCAGTTTTTGTCTCTGGTTCCATTGGTTCCATGGCCAGTGCTAATGCTGTGGCTAAACTGAACAGCTCTGCATTTTCAAAAGGAAATGTATGTCAAAAATATAATCTTCTGCCCCTCGAAAAGAAGATTCACCATTTAAACTGCACACAATGCGAGACCCTGGAGCTCAAAGCGAAGGAAAGACTCATGAGAAAGGAACCTCTATCGTCCACATCCTTAGAACTCGTCACTAACAGAGCTGAAGCAGGACTTTGGTGGTAACTTGGTTTCTACATGTTTTCCATCAGAGGAACTCTGTTATCTGACCTGTCGCTGGACGCCTGACAGCACTGGAGGCCACCATGAGGAAAGTGCGTGTTCCTGTGTGTGTGTTACTGTGAGCGTGAACAGGCAACGTGCACGAGTCCTCATCGTGTTATCATGACGAGGTGGCAAATATGTGGGAACATTCATGGAGGTTGGAGCGTCACGCCTGATCTAAAGCCCGTCCTTATATGACGAAGCCCTGAGACGGGATGTTAATGTGAGGACATACGTGTTCATGTGGGGACATACGTGTTCATGTGAGGTCATACGTGTTTATGTGGGGACATACGTGTTCATGTGAGGTCATACGAAGGTTTTAAACAACAGAGCAACGTATGAAGTAAAGTTAATTCTAAGGAATGATCAGCTGCTTATGTTTTATTGGTTTCAAAGTTCAGATTTTTAGTCTATTAACCCTCCTGCTGTCCTCATTTTCAGGCACCAAAAAATATTGCTTCCTTGTCTGAAAAAAATTCAGCAAAGAAATTCCCCAAATTTCTGAAAATTTGCAAAACCTTCGGGAGGAAAATTCCAATAATTTCCAAAAGTTTCCCTTAAAAGTTTTATTTAAAAAAATAAAAATAAATCAATAAATCACCCAAATTTGGAAAGAAATAAAAAATAAAATAAATAAATAAATAAATAAATAAATAAATAAATAAATAAATAAAAATTTTCCAGTGAGCTTTAATTTTCTTTAAGAACATACCAAACACCAAAAATCCAGCAAATTTTGCCGGATTTTGGTTGATTTTTATGTGAATATTCTTAAGAAACATTTTGAACATTTCTTTTTTTCCACCAAAAAATGTTCACAGATTTCCCAAAAATGTTGAAAATGTGGACATCAGAAGTTTCACTGTGAAAATATATTTTTTTCCCACATTTTCAAACTTTAAAACGGGTCAATTTTGACCCGCAGGACGACACGAGGGTTAAGATGCAGCTGTTAGATAGAAATAAATCATAAATTAAGTAAAGATCTCAGTTCCTGTCAGGTTTGAAGTTTCACACATTATTAAATTTGTGTTTGTTGTATCAATTAAAGATATAATATATTTACACAAATGGAACCTATTGTAGAAAACAGTCACACGTGCATAAAAAGCTCTTCATGAGCCAAAAACTTGCAGATTTTTCTTTTTTCTTACAAACACAACAGTTAAATTCTTCTCAAATCCTATTCTGTGCAGCAAAAAGTATTGAGTTTTCCAAACCAAAAGTTACGTTTTAAAGAGTCTTTAGCCTTAATACGACAATTTATTCCAGATCTGACCCAATTAAACTCACTGGTTTTTGATCTGGACCTGGTCTAAAGTGGTCCAGATGCAATAAAATGCATTAAAATTTCCATGTTTTTACATTCTAACAAATAAAATAATGGTTTTCCAAATCAAAAATTCAGTTTTAGAGTCTCTAGCCTTTGTGTGACAATCTATTCCAGATCTGACCCATTGAAGCTCACTGGTTTTTGATCTGGACCTGGTCTAGAGTGGTCTTTTTTTACAAACACAACAGTTAAATTCTTCTCAAATCTGATTCTATGAACCAAAAACTAAAAATGGTTCATATTTGTGCTTCAGATGCTGCAATGAAAAAGGTTCAAAACACATTAATGCACCAAAAACTGCAAAGTCAAGGAGAAAGTTTGAACATCCATAAACTAGTGATGTGAATTCATGCAGTAAGAGTTGCACAAATCTTTTTTTTTTTCTTGGCTATTATCTCCAATACAAACACAAAGCAAAGATTGCAGCTGCCTAAATCTCCTGCTGCTGTTTTTTCTAGTCCTTTTGCACCACGTGTCTCTGGGAAATGTGAAGCAACCTGTTCAGAACCCAACTTTAGGTTTCTGAGAAAAGCTCATCAGGGCGTCCAGTTCTTGGCTCCCGAACAAAAACAAACAAACAAACAAAAAAAAAACACGATTTGGCAGCAGCGGAGCAGGCGCTTAAGATTTAGGGTGTTCTCTAATTTCACCAACCATTACGGCCGTTGATCAGCTACTAATCTGCAGAATAGTCAACAGAAAACACACAGAAAGAAAGCCTGTATGAGTCTAGAGGCACTTTGGTTTTTGATATGTCGTTTATTTATGTCTGTAAAGCTGGAAATCAGTGCAAAGAGGAAGAAAAGTCTGTATTTGGAGGTTGCAGACAGGAGACGTGAATTCACTTCCTGTCGCAAATATTACATTTTTTCAGACAAGTCTGCTGTGCTGTCTTTCTAGGTGTGTTTTATGTCAGTGTTGGGTTCAGTTTTGGCCTTAAAACTACTTTTTAGTGAACAATTGTGGTCTGGTTAGCACTCTTTATGTTCTAAACCTTCAAACTAAACAACCACAAAGAGACAATAAACAACCACAAGGAGACACAAAACAACAGCAAAGAAAAACTAAACAACCACAAAGAAAACCTAGGTTGTCTACTTTATTTGGGTTACTTCTTGTTTGTCAGTGATCAGAATGAATCATAACTCTGCTAACAGAAGGCTACTGGCCCATGTTTGATGGTAATAGTCATTTAATGGGTGGAAAACAGCTGATAACTCTCCCAGTGGGGACTCCACAATTAAGAAGAACCTACATAAATTAAACCACATCATCGGCATGAAGGGAGATCTACAAAAACCTTCTGTTAAATGTAACCCCTCTTATATCAATGATCGGCCGCTATTGGTTCCATGGCTAATGCTAATACTAAAATGAACAGGTCTGCATTTTTTAAGGAAATTTGTGTCATAAATACAATTTTCTGCCAAAGTCTGAAGGTTTAATCGGACCCCATTAGTTGTTTAGAAAGTATGAACTGGTCTTACTGCCTGTAGACTGATTACCTTTTTCTTTTGTGGTCATTCTGTGTCTCTTTGTGTTTTTGTGTTTATTTTCTGTGTCTTTGTGGTCGTTTTTTGCCTTTTTGTGGTTGTTTTGTGTCTCTTAGTGATTTTTTGTGTCTTTATGGTCATTTCTTGTGTCTTTGTGGTTGTTTTGTGTCTCTTTGTGGTTGTTTGTGTCTCTTTGTGGTTGTTTGTGTCTCTGTGGTTGTTTTATGTCTCTTTATTGACATGTTTTTCTGTCTCTTTGTGATCATTTTTTGCCTTTGTGGCTGTTTTGTGTCTCCTTGAGGTCATTTTGTGTCTCTCTGTTGTCATGTTTTTGTGTCTGTGGTAGTTTTTTGTCTCTTCGTGGTCATTTTTTGTCTCTTTTAAACACCTGCAGTGTATATGTGGTATAGGCTTGTGACACAACAAGATGATGAACTTTCGTTTCTGGCTTGTTGCTTCTTTAGATTTTGGATCCAGCAGCAGAACACTGTGAAACATTTTCAATGAGTTTGGTTAATCTGGGTAAGCTAACATGTAAAGACTACAACAGACAATCTGTAAGGGATAAAGTTACTCAACTACCATCGGCTAGCGGCTACTGGCTACAGGAAGTCACAACTTTTCAGAAACATCCACAAAGCTCAGAGTGTTTTTCTGTCTGTATCCATTTCAGATTAACTGCAGATCAAACAGAAGACTGGGCTTTTTCTATGTTTGCAGTACACATTTCTGCGATACAAGCACACCACTTGCAGTATTTGATCTCGGGGTCATTTTGGACGAACCACTAAACAGTATTGGATGCTTGATGGTCGTACATTTTGGCAGCGTCACCATAGATGACTCAACAAAAAACCAATATAGACCACGGCTTCCAACAACAATCATTATCTCTCTGCTTCCACATGTCAAACGACACCAACACGGTGGCTTTCTTTGATAAAACAGTTCACCCAAATGTGTTTCTGAAACCATCTAGACCAGGGGTGTCCAACATGCAGCCTGCGGGCCAAAAGCGGTCCCCCAGAGGGTCCAATCTGGCCCTCAAAGTGTCAAAATTCCTAACTTAACTGCAGATTTTAAATTAGTAAAACTATAAATTTAAAATCATTTCTAGACCATGACAAGTTGTTTTGATCATAAAGTAAAATACGAGATTGTTCATTGTCATTTTGTGTCTCATTTTTGTCATGTTTTGTCTTTTTTTGTCATTTGTCTCATGTTTTTGTCATTTTGTGTCTCATTTAAAATATTTTCTCTTGTGTTTGTTGTTTTTTGTCTTTTTTGTCTGACATTTGTCATTTGTCTCATGTTTTTATCGTTTTGTTTCTCATTTTTGTCATTTTGTTTCTCGTTTTTATCGTTTTGTTTCTCATTTTTGTTGTTTTGTGTCTCAGTTTTGAAATATTTTGCCGTGTTTTTGTAGATTTTTGTCTCTTTTTGTCTCTTTTTGTCTTTTCTTGTCATTTGTCTCATGTTTTTGTCATATTGTGTCTCATTTTTTAAATACTTTGTCATGTTTTTGTTGTTTTTTGGCTTTTTTTGTTGCCTAGAACTCCACTTTCTGCAAACAAGCATTGGCCAATGTGACGCCACATCTCTCAAAATGTAAAGTACTGCTCCCAGAATGCATTGCAGGGATTATTACATAGAAAGGAAATGGGAAGTGTAGGAATGATGGATCTAGTGCTGTAGAGTTTTATTGACTATAATGGAAGAGTTGTGGTATGGCGCCTGTCCGTGAGTCGTACGTATACACATGGAGTGTATGGGTGAGGAGATAAAATCCTAGTTTGGCAGAATTCATCCTGGATTATTTCGACATAGTCACTGATTTTGCAGCAAATCTGACCAGAATCAGCTGCAGAAAGTAGTCAGCAGGTATTCTGACATTAACCCACTAACATCTGCTTTGATGATGCTGTTCGTAGGTCTCGTCCACACTAATCCACTTCCACCTCCGTCGTTCTCTTCATTCTCTCTCTCTCTGTCCTCTTTCCATCCAGATTATCCGACCATATTAAGGTGTTATGTGGCCAGATTAGGTTTACAGGTGAATATGATTTCAGTGTCATTGAAAAACTCACTCAGCTAAACTTCATTCTGCACCTCTGGTCACATCTGTCCTGCTTCCTGTTCGCTGGAATTCAAATATTCAGGCATTGGCAGCGTATTTGTTGAGTGTTTCATTAAAGGTTTGATGAGTTGAATCAACACTGTGCACTGACCCTTTACAATGTGAAGCCTCAACGCTGATATGGATGCATCGATAGTTCGTATTGATGGGTGGAGATTAGAAACCAGGCCACAGTTGTCTCCCAGCGTCACATGGCTCGCCTCCCCTCCATCTCTTTAGTTTTAGGCTCAGTTAATCTATTCAGCTTCACTTCACTGGCCAGATCTTAATCATGTTTTATAAAAGGGGACTCCTGCTGAAGCTCTGAACACAAACCAGAAAACATAAAATACGCAAACACACCGACACGTGATCGATTAAATGACCGATCCGATCGATAGAGGTCACATGTTGCTGCAGTAGATCAGCTGAATATTAGGTGGGATTAGAACGGAGCGAGAACGCTGCTGGACTCACAACGGACAGTTAGAAATGGTCCAGAATCAGTGCAGCACATCCAGGAATACTGACCGTTTTGTCTCTCTTTGTGGTTGTTTTGTGTTTCTTTGTGGTTATTTTGTGTTTCTTTGTGGTTGTTTTGTCTCTCTTTGTGGTTGTTTTGTGTCCCTTTGTGGTTGTTTTGTTTCTCTTTCTGGTTGTTTTGTTTCTCTTTGTGGTTGTTTTGTGTCTCTTTGTGGTTGTTTTGTTTCTCTTTGTGGTTGTTTTGTCTCTCTTTGTGGTTGCTTTGTGTTTCTTTGTGGTTGTTTTGTGTTTCTCTTTGCTCTTTTTGAAAGCACATAACAAAAATGCAAAGTTGGGTTGCATGAACAAGCCCTGATCTTTCTACTTCCTGTGCAGGACTCCTGAGGCATGCTAGTCTGTGGAGGCTGCTGGACCAGTGGTTACCCCTACAAGATGGGCTTTATGATCTAAAAACACCAACCACCTCCAGCTAAGTGACTCACTTCCAGCAGCCTTCTCCAAGTCTGATGAACTTGAAGTCCAGTTGTGTTGAGGTCGTTGTGGTGTACCGTCAGGTGAAACCTGGACCTGATAGCCACTACAAACCTGGGCGCTTTATCCTGATGTATTTTAATTTAAGTGTGTGGACGTATTTGTTTCAGTGGTTTCTGTCACTGTTAACACTGACTAGCCATCCTTAACTTCAGCCCCAGTGCTTTATCCTGATTTATATTTATTTATGTGTTTAAATGTACATAATTCTGTGTTTTTTCACTGTTAACATCAGATTTATCACCTGTGTACGGTGATGGTGGTGGTGAAGGTGCATGGAGTCCTGTCATGCACTCAAAATTTGTCCAAAATTATTTGAAATGTGTTCAAAAGGATTCAAATTCTTTCCATAATGACACAAACTTAAGCATAATCACCCCAAATTTGTCAAAATTAAGTTCAAAATTTTCCAAAATGACTTTTTAAAATTACTTGAAATTTGTTTTAAAAAAAAAAGAAAAAATACTTAAAATTTTGTCTGAAGTGAGTAAAAATTGTCCAACATGACAAAAAAGTGTTCAAAGTGGCTAAAAATGGGTGCGAAGTTGTAGAAAATCACTCAAAATATTTCCAAAATTACTTAAAATCTTCCAAGAATTACACAAACTGAGCGGGAAATGAGTTGAAAATTGTCCAAAGTGAGTAAGACTAGCACACCTCGGGAGACCTGCATGGAAGTGGACAGGCTGATTACAGATGGATCTGACAGGCTTCTGATGATCAAGGGAGGGTATATATCTGCAGTTTGGTCATGCAACCACATTCTGCCTTCTCCTTTTGAGCTTTCGTGGCGGTTTGCATGCTTTTAAGTGAAACTATCCAACACCGGATCAGTTTTAATCATTAATATCCCGAATGTCTGCTTCTTCGTCCTAGTGAGAACCTGGAGACTACATTACCCAGACTGCACCAGCTTCCCACAGATCAGCTGGAGATTCTAATCGTGGGACTCACCAGATGTACATTTCTGCTGCTACAAAGAACAAAAACCTCCAAACAGCAACCCAACAGATTTCAAGATTTCCCCAAAATGTGGGCTGGAACTATCCAGTTTCAACGACGGTTCTCAACCAAAACCAGAACAACTCCCCAGTCACTAATTTACAGGGACACCACCCCTGCATCCTGGGCTTAGCTCCACCCTAGACCAGTGGCTTGCTTGTACAGAAGGTCCTCGACTTACGTCAGAGTTCTGTTTCTACAGATCAATGTAAGTCGATTTTAGACGTAAGTCGGAACTCCGGCGAAAATGTAAACAAAACCACTCCATGAATCACGATATCGATCAGTTCTTCATAAAGTCTTGAATACCAACGACTTTCATGCATGTATGAATCATTTTACTAGAAGATAACAGAATATTGTAATGGACTGATATTGTTGTTGATGATGGGGTTTTTCTAGTTATTCTGAAGGTCTTTGTGAACACGACGCCCCAGTAAAGCGACTCTTCTACTAAAATGTCCGACAATAAGCACGGCGGCGGTGTGGTGTTGGCGTCCGTCCTGATTCCGTCTAATTGAAACTCTTCCTCAGCAGGACAGAGGTCATTGTGTGATGATGTGGATGTTAATCTGGGAGGTTAAGACGGTGCAGGTCGCAATGTGCCGCTTAAAACTCCACACGGCACTTTTCTAATTAAGAAAATACTCAGAACTGCCACTGATCAGGTTACACACCCAACATGAACACACCTACACTGTTTTTACTGCCCCCTGTCCAGCACATTCATGCACAAACACTTTTACTGGAGATTTCACTGCAGAGTTAAGTGAAGCACAAAGTTGTGTTCCAGTCTTTAAGTTTTCCAGGGGTGTGTCATAATAAACAGCTGTTTCTAATGTGAGTCAGTGTAAAAAAGTTAAAAACCAGCCAGTGTCTACCTAACTGCCCCTCAGGGATAAATAAAGGTTTTTTTAAAAGTTTTCTGATTCTATTCATGGTTGTTTTGTGTCTCCTTGTGGTTGTTTTGTGTCTCTGTGGTTGTTGTGTGTCTCTTTGTGGTTGTTGTGTGTCTCTTTGTGATAGTTTTGTGTCTCTCTGTGGTCGTTTTGTGTCTCTCTGTGGTTGTTTTGTGTCTCTGTGGTTGTTTTGTGTCTCTCTGTGGTTGTTTTGTGTCTCTTTGTGATAGTTTTTTGTCTCTCTGTGGTCGTTTTGTGTCTCTGTGGTTGTTTTGTGTCTCTCTGTGGTTGTTTTGTGTCTCTTTGTGATAGTTTTGTGTCTCTGTAGTTGTTTTGTGTCTCTTTGTGATAGTTTTGTGTCTCTCTGTGGTTGTGGATGTCTAAAATCTTTTCTTCAATTGAGAAAAACACAGATCCAGTCTTGCTCTTACATATTAAAAGAGGTTGCCATAGCGACCACTTTATCTTGAGCTGCAACAGTTAATTTATCTGTCGATTAGCTGCCACTAATTGAGTTCATGTTTTAACAGGTGAATAACTGGTTAAAACGGTCTAAAGTCTCTGCTTGAAGCTTCTTTAGTGAACAGTTTCTGCTTTCTTTGCTCCTCCAGGACAGTAAACTGAACATATTTTACATTTGTCATCTTGGATTTCTTTCCCACCGTTTTCTGACGGAAAACCATCGACAGATTAACTCATAAGCTGCTGCTTGAATCTCGTCTAACTTTCTCTCCTTGTTCCTCTCAGCTGGAACTTCTGTTTTTTCTGCACATTCGGCTTCATGGAGGTGAAACCGGCTGCAACTTCAAACCACTAAATAAAGCATCAGTGTAAAGTTAGCCACATTTAGCTGCTCTAAACAGTCACAAAGAAGAAAAAAGGAGCTGTTGGTGAATGTTTGTTGTTTGATTGGTACTGTTAGTTTAAACAGCTCTCTGGTGTTTTACTAATTTAAAAAAACACAGTTTTAACTCAGATGTTGGAGAAAAAAGATAGAAATTGCCTGTTTATTTCCATTAATTTATGTCAGTCTTTAAACTTTATATACTGAGTGTTACAGTAAAATATAATCTAGTATAAAGACAACAGAACTGCAGCATTAAACCAATAATAATAATAATAATAATAATAATAATAATAATAAAGCCAGTCTCACCCTCCGTTGACATTTTCCTCCGTCGTCTCTTTACGGCTTTATTTCCCCGTTAATCTGAATTTAACGGTCCGTTACTCGGTAAAAAAACGCTGCGCGAGCTCTCCACCTCCTGCCGGTCTGTCCGCGAGCCCCCCGGGTCCTGGAGGGGCGCGCTCCCGCTCCGATGAGAGCCGGGAACGCGCCTCGGTCTGGGTGACCTTGCAGAGCAGCTTCTGTCTAAATATCCGATAAAACACGAATATTCCATTCATTCAGGCCGTTTTTATTTTATTCTGTATTAAAGTTTGTTCATGAACCAAACCGTTTTTTCTCCTTGAACATTTTCCTGCATTCTGATGGGTTTTTAAAACACCAATTAGTTCTTTTCTGCATCAATTTATGACGGAAACATTTGGAAAACACAAAATAATTCAGCATATATGGAATAGAATGCAGTGTGGTAAATTAAGAACATGTACATGTTAAATAACAGGAATTATTTTAGGTTAAAAAAGTTTAATTATTGACAATTTTAGATTTGAGAGGCTCATAGGATGAAAGTTGGAATTTACTTCATAATCACTGATACTTAAATTATTAATTTCAAATCACCAGTAATGTTTAGCTGATGGTAGCAAATGATTCAAGCTAGTTGACTAGTGCCACAGCAAGCTAATGTAGCATAACATTATTACATTAACCTAAAGTTAGCTAGTACTATAGCAAGCTAATGTAGCATAAAATTATTACATTAACCTAAAGTTAGCTAGTACTATAGCAAGCTAATGTAGCATAACATTATTACATTAACCTAAAGTTAGCTAGTACTATAACAAGCTAATGTAGCATAAAATCATTACATTAACCTAAAGTTAGCTAGTACTATAGCAAGCTAATGTAGCATAACATTATTACATTAACCTAAAGTTAGCTAGTACTATAACAAGCTAATGTAGCATAAAATCATTACATTAACCTAAAGTTAGCTAGTACTATAGCAAGCTAATGTAGCATAACATTATTACATTAACCTAAAGTTAGCTAGTACTATAGCAAGCTAATGTAGCATAACATTATTACATTAACCTAAAGTTAGCTCGTACTATAGCAAGCTAATGTAGCATAACATTATTACATTAACCTAAAGTTAGCTAGTACTATAGCAAGCTAATGTAGCATAAAATCATTACATTAACCTAAAGTTAGCTAGTACTATAGCAAGCTAATGTAGCATAACATTATTACATTAACCTAAAGTTAGCTAGTACTATAGCAAGCTAAAATAGCATAACATTATTACATTAACCTAAAGTTAGCTAGTACTATAGCAAGCTAATGTAGCATAACATTATTACATTAACCTAAAGTTAGCTAGTACTATAGCAAGCTAATGTAGCGTAACATTATTACATTAACCTAAAGTTAGCTAGTACTATAGCAAGCTAGTGTAGCATAACATTATTACATTAACCTAAAGTTAGCTAGTACTATAGCAAGCTAATGTAGCATAACATTATTACATTAACCTAAAGTTAGCTAGTACTATAGCAAGCTAATGTAGCATAACATTATTACATTAACCTAAAGTTAGTTAGTGCTAGATCAAGCTAATAAAGAAAAACACGATTAGCTTAACTGAAAGCTAGTTAGCTCATGCTATAGCAAGCTAATATAACATGTTATTAGCTTAACCTAAAGTCAACCATTTAGCAGGTGCTACAGCAAGCTAATATAGCAAAACACATTTAACCTAAACTGAACGCTGACTTGTTTTGTAGACAGGCGTGTCCGTTATATATCAAATTACATTAAATAAGTGTCACATGAATGAAACCATCAGGATTATTAGAATGAACTGAACAATACTGTTGTTAATTTCAGCCACGTCAATAAAGCCAATTTGAAGTGTAATACAACTCTGTATTTTAAGGACAGACGGTGCAGCTGGAGGACTAATTTAACCGAGTGTGTGTGTGTGTGTGTGTGTGTGTGTGTGTGTGTGTGTGTGTGTGTGTGTGTGTGTGTGTGTGTGTGTGTGTGTTTCCTAATACTTAATCTGAGTTAATCTCCGTCAAGGAGCCCGAGGAGTGACCTCTGACGTCATGAGCCGAGCGAGTCTGTTCAGAAAGGGGATCAGATGGAGGAAGAATGAGGGCAAACAGTGGAGCAGCCGCCACAACAATCCAGCTGCAGTAAACATGTGGATGAAGCTGCTGCTGTTGCTGCTGCTGCTGCTGCTGCTGTGCTTTTAAAGACGCCCAGAACACAACAGCTGGCACCAAAAATCAGGTTTACCTTCATCGATGCCGTTTAGGTTACGTATGCGCCCGGATGTGTCGTTTTAAATTGCATAAGCGTTTGTGTAGAAACACGGTTGTAATTGTAATTGACCCGTGGAAAACCCTGAGGAGGGGGCAAGGTGACGTCAGGGCTGGATGGAGTCAGATATGAGGCCGAAGAATGTTAATAAGCAAAATTACATGAAAGAAAACCAGAAAAAAAGTCCTCACTTATCTTTGGTGCCTTCTGTTTAACCCTCAAACCCACCGGTGGACTTGAAAAGCCTCTTATCTTTAGAAATAAAACACCAAAATGACACCAGAAACTGGAAAAACACAAAGAATAATCAGATTTTTAGGCTTCTAATAGTCCTTGTACCAGATTTAAATCAAATCTGATCTTAAAATTGTGATATTATTATGAAAATTACATGCAAGTGAACAAAAACTAAAGGAAAAATCTGTCATCTATCTTTCTTTGGTAAATTCTGTTGAATCTTCTGAACCTTAGAACTCACCTGTGGGTTCAAAAAGTTTCTTAGAATAATCAGATTTTCCACTTCTCCAACATCCTTCCACCAGATTTGAATTTATATCAGAAAAATGAACATCTGGATCCAAACTTGCTCTTTTGGACGAATGATGAAGCGTAAAACCACCGACGGTTTTCGTTTTTACTGAACAGTGAGTTAAAGTTTCCACTGCTGGCCGACTGATTCCTGCAGGACGCTTTAGAGGAAAATATTCACAGAATAACGCAGTTAGAGCTAAAATCATCTGGAGTTCCACAACATTCCTGTTAAACCTCACTTTAAATAATAAATATTACACATTCTGCTGTTTTGCTGCATAAAAACTCAACAATTGTCATTTTGATAAATAGTTCTGTTTGACAAAAACTGAGATAAACAGACAATTTATGCACAGTTTTGCTTTTTTTGTGTCAGATTTATGCAAGTTTGAGCATAAATGAGGGATCCAGACGGTGAATTCAAACAGAAATGCAATAAATAACGGATTAGATGTCAACTATTTAACTAATACAGAGTAAGTTTGAGGATTTTTTTAAATATAAAACATCTAAATTTAGTGATTTCAGCTCCTTAAATGTGAATATTTTCTGTTTTTTTCCTCTCTGACAGTAAACTGAAGATCTTTACCACTAATTGACATTTTTAACACTTTCTGACTTTTTAGAACCAAACAGCTGGTTGTCTGATTTTGGTGGAACATTTGATTCATTTCGGATTAATCCAGGAGAAACTATGATTAAATCTGAATTTTAACCTTCTTTAAGTGAATATTTGGGTGAATGTGTGGATCTGTGGGCTGCAGTGCTGCTCCTGAGCCACCAGTGGGCAGATCTCACCTGTTTTTCTGCACATTTCATGTTATTTTTTTGCAGATTTCACCTGTTTCTTTTGTTTCTTTGCCTCCATTCTGCAGATTTAACCAGTTTTCCTGCAGATTTAACCTGTTTTCCTGCAGATTTAACCAGTTTTCCTGCAGATTTAACCTGTTTTCCTGCAGATTTAACCTGTTTTCCTGCAGATTTAACCTGTTTTCCTGCAGATTTAACCTGTTTTTCTGCAGATTTAACCTGTTTTCCTGCAGATTTAACCAGATTTTCTGCAGATTTAACCAGTTTTTCTGCAGATTTCATTTGTTTTTGTTTCTTTGCCTCCATTCTGCAGATTTAACCAGTTTTTCTGCAGATTTAACCAGTTTTTCTTCAGATTTAACTAGATTTTCTGCAGATTTAACCTGTTTTTCTTCAGATTTAACTAGATTTTCTGCAGATTTCATTTGTTTTTGTTTCTTTGCCTCCATTCTGCAGATTTAACCAGTTTTTCTGCAGATTTAACCTGTTTTTCTTCAGATTTAACCTGTTTTTCTGCAGATTTAACCTGTTTTTCTTCAGATTTAACTAGATTTTCTGCAGATTTCATTTGTTTTTGTTTCTTTGCCTCCATTCTGCGGATTTAACCAGTTTTTCTGCAGATTTAACCAGTTTTCCTGCAGATTTAACCAGTTTTCCTGCAGATTTAACCTGTTTTCCTGCAGATTTAACCAGTTTTTCTGCAGATTTAACCTGTTTTCCTGCAGATTTAACCAGTTTTCCTGCAGATTTAACCTGTTTTTCTGCAGATTTAACCAGTTTTCCTGCAGATTTAACCAGTTTTCCTGCAGATTTAACCAGTTTTCCTGCAGATTTAACCTGTTTTCCTGCAGATTTAACCTGTTTTCCTGCAGATTTAACCAGTTTTCCTGCAGATTTAACCAGTTTTCCTGCAGATTTAACCTGTTTTCCTGCAGATTTAACCTGTTTTCCTGCAGATTTAACCTGTTTTTCCTGCAGATTTAACCTGTTTTTCTTCAGATTTAACCTGTTTTCCTGCAGATTTAACCAGTTTTCCTGCAGATTTAACCAGTTTTCCTGCAGATTTAACCCGTTTTTCTGCAGATTCTGCAGCTGAAGGGACCTGGCAGCTGTTTGGTTTGTTTTCTGGTCGTCAGGTTGTCCAGAGGCGACACACCTGGTTGCTGACGGACTAATTACAAGCCTCCATCTCAGATTAGCGGCTGTGAGGCGGTAAAGGAGGAGAAGTTCACACCTCAAGTGTTTTATGGGCTTCGACAGTCGTTCTCTTTATGGAGATTCCTGTGGAGTTAGAGGCTCTGGAACACGACGATTGATGAGCATTTATGTTGGAGACGAGAAGCTAAAAGCAATGATTAGTTTTGTGAATAAACAGATCAGATGTTTAGACTCTAAAGTGTCAGGAAATGTGGATCAGGGATTCCAAAACCAAAAGATGGAAAGAAACCAGAAAATATTCACAGTTAAGGAGCTGAAATCACAGAATTTAGACTGATTTTATTTAGAAAATGACTCAAACCGATTAGTCTAATATCGGATTAGCTGGCATCTAAATTTATAATTGACAACTAACTGATTAATATCGTTGCAGCTCTAGATGGTTAAGTGAATTTCTTAAAGACGTCATGTTTGGTTTTAAGACTCTGATGGACATTTTCACCATCCTGAGATGTTTTAGAGACAAAACAATAAAATAATCCAGAAACTAATCATCAGAATGAAAATAATTGTTAGTTTTTGCCCTGAAGAAGGTTAAAATCCAGATTTAATGGTAGTTTCTCTTGGATTCCTGCTGAAATCACTACAAACAAACTACATCAGGAGTCCAACTGGAGCTAAACTAGACTAGAATTCTTTTTAGTGTCAATTATTTTCCGGATTTGGACCAAAAATGTTGAAAAATGTGGATCAGAGTTTCCTCCAATGTCTGCTTTAGTCCAAAGATCTCTAGTTTAGAGTCACAGAGGAGGAAATAAAAGCCTCCAGCTGATGAACCGACGATGAAATCGCTGGTAGATCGATCTAATAATTGAGGACTAACAGATTTCTGGCTGCAGCTTCAGATTTTGTTGGATATTGGAGCCGTTAATCGTCCCGGCGGCTCCTGCTCCTGTTGTTTCTGCTCCTGCTGCTGTTTTTCTAACCTCCACATGAAGCTGTGAAAAGTTGATCCGACTCCTGAACTCACAGATTCAACAAAACCACGTCTGGAGGCGACGACGATTCATCAGATACGAGCTGAAACTAAACACAAAACCACACATTAGTCCACATCCAGAATGTGTTTTATATTATTCATTAAATGTAGGATTATAGTCTCTGTTTAAAGCAAATAAATATGAAATAACTCATCCTCTGTCCCGCTTAGAAGTGATTTTAGGATCAGTTTATGAAGCTCTTAAAGGTGTTTATCAGATGTTATTTTATTTATGAGCCTTCAGATTTTTATTTCAGTTAAAGGTCAGAATAAAAACTCACAGTAACTCCAGACCTTTCTACTTATTTACACATTTTAGTCTATTTAATTGATGTATTTCTCTATTTATTCCCTTATTTGCATATTTTTGTCTCATTAATCTTTTGTTTAGTAGCTCATTTTTGTAAAATCTTTTCTTATTTTGCTTTTATTAATTCGGACTTTTATTTTTTCCTTCCTTCTGTCCCGTATCATGCTTCATTATTGTTATTACTATTACTAGTTTTAGTGAACTTTGAGTGAAATTTTGTCCATTTTATCCTCAAAGCTCTGTGTTCCATTTCATTTGTCTAAAATGTGCTATAAAATAAAATATAATATACATTTCTCCTCTATCAGTCACAGCTTTAGATCATTAGAATAAATCAGCCTGACTTCATTTATAAAACACCTTTTCTATAAATTAATGTCAAAAAAAGGCAGTAAAACAATAAAAACACTAACATCATGCAATAAATAAATAATAAAATGATCATAAATAATAAACACAAAGAGGAAAGAGCAGATTCACCATTAGTCTAAATTATTAAAGATAAAATGATGACAATAATAACAATAATCGTAATGAGTGATATAAGACAGATTAAAGGAATAAAATAAAAGAGAAAATCATAACACAGAATAATAATAATAATAATAATAATAATAATAACAATAATAATAAATGAAGTGACATAAAACTGACAAAAGGAATAAAATAAAATAATAAAAGTAATAATAATAATAATAATAATAATAATAATAATAATAATAATAATAATAATGATGAGGCAAGTGACATAGGACAAACGAAAGGAATAAAACAACAGTAAAAATTATAAAAAGCCAAAAATAAAATTAAACAATAACTGTTATTTTTAAAAAATCCTAAAAAATAATAAAGAAAGTGACATAAGACAAATGAAAGGAACAAAATAAGTCAAAATCATAAAAGCAAAATAATAAAAGTGAAATATCATTCTGAAAACATTCAGCCTGATTTACTGTTTATAACACCGACAAAATCTGTGGATTTTTGCTTTTTTGCTTTAAAAAGTGGTGAAAATTATCAACAAAATGCTGCTTTCTGTCCCTCAAGTGTTTATTTAAGGTCAGTAATTCTAGATCTAACAGAAAAGGCAGATTAAAGGAAACGATGAGCAGAAATCAGACTCTTTATTCAGAGGAAACAGGAGGAGTTTAATGAGCTGGCAGGAGGAGAGGGGGGTCGCTGGACGGATCAATAATTCATCATCAGACATCCGTCATCGAGGAAACGTCCGCCCATTTAATCAAGCAGAGACGCTGCAGCTAATTAACGGAATGAAGGGATGGAGGAGGTTAATGCTTTACTGGAGGAGGTCTGATACCGACGGCTGATTGGACCGGATCTTTATCGCCGCATAAACACGTCAACATACGCAGAATAAATGGAAACGGGAGCGAGATTTTAACCTCCAGGCAGAAACAAAGAAACAGCGAAGCCCCAAAAACACAAACTGAAGCTTCCATCCATCCACAAACACCACATGTTAGTCTGTAGTCTCCACTGACTCCTTTAAGTCTGGATTTTCTACGATGGAAAATCATTAAAACACACAAATCTTTGTCAAAAATAAACATCTATAGTTTATATCTTATTTAAGATCAACTGAGTCATTTTGGACAATTATTGAGTAAATTTCTGAGTAATTATGGACATTATTTATTGATTTTTGACCATTTTTGAGTCACTTTAGATCATTTATGTCTAATTTAAGACATATTTATTTAGATTTTATAATTCTGGTGTCAATTTAGACAATTGCTGAATGAATCCGACCATTTTTGAGTCATTTTTGGACACATTTTGGACATTTTTTTAAGAGTCATTTTGAACAATTTATACCTAATTTCAGATCAACTGAGTCACTTTGGACAATTATTGAGTACATTTGGACCATTTTTAATTCAACTTTGGACTATTTTCACAGATTTTGGATCTTCTTTTTAGTCATATTGGACAAACTGAGTTGTTTTTCAAAAGTTTTAAGTGATTCTAGACATTGCCCTCATAGCATGATACTGCCACCACCATGCTTGACAGTAGGTTTGGTGTTCTCTGAGTTAAAGCCCTCACCTCCTAGAATTCTGAATTTTCTCTGATGGAATTATTGAAACTCATGAATCTTTGTCATAATAATATTTTGGTTCTTTCATAGATTTATTGAGGGTCTCCTAGAAACGTGACTAAACCTGTTGGATCACAGATATACATACAGTTACTTGATTTTGCATTTTTTTTCCCTTTCTTCTTAGTTTCATGGCCTCTGAACTTCTCCTGAGTGATTCCAGTCGACTACAGCTGCTGACTCCTCTGTTCCAGTTTAAATAGAACCATCAGATCCACTCATTAGACTCAAACTCTACAGGAGGAAAGTCCGAGGAGCTCAGCAAAGATCTGAAGGAGAAAATCATCGACTTGAACAAGTCAGAAAGTCACTTGGAACCATTTATAAACAACTTTAGATCCAGAATCATCTGTTTGTCAGAATAAAGTTCATGGTCCAGTTGTGTTACTGTCACCATCAGGAAGAAAACACAAACTACCACCAGCTGCTGAGAGATGATTGGTCAGGATGGTCAAGAGTCAACCAAGAACCCTCAATGAGAAGCTGCTGGAACACAGCACACACAAAACAACCAAAATGCTGCATAAAATGACCAAACGAGGCACAAAACAACAGAAATGAGACAAAAACAACCAAACTGAGGGACAAAATTACCAAAAAATAGACACAAAACAGCTAAAATGAAACACTACACAACTACATTTTCCATCAGTTATCAACCAGAAACTGCAAAACTAAAAAGAATCCACAGATTTTCAACTTTCCGACACTCCTTAAATGTATCGTGTATGATTTGCGGCTGATCACATGAACAAAGAAAAGACCTTCTGGAGGAAAGTTCTGAGGTCAGATGGACCAAAAGCTGAAGGTTAACCCAAAGAACACCAAATCTACCATCAAGCATGGAGGTGGCAGTATCATGCTCTGGGGCTTTCTAGAAGTGCTTCTGAACTGGTTTCAAACTGTCTTGGGTGGGTCTTGGACTGTTTTTAGGGGTAATTAGGTTTGATTTTGGTCCTGGTTTTAGATCTGTTTGGGGCTGTCTTAGGAGGGTCCTTCAGTTTTTAAAGGAGCAGTTTAGGTTTGGTTTTGATCCTGGTTGTTGACGTTTTTAGGACTGGTTTAGGGTTGTTTCTAAAACTGGTTTCAGTTCTGGTTAAGGACTGGTTTCAGACTGTATTCTGACTGGTTCTGAACCTTTTGTAGACTGGTGTAGGTTTGGTTTTGGTCCTGGTTTTAAACTGGTTTCTGATTTCTGTGTTTTTTCTCTTGTTTCTCTAATTTGCAGCCAGAAGAAACCAGTTGGGAACATTTAAAGTCGGCTTCAGGATGAATCATTTTGGTCTCGGCTGGATCTCGACTCTGCAGAACGTTTCTTATGTGACAAACAATTAGTGTAATGAAGTTCATCAGTTTAGTGGAAAGACTCCAACGTCATCCATCGACTGTCAGCCGTGGTCTGCAACAGGAGATAATAAAGTTCCTCTGTTCATGAAACTACATCTGGGAATTTATCAATGGGATCATTCATAAACACCAAGTAAAAAGAGCTTCTCTATTACAGGAAAATAAAGGATTTTACACATTTTATTACTTTTTTTGGGCCTGAAACAAATTATTATTGTCATTGTTGATTATTTTTTGGTTTAATCGATTAATTATTTCTTGAAAACAATGAAAAATGTGGATCAGAGTCTCGTTTTGTCCAAAGATATTCAGTTAAATGTCATAAAAGGAGGAAAGAAACCAGAAAATATTCACATTAAAGAAGCTGCAAACACAGAGTTTAATGCTTTTATGAGAAAATTCCTCAAACTGAAGATTAATATAGTTGGTGATTAATTTAATAGTTGATAAATAATCAACTAATCAATGGAGTGTTGGTATTTTCTTACATTTTATAGACGAAATGATGAACAGAAAACAAAAACAAGCAGATTTATTGATAGTTAAAATCATTAATGCAGCGACGACAGCAAATAACGATTATTTCTTTAAAATCTTAACTTGTAGTTGATGGATTTTATGGTTGGAGCAGCAAAGTTAATGGTAAAATGATAAACATACACAGATTTAGTTTGTAGATTTAAAATCAAATAAAATCTATAGAACCTTGTGGTGATTTCTGACTGTTCTTCACAACATCAGCTCAGGTTTTCAGAGCTTTTCTCCTCACAGCTTCTGGAGATTCAATAATAAACTGTGCAGGTCAGAAGCAGCTCCGTTAATTTAATTAGAAATCAGATCAAGAGTCTGATTAACGATCTGAACAGCAGCTCCACTCTCCTCCCATCATTTTTTAAAACGTTTGTATATCAAAGTTCAGAAATATCTGCTTCCTGGTTCCACAGCTCACACATTACTCGTAATAAAACAAACGGGAAAATATCTGCAAAGCATCACTAAAAATGTTTTAATTTTCTTTGACAGCAAATTATCTTTTCTATCTTAAATCTTTTTATACCTAAACCAGTCTTCTCTACCCAAACTATCCATTATTTTCTACCTAAAACTAATCTTTAATGTCTAAACTAGTTTTTTCTCTACCTAAACTATTTTTTTTTTTACCTAAACTAGTCTTCTCTACTAAAACTAATCTTTAATATCTAAACTAGTCCTCTGCACGTGTCCTGGTATTTTCTACCCTCCTGTCTTTGATATCTAAACTAACCTTTTGACCGTAAACTAGTCTCCTCTACCTAAACTAGTCTTAGCTAAACTAATCTTTTCCATCTAAACTGGTCGTTAATATCTAAACGAGTCCTCTGGATCTAAACGAGTCTAAACTAGTCCTCTCGATCTAAACTAGTCTAAACTAATCCTCAGTATCTAAACTAGTCCTCAGTATCTAAACTAGTCCTTTGGATCTAAACGAGTCTAAACTAGTCCTCTCGATCTAAACTAGTCTAAACTAATCCTCAGTATCTAAACTAGTCCTCAGTATCTAAACTAGTCCTTTGGATCTAAACTAGTCCTCAGTATCTAAACTAGTCCTCTGGATCTAAACTAGTCTAAACTAGTCCTCTGGATCTAAACTAGTCTAAACTAGTCCTCTGGATCTAATCTAGTCCTCAGTATCTAAACTAGTCTAAACTAGTCCTCTGGATCTAAAGTAGTCCTCAGAATCTAAACTAGTCCTCAGTATCTAAACTAGTCCTCTGGATCTAAAGTAGTCCTCAGAATCTAAACTAGTCCTCAGTATCTAAACTAGTCCTCTGGATCTAAACAAGTCTAAACTAGTCCTCTCGATCTAAACAAGTCCTCTTCATCTAAACTAGTCCTCAGTATCTAAACTAGTCCTTTGGATCTAAACTAGTCCTCAGTATCTAAACTAGTCCTCAGTATCTAAACTAGTCCTTTGGATCTAAACTAGTCCTCAGTATCTAAACTAGTCCTCTGGATCTAAACTAGTCCTCAGTATCTAAACTAGTCCTCAGTATCTAAACTAGTCCTTTGGATCTAAACTAGTCCTCAGAATCTAAACTAGTCCTCAGTATCTAAACTAGTCCTCTGGATCTAAACTAGTCCTCTGGATCTAAACTAGTCCTCTGGATCTAAACTAGTCCTCTCTGGTATTTTCTGCCCTCCAGTCTCTGGTATGTGTTGAATTCTTGACTCCCTGCGGTGACCTCATGTCCTTTACTGCTGTCCGTCTGTCTCGTGTTCTGCAGCACACGTATGACGCCTCCTCCTCCTCCACACGTGTTCCTGGCTCAGTCACGTCTAGCTCGGCCTCCTGAGGCTGGCAGAGAGCATTCTGGGTAAATCATTTCCTCCGTGGGTCCGGAGGTGTTGACTTTGGGTCTGAGCTGGAGAACGTCGGTGCGTCACCAGAACAGTTCCACCTCCGCCAGACTAAACTCAGGTTCCTCAGGTTCAGTTTCCAGGTTGCAAGCAGAAAACGATCCGCAGAAGTCAGAGTCAATCAGATCGACCTGTTTCTGTTGGACGACGCGTTTATACGTTAAATTAGATCACTATTATTATGATCCAACACACTGTAAAACATGGAGGTTTCAAATCATTTAACAATTCCCTGTTTTAGACAGATTTTTCCCCGTTTTGATAAATTACAAATAATAGCAGCTGGTAAAGAAACAGAAAAAAGTAGAATTTACACATGAACTCTAAACTAGTCTCCTCTACCTAAACTAGTCTCCTCTACCTAAACTAGTCTTTCATATCTAATGTTAGCTAAACTAGTCTTCTCTACCTCTAATAGTTATCACTAATTTCTAATATCTGAACTCATCTCCTCTACCCAAACTAGTCTTCTCAACCTAAATTAATCTTTTCTACTTAAACCAGTCTTATTTATCTAAACTAGTCTCCTCTACCTCAACCAGTCTTCTCGACCTAAACTCATCTTCTCTACTTAAACTAATCTATCTTTAATATCTAAACTAATCTTTCATGTCTAAACTAGTCTCCTCTACCTAAACTAGTTGTTGTGCTGATGATGGGAAAATGCTGGAATATTTATAATAAGGCACAAAAACTTTATTTTATTTGGTATTTTTATGTAAATTTTCAAGCTTTTAAAGGTTAAAACTTTTTTTCTTGTACAGTAAAATATGGACTGAAGCATGTTTTTGTAACCGTAAAACCAACAGTATCGATACATTTTTTTAAAACCATAAATGAAGAAAATATTTTACGGTGGTTTTACGGCAGCGTTCTGGCAAATATCACCATAAAAATTAAAAAAAAATTAGTGTAGAAAAAGTCTTATTTTACATATTAACTCTGAATAAATGGACCTAAACTGTAAAAGCTGATCTGCTTCTTTACAACCCCTTACCGGAATAAATTACACAACTTTATTCTACTCAAATCAGTTAAAATATCCTTATATTTTTACATGTATTTATGATTCATATTTCAGTGTTTCTAATGTTATTTTTTCTGCTCTTCTTGCTGCCAGACTTTCACAGTTTACTCTGGGTTTTTTACAGTGAATATTTCAGTAAAATCTTTTCTCCCTGCTGGATTTTAAATATGAACCAGCAGCTCATGGCTCAATAGTTGTTTTTTGACTGACTTTTGTCCTTTTTATATTTTCATTTTTGTATATTTTGGTTTGTTTTTGTTTTTTTTAATCTTTTTTGTCTGATTTTTGTCATGTCTCATTTTTTTTGTCGTTTTGTGTTTCCTTTTTGTCTCGCTGGTGTTTTTTGTCTTAGTTTGTCATTTTGTGTTTTGCTTTATTCGCTGTTTTGAGCATCGTTTTTGTCATTTTGTGTCCATTTTGTCCTACTTGTGTTGTTTATCTATTTTTTTGTCGTTTTGTTTCTCGTTTTTGTCATTTTTTGTCTCGTTTTTGGCGCTTTGTAACTTTTTTGTCTCTTCCGTTTCGTGTCGTTTTTCTCGTTTTGTCTTGTTTTTAATTCTAACTTCTAAGTTTGAACAATAAAAGCATCATTTTATTTTGAAAACCACACAAACAGCTGATCTTCACCACAATTTAGAGTCAACCAGCTGAATGACTCCAGAGTAAACCTGTTTTCTTTCTTTCTTTATAATTCAGAACAGATCTGCTGCTTCCAGAGCTCCACGGTTCTACCTGCTGATCTTGGATCTGATTATTTGCCAGATTTTCATGTTCTGGTTCCATTTATGGGCAGAAGTTTCTGAGCTCCCTCTGAGATTTATGGCTGCTGTTCTCAGAGGTATTAAAACCATCAGAGAGCCATCAGACTTTCTGTAAAACACCCGAAATGTGGCTGAAATCTGAACTTCATCTGAGTTTAAATCACTCAGAATATTTTCAAACCGACCACAGAATGTCGGGATAAATGGAACCTATGATCAGGAGGCTTTGGGCTGTAAATTCTGCTGCTTCTAATGAATGAAAATATCAGATTTAAAACGCTGGAGACGCAGCAGAAGTTAATATGCAGGACGATCCTCCCACCTCCTCTCCACTCAGACACGATCCTCTGGAGGCTCAGATTCATCCAGACCGAGCTGAGGGCTGAACAGACAGAGATCAGAACTCCTGAACGATCTCCTCCAGCTGGAGATAAACAACAAACTCTGGTTCTGTCTGAGGAGGGAAGAAGATTTGGAGATTTTAAAATGGGACCTGAGTTTTTCCACCAAACCAATCCGTGGATTTTTAGTTTTTTCCCCGTTTCTGGGATGAAACTCTTGTGAAGTAAGTAAATCTTTAATATTATTAATAATAGAATCTTTAATTTATAGATCTGTATAATAATTGACTGTTAATATGTGATATGTAGATGTAGAAATGTGGATTATAATCGTGTTTTTACGCGTTGATTTGCACACCGAAGGCCTTTTCACGCAGCAGTTTAAAGTGTTTTCAGCAGCGTGTCTCAAAAGGAATCACTTCTTCTACAGTTTAATATTTGCGTATTAAACTCCTAAATGCTTTAAACTCCTTAAATTAAATATTAATTATTATTAACAGCCAGAATGACAATTTTTTTTTAAACATTTGCGCATTTTACGCATCGAAGGATTTTCTCTCGGAGGATCGAAAACAGTGGAAACTTCCCGACGGTCGAGGCCCAGCAGGAACTTTATTTAAAGCGAGCCGGTAACGTTTGGAGGCGCGCAGCTCCGCGGGGGTTTCTGCTGCTCCTCCAGAGTTCAACAGCAGCTCTTAACCCCGGAGCCGCCCGGGTCACCGTGTGGCACCGCGGCCGGTTCTGTCCGACTCCCCGCGGCGGCTTTGAAGTGGCGGCAGATTCCATTTCTAGAGCTGAGCTGCGCCAACAACTGGCAAAAGAACTGTCTGGAGTTTTACTTTATGCTCTAGAATTAAAATTACACGAAATTAAAACTAAATAATGCCACATTTCCAGTCCGGATCCAAACCAGCGGTGCGTAAAATTTGTGCGTAAAAACGTAAAAATAAACGTATTTTTTTCCCCTTCAGATTCGCTCGAAGCTCCTCTTTAGACTAAATGTTGCCCAACTATTGACCTTCAGGAGAAACAGGAGGTTTGACTCAGATTTACGGCCTTCAATTGGAGCCCTCCTGCTCTGAAAATCCAATTATTTCCCTAAAACCTGAACAGAGATGCCGTAAACCAGGAGGGCTGAGCACGTTGGTTCTGGAACATAAACCATCCGGACAGCTGACAGCTTCCGGTTTATGGGAATTTATCTAATTTAAAATCAGAATAAATCGGAGTCAGAGACTCACCTTAGATTTCAGTTGTTCTGAATTAAAGAAATAACAAAATGAACAAATCAAAGCTTCAGAAAACTAAAAGATTTTGTTTTTGTGTTTTGCTCCATCTGTCTCTTTTTCCTCATCCATCCATCCATCTATCCATCCATCTGTCCATCCATCTGTAATCCATCCATCCATTCAGCCTCTGATCTTCTAACACCTTCAGATCATGGAGCTGTCTTCTTCTCTACCTCCACCCTCTCCCTTCATCCCTAACTCCTCCCTGCCCTCCTCCTCTCCCTCCATCTCTCCATCTCCCAGCTTGGCCTCCACGGTTCTGTTCTGCTCCCTGCTGTCGCTGCTCTCCCTGCTGGGGATCTTGGGGAACGTCTACACTCTGGTTCTGCTGCTGAGGCGTCGGAGAGGCCGGAGGAGAAGAGGACTTCTGTCCAGACTTCCCGTCCCGTCCTGCCTCGCCGGCTCCTCCTCTCCTTCCTCCTCCCCCTCGTCGTCGTCCTCCTCCTCCCTCCACCTCCAGGTGCTGAGCCTGGCCCTGGCCGACCTGCTCTACCTGTTCACGGCTCCGTTCATCGTGTACGACAGCCTTGGGTCCGGCTGGGCCTTCGGGGAGCCGGGCTGCCGGCTGCTGCTGAGCCTGGACCTGCTGACCATGCACGCCTCCATCTTCACGCTCACCGCCATGAGCCTGGACCGGTACCGGGCCGTGGCCCGCCCGCTGCACGCCTCGTCGTCGTCGACGTCGGGTCTGCTACGGGTGGGGGTGTCCTGGGGGCTGGCGGTGGCGCTGAGCCTGCCCATGATGATCACCCTCCACCTGGAGGACGGGGAGGACCAGCAGGGCCGGCTCTGTGTTCCTGCCTGGGACGAGCAGAGCTCCAAGGCCTACCTCAGCGTCCTGTTCTGCACCAGCATCCTGGGACCGGGTCTGGCCATCGGGGCTCTGTACGCCACCCTGGGTCGGCTCTACTGGGTCTCCCAGACCCGGCCGGCCTGGGCCAGCGGTGGCGGCGCCGCCTGTCCCCCCAGAGCCCCCAAACCCAAAGTCCTGCTGCTCATCCTGGGCATCGTTCTGGCCTTCTGGGCCTGTTTCCTGCCCTTCTGGGTCTGGCAGCTGCTGCCTCTCTACCAGCCCGACATGCTGCGGACGGTACCGGTGGGAACCCAGGTGACGGTGAACCGGATCCTGACCGGACTGACGTACGGGAACTCCTGCGTGAACCCGTTCTTCTACACGCTGCTGACCGGGAAACGGAAACGCAACCAGCAGGCGCCAGCATCGGCCAAGCAGCTCTGCAGGAAGAGCAGCCCGGACCAGTAGAACCCAGAACCTGACCAGCAGAACCCAGAACTGGACCAGTAGAACCCAGAATCGGACCAGTAGAACCCAGAACCTGACAAGCAGAACCGGAACCAGTAGAACCCAGAATCTGACCAGCAGAACCGGACCAGTAGAACCCAGAATCGGACCAGTAGAACCCAGAACCTGACCAGCAGAACCGGACCAGTAGAACCAGACCAGCAGAACCCAGAACCATAGAACCGGACCAATAGAAACGGACCAGTTGAACCCAGAACTGTAGATCCAAGAACCGGGTCTGAGGGGCGTTTAGATTAAAGCTTTAGAACTCCAGAACTAAAGAACCTGGACTCGGTCTGAAGACTGAGGAGCAGAAATGAGGAAAGCACTTTGTAGAAAAACCAGAAGCAGCAAAACGACAATCTGAGTCAGAAAACGTCTCCTGATGAAAATATTCCAAACTAGAGCTGAAAGATTTTAAAAAAACATCTGAGGAGGAAACAGGAATGTTAAAAATGACTGACAGTTTTTCCTTTCAGCTGCTGCTGTTTAAAATCAGTCATTTTTCAGTTCTTTTTCAACCTTTAATGATAAAACATTTTAAAAATGCAGCGGAGACCAAGTTTACAGGACAATTAGCTTTAAAACGTTTAAATTATTTGGTTTTGCAGCAACTTCCATTGATATCAGTCCTGCAAAAATAGATCAGCTGAAGTTTTTTTAAACATTGCAACAGCTTAATTAGACAATAATTTACCAAAAAAGACTCTTTCATGTCAAAGTGAAAACAGATTTCTACAAGGTAATGTCAGTTAAATAAGAATGTCAAACATAAAGTCAGCAACTGCTTAAGTTTTAACCCCTCACCACATTTAACACTAGAAATCTGTTCTCACTTTTACACCAAAGAGTCTTTTTTTGGGGGAAATTTTATTCAAAAAGTCGAATTTCCAAAAATAATTTACAAACAAGACTCTTTCATGTCAAAGTGAGAACAGACTTCTAAAAAATGTCAGTTAATTAAAAATATAAAACATAAAATCAGTGATTGCAGAAGTTTTAACTCCTTTAAAGTAACTCAGAACTTTCAATCTCTTCTCACTTTGACATGAAAGAGTTCTTTTGTTATATATTTATGTAAATCTTAATGCATCTTTTTGATTATCAGTCATCCTCTCCTTGATTTCTAGTATTTGGTGTCAATATTCACCCCTTTAGAGTGACTCACCACATTCAATACTAGAAATCTGTTCTCACTTTGACATGAAAGACGCTTTATTTATGTAAATTATTGTTAAAAAAGGTCATATTTTGTCACCGAGGTCTTTCTAATAGTTGTTCAGCTCGTTTTAAAACCATGAATGATAAATCATATCACATATTTTGGTGACGGCAGGTTTACACGATGATAATCAGCTTTTTAAATGTTTAATGTTTTTTGCAGCGTGACGAAGGTTTTTAAATGCCAACTGGAGACGAACGTTTCATCCATAAACTGAATATTTCAGGAGAACCAGAAACTTGAAGCACTTCTGCTTGAAGACGTTTGTTTTCGGTCTCGTCTAGTCGAGACTTTTCCGTTTGTTGACTCAATGGATTTTGTTTAACCGTCTTTAGTTTTCTGTCCTGAACTCTAACATCTCTGGAAGAGTTTCCTTTTATTCTAAAAATCTGAAAGTTGGTTTGAAATGTTCTGATTGTTGAGAACAATGTGGAGCTTCGCCTGATGTTTCTAATATCTGATAATAAAAGAACGTCTGTGTGTGATTCTCTGGACGTTTAAACTCGACGTGAAGCCGAATGTTTCTCACGCTGAACACAGATGTGAAGAATCTGAAGACAGAAGCAGAAAGAGGAGAAAAGAGGTTTGGTTTCTGTCCGGCTGCAGACGAGAAAATGTTGAAAGAAAAAGTGAGAACCAGAAACTCTGAGGGTTTTAGATGAACTTTGGGGTTTAAGATACTAAATATGAGTTTATCTCGTCTCTACTGGTTCTTTACTGGGACAGAAAGTGGAAAAAAAATGAAAATTTGGCAGCAAAAGTGCAAAAAAACACGAAAAAAGGGTTTAATACTGTAATGTTAAAAAAAAAACAGGACAAAAACTGCTAATATCTGCAAAATAATGCTTTATAAGCTGATTTAAATGTCAAACTGTATTTTCATAGTGGGTTAGGGTTCATATTTCTAAGGTCAAATGTAAAATTACAAATTATAAATTACATGGTTCAATTATTACAAACAAATAAATAAAAAATGCAGAAACAGCATCAGTAGACTTAAACCAGAGAACAAATGATTTATAATTGAAAATTTCACATTTGACAATAAAAATATGAACCCTCACCCACGATAAAAATACAATTTTACATTTAAATCAGTTTTTTTTTAAACTATATTTTGCAGATATTAGCTGTTTTTTTCCATTGGTTTCACAATTTTGTGTTTTTACTATTTTTGTTTTGCAGCAAAAATTAAAATTGTGATGTAAAATGTGACGTTTTCTGACAGTAAGTTACAAAAAAGATTCTTCAATGTCCCTTATTAATTTATTTTTTAACGTTGCAGTATTAAACTATTTTTAAACATATTTTTGGGAAATTTTGCTGCCAGATTTTCACCGTCACAAATTACTTTTACTTGTCGACTTTATTTACGTTTGGCTTCTTTTTCTTTAGTTTCAGCACATAAATCTATTCCTTTTTTTCTATGATGTTATCAGAAATTATCTGTAATTTAAGAAAACTGAGAAAATCTGTAAATTTCTTATAATTTATAATTATATTTTTTAATATTAGAATTTATTATCTTAAAATTAAAAAAACAAGAGAAAATCCATAAAAATATTTCCATCCTTAATATGATTTTTTTCAAATAACAGTAAATATCTCTGAAAATTAATTTAATTTTGTCATCAAAAATATTATTACATTTTTTTTTTTACAGTTAGAAGCAAGTTAATATTTTTTTATGTAACTTTAGAAGTTTAATTTAACAAACAAGGGAAAAGAGGCTAATTTTCAATCCTTAATATAAAACTTTCTTTCAGATAACTCAGAACATTTTTAATGAATGTTTAAATACAAGAAAAATCTTGTAATTTTAGATTCTAACTTTTTAAAAGAGTAAATGACTTTAACTTTAGGGTTTAGTTTGGATGGAGACGCTGCTCCGTGTTTCTAGACACATTATTTCACTTTATTTCCCTCCATGTCTGACAGACGGACTGTTTTCCTCTCAGAGTGGAATGAATCTCTGTTGGCTCTGGATGGATTTTACATTAAGTCACAACAGAAGCACCTCCTGTGGCGACGCCGCTCGGCATTCTGGGTAAAAACTGCAGGTAACTGAAAACACATGGAGGCTCAGAAACAACATGAAGGAGGAAAATATCATCATAGAGACCTGCAGGTGGAAGCAAAACTCATGGTTTTATTACACGGAAATATAAATACTTCACTTCTGAATTTTAAACTAGTGAAACACTCCTGTGGGTCATAATATTAATAATTAGTCATTAATAATAATAATTCATAATAGCAGTAATGATAATAATAATGATAATAATAATAATAATATCTGTCCATTGTATGATTTTCTAAAGCAATTGTAATTATCTGATTAATTTCACCTCAGACTGTTTTAGAACAACAAACATGTTTCAGCAACACTTCAGTGTTTTGTAAAAATCGAGGAACTGATATTCTCAGTAAAAATGTAACTTTTGATGTCAAAATGTGAGTTTCCCTGACAGTAATTTACAGCAAAAAAATTCTTTAATGTCAAAGTGAAAACTAGAAAAGCACTCAGAGACGCAGTCCCCCTCCAGGCCTCCCAGTCCCCCTCCAGGCCTCCCAGTCCCCCTCCAGGCCTCCCAGTCCCCCTCCAGGGCCTCCCAGTCCCCCTCCAGGCCTCCCAGTCCCCCTCCAGGGCCTCCCAGTCCCCCTCCAGGGCCTCCCAGTCCCCCTCCAGGGCCTCCCAGTCCTTCTCAAAGGCTTTCCAGTCCTTGGATCATTTCTGATGGACAAGTCCTGATAAGTCCTCAGTGGTGGATTTGTAGTAGAATCACAATCAGCTGATGTAGTGTTCACTTGTTGTCATGGTTACAGTGACGCCATGCCGCTATCTGGCAATGATACAGAAATCTTTCACCAATCTGTGGATCCAGACTATAAGCTGCATCACTGCCAGAATCTAATCGCTTGGTCCTTGAATCATTTCTGACCTTCCCTAGAAATTTCATCCAAATCCGTTGGTCTGTTTTAGAGTAATGTTGCTAACAGACAGACAGACAGACAGACAGACAGACAGACAGACAGACAGTTTTACTATAAACAGACTATTAACATTTTATTATAAACATATTCAGAATGGAAGCATTTTTATGGAATTTCTCTTCTTGTTTTATTAATTGGCAGATAATAAATCATTTTTAGCTGGATTTTTTTAAAGATTTTTTCCTAAAATCCCAGAACAAAGTATGAATTCTACTAGAAACCAGCGGAACTGAGGGTTTATAAACGGTTCTTTGTGAGGTTCTGCAGGAACCTTCAGATCCTCCAGATCCTTCAGATCCTTCAGATCCTCCAGATCCACCAGAATCTCGGTGCTGTTCTGAGTGTTTCATAAATCCTCCTCCTGTCAGAATCCTGGATGCTCCAGCATCTTACCCCCTATCCTCCCTCTATCCTCCCCCCATCCTCCCCTCTATCCTCTATCATCCCTCTATCCTCCCCCCTATCCTCCCCTCTATCCTCTATCATCCCTCTATCTTCCCTCTATCCTCCCCCTATCCTCCCCTCTATGCTCTATCCTCCCCCATTCTCCCTCTATCCTCCCTCTATCCTCACCCTATCCTCCCCCTATCCTCCCCTCTATCCTCTATCATCCCTCTATCCTCCCTCTATCCTCCCCCTATCCTCCCCTCCCTATCATCCCTCTATCCTCCCTCTATCCTCCCCCTATCCTCCCTCTATCCTCTATCCTCCCTCTATCCTCCCTCTATCCTCCCCTCTATCCTCCTCATCCCTATCCTCCCTCTATCCTCCCCTATCCTCCCCTCTATCCTCTATCATCCCCCTATCCTCCCCCCTATCCTCTATCCTCCCCTAGCCAGCCAGCTGCAGGTGCCCCTCCCCTGGGCAGGAAGGCGCCCCGCCAGGCCGACTAGACGAAGCCAGAGCGGAGAACAAACCCCTGCTGAGGCTGGATAGAGGCTCCAGGTCTGTCCAGACGTTCTCTAAAATCCAATCTCCATCTGTTTTCCTTCTCCATCAGCCGCCGTCGCCTCTCCTCGCCCTGCTGCACTCTAAAAACTCTCTAGTTTTACTCTAAAAACTACTATATATATATATATATATATATATATTTAAATATATATATATATATACATACATATATCTAGATATTTAGGTATAGATATATATAGATCGATAGATAGATAGATATGATCGATAAATCTGCTGCAAAAAATAATAATTTAATGATATTTTCATTGTTGTCAGTTTTTTTACATATTTTTTTAAAAAAGTTTACAGTCTTAAACTTTTCTGCCAGATTTTATTTATTTGTTGTTTTTTTTTTACAGTTCTGGTATTTTCCTGTTTGTTTTCTAGTAACTTGCTGCCATATTTGACCTGATCTTTTTTATTTAACAGGACTTTTTTACAGCATCCATGAAACTCCTCAGCTCTGGCTTCCAAGAAAGCGTCTCTGAATTATCCGTGAAGCTCCAACATCTGTATCTGAACCCAGACAGGCCCAACTTTACGACTTTACGCCACACAACATAAAAAGCAGCTTGTAATTCTGGGTTTGACGGTAAACTCTCAAACCGAGCCTCCGACAGAGCCTCTTTGTTCGACTCCCCGACTTCACAGCTCCGTGTCAGCCGCGGCCTTCAGGCGAGGCCCCGGCCCCGGAGCCCCGGAGGCCGGAGGTTACATCAACGACACACACATTAGCTTCACACCCGGCAGGACGGATAACACTCCGAACACTCCAAACACTGCTGTCAGCTCAGGCATCAATGCTCCGCCGACCTCCGACCCTCAGAGCTGTCTGAGGTCTGTTCACGCTGGGAGGTCAGAAACAAGGCTTCCAGCTCCAGAAACACAACCTGAGGCCACATTTCTGGCTTCACTGCAGCAGAAAAACTAAATAAATCTCATCCAACAGGGAGAGCTACAGCTTTTCTTCCACTCTGCTGTTCAGACGAAACACGAGAAACAACAAGAACCAGGAGAAAATCAACCAGAAACATGAAGAACCAGGAGAAAATCAACGAGAAACACCAAGAACCAGGACAAAATCAAACAGAAACGCCAAGAACCAGGAGAAAATCAACCAGAAACACCAAGAACCAGGACAAAATCAACCAGAAACACCAAGAACCAGGACAAAATCAACCAGAAACACCAAGAACCAGGAGAAAATCAACCAGAAACATGAAGAACCAGGAGAAACTCACACAGAAACACCAAGAACCAGGACAAAATCAACCAGAAACACCAAGAACCAGGAGAAAATCAACCAGAAACACCAAGAACCAGGAGAAAATCAACCAGAAACACCAAGAACCAGGAGAAAATCAAACAGAAACACCAAGAACCAGGACAAAATCAAACAGAAACGCCAAGAACCAGGAGAAAATCAACCAGAAACACCAAGAACCAGGAGAAAATCAACCAGAAACATGAAGAACCAGGAGAAAATCAACCAGAAACATCAAGAACCAGGAGAAAATCAACCAGAAACACCAAGAACCAGGAGAAAATCAACCAGAAACATGAAGAACCAGGAGAAACTCACACAGAAACACGAAGAACCAGGACAAAATCAAACAGAAACGCCAAGAACCAGGAGAAAATCAACCAGAAACACCAAGAACCAGGAGAAAATCAACCAGAAACATGAAGAACCAGGAGAAAATCAACCAGAAACACCAAGAACCAGGACAAAATCAACCAGAAATATGAAGAACCAGGAGAAAATCAAGCAGAAACACCAAGAACCAGGACAAAATCAACCAGAAACACCAAGAACCAGGACAAAATCAACCAGAAACACCAAGAACCAGGAGAAAATCAACCAGAAACACCAAGAACCAGGAGAAAACCAACCAGAAACATGAAGATCCAGGAGAAAATCAACCAGAAACACCAAGAACCAGGAGAAAATCAACCAGAAATATGAAGAACCAGGAGAAAATCAAGCAGAAACATGAAGAACCAGGACAAAATCAACCAGAAACCCACCAGCTGGTTGGAAAGCTTCTAAAAAAACACCAAAACTACACAATTTATCAGCTATAAACTACAAAAACAGACAGAATAATCTCCTCAAATGTTGTTTTCACACGAACGAGACACATAATGACCAAAACGATACACAAAATTCCAAAAACAAGACACAAATGAGACACACACTGATGGAAATGAGACACAAATGAGACAATAAACTACAAAAACGACACAAAATGACACAAGCAGGACACAACTGAGACAATAAATGACTAAACCGCGACACAAAACCACAAAAAGTAGACACAAATGGCAGAAAAGAGAAAGTCACACAAAGGAGACACAAAATGACCAAAACAACACGATGGAGACACAATAACTATAAAAAAGACAAAACAACAAAAATTAGGCACATAACAACCAAAACGATCCAGAAAACTACAAAAACGAGACACAAATGAAGGGAAAGTGATGTTAGAGGTTTACTGAGAGCTAGCAGGTAGAAAACATGACAGGATGAAGGTTGGAGGTGAAGTTCTAGCGCCACCTGCAGGACAAAACTCTGAACTTCAACCTGAGCTTCAGGTCCAACGTTTCTTCACTTTTATTCTCTGAAGCTGCAGCAGGAACAGAAAAAAAAGATTTTTCTGTAGGATTAAAACGAAACATTAATGAATAAACGGCTTCTATTAGTTCACCAGAAACACTGGTCAGCGAGCACTACAACTACACAACAAGAACACAACAACACAACTAGAACACAACAACACAACTAGAACAACACAAAAAGCCAGGCAGGAAACCACAAAAATAAGACACAAGATGACTAAAAGGAGACACAAAACAAAAGAACAGAGACAAACCTGTCCTAAAGAGAGACAAATGAGACACTAAATGGAGACACAAATGAAAAACCGAGACACAAAACTACAACAATAAGACACAAAACAACACGATGGAGACACAAAAAATATGACAGCGTGACACAAAGCTACAAAAAGGAGACAAAAAACTACAGAACCGAGACAAAACTGTCCTAAAGAGAGACACGCCAACACATAGGAGGCACAACACTACCAAAAACAGACACAAATGACAAAATCGAACATGAAAATACAACAATACACAGTGACATAAATGACACACAAAACTTCAAGAAACCAGACAAAATGATCAACATGAGACACAAATGACACACAGAACTACAGAAAAGAGACAAAACTGTCCAAAAGAGAAACAAACCAACACAAACGAGAGACTAAACTACAAAAAATCAACACAAATGAGACACAAATGACAAAACCGAGACACAAAACTACAAAAATGAGACTAAATTATCAAAATGAGACACAAAACGATGGAAAAGAAAATTATGGTTCCTGTCAGAGTTCTGCTGGTTCCTGTCAGAGTTCTGCTGGTTCCTGTCAGAGTTCTACTGGTTCCTGTCAGTGTTCTGCTGGTTCCTGTCAGAGTTCTACTGGTTCCTGTCAGAGTTCTGCTGGTTCCTGTCAGTCTGCTGTTCGTCAGGTTCTGGTTCCTGTCAGAGTTCTGCTGGTTCCTGTCAGAGTTCTGCTGGTTCCTGTCAGAGTTCTACTGGTTCCTGTCAGAGTTCTGCTGGTTCCTGTCAGAGTTCTGCTGGTTCCTGTCAGAGTTCTACTGGTTCCTGTCAGAGTTCTGCTGGTTCCTGTCAGAGTTCTGCTGGTTCCTGTCAGAGTTCTACTGGTTCCTGAACTACAGAAATCCTAGCTGTGCTGCAGGTTGTCAATCTGTTGGTCCGTGTCGCCTCCTGCAGCGTTCTCACCTTCCACCGTAACCTGGAGACCTCCAGCCAGGTAGAAACACAACACCTGAGCAGTCAGAGCCTGGTTCTGGTTCTGGTTCTGATGGGTCTCTGGGTTCTGACAGCAAACACTGAGTTTCCAGAAGAACCAGCAGCGTTCCTCACAGCTGAAGACTGAACTAAAGCTGGAAATTTACAGTAAAATACTTAAAAAAAATAAATAAAAAAAAGATAACATTTGCAGAATCGTGTTTGATTTCCATTAAATCCGACACAAACACGTCCAGCTCCATAAAACTCCATCAGAGACGGATTTAAATAATTCTGTTCCTGATCTGAACATTTTCATGCCCAGTGTCTTCTACAGTTACTGAGACAGAAAACGACTAAAATGAGACACAAAATGATTGAAAAGAGACAAAATTGACCCAAAGAGACGCAAAGTCACAAAAAAGAGACATGAACAGTTATTCTACTAAAACATTTTTAACAATAAGCCCTCAGAACAAAAAAAAAAAAAAAAAATATATATATATATATATATATATATGTATGTGTGTGTGTGTGTGAGGAAAAAATACAATAAAATATAACTAAAATAATATATAAACCCGAATATAAAAAACAATGCATAAAATCTCTCTCACTCTCTCTCATATATATATATATATATATATATATATATATATATATACATATATATATATATTTATTTATTTATTTATTTATTTATTTATTTATTTATCCAAAATCGTTAAATTACTTGTTTTTCTGGGTTTTTTTTTTTTACAATCATTTTTAATCCAGACTGCAGATTTGTGGCTACAGTTTTAATAAAAGAAGTTTTTTGTTTTAATAATTAATACATGAGCGGTTTAATTACACACGTCGGTTTCTTTCTGTAAAATCCTGCACAGCCTCGAGGTCGTGCACCAGAAATATCGATCATCTCATCAACAGATCAGCCTCTTTCTATTTTTATTTTCAGAAAATCTCCCACAGGAATCCCAGCAAGAACCAAACCTTTAGAGTAAATGAAACTCTGACATCCTACCTGGACCTGAGGCGTCCTGCAGCTCCAGGCGCTTCTCTGTCTCTGGAGGCAGGAAGGAGGGACAGGTGAGGCGACAGGTGAGGCAACAGGTGAGGCAGCAGGAGCTCACCTGGACGTTGATTCGCTGCCGTGGGGCGCCTCCTGGTGGCAGCAGCAACAACAAAAAAATCTGTGAATTTACTCTTTTTTAAAAAAATCACATTTAACACATTAGAAACATCTGGAAAATGAAATATATTCATTCCATTAAATCCAGACAAACTCTGTTTTTACACATATAGTAAAAGAACAAATCACTACAGACTCTAAATGTTGACATTATTTACAGTTTAAGTCAGTTTTGTATGACTTTGATGTAAATTATTATCTTTTCTCTCTGGTTTTACTTTTACCAAAACATGTTAAATATGTAAAAGAACTGCAAATTAAAAAAAAAAATCAATTAATATTTTTTTAAATAATATTTATTATTTTTATTTCACATAACAGCAAATATCTGTAAAATAATTACAATTTTAGCTGATTTAAATACAGAAAAACTCTAATTTTACACTCACTGCAACAAAAAATGGAAAATATGTAAAAGAACTAAAATTTTTAAAATCATTTTACAATTTTTAAATATTTATAATTTTTCTTTCAAATGACAGAATAATATCTGTAAAAGTAATTAAATTTTTTGCCGATTCATGGCTGAGGTGTAAATTATTATCTTTCCTCTGTGATTTTATTTTTACCAAAACATGGAAAATATGTAAAACACGAACATTTTTAAAATCAACTTACAATCTTTAATATTTATCTTTATTTCATATAACAGCAAATAGATATTTTTAGCTGATTTGATTCCAGAAAAACTGTTTTTTACACTCATTGGGAATATATATAAATAATATATAAAACCACAGTTACATTTTTTAAAATCAATTTAGAATTTTTAATATTTACAATTTTTCTTTCAGATAACAGCAAATATCTGTAAAATAATTCTATTTTTGCTGATTTAAATACAATAAAAATAATCATGTGATGGTAAAATCTTTGCAGATTTTTGCTGTGGATGTTATTTACAGTTTAAATCTGTTCTTAACATCTAAATTATGAATTTATCTGTGACTTTACGCGCAGGGGCAGATCTAGAGAAAAATTAATAGGGTGGCAAAGGGGTGGCAGATATTTTAGGGGGTGGCATGTGTATATATATATATATATATACACAGACTATATATATATATATATATATATATATATATATATATATATATATATATATATATACATATATATATATATAGTCTGCCAAGGAGACAATGGATTACGGATTTGGATGAAACCAACCAGCAGGCGCTATCAAATTGACACAAATACTGCTGAAATAAGTGTGTTAAATAAGTAAATATCATGAGTTGCTCTTATTAGCTGTCAATCAGAATATGTGATTTGATATGTCGAGCAGAAAGGGGAAAAGATTTAAACTGAAATAAAGTCAACCTTACACACTTTGAAGAAACCAAATGCTAGATATGTTAAAAATGTTTCTTAAATTTAGCAACAAATTAGACTAAGACTAGACAATGTCTCTCTTATGCACTGCTTTGGGAAATCTGCATTTGTGTGATCTATGCTTATGTTCAGCCTGAAACAATGATTACATTATCAATTCATCTAGAACAGAGTCTGAGTCCAGGTAATTTTATTTATTGTCTTAGATTTGTGGTTTTATATTTTGATGCTCTTTATTTGAGACATTTCTTACAATAATTCTATAATTCCAATATTTCGATATTCTTAAGATTTAAGGATCTACTACATCAGATAATAATTTGTCCAAAAAGGTAATTATTGCGACAGGTGTACCTCTTACTCAGATATATTATACTAAAGCAATATTCATAGCATGTGGACCAGCTGGACCAGAGATAGTCTGATTTACCTTTCTCTGTCTGAGCTCTGCATGCCTTCATTTCTTTCTCTGAACTCTTCCTCCTCCATCTCCTCTGGGATGCTCTTCCTCCTCTCTTCTTTTAGGCTGGGAAAAGCTGCTGGTGGTTCCCTTCCTCTTCTGTCTTTACTGTCTCCTACAAGAATAACACTCACTGAACTATGTTTTTTCCTTTGATAATCTTCATTATTAACTACGATACAATCTGATCTGTACAATTTAAACCTTTAAAGAGATACTTAACATGTAAACGTTTTTTTCAGCTGTAAACTAAATGATATGACTGTACTATGATGAAACACATCAATGTTGGTGTTATTATGACCTTGACACCAAAATTATAAAAACCAGCATTAAACAAGCAGGATGTAGTTTTCAAACAGTGCATGAAAACCTGCTGTGACTGGGGGTTTGGTTACACTTTAATGTCATGTAAAGTCTTAGTGAATGTGTGATTTATTTTTGACTTACAGTCTGTTGTCAGAACCACAGGTTGTAATTATCAAAAAAACAAAGAGAAAAACTTCCACAGACGATCCCCCACCATCCTTCTGTGGCTGTTCTCTAACATTAGCTAGCTACAGAAGTAACAATTAGCAAGACCCAGGCTCACCGGAAACCGTGGCTCGTCTCGCAAGCAAACACTTTATGTGAATTTAGACACTATTAGCGTTTAATACATAGTGAACAGTTATATTAGCATGTAGTCTAACCCAGTCTAACTAGTGTCTTACTGTCACACCGAAGTCCAGCTATCATCCCCATGAGTGAGGTCTAAGAGCCGCTACCTCAGGTGGGCGTGTCATCTCGTATCTGCAGCAGCATAGACTGTACAGGACGTGACGTCACATGGTGCATTCGAAAGCACTCGGACATCGTAGTTTCACTCGTTATTCGTCTTTCCTGGACTTTCGCTCTTTAAGCCACAACTTTTCATATACATATTTTTTAATTAAATCGTTCAGAACTGGGGTGGCAGCCGGGGTGGCAAGGCATCTTTTAGGGGTGACAGTTTCCACCCTATGCCACCCCAGTAGATCCGCCACTGTTTACGCGTTACTCTGTAATTTAAACAGGGGTAGTAGGTGAGTGCACAGCAGATTAACTTGAAATTCTGCACCCAAAAATGTATAATTTTGAACATTACATTGAAGCACTACAAATAAAAGTGAAATATAAGGAAGTAAACATGATACAGACGTGAAGAAAAAACAGCACTGGAAGAGGAAATCTGAAGAGATAAAAGCACAATCTGATAGAATAAATACTTAATAAAGAACTCCAGAAGAACTCAGGAAATAATATTAATATTATTAGATCATGTTTTAGTGTCTTAGAATTAATATAAAAAGTTTTATTATTCAGACCTTCTGCTGCACCTCCATTTCAGTTATTTTGGACATTTTTTTAGCTCATATCAGACAAATTTTGAGTCATTTTGGACCATTTTTTAACTAATTTTGGACAATTTCTAGCTCAAAACAATTTTGAATCATTTTGTACAGTTCTGAACAAGACTCTGGCTACACCGACATACCGGCTGGTGGCGGTTACTGCACCAGTCTGACCGGTGGGTGGCAGCAGTGTGCCGCCGCTGTGAGCAGTCTGCCGCAGATTGATCAGTAGAAGAAGAACTGAGAGCTACGGGTTAGTAGCTAACACGGCGGACCGGAGGAGCCGTGAGGGAGATTTTTTTCACCTTTAATTTCGCGCTGAGAGGAAAATTTCCGTTTGATGTCATTTTGTGGAACCCAGAGCAGCGGGTGAGTGGGTGTTGGAGTGTTTTCCCGCCGTGTTCCGCCCGGAGTGCCGGTGTTTCCAGTTAGCCGGCTAGCCAGCTAATGCTAGCGTCCTTATGTAATGGAGGCTAAAGTCTAACGGCTAATGCTAACTGTTAAATGTAAATACTGAAGATTTCCGGAGAATAAAAGCAGGTTTAAACGTCCAAACTGGCAGAAAATCATATCATCAGCTCATATCAGACAATTTTTTTACTCATTTGGGACAATTTTTAGCTCATATCAGACCAATTTTTAATAGTTTTGGACAATTTTTTGTACTAATTTTGGACAATTTTTAGCTCATTTCAGACACATTTTGAGTTATTTTGGACAATGTTTAGCTCATAAGACAAATTTTCAGTTATTTGGATAATTATTCATTCATTTTGGACAATTTTTAGCTCATATTAGACACATCTTGAGTCAGTTTGGACAGAAGCTGTGTGGGTTTTATCGCAGGTGTTTTGGTGAAGTTTCCAACAGAACCAGAGCTCCTTCATTTATTAGATTCTCTTCTGTTTCTGTCCTTCCAGGCGCCGCAGCAAATGGGACCAGCCCGGCCCCGGCCCAGCGGGGATGGGGGAGGCTGAAGCTGCGCCCTCCGGAGCTCTGGATGCTGCAGCGGCGGTGGCTGCAAAGATCAACGCCATGCTGGTGGCTAAAGGCAAACTGAAGCCCTCCCAGATCGGCATCCCGGGTCCACCTGACAAGGTAAGAGCTGCAGGTAGAGCCCAGCTGGTTAAATAGGTTCTGAGAGGAGGAGGAGCAGCTGGAGCAGCCTTCGGTCAGTCAGTTCAGGAAGTATATATGCAAGAAAAAAAGGTTTTTGCACATATGCTGGATTGTCATGTTGGACAATTTTTTAGCTCATATCAGACAAATTTTGAATTATTTTGGACAATTTTTAACTAATTTTGGACAATTTTAAACCAATTTTGGACAATTTTTAGCTCATTTCAGAGAAATTTTGAGTCATTTTGGACAATTATTAACTAACTTTGGACAATTCTTAACCAATTTTGGACTATTTTTACATCATTTTGGACAATTTTTAACTCATTTTGGACAATTTCTAGCTCATGTCAGACTCTTTTATGAGGTTTACAGAATCCTAAAAATGAATAAGTTTTCCTAAACTCATCTCCTCGTTCCTCCTCTCTCAGGCTGTCGGTGTTGGGAAACCTCCGGTGCCGGCCAAAGCCAAAGACGACCTGGTGGTGGCCGAGGTGGAGATCAACGACGTCCCGATCACCTGCAGGAACCTGCTGACCCGCGGACAGACGCAGGACGAGGTTCTGATCAGCTCTCTATTCAGAATTACACCCAGGAAGTGACCGCTGGTTTATTCTGTCCTTTACCTGCTGTCTGTCTGCAGATCAGTAAAGTTAGCGGAGCCGCAGTGTCCACCAGGGGGCGCTACATGACGGCAGAGGAGAAGGGGAAAGCTCTACCGGGGTGACGACACACTGACACTGCAGGAGTTAGGAAGAAAAAAATACACCAATTCTGGACAAATCGCTGCACTAACCTATCATTTTTAAAACTTAAATTTATATTAAATATATATTAAAACTATTACTATACATTTTATATATTTTAACATTTTTAATTGTAATATTTTGATATTCATCCATAAATAAATATTAAAGTTATTGCTATAAATTATTTTGTTTTACTTTTTTAATATATAATTTATATCATTTTATTTATAGTTTATATGTATAATTTTATATATTTTTAATTTCAATATTCAATTCAATTTTATTTATATAGCGCCAATTACAAATTGTCTCGAGATGCTTTACAGAACCCATATGCCTGATCCCCAGAGCAAGACCTAAGGAGACACTGGCAGGAAAACACCCTTTTAGCGGGGGAAAAAACGTTGAGCAGAACCCGGCTCTTTATGTGGGGAACCCATCTGCTGCTGGAAGGAGGGTTGAGAGGGACAGAAGAGGTAGAGAGGTAGAGATAGAGGGATAGAGGTAGAGGGGTGGGGGGGATACAAGGACTGTAAAACACACAGTTTAATACATGCATGATCAGACAGATGATACATGCAAAGTACAACTAACATGGAAACTGATTATAGTTTACTGCTATGGTGTACAGCTCTGGCATTAAATATACTACATATATAGCTGCTGGTAAATTCAGAAATATGTAGATGAGCAAATCAAGTATAGTGAGGGTGATGCAGAGTAGATCGGTGGAAATGGGCAGCTGGAAGCAGTGGGCTGGAGGAAGGTCAGCAGCAGCAGCATCCCACTGATGGAGATTAGACCAGTTGGTGGGAGAACAACCACAGATCTGAAGCATCCAGCTCTGGGATCAGGGACACTCAGAAAAAGGACACATTTTATTAGTTTAAAATGTATATAATATATTTATATGATTTTCTATATAGTTTTATTTTCAATATTTTTGATTTTAATATTAATCTAACTATTTATTAAAATTATGACTATAATTTTTTTACAATTTGTCTGATATGAGCTAAAACTTGTCCAGAATGGCTGAACATGTGTCGGATGTGTCATGGAAGATGAGAACTCTGCCAGGTTTTGTTTAGTTTCAGACACCAAAGCCAGTTAAAGCAGTGTGTCTTTAGTGAGTATTTCTTGGTTTACGCCTCCTTGTTTCTTGCCTCCTCTCAGGGATCGACCTCTCTACCTCCATGTCCAGGGACAGACCAGAGAGCTCGTCGACCGTCAGTAAATCTCTCATCTCTACTCTCTATTCATGACTGTGTTTTTTTCTCAGAGCTTCATGCTTTTCTGTCCCTTCGTCTCCAGGAGCAGTGAACAGGATCAAGGAGATCATCACCAATGGCGTGGTGAAAGCTGCTACCGCCTCGTCTTCTGCCTCATCCTTCACTCCCAGCGGGGCTTCGGTCACCGTTTACCACCAACACAACCCTCCTCCGCCCTCGCTGCCGCCCATGACGCACCACAAACCACACTTCCAGTCGGGGGTACGTCGCTGAAACAAACAGCTGTCGTGTTACCGCTCTAAACCCAGAGCAGTTTCTGGGTCTTTTCTTTTTCCTTCTGTCACTACAGGTTCATTTTTACATAAAGTCCATCAGTTTATCACCGCGAGGATGCTGCAAACTTCATAAAAGAGTCTGATATGAGCTAAAAAATTGTCCAAAACGAGTTAGAAATTGTCCAAAATGACTAAAAATTTGTCCAGAATGAGGTAAAATTTGTCCAGAATGAGGTAAAATTTGTCCAAAATGACTCAGAATTTGTCTTAGGAGTTTAAAAATAGTCCAAAATGAGCTAATATTTGTCCAGAATAAACAACTAAACAAGCTTTTTGTGGTTTCTAAGAGACAGAGTTTATCTGGAGGAGTGTTCAGTAAATGTCTACCCTACTTTTATCCTCTCAGATGCATTACGTTCAGGATAAAGTGTTCGTGGGTCTGGAACACGCCATCCCGGGCTTCGTGGTTAAAGAGCGAGTCGAGGGTCCCGGCTGTTCCTACCTGCAGCACATCCAGGCCGAGACCGGAGCTAAAGTCTTCCTCCGAGGGAAAGGATCGGGTTGTTTGGAGCCGGCGTCAGGCCGAGAGGCCTTCGAGCCCATGTACATCTACATCAGGTCGGTGTTTAGCCAGCGAAACACACAAAACAAACGGTTTATAAATGAAGACACAGTGGGGACGATTGGACTCACCAAAGCTGTTTTCTGTTCAGTCATCCCAAACCTGAAGGACTCGCAGCAGCAAAGACCCTGTGTGAGAACCTGCTTCAGACGGTGAGGAGTTCACACTTCATCCAAGTCTTTTTGAAATAAGTACAGGAAGTCCTCGGTTTACAGTGTCCTCGACCTGCGGCGTTTCATCGCTACGTGGAACTAGTTGACGAGCGGAGCGGATGAATACGTCGTCACGCGCTGCTATAAGACGGCTTTGTTTCCATTCTCTGGTTGTACGCCATCTTGGATTGTGCTATGAGACACAAAACGACAAAAATGAGACACAAAACGACAAAAACGAGACACAAAAGGACAGAAACAAGACACGTTTTGTGTCTTTTTGTGTCCAGTTTTTGTCTTTCTGTGTCTTGTTTATGTTTATTTGTGGTGTTTTTATCTGCACATCCTGTAGATGTTCTTCTATCTCCATGTTTCCTCTCTGCTCTGCTTCTCATCAGTAGAAAGATGTTTCACCATGCTGGATGGATCTCCAACAACTATCTCCGCTGTTCTCTGTTTCTGAGCCAATATTTTTAATTTAGCAAAACAAGGGGAAAAAATATTTGCTATTTAAAAAATATCAGTTTTTGGTGCAAACATTAGTTTCATATTTGTCCTGTTTTTTGTGGGTTTTTTTTGTTTTTTTTAAACAATTGACAAGCAAAGTATTATGTTTTTTTGTGATTTTACGAGTTATCATTTTTAATTTCGCAAAACAAGGATTTTTTTTCTATTTTCCAGTCCTTAATATTCAGAATTCTGCAGAAGTAATCGATAAAGAAAGCAGAAATACTTTGTCCTGTGAAGTCCTGTTAGTGCAGCAAACAAAGATGAAAGTCTTGATGGAAACTGTGGTTTTAATGGATCACAGCGTCTGCAGATGTGCCACTCAGATAACTCTTACAACACATCAGACTGCAGAACTGTAGGTAGTTGTGTAAGAATTCTCCACGTCCTGCACCACAAGTGTTTCTGCAAACAACTGACATAAAGGTTGAAGCTCTCAGGGAGAATCTGCTGCTGCTGATGTTTTAATGGGATTAGCTATAAATACTAGATCTTTATTTTGTTCCCTGGAGCTCTAACATGCAGCGTTTCTGGGTTTTTTTAGGTCCACGCAGAATATTCTCGCTTCCTCAATCAGATGAGCACGATGATGCCAACGCAGCAAGGTACACGACAACGCTTCTCTTCCTGTGGTTTAGATTTCTCAGCTGATTTAGCAACGCTGCTTTTCCTCAGCCAGCTGCAATCAAACATGCAAGGGCAGAACAGAAAGCACCTCTAAGAACAACTAACAAATGTACTAGGTTTAATGTTAACTCATGAGGAAAGACTGCACCAATAAAAACCAAAAACTCTGCATGAGTTAAATTTAGTTAACTGTGTTCTCCTCTTGCAGTGATGCTCTGCTCACAGAGCTCCTGCAACACTTAAGTCTCCCTGGAAATCCTGTTGTGTAAATGCAGCAAAGCAACTGTCAAATGACTCAAAATTCATCCAAAGTGACTCAAATTTAGTCTAGAATTACTTAATCTGTCCAAGATGACAGAAATGATACTTAGATGAGTAAAAAAAAACCTCCTAAATGACTCAAATTCAAAACTATATTAAATTAAGTCGCCCAGAAGACAAAAACAAGACATAAAATGACAAAAACAAGACAAAACGATAAAAACAAGATAGAAAATGACAAAAACGAGACAGAAAACGACAAAAATAATCCACAAAATGACAAAAACAAGACACAAAACAATAAAAACGGCACAAAACGACAGAAACGAGACACAAAATGACAGAAACGAGACAAAATGACAGAAACGAGACAAAACGACAGAAGCGAGACACAAAACAACAGAAACGAGACACAATGACAAGACAGAAAATGAAAAAAGAAGACATGAAATGACAAAAACGTGACAGAAAATGACAAAAACAAAGCAAAAATGACAAAAACGATAGAAAACAAAAACGAAACAACAAAAAACAAACAGAAAATGACAAAAACAGGACACAAAATGACAAAAATAAGACAGAAAATGATAAAAAAAAAAATAAGACAGAAAACAAAAACAAGACACAAAATGACAAAAATAAGACAGAAAAATGACGAAAAATAATAAAAAATAAGACAAAATGACGTGAGAAAATGATAAAAACAAGACAGAAAACAACAAAAATAAGACAAAGCGACAAAAACGACAGAAAATGATAAAAAAAGACAAAACAAAAATGATAAAGCAAAAACGACAAAAACAAGATAGACAACAACAAAAGCGAAATGACAAAAAGAAACAGAAAATGACAAAAACAAGACAGAAAATGATAAAAATAAGACAGAAAAAAACAAGACACAAAATGACAAAAATGAAACAAAATGACAGAAGCGAGACACGACAAAAATGAGACACAGCAAAAACAAGACACAAAATGACAGAAACAAGACAGAAAACGACAAAAACGAAACAGAAAATGACAAAAATATGAAACAAAACGCCAAAAACAAGCCAGAAAACGACAAAAAGAGACAAAATGACAAAAATAAGACAGAAAATGATAAAAACGTGACAGAAAATGACAAAAATGAGACAGAAAATGATAAAAGTAAGACACAAAATGACAAAAACGAGACAGAAAATGATAAAAATAAGACAAAATGATAGAGACACAAAATGATAAAAATAAGACACAAAATGACAAAAATGTGACAGAAAACGACAAAAACGAAACAAAACGACAAAACAAGAGAAAATGACAAAAACAAGACGGAAAACAAAACTAAAATTACATGAAGTTGTTAAATTTGACAAAGAAAATATAAACGATGACAGTGTCCAAGATGAGTCAAAACATGAATAAAATAATGAAATCACTTGTGATCGCCTCTTTATACACCGACTCTAACTTCCTCTGTTTTGCCCCCCAGGCTTCGCTCAGCCCCCGGTGGTGAACGGGATGCCCCCTCAGCCTCCTTATTACCCCCCCGCTGGGTTCCAGCCCGGTTACCCCGTGGCAGTTCCTCCCCTCCAGCCCCAGCCGGTGCCTCCTCCCTACTCCGTCCCCCTTCCCATACCCCCGGTGGCGGCCGCTGGGGTTCCCTCCCAGTACCCTCTCCGCCCAGCTCCTGCCCCTGGCCCCGTTCCTGCCCCGGTACCTGCCCCGGTTCCCGTGTCCGCCCTGGCTCCGGCCCCGGTTCCTGCCCCGGTTCCTGCCTCGGTTCCTGCCCTGGACGCTCTGCCACAGGTGGGATAGAAAAGATTCAAGAATTAATAATTTAATAATCACTTATCTACATTAAATTGTTACTTTAGTGAAATTCATATTAAAAAATTTCATTAAAGGTATATAATGTGTATTTTGTATAATGAACCTTTTTTTTGGAATAATTTTGTTATTAATATTAACTATTTGTATTTTTCTATTGTACTAATATTAAATAATAATATTTAATTGTATTTTGGAATAGTAAAGAAAACAATAGTTGGATTTTCAACTTTCCTAACTATAAATAAAATTCTTTATTTTTCAAATAATATTTACACATTTTAATTTTATTCTATACTTTATTAATTTTATTATGTTTATTATTTATTATATTTCTATGACATTTATATGTACAATATATTATTATAATATTTGTATTGTTAGTTTTTATTATTCTTTATTGATATTAAATAATGTAATTAATGCTAAACATTATTTTTAGATTATTACATATTAAATATAAATATAGTTTTTTAAAATTATCAATTCTGTAAATCAAATTTATTTTTCAAATATTAAAAATTAAACTTTTAATATGTATTTTATTAATGTCAGTATTAGAGCATTTATTATATTTATATATTATTTATATGTATAATAATATTAATAAATAATATTTTAATTCATGCTTATTATTATTATTATTATTATGTTTAATTATGTTATTGCATTTTAAATATAAATATAAGTTTTAAATAGATTAATTCTGTAAATTAAGTTATTTTTCAAATAAGATAAAAAATTGCATTTTTTTCTTAATGTCATTATTATATCATTTATTATATTTATATATTATTTATATATACAATACCTATTTGTTATTATATTATTATTGTTATTTATTGATATTAAATAATGTTTTATTGATGTTAGAATGTAACATTAAAAAATAATATTTAATTATATTAAGTAGTAAATAAAAGAATAGTTGGATTTTCAACTGGATGTCAGTTCTGTCAGAAAAATTAACCAAATCTAAGTTAAATTTATTATTTAAAAAAAAAAAAAATCAATATTGCACCATTAATCATCCACAAACACAGAAATGTGAACTTTCTGCGTGACGTCTATCGGGAAAATTAACCAAATCTATGTTTAAAATAAATTTAAATAACTTTATTCTTCATGTCTCATTCAGTTATTTGCCAAAAAATATGACATTTGCACTCACAAAAACAAAAATGTGCTGCTCCCAAAGGTACACTGTAGATATTTGGATTAAATTACAACATAATTGACCAAACTGTGAATAATTTCTGAACTCACTGTAAACGTGTGCGTACCTCATTCCTCTCTGCAGACTCTTCCTCCTGTTCGTTTCCCTCCGGCTGCCGTGGCGCCGCCCAAAGCTCCGCCTCCCACCGCTCCGACCAATCAGCTGCAGAAGAGACGCTTCACTGAGGAAGTGCCGGACGAGAGGGACAGTGGGCTGCTGGGATACCAGGTGATAAACACAACCCTTCATCTTCGTTTTTTTATTGTTTAATCTTCTTTTCTTTTCTCCACCTCGTCCATACGTTTGATTTGTGTCCTGAGCGAATCATCAGCCAGTCATGTGGAAGCTCAGCGATCTATCCACAAATATTTCATTCTTCTTTTCTTCAAATGTTTTATGTTCCTTGGTTGAGATAGCCGCTGTTTACCCAAAACATTCTGCTGGTAAAACGGAGTTTCAGGAAGAGATAAAGTGCCTGATAAGCTTTAGGAATAGTGTCGTCACAGACTGTTGGTGAGCTAGATGCTTCTACTGGAGCTGGGATCAGGTGTATTATTTATTCTATATTAAAGTGTCAGGACAGGGCTTAGTGGAGGATGTCTGCTAATCGTGCCTGTGTGTTTTTCTGCTCATAGCATGGACCCATTCATATGACTAATTTAGGTGCAGGCTTCACAGTGGGCAGCCCCGAGACTGCAGGACCCCCACCACCGAGTTCCTCTGGCCCACCGGGTGAGAGGGACTGGTACGTATATTTGTCTAACTTTAAACTTAATTGGCAGGGTGTATTCACAAAAGTTGGTGTCCAATTATCAGGTGTCTTTATTTAATTTTTTTAGATAATTTACGCTTCAAGTACTGTAGATCAGCTGTTGTATCTGATTGTGCCACCAGGTGGAGCCTCTTACTGTTTAATACTGTCGTAACCAGAGAAGGCGTCACTCAGAATATGGGTCGATCTGTGTTGGCAAACTGACAAAATTTTTGACTAGTAATCAGCACCATGACAAAGAGTGACATGAGTGGCCTCCTGATCAAGTTTTTAAAACTTTTTTCAGATAATTTACACTTCAAGTACTGTAGATTAGTTGTAGTACCTGGTTGTGTCACCAGGTGAAGTATGTGCTGTCTGGATGTCATTAAAGGCTGGGTTATACTTTCCACACGAACGTGATGCGCGGAAATGAGCCGCTTGGAAATCCATACGAGACAACGTGTGTGACTTTATACTCCCACACTGCAGGAGGCAGCGTATTGCAAACACACGTCTACCACGGTACTAGGCTAGAGTAGAAGAAGTTTGCCATTGTTTACACCTCTTACAACGTGGCATTTTACCAAATAGCTGCATTTCAGCCGTTAGTTTTAATTTCACCGCATGAATCGTACATAACCTGGTTACCACGGTGATCTCTGGGTGATGAATTGTATAAATGCCTGGATTTCTGAACTTCTGCTGCTAGGAGCTCCTGTTCTTCTGCCAGTTTTCCGCGTCTCCGTCCACATTAGAAAAATGTGGAGATGCATGACATAGAAATTTTGGCTTCTAAAATGACGTAATTCATCCGCACCGAGCTGCACAGATCTCGCAGATGCGTCAAGCCTAAAACTAGCTTAAGCGTCACAGAAGTCTTTGTCATGGTGCTCCTTTACTTACGAAATTGCCAACAATGCTCTCTGCTTCCCAACACAGAACCACTAGTAGTCAATAGTATTAAACAAAAAGAGACTCCACAACATGGAACAAACAGGTACTACAGCTGATCTATGATACTTGAAGTGTATACTATCTAAAAATTTCCAAAACACTCTATACCCAAAATACGAAGGATGTCATGATTGAGCGTTTTGGAAATTTTTCGATAGTATACGTTTCAGCTGTAGTACCTGTTTATTCCACCAGGTGGGGCCTCTTTTTATTCATTACTATCATGACCAGAGGAGGCGTCACTCAGACTATTGGTGGTTCTGTGTTGGGAAGCAGAGAGCATTGTTTGCATTTTGTAAGTAAAGGAGCACCATGACAAAGACTTCTGTGACACTTAATGACATCCGGGCAGCACATGGATATTATGGATTAACTACAACTAATCTATAGTACTTGAAGCATAAACTATCTACAAAAAAATTAAGAATCTTGATCAGGACACCACTCCTGTCACTCTCTGTCATGGTGCCCCTTAGGTACAACACCTAACCTATGATACTTGAAGCGTATACTATCTAAAAATTTCCAAAAAACTCAACACATCCCTCACATTTTGGGCAGAGTACTTTGGAATGCCAGTAACAAGTGGTTAAAGCTTAATTTAACATTTATGCGCTTGCTGAATGACAGTAAGTCTGGCTTTAGAAGCCTTTGTCACAGCACTACTTTATTGTCTTCACTTCAGTCTCTGCTTGCTGACGCAGAAGTCTCCAAGCTTGAATTAATAAACGTGTATCCCCGATGTCACCAACCCTTTGTCATGGTGCCCCTTTACTTACAAGCAGTCAAACACTTTAACATTATTGTGGGTATTATTATTATTAATTTAGGCTCAGTCTAAGTTTGGTACGTGTTCTGGTAAACATGGTCTCACTTGCCGTCTTTCTCTTTGCAGTAGGCAGCTAATGCCACCACCAGCGCTGCCTGTGAACGGAGTGAGACCCAAGATCGAAGAGAGACGGCCGCCGCAAGGCCTTGTGGGTAAGAACGTTCTCCTGTGGACTGACAAATCCCTCCCAAATCCAAACTTCATCACTGTGGACCTGGCCTCGATTTATTCACAGTGAAAGTTAAATCCTCCCCCAGACTGTCCAAAGTTCACATTGTTCTGTAGAGACTCACAGTTAGCAGAGAAAAGTTGGATAATACTGTTCAGATACACTCACCTCCACTCAGACTGGCCTTTATCACGGTTCTTCCAGGATTCAGACTAGAGATCTGCAGCTTTTCCTGGAAGCTGTTGTTTGTTTCTTTTGTTTCGGAGTCTTCGGCCTGCCGGTCGCTGTCTCTCCTCACTAACGAGAATCTCTCCTGTTTTTGTGTTTTTCTCTTTTCTCTGTGTTTTTCTTCTCTTCCATGTGTCTCTGGGGCGATGCCGGATGCTAATTGGGGGCGGGGCACGACTCGTCCCACCGTCCTGCCGCCTGATTGGACGGCCCCTAACGCTGTCGCTCCCCACCGACCAATGGCTGCCTTCAAATGGCACCTCCACTCTGCTGACATGAATTTGAATCTATTAACTCTTTGTTTCTTCCAACATATGTTTGGGTCATATTTGGTTGTTTTTCTGTTGTCTCTCCACATGTGCTGCCTCTGTCTGTTTGCCCCGCCCCCTTTCTTCTTCTTCTTTCAGAACCAGCAGGGAAAAGACTGAAAACCGGTTTGGTTGCATACGCCGGAGACTCCTCGGACGAAGAGGAAGACCACCCCACCTCCAAAGCCTCAGGGCCAGGTAACCCTGGGGCAGTTCCCCCCATATCCAGCTCCCCAGGCTGGTCGCAGGGCTACCGCTGCCCTCCTCCCCCGCCCCCTCGTGCCAAAACTCAGCCGCAGCAGCAGACAATGCCCTTCTGGATGGCGCCGTGAAGCAGGAGAAACGTGAACTCCCTCAGTGCTTTGTGCCCAGTCTTACAGGATGTCCACCCAAACTGAGCCGGTGTTTTTCCGCCGCTGGTCGTGGATGAATCTGAACAGCTTTGTGTTGGTTTCAGCATTATTTTCGGTGTCCAAATGGACATACTGATGTTTTGTAAAACTCCTGTTTGTGTCTTCTGTGCACGTACCATAGTTTGAAGAGGAACTGCGGCGTTGAATTAGTCTCAGAACTTGTGTAAATGAAAAGCAGGCGTGGACATGTGACGAAACCATCAAGTGAAGGAACGCTTTGGTATAAATTCAGTCCCACGAGTGCAAAAACTTGTCGAGATGCCTCTTGAGATTTTGGAACAGCTGATTGGTCGTTTTCAACCTCCACAATCTGAAGCCTGTACTACCGTACTATACAGGACGGTGGAACAAGATTCAGTTGGTCAAATGCACTGTGCCCAAACTATGATGTTATGATTGAGTGTTTTGGATATTTTTAGATCGTAAACTCTTCAGGTATTATAGATCAGCTGTAGTACCTGTTTGTTCCACGAGGTGGAGCCTCTTTTTGTTTAATAGTATTGTGACGAGGAGGCGTCACTCAGACTACTAGTGGTTCTGTGTTGGGAAGCAGAGAGCATTGTTGGCAATTTCGTAAGTAAAGAAGCACCATGACAAAGACTTCTGTGAGACTTCATGTAATCATTTTTATATTGCGTTAAGCTAGAAGATGTGTGCGTCTGTCAGCAAGTAGAAAGCTTGATGGGAGGTAATCTAGTAAAGGAGCACCATGACAAAGACTTAGGGTTTATTGACATTTGGTCAACGCACAAATGTTAAATCAAGCTTAAGTTCTTTTCACCTTTAAAGCCTGATCCTTTATTTACATCTGATGACATGCTAATGGTTAAATATTCTGAATAAATGCGGCATTATCAGTCGATATTTGATGAATTTATTACGACAAACTCTGGAACTTTGGTCCTTGATTTTAAGCTACAGACAAACTCTGACAGATGCTGCTGGGATGCAGAAACGTTAAACTAGCTTGATTCAGTATACATTAAAATGAGTCCTGGATAAATTTTAAGTCATTTTGGACATTTTTTACTCACATTGGACAATTTTCAACTCATTTTAGACAGATTTAGTCAACTGGAGTCATTTTGGATAAATTTGGAGTTTGGCTGAATTTCAAACAATCTTGAACAAGGTTTGAGTGATTCTGAAGAAATTTCAGGGTTTTTTGGACCATCTTTCAGTCATTTAAGAAGTCTGGAGTCACTTTGAACAACTTCTGCTAATTGTAGATGAGTTTGAGTCATTTTGGAAAAAAATTCAAGTATTTTTAGACAGGTTTGAGTCATGTTGGGATAAAATGAATCCTTCTAGACACATTTTAAGTAATGTTTGAGGAGTTTGGAGTCATTTTTGAACAAATATTACTCACTTTGGACAATTTTTCTACTAATTTTGGATGAGTTTTATACATGGATGTCATTAAGCGTGATGGCAGTCTTTGTCATGGTGCCCCTTTACCAGCTAAATAGTAAGAGACTCAAACTGGTACTACAGATAATGACAATACATAAAATGTGTATTATTTAAGAAAATGCTATCAGCAGATACTGGACATTAAAGATTTGGATTAGGGGCCAAACAGCTCGATCAGGACGTCCCTAGAAAAGACAAACACATTTCCATCGGTATGGGTGTATTTTTTAAAGGTTTACCACCTGAACAATAATTTAAAATCCTGATGCCGTATTATGAGATTAAAATCATCCAGAAGTAAATTCATTTTCATTTGACCGACACATTCATGCATCAATAGTTACAATCAGATGATAAAACGTCAGTCCCTTATTTGGTGATTTAGTAAAAATCTGGATCAAACGGCAGCATCGTCAGCCAATAAAGTCTCAAAATTCAACCCGATGAGTGACTTTTAAAGCCTCTGTGGGCAGGAATCACGGAACTAGTCTGGTTTTCACAGGTTTTGAGCTCAATTTAGCACTAGGAGGACCTTCTGCAGGATTCTGTAGATGTCCAACTATCATCTGCCTCCAGGTTCATTCTGAAGCCTGAAGTGTTTGAATCTTCTTAAAAAAAAACGATGATGTACCACTGACCGGCTTTCATTCATCCCACCTACTTTATTTTCTTTTCTCCTGTCGGTCGGTCGGTGACGTCTTTTTCCTAATCGGCTCATTTCTTTTGTACAGATCATATTAGAAAGAAAACCTCCTGGATTCATTTCATGGTTTTAAGAAATAAATTTAATTTATTGCCGTGTTTGAGTTCGTCTTTCAGTTTTTACTGCACGGAACAGATACGCAGGTTAGGGTTTGGGTTGGTAGCGTTGGTAGGGTTAGTAGGGTGAGGGTTCATCAGGTTAGGGGTTAGGGTTTCTAAAACATGATGAGCTTTGCAGTAACGCCACTAAATGCTCCCCAGCTTCAGACCATCTCGATCTCCGGCTCTCTCGGAGGGTTTTTCTTGTTCTCAGCAATGCGGTTCTCCATGACCGGCCGGAAATGTCGGACCAAACCCTGAACAGCAGATTAGAGGGAACCAGCCTGTTAGATGAGCTTTAGACTATTTTCAACTTAGATTTACAGTCAGTTGGTTGAATTTCAAGTTATTTTGGACGAGGTTTCAGTAATTTTTAAGAAATTTCAATTCTTTCTGGGGCTAGGTCTGAGTCTTTTTGGAAAATTTATGCTAATGTTAGGTAAGTTTGAGTCCTTTTGGCGGGAAAAATGAAGTCATTTTGGACAAATTTTAATTCATATTTACGAGTCTGGAGTCAGTTTGACCAAATATTTCTCACTTTGGACAATTTTCACTGATTTCTAATGAGTTACAGCTACTTTGGGAAAAAAAATTATGTACTTTTAGACAAATTTTAGACAGATTTAGAGTAATTTGGGACAAATATGGAGTAATTTGGTTGAATTTCTAGTAATTTTGAACAAGGTTTGAGTGATTCTGAAGAAATTTCAGGTCTTTTTTGGATCACTCTTCAGTCATTCAAGAAGTCTGGAGTCACTTTGGACAATTTCTACTAATTTTGGCTGAGTTTGAGTCATTTTGGGGGAAAAATAGAGTAATTTTAGACAGGTTTGAGTCATGTAGGGAATAAATGGGTTCTGAACAAATGTTAAGTCATGATTGACGAGTTTAGAGTCATTTTGAACAAATATTACTCACTTTGGACAATTTTTAACTAAAGTTGGTCCAGTTTCTGTCATTTTAGAACTATTTCAAGTCCTTACTGACTTCAAACAAATTTGTAAGTAATTTTTAACAATTTTAAGTCATTTTAAAGGTTTTGAATCATTCTGAACAAGTTTTCTGTCATTTTTACGTCATCATTCAGGAAAGCAGCCTGTTTAACGTGGAGCTCGTTAGCGTGAGTTCGTTAAAGTCTCACCTGCACCGGCCAGGCGGCTCCGTCTCCCAGAGCACAGATGGTGTGGCCTTCAATCTGCTTGCTGAGCTCCCAGATCATATCGATCTCTGAAGCTGCAGCGTCTCCTCGAACAAACCTCCACATCATCTTATCCATCCAGTCCACTCCTGAAGACGTGAACAAGACAGAGTTACTCCTCAGAGAACGACTGCTCCACCAGCTCTGATAGGTTAGAAACTTTTAGAGCATAAAATACGGATATTTATGAAGATATTTGTGCAATCTAAGCTGCATATATCAGCGATCCACTTCCAGATACTTCCAGATAAAAACTTAAAAGTTTCTCTCTTATTTCTCATCATGTCATTGATCCAGAATCTGGAATATTGGACAGTAGATCAATAATCTCTGATTATGGAGGAGATGAAGTATGAAAAAGTTCCATCTCTGAGCTCATTAACCATAAATCTGTTAATCAGAAGGTAACTAGTGATATTTCCTGAACCTCAGGTAGCTGCAGGTGACAAAAATACTAAACTAAACAGGTAGAATACTTTTATATGAAATACTGGCTCACAGAAATGGAAGAAAGTTGAGTCATTTCAGACAAATTGAATCATTTAGAAAAGTTCCAAGTCATTTTGGACAGGTTTTTAAGACATTGTAATCAGGTTTAAAAGTCATTTTAGACAATTTATTGCTAATTTTGTGCCATTTTAAACTTATTTTTGAACATTTCTTAGTCATTTTTGGCATTTTTGAATAATTTATAATGAGTTTCAAGTCATTTTGATGAAGTCCCTTTTGATGCTTTTGATACTAAACTAAACATGTAGAATACTTTAGTATGAAATACTGGCTCACACATGGAAATAAATCTGATTATGGCTGAGTTGAAATATGAAAAGTCCCATTTTTGAGCACAAATTAAATCTTTTGTCACATTTTTCTGCTGTCATTGTAACAGAGATCATTTCCAGATGAATTACAGAAAAACTACATCAAAGAAAAACGTCCGTCTCCAAAATATTCCCCAACAATTGGGGGATTTTTCAGACCTCAGAGGTAAATTTTATTCCAGTAAGCTCATTAATTCAGTTCATTGTTTCTCCAGCTTTTCTTTAGGTACAGAAATGAAAAATACGACCACATGAAATAATATTTTCAAACATTAGGGTGTGTAGTGATATTATCTGACTATTCTAGATGATTAGAGAAAACTGTCTCATTAAAGTACAGCTGCAGTTCCTTACCCTCCCTGCAGGGGGTGCACTGCCCACAACTCTCATGTTTGTAGAACTCCACCAGCCGGGCGATGGCTCGGATCACATCCGTCTGCACACAGACCACACATTTAGCCACAAAAAACCACCAAAACACGCGTTTATCCACGAATAAAACAACAAAAACACACATTTATCCACAAAAATCAACAAAAACACGTTTAGCCACAGAAAACAAAAACACATTTATCCACAAAAATCAACAAAAACACGTTTATCCACAAAAAACAACAAAAACACACATTTATCCACAAAAAACAACAAAACACAAAAATAGTCTAAAATTACATTGGTTTTTTTCCCCCCAGAGTGATTTAAAAACATCCAAAAGGAGTAATAAATTGTCCAAAGTGATTCAAAATTTGTCCATAAATACTTGAAATTTTTTTTTTTTAAATAATCACTCAAACCTTGTCCAGAATTACGCGAAATTCAACCGATAGACAATTGAAAACTGTCTAAAAATACATTTGTTTTTTCCAAAGTAACTTCAACACATTCAAAATCAGTCGTTTTAAACAAATTTTACTGACTTGGGACAATATTTAACCCATTTTGAATGAGTTTCAGTTACTGTGGAAAAACAGTTATGGAGGTTTAGACAATTTTCAACCAATTTTAGAGTCAACTGGAGAAGTTTAGAGTCATTTTGGACAATTCTTTAGTCATTTAAGAAGCCTTTGGTTATTTTAGATGGATTTTTCTGTCATTTTGGATTATTTCTATTAATTTTGGGTGAGTTTGAGCCATTTTGGAAAAAAACAAGTAATTTTAGACAGGTTTGAGTCATAATGGAATAAAAATGAGTCCTTTTAGACAAATTTCTGGAAGCAACAACCTAAACTTGAGCTCCTGTTAATGTTTTCAGGCATTTATATTCGTTAGTGCTGCCTTCACTTGCCCCAGGACACCGTAGGACATCAGAGCTCCAGTGAACTTTCAGGAAGCTTCTCACCGATTTGTCCATGACGATGACGGCGGCGGTCCCCAGCGCCGTCTCGGCCCGAACCAGGTCATCAAAATCCATCAGGACGTCATCGCAGACGTGTCGAGGGATGATGGGCGTGGACGAGCCCCCCGGGATCACCCCCAACAGGTTGTCCCAGCCACCCCTCACTCCTCCTGTCCAATCAGACGGCAGCACACGTGAGGTCACATCAACACCTGAGCGCCAACATACCTGCGGACTCACCTGCGTGCCTCTCTATGAGCTCCCTGAGGGGAACCGACATCTCCTCCTCCACCGTGCACGGAGCGTTCACGTGACCCGAGATGTTGAACAGCTTCGTCCCGGAGTTCCTCTCCCTGCCGAAGCTGGCGAACCAGGCGCCGCCCCGGCGACAGATGGCGGGCGCCACGGCGACCGTCTCCACGTTGGACACGGTTGTCGGACAGCCGAACACCCCTTCAGGGAGAGAAGAAGGACTGGAATCAGAAGATGGACCAGATCCTGGAGGTTCTGCTTGGACTTATCACCAACAACGAGTCTGCAACAGGAGGGAAGTCTGGTCTCATGGTGGTAGAGCTCCATCTCAGCCTGAACATCAAGAAGACTAAAGAGATCACTGGAGACTTCAGGAAGTCAGGACAGCACCACCCACTACCAGATATCAGAGACTCTTCAGTCCCTTCATACCATCGGTTGCAACTGCTGCCATCAGGGAGAAGGTTCAGATCCACCCCTACCCCTACCACCCCTACCTCTCCCACCTCTACCACCCCTAACACCCCTACCTCTACCACCCCTAACACCCCCAACTCTACCACCGCTACCCCGAACACCCCTACCTCTACCACCCCTTCCTCTACCACCCCTGCCTCTACCACCCCTTCCTCTACCACCCCTACCTCTACCACCCCTACCTCTACCACCCCTTCCTCTACCACCGTTACCACCTAACCCTGATTGTGGCTCTGGAGATGCTGTGCTTCTTGTTGTTTTTATAACGATGACAATAAAGAACCGTCTGAACCTTCTGACCCATAATCGTCCTCCTCAGCAGCAGGATGGAGGTCCAGCTCACCGATGTCTGCCGGGAATGGAGGCTTGAGTCGAGGTTTCCCCTGTTTTCCCTCCAGAGACTCGATGAGGGCGGTTTCCTCTCCACAGATGTACGCTCCGGCGCCTCGCATCACGAAGACATCGAAGTTGTAACCAGAACCACAGGAGTTCTTCCCGATCAGCCCGGCGCTGTAGGCCTCGCTGATGGCCACCTGGAGAAGAAACAACGCTGGAGGAAACGTTCATCATCCATCTGAAGATTCACAGAACTCAACTAGAGAGCAGCGTCACCGAAATAAAGTCATTCTGGAGAAACTAAGAGTCATTTTAGATCAAATCTGAAGAATTTTGACAGATTTTGAAAAGTTTTGAGTCAGTTTGGACTAATTTTACTCATTTTTTAATGACTTTGGTTTGAGTCCATTTTTAGCTTATTTTGACCTACTTGTGAGTCATTTTGGACATTTTTTTTTAGTTATTTTCAAGTAATTCAATGATTTTGGACAATTTGAGAAGTTTTAAAAATTCTGGAGTCCTTTAGGAAAAAATACAAGGACTTTGGGAACACATCAAGTAATTTTGGAGAATTTTTTAAATTCATTTTGACCAAATTTTGAGACATTGTCGACGTGAATCAGTTTGAACAAAGTTTTGAATATTTTTGAGACTCGAGTCATTTTGGACAACTTTTTCTGTCACTTTGAACAATTTTTGCTCCTTTTGGATGATTTTGAACTTATTTTTGACTAAATTTCAGTCATTTTAAAGAAAATTTGAAGACTTCTGACAGATTTTTTGTCATTTAGGGCAATTTGAGACATTTTTAAAAGTCTTGAGTCAGTCTGGAGTAATTTTACTCACTTTCGAATGACTTTGGTTTGAGTAATTTTGGGAAAATTTAAAGTAGTTTCAAGATTCTTGACTTGACTTTTTTGAGTCATTTTGAAAAAGTTTTTTGTCCTTTTCGACAATTTTTTGCTCAGTTTGGAGAATTCATACTAGTTTTGGACGAGTCTGGTCTGGTTTGAGTCATTTTTTGGAAAATTTCAAGTAATTTTCAGAAAATTTTTTTTAACTTATTTTGACCCACTTTTGAGCCATTTTAGTTATTTTCAGATACTTCTGTCATTTTGGACAAATTTTGAATGACTTTGAAAATTTTTTTTGTCATTTTAGACAATTTTTAACTTATTTTTGACAAAATTTCTATCTTCTTAAAAAATGTAAAGCATATTGACAGATTTCGAGTCATTTAGGACAAACTGAACTTATTGAGGAGAAAAAATGTCGTTATTTTGGCCAACCTTTTGAGTCAGTTTGTCATTTTGACAGTTTTTGTGTCATTTCGATGGTATTTGAGTCATTTTGAACCATTTCTACTCACTTTGGGCATTTCTTTTACTCATTTTGGAGAAGTTTGTCCAAAGTTCTGCTGATTTTAGAACCATGTTCATCAGTTTGTTGGTTTCAGTTCACTGAGATGATTATTTTTAATGCGGTTTTTGTAAAGTTTTTGGTTGTTTTTCAGAGGAAATCTTCTCCTGCTGCTATAGTTTTTACCTGCAGGTTCGAGGACTCGTTGTAAAACTCTCCTCTGATGTAAACGTAAGCAGCTCGAGCTCCCATCGCTCTGCCGGCCACCAGGCAGCCTTCGATCAGTTTGTGGGGGTCGTGACGCATGATCTCCCGGTCCTTACAGGTCCCAGGTTCCCCTTCATCAGCGTTCACCACCAGAAACTTTGGCCTAAAACAGTCAGAAAATCACTTTGGGTTGATTTTTAACTCAGATTGGACAGATTTTAACTCACAAGTTTGAACAATTTTCAACTCAATTTTGACATGTTTTGGGTAACTATGGTCCAGTTTGAGTCAGTATGGAAAGACTTTCAAATAATTTTGGCCAATTTTGTGTCATTTTCAGAAGTTTTGAGTTATTTTGGACAATTTTGACAGATTTCATGCTAATTTGAAAAGTATTAAGTCCTTTTGGCAAATTTTTCTGTCATTTCAGATCATTTTTACTCACTTTGGACAATTTTTAATTCATTTTCCATTGAGTTTGTGTAATTTTTGGAAAATTCTAAGGAATTTTAGATCCATTTTGAGTCATTTTGAACACTTTTTGTCATTTTGGACAAGTTTCAACTCAGTTTTGACACATTTTGGGTAATTATGGTCCAGTTTGTGTCATTATGGAAAGAATTTGAATCCTTCAAAATTTCAAATCATTTTGGACAAATTTTGTGTCATTTTGAGAAGTCTGGAGTCATTTTGGACAATGTCTGTCTGTCATACTAGACGATATTTACTCACTTTGGACAATTTTAACAGATTTTTCTTTGAGTTTGTCCAATTTTTGGAAGATTTTAAGTCATTTTGGAAACATTTTGAATAATTTTGTACAATTTTGGACTCATTTTGAGTCACTCTGAACACTTTTTGTCATTCTGGACAAGTTTTAAATCATTTCGGACATTTTTAAATAATTGTGGACAATTTTTACTGACTTCAAGCAACATTTTATGTAAATTTTCAACAAATTTTAAGTCATTTTAAAAAGTCTTGAGTCCTTGTGGTCAGATTTTGAGTTAACTGGAGAAGCTTTGAGTTTTGCTGAAAGCTCACAGATTATTCTGATTTATTTTTCTCTTCCTGGTACCTGCCATCGCTGGGTTTGTTCATGAAGCTCCACTTCATGCCGGTGGGGAACCCGGCTCCTCCTCGACCCCGCAGACCAGAGACCTTGACCTCGTTGAGGATCCAGTCGGAGCCCTTCAGGAGGATCTCCTTGGTCTTGAACCAGTCGCCTCGTTTCAGGGCTCCTTTCAGTCTGGAACCAACGACACAAAGAGCTCCTCTATGTTATTCTGGTCTTTAGAGACAAACAGAGAAACGTTTTTCCATCAAACATGTTTACCTCCAGTCGTGTCGTCCGTATAAGTTGGTGAAGATCCGGTCCTGGTCGCTCAGAGGACCGAATCTGGTCTTTTTTGACTGAAAGAAAAAGAATTTTAACGCAAAAGAAATGTCAGAAAAAAACAGCTGATGGGGAATAGAAATGTAGGGTTTGCTCATTTTGTTGTGTAGTTGTGTCTCTTTATGTGTCTCTTCCTACCCGTTATGTAGTTGTGTCTCTTCCTACCTGTTGTGTAGTTGTGTGTCTCTTCCTACCTGTTGTGTAGTTGTGCGTCTTCCTACTTGTTGTGTAGTTGTGCGTCTTCCTACCTGTTGTGTAGTTGTGTAATTGTGCGTCTTCCTACCCATTGTGCAGTTGTGTCTCTTCCTACCCGTTGTGTAGTTGTGCTGTTACATCTGAATCTCTGAATCTGATTGGCTGCAGCAGCTCTCAGAATCCGTGGAGGAAGCAGCAGCATCCTGCAAATCAGTCCTCCTCTGATCCTGGTTCTTCTGGGTCTCCTCCTGGCTCTGGGTCTCCTCCTGGTTCTGGGTCTCCTCCTGGCTCTGGTTCCCCTCCTGGTTCTGGTTCTCCTCCTGGTTCCCCTCCTGGTTCTGGTTCTCCTCCTGGCTCCGGTTCTACTCCTGGCTCTGGTTCTCCTCCTGGGTCTGGGTCTCCTCCTGGCTCTGGTTCTCCTCCTGGGTCTGGTTCCCCTCCTGGTTCTGGTTCTCCTCCTGGGTCTGGTTCCCCTCTTGGTTGTGGTTCTCCTCCTGGCTCTGGTTCTCCTCCTGGTTCTCTAACTCCTCCGTTTGACTCTGGAGAACTTTAGTTCGGTGCAGCAGCTTCAGAGGCTTAAAACTAAGAAGATTAGTGACATCACTTCCTGTTGCAGGAGAACCGACAGGTGGTGAGTAGGTCAGGAAATACTGCATGGTAGTACATCTAGGATAGCAGTAGACACACCTGGTGTCCAGGTGGAGGGTCGGCACTCAGGCTCCTCCTGGGAACCTCAGAACAGATCAGCAGCACATATCACAACATCCTGATAAGTGATCACAAATTTCCCAAATGCTGGAATATGATGAAATAATGTAAAGTAGGCCGTGAAAAACACTATGGTAAGGTTTTCTTTGAAAAAAAAATTATGAATTTTGGCGCAAAAAAACGCCATAGTATACTATGTCGAAAAATGTCATTTTTCAACATGTTGTAAAAATGTGCCATATCATGAAATAATGTAAAGGAGGCCGTGAAAAACACTCCAGAAAGGTTTTCTTTGAAAAAAAAATCATGAATTTTGGCGCAAAAAAACGCCTTACTATACTATGTCGAAAAAAAATGCCATTTTTCAACATGTTGTAAAAACGTGCCATATGATGAAATAATGTAAAGGAGGCCGTGAAAAACACTATGGTAAGGTTTTCTTTGGAAAAAAAATTATCATGAATTTTGGCGCAAAAAAACGCCATAGTATACTATGTCGAAAAATGTCATTTTTCAACATGTTGTAAAAATGTGCCATATC